>CM061062.1:95493192-96093192 GCA_030762895.1 Sophora flavescens | reverse complement strand
TATTTTAAGAAAATAAGTTTTAAAAATAATTTTATTATAGTGTTGGAAAAATTATTTTACTAGAAAAGTCATAATTGGACTTAAAACGTTTTTAAAAACATCAAATGTCGGACAATCCGATAATATTTACGGTAGGATTACTAAAAACGGTAATATTAGTTAAAATAGAGAATTTGTATCAAAGCAATATTTTCAAGTTCAAAATATTGATTTTATGAAAGAAAATGAATTTCAAGTGATTTTGATGATTTTGTAAAACGAATTTCCAACGTAAACATATTTCCGTAAAATTGTTTTATACACCGGGTTATTTCCGACAACTTGGATAAGTGTCGGAAGTTTTGTTTTGATTTTGTGTTTCACCAAACGAAAACAGTGTTAACGTAAACCTAGTATCCGAGACGTCGTGATACTAACGTTCTTAATTACAAGCACGAAGATCTTTGATCCGTGTTACGTTGTTACACGTTGTACCGTTGTTACATGTTGTGATGAACGTTGTTAATAGAGAATATTGTTTTTTATTTCATCACCACGAACCTAAGACTGATTGCCAGGTCTAAGGTTTTGTGATTGAGCATTCGGACTTCGTGTCCTGTGTTAGTGTTGAGAAATCTATCACGTTAAAAATTACAAATAGTTGTAAGCCATCTTGAGCTTCGACAAAAGAAGAATGAACACAAAGAAAAATAACGAGAACAAAATGTTTTATATGCATGCATTGGCAGACATGTCACGTCCTATGTCTGATACCTTAATGATAGGGTATTCGGGCTATGTTGTTATGTCCTATGTCTGATACCTTAATTATAGGGCATTCGGGCTACGTTATTAGGTATGATGCCTTAATGAAAGGATATTCATGCTATGTCCTATGTCTGATACCTTAATGATAGGATATTCGGGCTACGTTGTTATGTATGGTGCCGAATGGTATTCCATGCCACGTTGTGTCTAATATACCTAGCAATTGAGCGTGATCAATTCATTTATTTGGTGTTGGGGTCTCTAGAGATTGGGTACTAAATTAGAGCCTGAATATTGAAGTGTTCATGTGATGCGTGTGATTTCACCTCATTTTCCATGTACAATTCTGCATGCATTTGCATATAGTTAGGCCATTTTAGTTTGATTTTGGTTAGTTTTTCCTTTGGAGCGGATAAGGTGGTTTTGTGTGCTGTTTTGCAGAAATTTATGATTAATTGCCCAAGATTTGGCCATGATGAAGCTTGGATGAAGAGAGAGCCTGAAAAGAGAAGAAATTGAGCCAAGCAGAATTTTGAAGCTTCGCCTCGCGAGACTGGATCTCGCCACGCGAGCCAGAAGACCAGCCAAAGCAGCAACAGTCACCCTTTCTGTCTCGCCCCGCGAACCATGTCTCGCCCCGCGAGCCTGAGGACCAGAAGCCATCACGCTCAGGCCCTGATACTCATCACGGGCGTATTTGAGAAGACCCTTACTGTCTCGCGTCGCGAGAGGACATTCGCGTCGCGAGAGATCCAATCTCTGAAGACCAATTTTTAACATTCGCCTCGCGAGAGGCTATTCGCCTCGCGAGTGCGCGCAGAGTCTGATTGGTATAAGTTGCTGTTTTAGGGCAGAATTGAGAGCTTTTAGTGGGGGCACTTGGAGGCACTTGGAGGCTGCGGCTGGACTAGGGTTCCAACCCTAGAAGGGGATGTTTTCCTTGCTCTGGGAATGGAAGAAGATTGGAGGATTCTTCTATGAGTGTTCTTCATCTCTTCTCTCCTTCTCTTTTGTATTCTCATTTTTCATGAGTAGTTAAATCCCCTATTGTTGGGGTTAGATGATTACTTTTCTGAACTTGTTTGTATTTTGATTTGGTTGTTTTAATGCAAGCCTCTATTTCTTTATGAGTATGTGATTCTGTGTTTAATGCTTTCCTTGGCTTAGCTACCCATAGGAATGATATGTTGCTTTGATAGACAATTGACAGATTGATGTTAAGGCATGCTCATGAATCATATGCCAAGTAGTTCAAGAATCTAGACATAGGTGTTGGCTGCTTGCAATCTTATAAGTCTTGACTTAATGCAAAATCTCAGGTTAATCCACCTAAGACATTAGGGTTTAATTTGGGGTTTTAGGCTCATTCCACCTAAGACATTAGGGCTTGAGTATTTTAGAAAAGGCTTGATTGTCATTATTGAATTAGGACTTGTGTTAGAAATCATTTCATTGCAATTAAGGGAGGATTAGTGTAGTCTAACCCTGACAATCTTAACCGCATTTCTGTTGCCCTCCAAGTGTTCGATAAAATTCCCAAAAGACCAAAAATATTTTATTTCTTTATTTTATGATCTCTTCATACCATAGTTTAGTCTAGATAGTTGTTGAGTTTGTGAATTGGTAATTGACAACCAATCCCTGAGGACGATATCCAGTCTCACCACCGTATTACTTGTTTGCGACAAGGTGCACTTGCCTTTATTCTAAAAAATTACGCATCAAGTTTTTGGCGCCGTTGTCGGGGATTGGCTTTGCCAATATTAGTAGTAACAAAGGAGATAACTAATTTAGACATTTTTATCTTATTTTCTGTATATATTTGATCTCTTTCTTTTGTTAGTTTTGTATATATTTGAATTTGTGTTTCTTTGATCTTGGGCTTATTTGTCTGTGAGGTGGACTTTGAATTGACAGGATCATGGACTACAATTATTATCAGCCATCTGATGCAGAAATTGAGATATCTGAGCTGCAGCTGCGGGCATATATGCTGCAATTAGCCATAAACATCCAGCAAGTGAGTAATGAGTTGTCAAATGCAACTGTCTCTCCTCCACCAGTGGTAGGCTATTCTGAATGGGGAAATCAATTTCCCAACACTTCCACTCCATGGTGGGGGAATCCTCCAAACAATGCTTGGATTGATCAAAAGGAACATTGGGAATCTTCCACACCTTCATATCAACCACAACCATCTCAATGGTATGATGAGCCATCACCTTTGGAAGTTGCTTGGGAGAACTTCAAATCCGAATTCGCAGTCAATTCTGAGCAACCTATTCCGGATGGTCGGTCTCAATTAGATGGTATTTTGGAGAACTTCATGGTAACAACAATGGAAAGTTTAAAAAGTCAAGAAAATACCATTCGAAGTCTCGGTGTACGTATTGAGGAACTCTCTAACCAATTATCCGAAATGCCAAATGGGAACTTGATGGATGATGATGAAGATGATGCAATAATGGATGATGAGGAAGATGAAGAAGTGGGAGCAACTGGATTAAGAAATGAAGACCATGTTTGTGAGAACATAGTTGCACCATCTCCCATTGAACTCTTGACTAAAGAGATTGAGATGAAGAGACATTTGGAGGACATCTATTTCACCATGCTTGGGGATGATGAAGAACTTTTGGAATTGGATGATTCTATTGATTCCTATGCATGTGTTGAATGTGATGGGAGAAATACTTGTGTGGTTTATGCTGAGATTTCTGCATATATGGAAGGTGATGGATTTGGTGATTCGGTGAATGAAGATTGTACAGAAGCCAAAACAGCACCGGTGATCCTCTCTACTTGTTTGCCACCTCACATTTTGAAGCAGTCAACGATGGAGTTCATGCCTCTGCCTGAGAAACTGGATGTTGCATCTTTAAATATGAAGGCACCATGGCCAGTCCAAGAGGTTGAACCCCATTTTTATTGGGAAGGCTTTGTTGACAAGGAGGTCATTTTTGACCCGAGAGGGAGTGAGAAGTCCTTCACACTTGAAGAAGTCACCATGATTTTCAAGCGCTCACTCCCATATTTATGCTGCAGGGGCCATGGGATCCGGCAGGATCATACTACAATTTGAGCATTCCTTGGCCGCTGTATCACAGGCAGTGGGATCCAGGTGGATGCTTCTTAATGAGTCAAGCTAGTGACGTTAAAGAAGCGCTTATTGGGAGGCAACTCAAGTTTCCTTTTCCTTTTCCTTTTGTTTTTGATTTTACCTCTTGAATAATTTGAGAAGATCAAGAGGACAAAAATCATAAATTAATAGATTTGTTGAGTGCTTTCAGGTTTAGAAGGAAGGAGGAGCAAAAGGGCAGGGAGAAGCAAAGTCTGTAGCCACCACTGTGACTAGGCATGTGAACCAACACCCGCTACCACCTCGGTGAGTCGTTCCAATTTTTCTCCCCTCTCTAACTTAATTATTTACATTGGGGACAATGTAAGTTTTTAAGCTTGGGGTAGGGGTATTTTTGTGTAAATTTTTGAATTTTTGCATTCTTTTGCATGTTGCATTCATATAGACATAGTTTTGCATTATCACATGATTCGATTACCCCCTTGCTTAGATTGAGCATCTGATTGTGAGAACTGAGTGCCAATTTGTTTGAGATAGTGAATTGTTGAACCCAATTTTTTTTTATTCTTGTGATAAGGCTTTAAATAAAAATTCTTGAGATAATCTTGGATAGTTGATAATTAGCATGTGTTTCTATAGATTTGTGTTTCTCACTGATTTTTGAACTACTAAAATGTGAGATTTTGAGCCAAAGGGGTACTCACTAAATCTACCCCATTCTTTGTGTTAGAGTGTTATTCCTCTTGGATTGTTTTTCTCTAGAACTTGACTTGAAACCGTTTTGAAGCTTGAAAATTTTCGAAAACATTTTTGAAAATGATTGAGGCACTAGGTATTTTTCCGGCCTTCTGAGCTTTGAATGATGAAATGCTACCCCTTAGTTGCCCAAATTTGAGCCTGAAAGAATAAAATACTTTTCTTGGTACCCTGAAATATTTTGATAAATATGCTTGGTAGGATACCTTCTAAAGTATTGTACAAAAAGGGTAAAAAGGTAGTTAAAAAAGTATGGGATGAAAGAATTAGAAAAATATTTCTCTTGAGTTGAAATATCTCCCCTTCTCCAGGAAAATGAAAAACAAAAGAAAAATAAAAATATATAGAGAAGGGGATGACAAAAAGAAATGAGAAATAAAAGAAAAAGAAAGAAAAGAAAGGTGGAAAAATAAATCAAAAGCCAAAAAGGTATTTTAGGAGGTGCATGCTTTGCAATGTTGATGTTTTGTATAGCCTTTTGAAATTTCCTGTTCTTGAATTCCCCACCTGACAATTGATCCCATGGCCCCGGTACAACCAAAGCAAAAGACCTCTTGATTCTTAATTGTTTTCATTAATAAAGTAGAGATTTGGTTGATAGTCAAGCCTATGGTAGAAATCATTCCTTGAGAAAAATGGAGCGAATTGTCATTTATCCTTGAACACTTGAGTGAGGCGAGAAAGAGAGCCAAGCAATTGAACAAGCTTAGGGTGATCTTCAGGTGAGCAAGAGTGCCCGAATCAGTGAGAATATGAGTCTAGGAAACCTAAGCCCTAATTGGACTTGAATTGATTGTCTCTTGCTGAATTATTTGAAATGCCTGTTACTTGGATCATTTACTCGGGTTCTTAGTTCACTATCATTGCTCTGTTTGTTTTCATCTTCTGGCCTTGGTTTTTGCTTGAGGACAAGCAAAGTCTTAAGCTTGGGGTGATTTGATGAGTGTGATTTCACCTCATTTTCCATGTACAATTCTGCATGCATTTGCATATAGTTAGGCCATTTTAGTTTGATTTTGGTTAGTTTTTCCTTTGGAGCGGATAAGGTGGTTTTGTGTGCTGTTTTGCAGAAATTTATGATTAATTGCCCAAGATTTGGCCATGATGAAGCTTGGATGAAGAGAGAGCCTGAAAAGAGAAGAAATTGAGCCAAGCAGAATTTTGAAGCTTCGCCTCGCGAGACTGGATCTCGCCACGCGAGCCAGAAGACCAGCCAAAGCAGCAACAGTCACCCTTTCTGTCTCGCCCCGCGAACCATGTCTCGCCCCGTGAGCCTGAGGACCAGAAGCCATCACGCTCAGGCCCTGATACTCATCACAGGCGTATTTGAGAAGACCCTACTGTCTCGCGTCGCGAGAGGACATTCGCGTCGCAAGAGATCCAATCTCTGAAGACCAATTTTTAACATTCGCCTCGCGAGAGGCTATTCGCCTTGCGAGTGCGCGCAGAGTCTGATTGGTATAAGTTGCTGTTTTAGGGCAGAATTGAGAGCTTTTAGTGGGGGCACTTGGAGGCACTTGGAGGCTGCGGTTGGACTAGGGTTCCAACCCTAGAAGGGGATGTTTTCCTTGCTCTGGGAATGGAAGAAGATTGGAGGATTCTTCTATGAGTGTTCTTCATCTCTTCTCTCCTTCTCTTTTGTATTCTCATTTTTCATGAGTAGTTAAATCCCCTATTGTTGGGGTTAGATGATTACTTTTCTGAACTTGTTTGTATTTTGATTTGGTTGTTTTAATGCAAGCCTCTATTTCTTTATGAGTATGTGATTCTGTGCTTAATGCTTTCCTTGGCTTAGCTACCCATAGGAATGATATGTTGCTTTGATAGACAATTGACAGATTGATGTTAAGGCATGCTCATGAATCATATGCCAAGTAGTTCAAGAATCTAGACATAGGTGTTGGCTGCTTGCAATCTTATAAGTCTTGACTTAATGCAAAATCTCAGGTTAATCCACCTAAGACATTAGGGTTTAATTTGGGGTTTTAGGCTCATTCCACCTAAGACATTAGGGCTTGAGTATTTTAGAAAATGCTTGATTGTCATTATTGAATTAGGACTTGTGTTAGAAACCATTTCATTGCAATTAAGGGAGGATTAGTGTAGTCTAACCCTGACAATCTTAACCGCATTTCTGTTGCCCTCCAAGTGTTCGATAAAATTCCCAAAATACCAAAAATATTTTATTTCTTTATTTTATGATCTCTTCATACCATAGTTTAGTCTAGATAGTTGTTGAGTTTGTGAATTGGTAATTGACAACCAATCCCTGAGGACGATATCCGGTCTCACCATCGTATTACTTGTTTGCGACAAGGTGCACTTGCCTTTATTCTAAAAAATTACGCATCATCATGCATTTTTAAAAAAATAAAACTGTGATCGGGTATGAAACCCAGTGATAGACTACTTGTTTATTTATGGAAATGTACATGTGTATATGTTCTCTTTTGTGTCGCACATGCGGTTATTGTGTTAAATCCATATATTGACGTCTCACCCTTACAAATATATCAGGTTTATTCTAGACTACTATAGTACTTTGGTACACTAGCATGGATGAAGCAAAGGACTTCACTAAGTCATTCGAGGACTTAGATTCTAGATGCTTGAAGAGGTATATGTTCGTGGGAAAGACCACGGGGGTCTTTCCAATAATGTCTTGTAGAGCGACTAGCTTAGGAGTCTTGTTTTGGGTTTTATGTTGAAAAGGTCGGTAACTGTGATGTTGTAATATATTCTTGGTTTTAAGTTTCTCTTTTTGGAAATTGAACCCTTTTGAAAATAAAAACGGTATGCCGTGGTGACTTCTTTAAGAATACGACTTTACTATTTATTATATGTATTAAGGTGTTCTAGAGTTATTCGCGGAAGAAAATTTTTTTCCACCCGAGTTTTCTGCCTTATAATAAATTTATTTTCCAAAAGCAACCAGCGAATTATTTTATTATTTATTTCCGCACGTGTTACAAAATAATGCCAAGGGGGTGTTACATATGATCTTTTGCAACATACAATATAATTTTGAATGGAAATTAAAACTAAACTGTATTTTACTTATATTATTTGTTCATATACTCCCTTGTCTAGATGCATGTTTTAATTAGTTTTATATTTTCATTAGTTTCAATTCATTCATATGTGTTATTGCACACTCAATCACTTTAAAATTGATAAAGGTGAGAAAGCATGTTTATTTCCCTTACTTCACATAATTGATAATTGGAAAATGCTATAGATCAAAATAAATAAATAGATGTTTTGTCTTTTACACGCACATATGACATATATATCTATTCATCAGTATATTTAGGATTTTTTTTAACTTTTATTTAAATCAATTTGTAAGAAAGAGAGATTAAAACTTAGCTAGGTGGTAAGCCTTTGATACTAATTTGTAAGAAATGAGTAAGCAGAGGTATCAATTTGATTTAATAAAAGCTACTTCTATTAATATTAATATTAATATTTTTACCCAATTTGATATGATTTGCAGGAAAAAAAAAAGTAAAATTGATTTGCAACTACATATATTTATACAATAAAACAACAAAAGTGGCTTTTGAGTTGGTGATGAACTAATGATCGATCATGCCACTATGCACATCGCTTGTGCCTCGGTCCTAGGGATGACAAAAGAATCCATTTATCCATCATCCATCCACAAGTAGAGGCTGGGAACTCGTGGGGTTGTTGTCATCGCCATAAAACATGGGACTGTGTGAAAAATTGAGTGAAACACTGGTTAGGCTTGAGAGGGTCAAACTCTGAGTGAAAATATGTATTGAGTGAGTCAAACACATGTGAAGCATTGGCTGTTCAAGCCTGTTTCTCCACGTTTTGGCTATACTAACTCTTGCAGACTATTTTTTCGCTCGTTTTATTTTTGCAGGTTTACTTAAGTTTTGTTGTTCTGTGCTTCTGTTCGGGAGGACAAAGGTTTTGTATGAGTGAATCACTTTTGCGTCAGGGGAGTTAGTCGAGTTTCTGTGATAGATTGTGGGTCAAAACACTTCTGTGAGGACTTGTTTTTGGCGGCTTCTGTGTTGTGTGTGTTGTCTGTGTTTCTGATGGTTCCTGTGATTCGACTCCTAATGGTTCAGTGCTTACTGGTGGTCTACAGTTTTATACTCTTATACTCTCTATTGGTCGATTTATGCTTCACCAGGCTTATATATATGATTCCTCACTCGAGTCCATGCTATTCTATATCTGTTTTTCCTTGGTGGTTTGGGGTTAATAATTTCTGGCCCCTCTCAGGTCTAGTCTGGTAGGCTACAAACTCTCACTCAATGCATAGGAACCTTGGCTATTTTTGTGGAGAAGCTGTTGTTTTGTTCTACTGTCTGGTATCTGTAGTCTCAATGGCATGTCTTTTGTGTATTGTGGATCAAATTTTGGTTTGGCTTAGGCTATGTGAGGCTCAAGTTTTTATGCTCAGGGTCACGGTTTTGAGATTCCACTTATGAGTAATCTTTCTTCCTGCTCAGAGCTATGTGGAAGGTTGTTTGCTGCATCTGTTCTGTTATTGTTGTTGGCTTCAAATCACTGTCTTCTATGGATTTTTGGTTATGCTTCCAGTGCTCCTTGACCGCGCTGTCGCCACGCGCCAAAAAGAACGAGCGATTATAAAATAATGCAGTATAGTGCGACAACTCGGATCGTCTCTCAAGGACTCTTTAGGTGTTGTTATTATTAACAGAAAATTAGTAAAAGTTAGAAATGGGGGTTTTGAGATTAAAACTAAATTAACAAAACAAATCAAAAACAGAGAAAAGAAACAAAGCAGTTTAAGAAATTAGCAAATAAATAAAAACGATTAACCTACCGTTCTCAGTTTCCCACTATCATTGGTTCATGCAAATTCTAAGCAGATACTAATCCCCTCCCGGTTGTAGTAACAATTAACAAACGAAAACCGCTACTACAGATGTATGTTCCTATTCCCGAAATAACAAACGGGGTTAAGCTCTCATGAACAAACGAACATGAATGAACACACGCGAAATAACAAACGCGATTATATATAGGAACATTACATCACCTAAATGAAACAATACCACATTATACATTCCTGAAATAACAAACAGAAACATACAGCATGGCATTGAAAAGAGAAAAGCAACTAAACATGGAATACAGAACCTCAAGTGTTAACAGAAACCAATTACAGTAGATTAATCTAGGAGACTAATTCTCCATTACAGAAATAAACATTAAACTAAGAGAAAAAACAGAAGACTAACAAACTCAGAAACTAGCCAAAACTGGCTAATTCTGACCCCTCTTCAGTTCTGCCTAAGACTACTTATATACACGTTTCTGGAATCCAAGTCCTCGCGAGGCGAAGCACTGCTCGCGAGGCGAATTATGCGAAAGGTTTGCAACTCTTGGTCTTCTCGCGAGGCGAGCGTATCTTCGCGAGGCGAACTCTTCAAATTCCCAACTGTAACGCCCGTGGCCTTCAACACGGGTAAACCGTGATGCTCTCTGACTTCCAGGTACTCGCGAGGCGAGTCCTTCTTCGCGGGGCGAGACAGAAAGTTTTGCAATTTCAGGAACAGTCACCTTCTGGTTCGCGGGGCGAACATCCTTCTCGCGGGGCGAGAAACTCCAGAATTATTCCTTTTTATTAACCTGAAAATAGAAAATAAAAGTAAATACTTTATTCACTCTAAATCAACTAAATTAACTTAAAAACAATTTACAGACTCAAAATACTACTTAAGGACAATCAAGTCTAATTTGGGTAAAAATGATATAAAATTAGCACAAAGCCAAGGTCTTTACCAGTTATAAAACCAGTAAAACAGAGGCTCATCAAAATACCCCAAACTTAAACTTTGCTTGTCCCCAAGCAAACTAAAACTTAAAAACTTAAAAAGACTCAAGACCTGGAAAAACATGGCAAGCTTAAGGACTCAATTAACTTTCACACAAATTTCAAGCAATTTAACAAAACAATTTTTCTTTCAATGTTCCCCCCTTTCAAGCAAAGTAATCCCCACATGCATTTATTCTAAACAAATTGAGAAATTCATCATTCAAACAATCATCAATCTAAGCAGGGGATCTCAGTTACACACAAAAGGGAGATCACCAAATCCAAACAACTGCCTTCCTCACAAGGGAAATTTGTGTTTCACTCAATCGCTCAGTTTTTGTCAGGCTAGCAACATTGCACTCAATTTTCACTTTTCAGAAGCACTTCCCATAAATTTGATTTCCATCTCTAAATGATTCCCACAGAAAACATGCAAGCAACATCAGAAGGTCTTTTATGGGTTGTAATGGGGCCTGGCTAAGGGTAGGATATACAAAGGAACTAGACTGAAGACCCTAGGAACTAAGAGAGCATGAACTTTATTTACACTTTGAAATTCACTCAAGTTCCTTTCTTAATTTTTTTCTTTATGCCTTGGGTGACTACAACCTTTTATTTCAACACTTTTTATTTTTATTGTTTTTTTTTTCATTTTTACACTTTTCTTTTTTTCTTTTTTTCTTTTTTTTTTATTTTTTTTTCTATTTTTTTTTTCAAATCCCAAACAACATGTTGCACCTGGTAGCCACCCCAAACTTAATTTCTTGCAACCAAATTTCTTACTAAGATTCCATGCTCTCCTAATCCTAAGATCGGGTTAACATGGTTTTTCAGATTTTAGCTTGTAACATAAGGTTAACAAGAATTAATAGGCTAATTAGGCTCAATGGGCTAACTAGGGAACATGCATTAGGGATGGTTATTTTAGGCTAAGTAGCTATTTACAAAGAAAATGCCTAAATCATCTGAAGCAAACATATAATCATGCAAACCAAAAAGAGATTCAAGCAAATTCGGGAAAGTGCAACTTAAAAAGTGATTTTCACACAGTCAAAGAACATGTTGGAGGCTCAAAACCTCACCTGGACATTCATGCAAATTGTTTGAAAGAGATTCTATCCCTAGTGTGTGCTTCCTATCACCCCAAACTTATCATAAATCATGCCATCATAACAAAATCTCAAAGTTCAGTTTTCAATCATATGGGGATCATTTTTCAAAAAATTTTCAAATCCTAGGGGGAAAACAGTCAAAACATATCATGCAATCCATCTATGCAAAATTAATCAAATCCGTTCAAACTTGCCAACACTAGACTTACACAACTCCTGAGCTTCTCAAATTATTCAGGAGCTTTATTGAAAACAAAGCAGAAATAAAGTAAAGCAAAGAAAATTAAAAAGGAGAAAGGGTTAAGAAAAGCTCATTGAGGGGCGGTTCCACCAGGATCCCACTGCTTGTAGCATAAGTCCCACATGGTAGCCAAAGGGTGGTAGTTCATTCCATGCTTCCCTAACTTGCAACTTTGATGCAGAGGTGGGTGCTTGACAATCATAGTAACCTCGCCCAGTGCGGCGGACTTTTCACTTCCTCTGGGGTCACAGATGACCTCTTTCTCAATAAAATCCTCCCAATAAAAGTGGGGCTCAACCTCTTGGACTGGCCATGGTGCAAATTCCAGAGGCTTGAACTCCATCACCGGTTGTTCCACAGTGGGAGGTAGCTGCTCAATGGATAGTGTATTTGGAACTTCGGCTGAACAATCGGTATCACTCTCACTATCATCCTGCAAAATAGAGTCAAGAAACTGGCCACAAACAGCACACGGGTTAGTGTCAGTACAGTTAGTACATGTAGTAAAAGAAACTGAGTTAGTAAAGGTCTGATTGTCTGGACTTTCTGCATACGGTTCATCCACCCCATCATTCTCAACACATGCATTTGATTCCACAGGTTCTTCATTATCCTCAAGCTTTTTGCCTTGATTGTCAGGATGGAATGTATAAGCTCGAGGCCAATAAGTAGCATTTGTCAGAATGGGGCATGCCTCATACAGGTGCTCAGGAGAGCCGCACATGCCACAAAACTGTGTCTGCTGAAACAATTGCTTCAAATAAGTGAGCTTATCAGTAAGATCCATAACCAGACAAATTCAGCAAAATTTTTTTTTTTCTGCTAATAACACAACAAGAGTCCCCGGCAACGGCGCCAATTTTTGACCGCGCTGTCGCCACGCGCCAAAAAGAACGAGCGATTATAAAATAATGCAGTATAGTGCGACAACTCGGATCGTCTCTCAAGGACTCTTTAGGTGTTGTTATTATTAACAGAAAATTAGTAAAAGTTAGAAATGGGGGTTTTGAGATTAAAACTAAATTAACAAAACAAATCAAAAACAGAGAAAAGAAACATAGCAGTTTAAGAAATTAGCAAATAAACAAAAACGATTAACCTACTGTTCTCAGTTTCCCACTATCATTGGTTCATGCAAATTCTAAGCAGATACTAATCCCCTCCCGGTTGTAGTAACAATTAACAAACGAAAACCGCTACTACAGATGTATGTTCCTATTCCCGAAATAACAAACGGGGTTAAGCTCTCATGAACAAACGAACATGAATGAACACACGCGAAATAACAAACGCGATTATATATAGGAACATTACATCACCTAAATGAAACAATACCACATTATACATTCCTGAAATAACAAACAGAAACATACAGCATGGCATTGAAAAGAGAAAAGCAACTAAACATGGAATACAGAACCTCAAGTGTTAACAGAAACCAATTACAGTAGATTAATCTAGGAGACTAATTCTCCATTACAGAAATAAACATTAAACTAAGAGAAAAAACAGAAGACTAACAAACTCAGAAACTAGCCAAAACTGGCTAATTCTGACCCCTCTTCAGTTCTGCCTAAGACTACTTATATACACGTTTCTGGAATCCAAGTCCTCGCGAGGCGAAGCACTGCTCGTGAGGCGAATTATGCGAAAGGTTTGCAACTCTTGGTCTTCTCGCGAGGCGAGCGTATCTTCGCGAGGCGAACTCTTCAAATTCCCAACTGTAACGCCCGTGGCCTTCAACACGGGTAAACCGTGATGCTCTCTGAATTCCAGGTACTCGCGAGGCGAGTCCTTCTTCGCGGGGCGAGACAGAAAGTTTTGCAATTTCAGGAACAGTCACCTTCTGGTTCGCGGGGCGAACATCCTTCTCGCGGGGCGAGAAACTCCAGAATTATTCCTTTTTATTAACCTGAAAATAGAAAATAAAAGTAAATACTTTATTCACTCTAAATCAACTAAATTAACTTAAAAACAATTTACAGACTCAAAATACTACTTAAGGACAATCAAGTCTAATTTGGGTAAAAATGATATAAAATTAGCACAAAGCCAAGGTCTTTACCAGTTATAAAACCAGTAAAACAGAGGCTCATCACTCCTCTTAATTTAGACCTCTGATTTGGTTACCATATGGTGAGCATTCTGGTTTTCTTTGTAAAGGTGGGGCTTATTTTGGACTTTTTCTACACCATTAGACTCAATATTATTCGGGTTGTTTTATTTGCAACCTGATGCTACACTTTGGTTTCTACACACTTGCATTTGGTCATACGTTTATGGTGTTGTTGCTATTTCTCTGGTTTTTAATTTCTCTTTTGTATTTTCTGGATCCTTGCAATGGGCATTGATACGTTCATAAGGAATTTTTGGTGGGGTTTGATTGCTCCTGGTTGTGGGATGAACTTCAGTTATTTTTCAACCTTCTAGCCTTTGCTTGTGCTTTTGGCTTAAATAATACCTTTTGATATCCTGTTTGTAGTCTTCTCTTTTGTTACTTTGTATACGGGTTGGAGTACCTCTGTACTCAATCAATATACCTGTTGCTTATAAAAAAAGTTGACAATTGACACGCTGTCGCGCACGGGTCAAAAAGAGAGTGGTTTGTAAAAACGTAGTGAGGGTGCGACAACTCGAGTATCGTCTCACAAGGACTCTTGGATTGTTATTATCACAAAAAATCAGTTTTTTTTGGGGGGGGGGGGGGGGTTTGGTTTGAAATTGTTTAGAAAACAGAACAAAACAGAGCGGAAAAACAGGGCAAATTAAGTGATTATCAGATAAGACAAAGACGATCAAACTGCTGTTCGGTTTCCCATTATCATCGGTTCATGTAATTCCATGCCCTAAGCGGATTCTAATCCCTTTTCGATTGTAGCATCGATTAACAAGCGAAATCGACGCTACGGGACATATGTTCCTAATTCCGAATTAAGCAAACGGATGAAGCTCTCGTGAATTAAGCAAACACGATTGAACGCACGCGAATTAAGCAAACGCGATTAAGTTTAGGAACATAAAATCATCGAAAATTAATCAACACTAATTCGATACAAACTGAATTAAGCAAACAGAGAATATAGAATAGTATTGAAGGAGAGAAGGAAATTCAATCGGGAATTACAAAACCTCAAGTGTCGGCGGAAGCCGATTACAGCAGATTAATCTAGGGAGATTAGTTCTCCATCAAAGACATAACAAAAATCTAAGAGTATATTGAAAACAGTGAAATTCTGGATCCTTTTTTTTGTCTGTTGTGCTTCTGTTTTATAGGGTGGCCGCACGTCACGGCCGTGATGGCCGTCACGCCAGGCCGTGACCGCTTCTGTCAAGGGCGCCGGTTCAAATTCTTGTCCGTCACGGCCTTGATGCCCATCACGGCCAGGCCGTGATGCCCATCACGGCCAGGCCGTGATCCTCTCTGACTTTGGGTGCTGATTTGTCATGGCCGTGACCTCCATCACGGCTAGGCCGTGATCACTTCTGTTCTTCATTGTCTTCCCATCACGCCCGTGATGGGCATCACGTCTAGGTCGTGATCCTCTCTGATCTCTTTGGTCTTCTCATCACGGCCGTGACCATTGTCACGGCTAGGCCGTGATGCTTTCTGACTTCAGGGTCTTCATATCACACCCGTGATGGGCATCACGGCCAGGCCGTGATGCTTTCTGTCCTTCCCTTCATGCTCTCCTTATTAGCCTAAAAACATGAGATAGCAATAAGTGCTTTATTTGGCTCAAAAATAGCTAAAATATCCTAAAACTACTTAAGAGACTCAAAACCTTGCTTGAGGACAATCAAGTCTAATTTGGGCGAAAATGAGATACAATTAACACAAAACCACGGCCATACTAGTCATAAAACTAGATGAGCCAGAGGCTGATCAAAATACCCCAAACTTGAACTTTGCTTGTCCCCAAGCAAACTAAAAACTCAAAAAGACTCAAACTTGGCAAGCTTAAAGGATTCAATCAATTTCGCACAAATTTCATGCAATCTTAACAAAACAATTTTTCCTCCATGTTTCCTCCCCTTGCAACAATGTAATCCCCACATTCATTTACTTTAAACAATTGAGAACTTCATCATTCATGCAATCAGTAATCTAAGTTGAGGATCCAAGCTACACACAAAAGGGAGATCACCAATTTCAAACAATTGCCTTCCTCACAAGGGCATGTAGTATTTCACTCATTCGCTCAAATTGTCTAGGCTATCAACTTTTTTTTTCACTCAATTCATATTTCAAGAGCACTTCCCATGAATTTGATTTTCATCTCAATCAAGGTTCCCACGAAAACATGCATGCAACATCAAAAGGTCTTTTAAAGGTTGTAATGGGGCCTGGTCAAGGGTAGGATATACAAAGGTACTAGGTTTTACATCCCTAGGAATTAAGAGAGCATGAAACACTTCGAAACATTGAAATTCCACTCAAATTCCTTTTCTCATTCTTCTTTTTTGCTTTGGTGACTACAACCTTTTTCCTTTGATACCATTTTTTCTGTTTTGCCCCTTTTCTTTTGGCAATTCTTCTTCTTTTTCTCTCTTCTTTTTTTTTTTTTTTTATTCTTGCCTTTGGCTTCAACCTTTACTTTTTTCTTTTTCTCAACCCAGAATGACATATCAACCTTGTAGCCACCCCAAACTTATTTTCTTACAAACCTTCTCTTGCTCACGCTCTCCTAATCCTAAGATCGGGTTAACATGGTTTTTCCAGATTTTGGCTTATAGCATAAGGTTATTAAGAAACAATAGGCTATTCAGGCTCGATGGGGCTAACTAGGGAACATGCATTAGGGATGGTTCAATTTAGGCCAAGTAGCTAATTCAAAGAAAACTGCCTAAATCATCTGATGCAATCACATAAACATGCAAACCAAGAAGAGACTCAAGCAAATTCGGGGAAGTGCAACTTAAAAGTGATTCACACAATTGAAAACATGTTGGAGGCTCAAATCCTTACCTGGACATTTTTGCAAATTGTTTGACCGAGATTCAATCCCTAGTGTGTGCACCCCTTCACCCCAAACTTATCATAAATCATGTAATCACAACAAAATTTCTCAAAGCTCAGTTTTCAATTTTTTTCACATGGGGATCAATTTTCAATTTTTTAAAACCTAGGGGGAGTCATCAACAAATGTCATGCAATCAATTTGTGCTAAATCAACAAAACCCACCAAGCTTACCGACACAAGACTCACACACATGCTCTTGATCTTCTCAAATTATTCAAGAGCTAAAAGAAAACAAAACAAAAAACGCAAAACAAAACACAACAAATGGTTCCCTCCCCCGCACTTAAAACATACATTGTCCACAATGAAAGAACATAAATATAAAATCAGAGTGAGGGAAAGGGGAAGGTGCTCCCTGATCAAGTTGCAGTGTAGGTGGGCTCTCCCAAGGAGAGCTCTTCAACATTAGCATCTTCAGGCACCGAGCTCTCATGGAATAGCTTCAAGCGCTGCCCGTTAACCTTGAAGGCCTTGTTGCTACCTGCACTATTAATTTCTACTGCACCATGAGGAAAAACATTAGTAACAACAAATGGGCCAATCCACTTGGATCGAAGTTTCCCAGCCATCACTTTCAGGTGGGAGTTAAACAGTAAGACCTGTTGGCCCACAGAGAATTCTTTCCTGGCAATCATCCTATCATGGAAGTGCTTGGTTTTCTCCTTATAAATCCGAGAGCTTTCATAGGCTTCTAGCCTAAGCTCTTCAAGCTGCTGTAATTGGAGTTTCCTTTCAATGCCAGCCTTTTGCATTTCCAAATTACAACACTTGACCGCCTAATAAGCACGGTGCTCAACTTCCACAGGGAGATGACATGCTTTACCGAACACAAGCCTATAAGGGGACATCCCTATTGGTGTCTTGAAAGCTGTCCTCTGAGCCCAAAGTGCGTCTTCTAGACGGCGGCTCCAGTCCTTCCTATTCGGCTGCACCACTTTCTCTAAGATATGTTTGATCTCTCTGTTTGAGATCTCAGCCTGCCCATTAGTCTGGGGATGATAAGTAGTGGAGACCCTATGCACAACTCCATACTTCCGGAGTAAAGCTTCCATGGTGCGGTTGAAGAAATGAGTGCCCTGGTCACTTATGATAGCCCGAGGTATGCCGAACCTGCAGAAAATATTGGACCTGACAAAATTTGCAACAACTTTAGAATCATTAGTCCTAGTGGGGATAGCTTCCACCCACTTTGAAACATAGTCAACAACCAATAGAATATAGAGAAAGCCAAAAGATGCAGGGAAAGGACCCATAAAGTCAATCCCCCACACATCAAACACCTCACAGAAAAGCATAGGTTGCTGAGGCATTTCACTCTTACGAGTGATGGCTGTACCTGCTGTCTGACACTCCTTACAAGTCCGGTAAACCTCATAAGCATCTCTAGAAATGGTGGGCCAGTAAAAACCTGAATCTGGGACTTTTCTTGCAGGCCTCTGTGGCCCAAAGTGTCCCCCTACCTGAGAGGCATGAGAAAAGTGCAAAATAGACTCAACCTCATAGTCGGGGACACATCTCCTAATCACCTGATCACTGCAAAATTTCCAAAGAAATGGGTCATCCCAAACATAGTACTTGGCGTCACTCTTGAGTTTGTGGATTTGTGACCTAGTTGCACCTGCAGGAAAAACACCAGCAACTAGGTAATTAACAATGTCAGCAAACCAGGGAGTTACGCCATGTAACTGTAAGAGCTGCTCATCAGGAAAGTCATCCTGAATGGGGGAAGGATCCTCATCCCTCTCTATCCTACTCAAGTGATCAGCCACTAAATTTTCAGCTCCACTCTTGTCCTTTATCTCCATATTAAACTCTTGGAGCAACAACATCCACCGAATCAACCTCGGCTTTGCTTCTGGCTTCTTCAACAAGTACTTCAGAGCTGCATGGTCAGTGAAAACAATGACCTTGGAACCTAGCAAATATGATCTAAATTTATCAAGAGAAAAAACAATAGCTAGAAGTTCCTTTTTAGTGGTGGTGTAATTAGCCTGTGCAGCATCTAAAGTCCTAGAGGCATAGTAAATTACATGGGCAACCTTGCCCACCCTTTGTGCCAGGACCGCCCCCACAGCATAGTTAGAAGCATCACACATGAGCTCAAAAGGGAGGGTCCAGTCAGGGGGCTGGATGATGGGGGTAGAGGTCAATGCCTTTTTCAAGAAGTCGAACGCCTTCTTGCAGTTGTCATCAAAGTTGAATATTGCATCATTCTTCAGCAAGTTTGACAGAGGAAGGGCTATCTTGCTGAAGTCCTTTATGAAGCGCCTGTAGAAACCTGCATGACCAAGAAAAGAACGAATCTCGCGAACGCAAGATAGGTAAGGCAATGTAGAAATCACATCAATCTTAGCAGGATCTACTGAAATACCCTTTTTAGAAATGATATGCCCCAAAAAAATCCCCAGTTCAACCATAAAATGGCATTTTTCATAATTTAAAACAAGGTCAGTTTCAATGCATCTCTCTAAAACCAAATTCAGACTATGCAAGCATGCATCAAATGAGGAACCATATACAGTGAAATCATCCATGAACACTTCCATGCAATTTTCAATAAATTCAGTAAAAATGCTAATCATGCATCTCTGGAAAGTGCCAGGAGCATTGCAAAGGCCAAATGGCATCCTCCTCAGAGGCAAAGCGTGCTTGAAGGGGCACGTGAAAGTGGTCTTTTCCTGATCCTCTGGTGCAATGTGGATCTGGAAGTATCCGGAAAAGCCATCAAGAAAACAGTAGTGGGATTTACCAGCCAGTCGTTCAAGCATCTGGTCGATGAACGGCAAAGGAAAGTGATCCTTTCTAGATGCCTGGTTCAATCTCCTGTAATCGATGCAAACTCTCCAGCTATTCTGGACTCTAGTGGGGACAAGTTCATCATTTTCATTTTTTACCACTGTGAGCCCAGATTTCTTGGGCACAACTTGCACTGGGCTCACCCAACTACTATCAGAGATGGGGTATATGATACCCGCATGCAGGAGTTTTGTCACCTCCTTCTTTACAACATCCAGAATCAATAGATTGAGCCGCCTTTGGGGCTGCCTAACTGGTTTAGCCCCATCCTCCAACAAAATCCTATGCATACACCTGGAGGGGCTAATACCTGGTATGTCAGCCAAGGTCCACCCAATTGCCTTCTTGTGCCTCTTCAAAACCTCCAAGAGTTTAGCTTCCTGGTTAGAGTTAAGGTTGGAGGAAATAATAACTGGAAGTTTTTCATTCCTCTCCAAATAAGCATACTTCAGATTCCCAGGAAGTGGCTTAAGCTCTAGGGAGGGTGGCTGCTCAACAGATGGTATGTTTGGGGCAGCCGGGCTGTCAAGAACTTCAGCTGAACGGACAGCTTCACTTACACTATCACCCTGCAAATTAGAATCAATCTCAGCACAAACAGCACAAGGGTCAGTGTTAGTACAGTCAATACATGAATAAACATCATTAAAACCAGAAATAGATGGGAAATCAGCAACCAAGTCATCATAGGTGTCATCAACAATTTCAGAGAGCAACTCTATTTGGAAAACAGAGTACTCTTCCAATGGATGCTTCATAGCATCGAAAATGTTGAATTTTGCAATAATGTCACCAAACTCCATGGACATGGTTCCATCATCAACATCAATCTTTGTCTTTGCCGTCTTCATGAACGGTCTGCCCAGGATGATCGGTGATCTGCTTGAATTTGTTTCCCCTGCCATGTCCAGGATGTAAAAGTCAGCAGGGAAAATCAAATCATCAACTTGTACCAGCACATCTTCTACCACTCCCATGGGGCGAGCATTAGTCCTGTTTGCCAACTGAATGGTAAGACATGTGTGTTACAAAGGACCAAGATCAAGGTTATTGAAAACAGAAGTGGGCATGACATTGATGGAGGCTCCCAAATCCAACATGCAATTGTCGAATTTGCTGTCCCCAATGGTGCATGGAATAGCAAAAGTTCCCGGATCCTTGCACTTTTGTGGCAATGCCTGAGTGAGGGCTGAAACTGTAACCTTCTCAGGAGCAAGTTTAGGTTGAATGAGGGCTGAAACATTTCGCCCCAAATTGACCCTCTCATTACCCTTCAACCTCCTCTTGTGTGTGCACAAATCCTTCAGAAACTTTGCATATTTTGGAACCTGCTTAATCACATCCAGGAGCGGAATGTTCACCGCCACCCTTCTGAACACATCTAGAATTTCCCTCTTCTTGTCTTCCCCATCAATCTTCTTATTTTTCAGCACTCTTTGCGGGAAGGGGATCGGTGGCACATACTCTTTCTCAGCTTCAACAACAACAGACGGTTCAGGTGTTACCTCAACAGTTTCTTTATCTTTCTCAGGGGCTGCCTCTACAAATTTCACGGACCTCAAAGAAATCGCACTCACATTAGGATTTGGAGCATTAGGATTCACCACTGTTTGTGCAGGTAGTTGGTTCGATCCTTGAGCTCGCTGCATGGCATTCATCGAAGTGGCAAGCTGTCCAATCTGTGTCTGCAAGGCCTGAATACTAGCATCCGTTCGCTGCTGAGACTGTCCAACTTGCTGCTGAAACTGTCCAACTTGCTGCTGAAACTGGAGATTTTGTGCAGTCATTTGCTTGATCATGTCCTCTAGTGAAGGTCCAGAAGGTGCAGAGGCGATTACTTGGGGAGAACTCTGTGGTGGTGCCAACGGTAACATCGGTTGTTGCTGCTGTGCAGAAGAGTTCCCATACCGAAGGTTTGGATGATTCCTCCAGTTGGGATGGTACCTATTAGTGGAAAGATCAGGAATGTTGTGCCGGTTCTGATTGTTGCCTTGATTGTAAAGGTTGGCTGCATAAGCTTGAGGCAAATCAGTGACTGACTCATCCTTTAGAATAGGACATGCATCGGATAGGTGCTCAGGAGACGTACAAATACCACACACCCTTGCTGTCTGAACTCTGTCCACTGCCAACTGTTTCACTAGAGAAGTAAGCTCATCAATTCTGGTTTCAAGGGCCTTGTTGGAAGAAGAACCATGGATCTCATTCACACCCCTTGTCTCGATAGAATTACTTCTAGTTGTGAACTGTTGGGAATTGAGTGACATGTTTTCAATTAATTGCTTGGCAGCAGCTGGAGTCTTATCAACAAGTGCTCCCCCACTAGCAGCATCTAAAATATTCCTGTCCATCGGCAGCAATCCCTCATAAAAGTATTGAATAAGTAGCTGCTCAGAAATTTGGTGCTGAGGACAACTGGATACCAACTGCTTGAATCTCTCCCAGTATTCAGCTAATGATTCATTGCCCTGTCTAATACCACATATCTCCTTCCTGATGGATGCAGCTCTGGAGGCAGGAAAGTACCTTTCTAAGAAGACCTTCTTCAAATCGTTCCAGGTTGTAACAGAGTTTGGCTCAAGGTAATATAATCAATCCTTCGCAGCACCTTGAAGTGAGAACGGGAAAGCTCTCAACTTGATATGGTCTTCAGTTATTCCTTCCGGTCTCAAGGGTGTAGAGCAGACAACCTGGAATTCCTTCAAATGCTTATGTGGATCCTCACCTGCAAGACCACTAAACCTTGGCAACAAGTGTATTAAACCAGATTTTAGTTCAAAGGGAGCAACCACATCAGCATACTCAATACACAAACCATTATAATTAACATCAGGGGCAGCAAGCTGCCTCAATGTTCTTTGATCACCCATGTTTTCAAAAATAGGTTCAGAATCAGAATTACTACTAGTGCTAGCCCGAATTGCTCTACGGCGTGTGTGCAAAGTTCTTTCAATTTCAGGATCAAAATCACACAAGTCGGAACAAGTAGACCTAGTAGCAGACTAATTCAGAAGAAAAAAAACAGAAACGAAAAAATGAGAAAATAACCACAAGAGTCCCCGGCAACGGCGCCAATTTTTGACACGCTATCGCGCACGGGTCAAAAAGCGAGTGGTTTGTAAAAACATAGTGAGGGTGCGACAACTCGAGTATCGTCTCACAAAGACTCTTGGGTTGTTATTATCATAGAAAATCAGTTTTTGGGGGGGGTTGGTTTGAAATTGTTTAGAAAACAGAACAAAACAGAGCCGAAAAACAGGGCAAATTAAGTGATTATCAGATAAGACAAAGACGATCAATCTGCTGTTCGGTTTCCCACTATCATCGGTTCATGTAATTCCATTCCCTAAGCGGATTCTAATCCATTTTCGATTGTAGCATCGATTAACAAGCGAAATCGACGCTACGGGACATATGTTCCTAATTCCGAATTAAGCAAACGGATGAAGCTCTCGTGAATTAAGCAAACACGATTGAACGCACGCGAATTAAGCAAACGCGATTAAGTTTAGGAACATAAAATCATCGAAAATTAATCAACACTAATTCGATACAAACTGAATTAAGCAAACAGAGAACATAGAATAGTATTGAAGGAGAGAAGGAAATTCAATCGGGAATTACAAAACCTCAAGTGTCGGCGGAAGCCGATTACAGCAGATTAATCTAGGGAGATTAGTTCTCCATCAAAGACATAACAAAAATCTAAGAGTATATTGAAAACAGTGAAATTCTGGATCCTTTTTTTTGTCTGCTGCGCTTCTGTTTTATAGGGTGGCCGCGCGTCACGGCCGTGATGGCCGTCAGGGCCAGGCCGTGACTGCTTCTGTCAAGGGCGCCAGTTCAAATTCTTGTCCGTCACGGCCGTGATGCCCATCACGGCCAGGCCGTGATCCTCTCTGACTTTGGGTGCTGATTTGTCACGGTCGTGACCTCCATCACGGCTAGGCCGTGATCACTTCTGTTCTTCATTGTCTTCCCATCACGCCCGTTATGGGCATCACGTCTAGGCCGTGATCCTCTCTGATCTCTCTGGTCTTCTCATCACGGCCGTGACCATTGTCACGGCTAGGCCGTGATGCTTTCTGACTTCAGGGTCTTCATATCACGCCCGTGATGGGCATCACGGGCAGGCTGTGATGCTTTCTGTCCTTCCCTTCATGCTCTCCTTATTAGCCTGAAAACATGAGATAGAAATAAGTGCTTTATTTGGCTCAAAACTAGCTAAAATATCCTAAAACTACTTAAGAGACTCAAAACCTTGCTTGAGGACAATCAAGTCTAATTTGGGCGAAAATGAGATACAATTAACACAAAACCACGGTCATACTAGTCATAAAACTAGATGAGCCAGAGGCTGATCAACAATGCTTTTGTTTATTCGTTGTCTTTTTCCTGTAAAAAAAGAAAGAAAGTAATAGATAACAAGATGCAAAGAAGGCGTCTTGGTAAAATCTTGATTTTGTATTGTCAAATATACTTGTCGTTGCCTTGGCACAACAGTAAGGTTGCTGCCTTATGACCTGGAGATCACAGGTTCAAATCCAGGAAATAGTCTACCCGGTTGCCATTTTTTCTCACCCTGGTGCCTAATACTCATGATCTTTGATCGATTTCCTGGTTGCTACAGTACCTATGGAAAACCATCCGTCAGCCACTTCGGTTGTGGAAAATCAGATTCGGTGGTACACATTGATCATAAACTATCATGCGTATTTACATTCATGGTCATACACTATGATGAGAACATGGTGTGTGGAACATTGTTCATAATTTAACTGTTAGTATCTACTAATACTTTCTTCATAAGTACCTGAAGTTTTTAATTACCAAATGAAATGTGAAAAATAGAGTTAGGAAGGTTTGGAAGATGTATACAAGTTACATAGTGCTTCCTTGATTATAGTTTTTTTTTTTTTCATGTATCATTTGATTTACCTTAGTGTTTTCTGTTATGTTGGAAAATAAAACAGGTGAAAAGACTACAACCCACACAAAGGAGTGTCAATAAAAGAGAACTTGCATCAATGAGTTTGTTAACAGATAACTCTGCAAATGAAATTTTTTCTGACATCTTTCCAGATGAGGTTAGCTGATCTGCTATTTTACTTCCTTTCTTGCCTTATTTTTTTTATTCACTCCAACATAAATGGATATAGGGTAATAATCCCTTCCAAAAGCTTTTCTCCTTCATTCTTAACCTGCCCACCTCCTTTTTTTATATCAATTTCTACATATTTGTTCAAATTAATACTTGCTTCAAATAATGATGTATATAATCTATTATTTATCTAAAGCTTCCTTTCTTTGAGCTCCTTTCCTCCTCATTGATGTTGGTTTGAGTTACTTTGTTTTTAATAAGCAAAAGATCTTTTACTTTAGTAGCTAACATACAACTCTTCCTATCTTTGTTTATGTGACATTATTTTGTTTACTTGCCTTTGTTTTAATTTAGTGAGAGGGCTATAATGGGGCGCTCCCCTTCTAAATTGCCTCATATGCATTTAATTAGGTGTGTGTATTTACATGATAGGGTCCTCTTTTGAGTTTCCTCACCAAGTGATTCTAGCTTTTTATGTATTTGGCATATTGATTGCTGATTGATTCCCTTATAAGCTTTATTTTAATGATCTTATTTTTATTTCATTGAAGGGAGCTTTGTTTTGTCGCTATCTTTTAGATGGGTTTTTTCAATCCTCCTGGTTTTTGATAATATAGAATTAATATGTATGATGGTGGAGCTAGTTTACTTACCGGTTCAAATTTATAATATTGTTTTGGCTTGCTTACTCATCTTAAGGGTACATAGAAAGAGTCATTAGCATGAACAAAACTTTGTTGATCAACCTCAAGCTATAAAAAATGGTCTAGGTCCAGTATCACCTTTTCGTGGAAAGTTTGATGAAAGCAATACTAATATCTCTCCAACCAGGTGCTGTGGCAGCTCGTGTATGATATATTCTGATCAGAGCAGGGATATTTCCAGCAAAACAACAAAGAGGCAACCTGATTTGTCTAGCAAGGGAATATCTCTGCCCTTGGCTATGCACTCAAACATGTCTTCTCCAATCTCCTGTCAGAAGTGATGGTGTACTTGCCCATCCTCTTCAGGGAACTGTTCCTGACGTAAAATCAATGGAATACCCAGCCACTACTAGCAAAACACAAAACCAGCAGGACGAACTGACTGTTGAAGGTAAGAAAAAAGTCCTACTCCTACCATTTGTTTTGAGCAGCCAAATTGAATTTGTGAATGTAGTTGTGTTTGTGAATAGACCCACAGGCAGAACCTCTGTTTAATTAACATAGCAACGAAGCATTCTTCAAGAATGACTTGATTATTCATCCCAAGTGGAAACATATGTCCTGTTAATTGGTTTAGACTAATACATTTCAGACATATCATTGAAAGTTTAAACCTGAAAAGATTTGAATTCAAATTATGCATCCATTAGTGATTTCTAAGTTTGATTCTATTCCATATGTGACATATTCATACCGGAATATTTTAATCAATGTGCCTTTTTGCGGAGATAGCATTGGGATTGGCAACTTTGAAGGCACTTGTTGACTGGCTGCTAGCAACTCGTGTGACAACAACTAATTTGAGGGTATGCACCGTTGTCTTCGTTTGAAATGGCAAGTGCATGAGCATGACAAATGTTTGTTTAAATGCCTAAATGAGTAGTCTGATTTTGGGTGGCGCCTAATCTCTGGTGTGATAGTTGATGCCATATTCTATGTGAATCCTTGGGTGAAGGTATTTTTAATTTAATTATTCTCTTGCCTTTATGTTGTTGCCCCATGTGCTTGGGTTTAGGATGTTGGTGGACATTAGTTTCGAGTTGAAGATGCCCTCGTCAAGTTCAATTAACATTCTTGCACAGTTTTCATCTATAAATTAGGCTTCTTTTAGCTGTTAACGATCTAAATTACCTCAATTTAGGTCATTGCTCATTGTGCTTGCCTAGCTGAGCGACAATTCTTTTTGAAGTATCATTGCAGTGGTGGAACCATGTTGAGGGGAGTGGAGGCAAATGTTCCCAGTGAACTTCTGAAAATTTTTCACCTGTTATATAGTAAACATATTGTTTTGCCTTCATGGAAAATGTACAGTTGTCGTGTTGTTTCACTATCTTATGATATGATGACAAATAAAAACTTTACACAGAAATATCGTACCCTTTTATACCTGCATTTTACACAAGAAAACATAAGATAATACTAGGTTATCACTCATCATTCATCAGTTCATTCATATAATCTTCCAGAACATATACTAGGTCATTACATAGTGCTTCATTGCTTTGTGACAAGATGTTTACAACACTCCGCATCCAAGATTATGTCGGCAGAGCTCTTCAAATATTTTTCTAATTGCTACTTGACTTGAACCTAAGTGTGACTCAGCATCTTCCATCAATTTGCGAAGGTGTCATCTGAAATTGGTTCATTTTTAATGTCATGGATCAACGAAAATGAGAAAAAGAAGTCAACTTGAAATCAACAAATTCTATTTGGTTTCAAAGTAGAACTTTGGTCTTTGAAGCTGCATTACTCTGAATTCAAAGTATTAAAATTGATACCATCATATTGTGTGATACACCATGTGTATTATATTATACAACAACAACCAAGCCTTATCCCACTAGGTGGGGTCGGCTACATGGATCATATTGTGCCATAATGTTCTATCATGAATCATGTTAATAGTTAAATCGTTGGCCTCTAAATCTTTCTTAATAGTTTCTCCTATAGTTTTTCTTGGCCTACCTCTGCCTCTACCGATTGGATTGCCCTCCACCTGGTCCACTCTCCTTACTACAGAATCTAAAGGTCTCTTCCATACATGCCCAAACCACCTAAGTCGAGATTCAACTATCTTTTCCACAATAGGTGCTACCCCAACTCTCTCTCTAATGCTATCATTCCTAATCCTATCTTGTCTAGTTTTTCCACTCATCTAGCGCAACATTCTCATATCTGCTACATTGATTTTTGTTGAGTCACCGGCAAGTGTACCGGGTCGTCGTAAGTAATAAAACACGGTAAGTAATTACCGAGGTCGGACACAGGGATTGGGCTACCAATTCTACCAATTTGCAAGGAGTTCGATACGTTTGACCAAGTAAAAGCAAGTGGTTGAGAAGGGAGAAAATATAGGATCGCAATTCAAATCAACAAATCAATTTGAGAGTAAAGAATTAAAATCAGGAATTAAACATCTAAGGTCACAAATCCACCTACCCAATCATGCATAGTACCCAAGTGATGATGATTCCCTCCCTAAGTTCAATTACAATGTCAACCAGGACCCCCAAATTCTCCTAATGACACTGTCGTGCTCAATAGGACGTATTCAACGATTGAATTAATTACTTATTAGGTCTCATAACCCAATCATCAAACTCTATTAAATCTTGTTCCCTATAAGGTTGCACTGATCTCCTACTCACTCTCGTGCAATATTCAATCAGTGATCCCAATTCAAGTTCTAAACGCGAATTGCCTATTAAGCCTCATCACGTTAACTAGCCAATCATGCATGCATATGATCAACGCAATAAATTCAGAATTGGAAAACAAGAATTGAGGTAAAGGAAGGAAACATACATCACATTTAACGCTACACCGTCATGGTTGGTTTCATTGATCCCTTAGACAAGGGGATTAGTTCCTCATGCTTGTAACAACACACAAACAATTAAAGTTCATCATCATTGTAAAACAAGAAAAGAAAATAGGGATACGCAGCTCCAGAGAACAAGGATTCATATCTCAAAACTGATCTAAAACAAGTGGTTGACAAAAGATCTTCAAATCTGACCTAAAAAGCCTATAAATAGGGGTTCTGGTTCGCGCCCGCTCGCGGGGCGAGCAAGCTCTCGCGAGGCGAAGTGTATCGGGTCGTCGTAAGTAATAAAACACGGTAAGTAATTACCGAGGTCGGACACAGGGATTGGGCTACCAATTCTACCAATTTGCAAGGAGTTCGATACGTTTGACCAAGTAAAAGCAAGTGGTTGAGAAGGGAGAAAATATAGGATCGCAATTCAAATCAACAAATCAATTTGAGAGTAAAGAATTAAAATCAGGAATTAAACATCCAAGGTCACAAATCCACTTACCCAATCATGCATAGTACCCAAGTGATGATGATTCCCTCCCTAAGTTCAATTACAATGTCAACCAGGACCCCCAAATTCTCCTAATGACAGTGTCGTGCTCAATAGGACGTATTCAACGATTGAATTAATTACTTATTAGGTCTCATAACCCAATCATCAAACTCTATTAAATCTTGTTCCCTATAAGGTTGCACTGATCTCCTACTCATTCTCGTGCAATATTCAATCAGTGATCCCAATTCAAGTTCTAAACGTGAATTGCCTATTAAGCCTCATCACGTTAACTAGTCAATCATGCATGCATATGATCAACGCAATAAATTCAGAATTGGAAAACAAGAATTGAGGTAAAGGAAGGAAACATACATCACATTGAACGCTACACCGTCATGGTTGGTTTCATTGATCCCTTAGAAAAGGGGATTAGTTCCTCATGCTTGTAACAACGCACAAACAATTGAAGTTCATCATCATTGTAAAACAAGAAAAGAAAATAGGGAGACGCAGCTCCAGAGAAGAAGGATTCGTATCTCAAAACTGATCTAAAACAAGTGGTTGACAAAAGATCTTCAAATCTGACCTAAAAAGCCTATAAATAGGGGTTCTGGTTCGCGCCCGCTCGCAAGGCGAGCAAGCTCTCGCGAGGCGAAATTCAGTTAAGCCTCCATCTTGATTTGAATGCTCGTGAGGCGAGATAGTGATTCGCGAGGCGAGACAGAGAGGGTGACATTTCTGGCATAGTCAGGACTTCAGGATTCGCGAGGCGAGATGGGATTTGCGAGGCGAGACAGAGAGGATGACATTTTTGGCACAGTCAGGCCATCAGGCTCGCGAGGCGAAATCCAGTTTCGCGAGGCGAAACTTCCAGAATCGCTTTTCCACTGTTTTCTTCATTTTCCTTGACTCTAAGAGCTTCACTTTTAACCTGAAACAATAAAAGAAAACGAAAAGCGTAATTCTACTCAAAATAGACTAAAAACTACTAAAAATGCATAAAACGAATCAAAGTCTAACTTAGGAACAAAACAAGGCCAATTTGGGAGATTAGCGAGGTTGACTAGCCCAATTAGACACAAAATCTACCCCTTTTCTAGCTGGAAACTAGATGAGCCAGAGGCTGATCAATTTTACTCTCGTGTTGATTTTTTACCGTCCAACACTTCGTCCCATACAACATCGTCGGTCTAATAGCTGTACGGTTAAATTTTCCCTTTAGCTTAAGAGGTACCTTTTTATCACACAAAAAACCCGAAGCCTTCCTCCATTTCGACCACCCTGATTGAATCCGATGGTTTACATCTCCCTCAATTTCTCCGTCATTTTGCATAATAGACCCAAGATATTTAAACCGTGTGACTTGTGGTATGTTGTGGTCTCCAACTTTCACCTCTAAGCTAGAGGTGTTTCGCCTTTTGCTAAACTTACATTCCATATACTCCGTCTTGCTTCTACTCAAATGGAAGGCATGTGCTTCTAAAGCTTGTCTCCAACAACCTTCCATTTATATCCTCTCTCGACTCTCCAACTAGAACTATATCATCTGCGAAAAGCATGCATCGCGGTGCTGGCTCTTGAATGTGCTCCGTAAGTACATCCAAGACCAAGGTAAAAATATAGGGGCTTAAAGCTGACCCTTGGTGCAGACCTATGGTTATTAGGAAATCTTCTATGGCTTCACCCTGTGTTCTCACACTAGTTGTGGCCCCCTCATACATAGCCTTGATAGCTCGAATATAGGCAATCCGAACACCTTTCTTTTCTAGGACTATCCACAAAACCTCTCTGGGCACCCTATCGTACGCTTTCTCCAAATCAATGAAGGCCATATGTAAATCTTTTTGATCCATTCGATATTGTTCCATCACTCGTCGTAGCAAGTAAATTGCTTCCATGGTCGACCTCCCAGGCATAAAACCAAATTGGTTGTCGGTGATTTTGGTTTTTTTTTCTTAGTCTCCGTTCAAGCACCCTTTCCCATAGCTTCATAGTATGACTTATAAGCTTAATCCCCCTATAATTTGCGCAATTTTGTATATCTCCCTTGTTCTTGTAAATCGGAACTAAAGTGCTTCTCCTCCATTCGTCCAACCTATAATCTCGTTAAAAAACTTCATGAGCCAACTAATGTCTCTATTTCCTAGACACTTCCATACCTCCACAAGTATATTGTCCGGTTCAACTGCCTTGCCATTATCCATCATTCTCAAAGCTTCTTTTACCTCATGCTCTTGGATTCTATGATAACAAGTGTAATTTTGGTCCTCCTCTCTGATGTCAAGCACCCGTGAGCATGATAAAACTTCAAATCCTTCATTAAATAACTTGTGGAAATCAAGTGTTCTAGATGCATATCATATAATACTAACAACTATGAGTTGTATTAAATTTGAGTTTTGGGCCTAACTCAACCCCAAAAGCTAGCTTGTAAGTTGAGGATTGCCCAAGTCTTATAAGCACTACTTAGGCCATATCTCTAGTCGATGTGGGACTCTTAACATACCCCCTCATGCTCAGGACTAGACATCTGAAGCGTGGACTGATACGGATGGAACAACAGGGATCTCAACACACCCTCTCACGCCCAGGACTGGACATCTGGAGCGTGGACAAATGCGTGTGGAATAACAGAGATCTTGGAGCGTGGACAAATGCGGGTTGTAACACCCTGTATTTCACTGTTTTAAATAACAGTAATACATATAAATATGTTTATAAATTTATTAGAGTTTTAGAAAATTATTTTAAATAAACGGAGTTCACCACTCAATCCTACTTGAATGTAGGACGCTACGATTAAAATTTAGGTTGGAAAGTCAGGCGAAACCCGGCCCGCGAATTCCATTGACAGTATGATAATACTGCTCAAAAGACCTAATTTTAATTCGTGAACGAAAGACTTAAGTTTAGTATTTTATTTCCTACAATTCTGTATTTTTAGATTTATTTCAGAAAAAAATAAAATAATTTACGTTTTTCAGGCGAAACACGTAATCGGGTAGACGACGGAAGGGAAATTAGAGTTTCTAAGAGTAGATAGAGGGTTTGTCTTAGGATTTTGAGATGATTCAAGGGGATGAATCATATTTTTAAGTCTAGAAGGTTTTTCAGGGTTAAATAGAAAATTTATAAATTTTACGTTTAAGCCCCTGAACTTTCTGTAAATTACCCTTTTGTCCCTAAATTAGTTTTTAAGTTTTTTCAAGTGGATTGGGATAGAATCCTTGTTTCCAATCTCAACTGGTCGTGGCTTAAAAGCCCAAAATTTTCTAGTTCATGGTTTGAGTCCATAAAGCCTGGTTGAAACTATACAAGTTTCCTATCTTAAGCTTAATGCTTAAATCTTCAAGTGGGCCCCACAAAAATGAAACCAAGCCCAAAATTACCCAGCCCATGCGCAAGCCCATGAGGATTTATGGCTGCCTCATTTGTTGTTGAATCAATTTTCTAGAGTGTTCCACAATTTTCCACAAGTTTCCACATTTTTCTACATTATCCTACATTATCCTTGATTTTTCCACAATGTTCTTGATTCTTCTCAAACCTTCATGAATTGTCTTAACCTATCTTTGACTCATAAATTCAGCCAACAAAGTCAAGATAAGCTAGCATTTAATGTGGCAAAATCATCATCATGACACTTTATTGACAATTTGCAAACTAGTCCTTCAACTTATGGAATCTTTGCAAAGTGGTCCTTAGAACTTAATTGCATTTGAATCCTTTAGCAAGACAACTCATCATCATCTAGATCCTTCCAAGAGTGGCGCAAGCAAGCTCTATAAATACCATACTCTCACTTTTCACTTAGTTTCTTTTGCCATTTGGTTCCAAAACCCTAAAGTTCATAAGTCTCTTAGTGATAGATTTGTGAAGCAAGTTTCTTGGATTTCCTTTGTCTTTGATCTTCAAGAGGTAAATCCTAATCTTCTTCCTTAATCATGCCTATGTTCTTTAGAAAGTTTCTTGATTTAAAGTTTGTTTCATAGTTGTTCATCATTTTCAAGTTTCTAACCCTAGAACTTTGAAAAGTCATAATAAATTCTAGAAAAAATCCAATGATGATGAAACTACTTTCTATCTTCTTGATATCATGTATATTATCTAAATTCAAGAGCATGATGTAATCAAAAATTTCTTTCCTAAAAACCTAGCCTTGGCCGAATCTAGTAAAGTAGGGTTGGTAGAGTTTTGTTCATGTGTTGTCATGTATGATCATGTATTCTATATGGCATGTATGTCTACACACTCAAATCCATGTTAGTTTCTTAAAATGAAAATCTTTACTCAAAAATCCCTATGTTGGCCGAAACCCTAGGTGGTTAGATTTGTTGAGTTTTTGTTCATAGTTTTCCTTAAAGATCTTGTTAATCAAACTCTTAGTAGGTATGCCTTATAAATCCAAGTTGGTTTATTAAACTAAGAACCCTAGCCCTATAAACATGTTGAGGCCGAATCCTTGTATAGAAGAGTTAGGAAGTTTTGAGTTTGAAACTTAGTTGTTTAGTCACTAATCTATGATTTAGGTTAATCAAGGATCATTAATCCATGACTTAATCATGATTAGGAATTTTAGTTAGTCAAAAACCCTAGAGGTCGTGACCATGTAGTAGGGTTTTTGGATGTTTTTAGTTTCTTGAATTGTGATTGTTTGATTGTAATGGTTGAAGGTTAAGTATAAAGCGGTGTACGTGAGTTTCCGGCTTCCGACAAATTTAATTCAACTTGCTGTGGATCTTCGAGAGGTAAGAGGGGTTACCTGACGGATTATTCGGATGACCATATGTCCATGTTTGTGGTTTGTATACATTGTTTATGTGGTTATGGTGTTTGGTCTGTTTTGTTTGGCTATGTGTTTCTAGCTGTTAATCTGTGTTTTGGTTGTTTCTCTGCTTATAATTTGTTTAATCATCTGCAGTAGTATCTTATATTGTTATGATGCATGATCTGCCTGGTGATATAATTTTTGTTGATGTTGGATGTTGTTTGTGAGGCCTGACAGTGGTCAGTGCACAACCGATTAATCAGATAAAAGATTTAATAAGCTACGAAGAATTATATTCAATGTTTTATGGGAAATGTTGGAATATAATAGAGGTGGAAAATATTATTTTAGAAAAATAATGAGTTTTGAGAAATATTTTTATTTTAATGATTTATTAGTGTAAAAGTAATTTAGGAGTCACGGTGAGAGCGTAACCGTGAAATTTTTTTAGTACTGCTGATTTTTACACAAGAAATTATGTAATATTATAAAAAGTTATTTTGTGAAATTAATATTCGAAAATAATTTATAAAAATAAAAATAAAAATAAAAATAAAAAAATAAAAAAATAAAAAAATAATAATATTATAAGATAATAAAATATTATAAAAGTCAAAGTTTGACTTTAAAAACATTTTCTTGGAAAATGATAAATGACGACAAGTTTTAAAATTATTTACAGTGAAAGTTGAAAAACAACAGTACTTATTTTAAGAAGAAATTTAATCTGAATTGATTTAAAAAGTTGAAGTTTCAGTAAAAGAATTCTAAATGACTTGACGTTTTATAAACGAATTACAAGTAGAAAGAAATTAAGGTGAATGAGTTTTACTTAATGACTTAAAAGATGATATAGAACTTAGTAACCGAGACGTCGGGGTACTAAGGTTAGTGATGTTGTAGATTGAGTATCTACTTAAAGAGGTTAAAACATTTTAGATGTTTTCTACTACCACGAACCTAAGCCTGAGGCATCAGTCTAGGGTTTGTGATTGAGCACTCGGACTTAGAGGTCCTGTGTTTTAACAAAAGTTTTAAAGACGTTTAAATTATGGTTGGTCTAAAGCTTTGAGAGCTTTGACAAAGAAAGATATAACACAAAGAAAAGTGTCGAGAACAAAATGTTTTCTTGCATGCATATGGCAGACGTGTCATGATTAGAAGAGGGATTACCTTGCGGCGTCAAGGTAGATCATGCAACGATGTTCCTCATTGTGCCCGGGGTTTGGACAATGAGACCCCATCTCAGAGTGTTATCACTGTGCCACGATGTTGGACAGTGTGCGGTGGGAGTGCCTGTGGCGGTGTGCCTGTGGCAATCGAGTCTGATCAACTCATCAAGAGGTTGGAGATATCTCATGAGATTAAGTAGGAATGTTTAGATGAGTATTGAAGTGTTCATGCATTCAGATTTTAAAAACGACGATGTCCGGGTGTGAGACCCTTTGATATGTTGTGTTGTATGCCAATTTAAATATGAGAAATTAATTAATCTGAGTTTGTATATGTTTTGTTGTGTCATACATATGGTTCTCGCGTTATGATCAAATTGTCGGTTTCTCACTCTTGCATATTTTATTTGTGGTTTCTCTTCTGGGTTCTATGTGGTGGAATTCAGATGAACCTCTTAAGGACTATGGCGTCTGGAAGAAGAAGGAGGTGTAGTTCGAGAAATGTTGATGCTGTTTCTTTTGTCGTAGTGTTTTGACCAGCTTAGGTTTAAGTTCAGTTATGTTTTGGGAATAATCTTTTCATTACAAATGTTTAAGTGTGAAACTTATGAGGCAGTATAACTGTATGATATATATATGTATATATATATAAATATATCTAAGTGTGGTTATGTGAACGTTGTTGTGATGATGTTGAAAAGAAAAAAATTTTATCACCCATTTTGTTTAAGACAAACGTTCATAAAACATTATTTTCCAAAAGCAACCAGCAAATGAAGTTTTTATTTCCGCAAACGGGTAGCCATGTGATGACCCGAGTTAGGGTGTCACACGGGTGGAATAACAGATCTAGGATAGGCTCTGATACCATATTAAATTTGAGTTTTGGGCCTAACTCAACCCCAAAAGGTAGCTTGTAAGGTGAGGATTGCCACAGTCTTATAAGCACTACTTAGGCCATATCTCTAGTCGATGTGGGACTCTTGACAAGTTGGATTGCGTTTGCACTGTTTAGGGTGCCTGTCGAGCACTCGTGCTTTCACTGACACACGGCTTGTGCATTTAGCCAGCTCATGACATTATTTATATAATGTGTTTGTCTCTCTAGTATTAGTTTGAAGGACAATTAAGCTATTTTACAAGCATGTTAATCCTCTGAAGCTGAATATTATTATCCTGAAAATATTCTTTTGGTTTTTCTTATTTTCCCTCTATTTGATGGTTAACTGTAATAAAACATTTTGGTCTTAATGGCAAAGATATCTGCTTTCTTGCTGTTATATTTTTCTCTGTAGAATTCAAAGGTCTTAATTGAAGGTCATATTGAAGGAAGTGGAAACAAATTTTAGTTTCTTATGATAGATGATAGATTTACTATTTATTGTGATATTACTAGCTTTAAGAACTTTGGTCACCTTGTCTTCTGCATTTGTGTCTACAGATCTGGTTGCCATTGCAGACAGAATGGCTACTGTGAAGCATAAGATATTGGTCTTATCAGGAAAAGGAGGAGTTGGAAAGAGCACATTTTCTGCCCAGCTGGCATATGCTTTAGCAGCAATGGATTATCGAGTGGGTCTTCTTGACATTGACTTTTGTGGTCCAAGCATCCCAAAGATGATTGGTGTAGAAGGTCAGAGATACACCAGAGCAACCTTGGGTTGTCTCCTGTCTATGTGGAGTCCAACCTTGGGGTCATGTCAATTGGGTTCATGCTACCTAATCTCGATGAAGCTGTTATATGGAGGGGTCCACTCAAAAATGGGCTTATCAAGCAGTTTCTAAAAGATGTCTACTGGGGTGAGCTTGATTTTCTAGTCGTTGATGCTCCACCTAGAACCTCAGATGAACACATTTCAATTGTCCAGTGCCTTGACGCGACAGGAGTAGATGGTCAATCATAGTTACCACTCCTCAACAAATCTCTCTTATTGATGTGAGGAAAGAGGTGAGTTTTTGCAAGAAAGTTGGAGTCAAAGTTCTTGGTGTAGTAGAAAATATGAGTGGCCTGTGCCAACCCATCACAGTTTTCAAGTTTATGAAGTTGACAGATAGTGGCGAGCAAAAGGATGTCACAGGGTGGGTTTGGGAATACATGAGAGAAAAATCACCAGAAATGCTGAATCTGATTGCTTGTAGTGAAGTATTTGACAGTAGCGGTGGTGGTGCCATGAAGATGTGCGACAAAATGGGGGTACCCTTTCTTGGAAAGATTCCATTAGATCCACCGCTTTGTAAGGCAGCAGAAGGTAGATCCTACTTTGTTGATAAAGTGTTTTGAGTTCTCCTGCATTAAAGAAGATTATAGAGAAGTTGATGGAAGCTAATGGGTTATCAAAGTTAGTAATGGAGTGTAGGAGATTTGCTTCATGGGTGATCTTTGTAAATCTAAATATAATTTTGTCTGTACACCTCTCTATACAGAAAAGATGTGTTGTGCAGCACACGACACCACATCTCATAAGTGTTAAAAACCTTGGCTTTGAGATTTTCCCTCTCAATACATGACAAATATTTCTGAAAAACCTTAACTATCCATTCAAATCTTGCACTTGCGATGAAAATTATCTGGTCTTGTTGATTTAAAATCAGGTTCATTTCAATATCCAAGAATTATAATGTAGCCCTTGTTTTCCTATATGATGATGCTTAGTTTTTAGGTTCGTTCTACTATGGGTGTTTGTTGCACCCACTTTGTACAATGTTAATTGTGTTTTGTCAAGTTTATGAGCTTTCCACTAAAAAAGTCCCGCTTCAGCCAAGAATTATTGGGGGATTAGGTTTTGCATTATTTCTTCTCTAATCCCATTGATTTTTGTGGTGCTATGTTTCTATGGTACTGGAAGCATTCTGGATGACGATAATTCAAATATATATTTCCAGTGTTAAATATTTATGATTTAAATATATGTTTCCAAGCCATGTCTTACACAAGTTTGATGACTAACAAAGTAATACTAATGCTCTTGGCAGTTGAGGTTGTTGAGGCTATATATTGCTTTGGTTTTTTATACAAATTTAATAATTGCAAGCTATATGGTAGCTGGGGCTGATACATTAACATCTATGAAAATGGCGGCAAATTTGGTAGATGGATATCTTGCCGATGTGGCTTCGGATACTAATTTGAACTTGCTGCCTTATCCATAGCTAGACTTTCAAAGAAGATAAAATTAAACTCAGGTCAACGAAAAAGAATGCCTAACAAGTCTATTTGGAGCATGAAATTGTCACAAATATAGTACTCAAAAGGGTTAAGACCTCACAATCTAGTAAGTGGAGATAATTTGTTTTCTACTGCTACACATTCTACTCTTCTGTTCAATTGTGGTTGTTACTTGAAAATCAAATTGTTTGTTCAATGGCGTGTCAGTAAACGATTAAAAAAAAAAATAGTGCCACATATACTTTCACATTTCTTATACTAGTCTGTGTCTAGCAGGACGAATTTGGCTACCACTTATTTTGTGTTGCAGTTTTCTGTTATCAGCATATTCTCCACATTATGCTCTGTGCCTTCTCAAATCACCTTAGTTGTGAAATGTATGTATTATAGTCAATGTTTTAAATCTATTCATTTCTTGGCCCGGTAGATACAAAGGCTTAAAACTCTTGGGGTTTGTTTGTGAGTTTTGGAGGGGAAGGGAAGACTTTGGAAAAAAGAAGGGGGTAAGGGATGGGGAAGGGAAGATAACCCTCCAAAATCCTCCTCTAGTTCAATTTTTTAGTTCCCCAAATTCGAGGATTTTGGAGGATTTTGATTCTTTTGTTAAAAAATAAACCTCATGCAAGGTGTGGGGGAGTATCCTCCCTTCCCCCATTCCTTTCCCCCTTCTTTTTTCCAAAGTCTTCCCTTCCCTTTCCTTCCCCTCCGAAATTCACAAACAAACCCTTAGATGTTGCCACCCTTTTTTGTTACTTAGTTGTGTTTTGGATTTTTTTCTTTAGTGTTGGCTTTAGCAGTATAATTTGTTAACAAAACTTCGGAAAGTCCTGATTTCAGTTTCCAAGTTAATTTATGTAATGTGTGACATGTTGCAAAAGCAGACTGCCCTAATGCATTTACTTCAGCACTTTCTTGCAATTTACTTCAGCATAATGATTTATTGTTGCTATCAAACTAATCACTGAATTAATTTGCTGATTTTTACATAAAAACATCTCAAAATGCTTCTTTGTTTTTTTTTATAAACCAAAAGTGTATTAATATGGAGTACTGGGTGTACTCCAAACCGTATACAATAACAAAGAGAAAAAGAGAGAACTAAGTGTAAGAGATACTACTCCTAAAATGGAGAAGCAGCATTAAGTGCACAAAGCAAAAACCCCATATAACAGTCACTAGAAACCATACAGAAATAGAATATCACTTGTTACAAGACCAGCCAATATCATCTCTAAGATAAATGAAACTAAAAGACCCACCACCAATAACTATAGCTCATGCTCAAGAAAGAGCCAATACTAGCCGCATCAGAACCTTCAGAATGGGGAGTAATTGTAATAGGACCAGATTCGGCAACTACATTTCTTTTATGGACTTAGTGACACATAAAGCAGACCTTGTAGTAGCACTATACCAGACCTTGATTTGATATACGCCCACAGCGGCCACCAGTGAAGAACTAACCAAGTATAACCAGAAGCAAAGGAGCCTCCCACACTATAAAGGAACCAAAGTAAAACCAGAACAGCAATGAAGCTAAGAGAAAGTAACTCCTCCAAATAGAACATAAAACATAAAAAAGAGTTTAAACACCAGTAGCACACTTCCAGCAATTCCTAGAAAAATAGCCTCCCCTCGAAGAGTGGATGACATGTAAAAAACCGAGTGATCCAATTCCCTTTTCTTTCACGCTAGCTGGGCTGGACCTTCAATTAGCACCGAAAGATCTCACAAAAAAACCAGTAACCAGAAACTGAAAAGAACATAAAGTTCTCAGAACTAAAAGCCTCTCAAGAATTTCACTCATTTATTTAGTCACTCCCTCACACACACTCCAATTTGCTTTCCTTTTGCATGCTCAGCCAACACTTATGAAGCTTGTGTAGAAGAATTTCAGAGAACTTTTGTGTTGTAAACTCAGAAACTCACGTAGGAGACTAACTGATGAGTGTGATTTCACCTCATATTTCCTTGTCATTTTGCATGCATTTTCATCTAGTTTAGGCATATTTAATTTGATTTTTATGAGTTTTTACCTTGGACCGGGTAAGGTGGTTTTGTGGTGTTTGTGTGCAGGAATTGAAGATTAAAATGCTCAGGACCAGTTATGTTGGAGTTTGCATGAAGGCGGAGCTTGAAATACAAGAAAAATGAGCCAAACAGAACCCATCACGACCATGATCGAGTAGGGCTGAAAAGAAAGAAGGTTAAACTAAGAACTCGTCACGGCCAGGCCGTGATGGCCATCACGGCCGTGACATGCAAACTGAACCAGACCCTCACAGGCAGAACTGATCACGGCTAGGCCATGATGGTGGCCACGGCCGTGGCCGTGACAGACCAAGCAGTGAAGCCATCTCCAAGTTAGAACCTGTCACGGCCAGGCCGTGACAGGCATCACGGCCGTGACGCGCAAAATCTGGGATTTTGATTTGTTTTTTTTATCTGATTTGTAATTGCTTTAATCCCAAGTTACCTTACATTATAAACAGGACTCTTAGGCTCGAAAATAGGAGCTCTTGGCTGCTACCCTAGGCAAAAATTAGGATTTCTCTTCTTCTCAATTTCTTCTCTTCTCTTAGGTTTTTTTTTTTATGTTTTTATTATTCAAGGTTGCTATGAATATGACAATGGCTGAGTAGTTGTTTTTATTTCTAGGGATTGAGGCTATGCCCAAGACTCGTTTTATGTGATGAATTGACGTATTGCTTCTTGTTAATTTCAATTTTGCTTTCGATTTAATTCCTATTGCATGAATTACTTGTGAATTTGATGCACACTTATTTGCACGTCATAGATACTCTAAGGATGAACCTAGCGATGAACTTAGGTATTGGATCTATAGGGATTGAACTTAGGACTTAAATCACGAGAGTTAGAAGCGGTCCTTCGAGGGTTCACTGAATTGTCACAAAGCTTAAAGGGTTCAATTTAAATTCAATTACCACGAGAGTAGGGGTTGGTTTAATTGGGCACGGTTCTTGTATCCCTAGAGGGAACATTAACTTATTTAGGATAAATTTACCTTCAAAGCAATTTTGATTATTAACAAGAGGGATAGTCAATTTAGTAGCATGAAGCGATCTTGTTGGTAACCCAATTCCTGGAAATCTCTTTTGATATTGAAAATCTTCGGATTTGATTTGATTGCGTTTTAAATATTTGATTTGCTAGTTAATTCTTATTTAAAAAACCAAATCTTTTCCAAATCTTTTTTTATATAGTTTAGTTAAATTGATTTAATAATTAATTGTTATTTAAGATCACTGATCTTTTTATTACTTGACGACGAAGCCGTACACTTACGGAGTCACGCCCATCACTAACACATGACAGAAAACTCACCTCTAATTACCCACTCAACCTCACAAAATTTCACTTCACACAAAAACACTCCTGCCAAGTAGGCCAAAACGTTTTTCACTCCACAAACACTCCTCTTTTTAAGACTCTCAACCTCAAAAAAGTTTCACTCCACACAAAACACTCCAACCAAGTAGGCCAGAGCATAGTTTTCTCTCCACAAAAACCTCACCAGAGAAGCTCTCAATATGTAAGAAAAGCCGTAGTTTATCTCACTCACTTTGGAGTTTATCTCACCCACCCCACCCTGGCTCGCTGTTGTGCCTGAATGAACTTCCAAAAAACACCCGCAACTTGCAAAGAAACCAGAAAATGCCTTTGAGGCAAAAAGCCGTTAGATGCATTAAGCTAAAAACTACCTGATCTGAGTTCCTTTTGCATGATAGAGTCCCACTCATTTTGTATGGAATATACTCTATGAAACTCACATCTGAATCTCATGAAAAAGGACCTAAGAGAAGGTCACTCAGTATTTCACTCAAAAACTCACTTGTGTATTTTGTTGCCTCACCAATACTCACAGCAATCACAAACCTTGTGGATGAACTTTGCTCAAGAAAACTGAATTGACATATATTAGCTTATACATCCCAGAGGACAGTTACACCAATCTGAATAAGAGAGGTTCCTTGTAGCCTTTACTCCATTAAACCGTGACCATGATCTAACTAGCTCTGATTAGATCAGTTAGCACCAAAAAATCCAGCTTTCCATCGTTTAAACCATGACCATGATCTAACTCTTGATTTTAATGGCATAGGAAAATGACAAGAGAATTCCCATGATCACATTAAAGAGAAACATATACATAGTCAGAAGGTATTCTTTCTCGGTACAGTGGTGCACTATGGTAGAATATTGTTTCCATTAACAAAAAGGGAGGTTAACAACACAGGATTAACCAAAATAACAGCAAGCAGTGTACTTTCTGCAACCGAACAGGCCACACAGTTGATCAGTGTTACTTTAAACACGGCTTCCCACCCGATTACAAAAGCAACAACAATCAATCACAGCATTCTATCAACCAAATGTTGATCAAGACTCACAGTCTTTGGTACCACATCAAACTAGTCAATTCAATTCTGAGCAAATTCAACAAATCTTGAATTTGTTGAACCAGTCCAAAATCAAGAATCAAGATCACTACACTAATCAGATAAGTACAACAATTGTTGGTGAGTCCTCCACTCGTACAATCCAAGTTCAATGCTAACTCAGGTAACATATCCTCTCATTCCTTTCATAAATGGATACTTGATACTGGAGCTACTGATCATGTAACTCATTCCATGTCTGATTTCCTTTCATTTCACAGAATTAAGCCAACTTTTGTCAAAATGCCAAATGGCTCTTCTGTCACAGCTAATCATGCTGGCACAATTCAGTTTTCACAAGACTTTTCCTTTTATAATGTCCTCTATATAGCTGAATTTAGTTTCAATTTAATATCAGTTCCACAACTTGTCACCACTTTGAATTGCAAACTAACTTTCTCTAATTCTTCCTGCTCCATTCAAGGTATGAGTTCCTCGAAGATGATTGGGCAAGCTGAGCTAGAACATGGTCTCTACTACCTGAAATATCCAACATTCTCTGCACAAGATCAAGACCTTTCTTTTGTAAACTTTTCTTCTGTAAATTCTGTTTGTAAAGATTTTGACATATGGCACTTTAGACTTGGTCACCCCTCTGTCAAAGTGCTCAAACACAATTCATGTACTTTTCCATATGTCCAATCTGATTGTAATAAAGGGTGTGACTACTGTCCTTTAGCAAATCAACAAAAGCTGCCATTTCCAAATAGCATAACTAACACTTCTCTTCCTTTTGACTTAATTCATGTAGACATATGGGGTCCATTGGCATCTATTCATGGCCATCACTATTTTCTCTCAATTGTGGATGACCACACACGGCACACATGGCTTTTCCTCATGAAAGCCAAATCAGAAGCAAGAACACTGCTTCAAAACTTCATTTCTTTGGTCAAATTAAACTCAGTTCAATAATGTTCTCAAAATAGTAAGAACTGAAAATGGGACTGAATTTAATTGTCCCTCTTATTATGCCAATCTTGGAATAATACACCAAAAATATTGAATTGAAACTCCACAGCAAAACTCAATTGTTGAAAGAAAACACAAACACATTTTGAATGTCACAAGAAGTCTTCTTTTTCATTCTCATCTTCCAAAAACCCTTTTGGTGTTATGCTGTCACATATGCTATACACATGATTAACAGATTGCCATCACCAATCCTTAACAACAAGTCTCCTTTTGAAATTATACACAACTCACCACCAACACTTCTAGACCTTAAAGTTTTAGGGTCCCTATGCTTCAGCTCAACTTTGGTTCAAGGAAGAACAAAGACCCCGCATGCCTCTCCCACCTATCTCAGAGACTTTCACTGTAATGTTACATTAAAAAAAGAGGTGTGATGATGTCTCCTCATTCAATTGGCAAAACCATTTACCTCAAAGCCTTATACCCCAAAGCCATTTTTCAGTCCTCATCCTGCAATACCATTTACCTCACAAAGCACAATTAAAAACACCATTTACCCCATCATCATTACAGTTCCAATTTCAGAATCAATCAAATTTAATATGTGAGTATTGAGTTCAGTAGATTTTCTGTGTCAATATATGTTCCAATAGTTATGTCTTCAATTTATGCTTTGGTAAAATCTAATGGCAAATATTCAATCAAAAAAACAACAAAACCACAAACATCATATATTGAAAGTAGTGAAGGTTAACAACTCCTTGAATGCTCTTCAAACAGATTGGATCAATACATTTATTTTTATGAACTTTATTTATGATATTTTAAATTAGGGAAATTTTACATTTGTTGGACAGCTTGCCGCCACAGTAGGATGACAATTTATGTAGTTGGATGCTTTGTCAAAGCAAAGTCTTATTTCAAGTAGATAATCTTCTTCACATTGGAGTTGAGGACTATGGCCAATTTTCTTCTGTATGGCAGTCACAACTTTGTTTGTATCTATGGACTCTGGACCACCTGGTGAAATACCCTCGTCTTTAAGAAAATTTGTTATATTTTGTTTTCCATAGAGATTTAATGCAAGAATAAAATAACTGCTCGAACCCATTAAAGAACAAGTTCCATGCTTTCGCCACTCATCCTACCAGAAAAAAAGATAAAAGTTAAGAGCAACATTGTTCGACTGTTTTAAATCCGGCCAAAACTTTCCAAGTTGAGTCTTGTTGGGAAGCCGATAAAGCAAAAACAAAAATAAAAATCAGTATCTCAAGAATATATAAAAATAACAATAATAATAATAATAATAATCCATTCCTTAAAAAAACATTATACTTACTCCACCTATCTGGCTCTTTGGGTCGCATAAATTTGGTTGAGTTCCAGTGTTGTTCTGGGGCCAGAGCCCATGAATGGTAAATATCGGTGGTGTTTGCTTACATTGTTGGTTAACCTTACCAAAGGATGGTGGCCATGTAAGGGGCCAGCATAAATTAGTCAAAAGAAGGCACAAAGGGAGGTGGTGGTGGTGGTGGTTGTCGTCGTTGTCGTGGTGGTGGTGATGATGATGGTGGAGACATTTTCTTTTTTAGCAATAGGAAAGATGATGGTGATGGTGGAAATGGCAGCAGGTTCCCTCTTATTTTTGCCACTGTTAGCCATGATCTGAAGACCAAAATCATGGCAATAGCAACTTGACAATGTAAGGTATTCATGATTGAGCAGGAGGAGTTGGGTACTCAACAAGTTGCTAATGACCATGTATTTATAATGCTTGAATGGGAATGAGGCAGAAGCAATCTCCATAGTGGCATGATCGATCATCACCAACTCAATAGTCTCTATTCTTGTTTTATTGTATAAATATATGTAGTTGCAAGTCAATTTTACTTTCTTTTTTATTCTTCTTCTCCAAATCATACCAATCTGGGTAAAAATATTAATATTAATAGAAATAGCTTTTATTAAATCAAAGTGATATCTCGTACTTACTCATTTCTTACAAATTAGTACCAAAGTTTACCACCCAGTTTCAATCTCTCTTTCTTACAAATTGATTTAAACAAAAGTTAGGTAAATTCCTAAATAAAATAATGAATAGACATATATATGTCATATGTGCGTGTAAAAGACAATGCATCTATTTATTATTTGGATATATATAACATTTTCCAAATATCAATTATGTGAAGTAACGGAAAAAAAAAAAGCTTTCTTGCCTTTATCAATTCTGAAGTGATTAAGTGCGCCACACATATGAATTAACGAAGTAAAACTAATAAATTATAAAACTAATTAAAACATGCATGCATCAAGGCAAGTGCAGAAATTATAAGATCATACATGAACAAATAATATAAGTAATATATAGTTTAGTTTTAATTTCCATTCAAAATTATAAGATCATACATTTTTATAGGTGATTTAATTTTGTGAGTTGGTATGATAGGTGTCTTAATTTATCCGTGAATTAAAAATAATAATTGCAATGATCATTTTGAAATCAAATTACACTATATTTTATTGTTTGAAACATAAAAACTAATTATACTATCATTATACTATGCCAATTAAGACATAACACTGAGTAAAAATTCAACATATTAATTTTTAAATCCGAACCTAACATCACAATCAATACCTACAAAAAATTATCACTGAACTAATAAAATGATTGAAGTAATAAGAATGATTTAAATAAGTTGGTGTCAAATTAAAAAAACACACTAGTGCAGAAAAGGGTAACGGACGATGTTGTATATTGGAACTTTAGACATCGGTTTTCAAACCGATGTCTAAAGTGTACTTTAGACATCGGTTCCTAGATAAAACCGATGTCTATAGTGCTCAGTCAACAAAATACTGAAAGCAGAACAACACTTTAGACATCGGTTAAAATATAGAATCGATGTCTAAAGTGCAGTTTAGACATCGGTTCTAGAAAAAACCGATGTCTAAAGTGCTCATTCAACAAACAACTTCAGCAGAACACCACTTTAGACATCAGTTCTATAAAGTGCAGTTTAGACATCGGTTCTAGAAAAAACCGATGTCTAAAGTGCTCATTCAACAAACAACTTCAGCAGAACACCACTTTAGACATCGGTTAAAAGCTAGAACCGATGTCGAAAGTGCAGTTTATACATCGGTTCGAGCTTTTAACCGATATCTAAAGTGATGTTCTGCTGAAGTTGTTTGAGGAATGAGAAATTTAGACATCGGTTAAAACTAGAACCGATGTCTAAACTATACTTTAGACATCGATTTTATAGTTTAACCAATGTCTAAAGTGCTTATATTCTATTTTTAAAAATAAATAGTGCATGACTTTCAACATCGGTTTAGCTAATAACTGATGTCTATAGTGTTTTTTTTTTTAAAATAACTAGTTTACATTGGTTACAATCCTTTTTCCTGTTTCAGTATTACATCCAGATCATTCTCAGTAAGTTAACATAATCTAAATATTCTCAACATTGAATCACTTATACAACCAAAACACACTAAATTAATATGCTATATTGATTAAGAACAATACATACACTTCAATTACTTTCACAGCTAAATACGTAATAATGTCGCAAGTAGTATAAACTGAACAATATGCCAACAACGATACTTAGAATCCAAAAAACTAGCTAGTACATGATATGTTATAGAATTCAAGTCAAAATATATATTAGTCAAAAATCTAGCTAGTATATACATGATATGTTTATAAACTAACTACACAAACTATGATTGGTACACTTCAAAAAAGAAGGTTGCCCAATGCAACCTTATGTCAATAATGTCCCCTGCAGAGAGTGGTGTCGGACTATCGAACATCTGCACGTTCAATTAGACATAAGATTAATCTTATAAGTAATAAACTAAAATAAAACATAACTAATTTATAATTAATTGTTACAACTAATTAAGAAGAAAATGCATTTTGATTTAATTCTCCTTTCATAAATTTTATCAATGTTTCAAATAATTGTTTTACAATTAAGTAAATATCAACTCGGAGACGTGCACTTTATTTAAAATTAGATTATTTAGATTGGATTTAATATTATCTATTATTTAAAAATGCAGTTTTTATAATTATTATAAAGAACAATATTTTTAATTTAATAAATTAAATTTATATATGATAATATATTTAAATTATACAATTTTTAAAGTGTAGTATAAAATATAGTTGAAATTTAGTTTTTATTTGTATAGTTCATATTTGATCGAAAAATTTTTGTATGGTTCATAACTTACTTATATATTTATATTGCTCGATTTTATATATTATATGAATATATTAGATTTATTTGATATTGATTAGATCATTCATACTCATATATTTTTTTTGGTAGAATTTATGCTTGAACTCAATGAAATGATCTAACCAAAATGTCATCTCTAATTCAATTCAAGATAAAATTATGAATGTTTGCATAAAAGCTACTCCTATTTGAGAGAGTCCAAACAAACCGGCACTAAATAGAGATTGCAGAGTTTGAGTCTCATTCCTTAAATGTGCGTCGTGTATTAACGATGCTACAACCTTAGCATGACCGATCATCACTAACTCAGAACCCTCTATTCTTGTTTTATTGTATAAATATATGTAGTTGAAAATTAATTTTACTTTCTTTTTTTGCATCCAAATCATACCAAACTAGGTAAAAATATTAATATTAACATTAATAAAAGTAGCTTTTATTAAATCAAATTGATACCTCTTGCTTACTCATTTCTTACAAATTAGTACCAAAGGCTTACCACCTAGCTAGGTTTCAATCTCTCTTTCTTACAAATTGATTTAAATAAAAGTTAAATAAATTCCTAAATAAATTGATGAATAGACATATATGTCATATATGCATGTAAAAGACAAAGCATCTATTTATAATTTTGATATATAGCATTTTTCCAATTATCATTTATGTGTCGTCAAATTTTTTTTTTATCAATTATGTGAAGTAAGGGAAATATACATGCTTTCTTGCCTTTTATAATTTATATAATAAACACGCTCAAGGTAATGTAATGTAAAAAAGATACACTTGATTGATTATACCAAAAAAAAAGATACACTTGATTGAGTGTGAGATTAGTATGTGTACAAATTATTCCTTTCATTGCAGCCAGCACAATATTATTATTATAAATGTATATGTACTTTGAACACAAAAAAATGTATATGTACTAGCGTTTTTGGACCCAATTTAAATTTTAATTTGGGTCTTTTTGTGAATATTCCATTTAAACCAAAATAATTTAATATTTAAAAATATTGATAATTGTGATATCAAATTTTCTCTCTGGAATTGGTCTTAGAAACTTAGGTCATCATTCTTTCTCATTTAGAAAGCATTGTAGTATTAGTGTATTGTAGATAATTTTAGACATTGAGTAAAAAAATAATAATTTCAGACATAAATGCTTAACATGGAATTTATTAAATATATTTTCTCGAGGCAATATAATTCTATATTTTTATAATTCATAACTTAATTATATATTTATATTGCTTGATTTTATATATTATAAGAATATATTATATTTATTTGATTTTGATTAGATTATTAATATTAAGTAGTGATTAAATTATGGTTGAATTCTCCTTTTTTTGGTAGAATTTATGGTTGAATCCAATCAAATGATCTAACCAAAATGTCATCTCAAATTCAATTCAAGATAAATTTATGGACGTTTGCATAAAAGCTACTCCTATTTTGGAGAATCCAAACAAACCGTCCCTAAGTTGTTGTATATATCTACACTCCTCCTGATTGCAGAGTTTGTGAGTCTCACTCTCATTCCATAACAGTGCATCGTGTATTAATGGCGCTACAGCCTTAGCAATATCGATCATCAATGTAACACCTTGCTTTTTATCTATGATGTATTATCGGTAACAATATATCTATTTATATTTTTACCTGAGACCAAGAAAATGATTTCTGAGGAAAAAAAATCATAGCTAGAACCTACTATATTTTACGAAGATATAGTTAAATTTTGGGTTCAAAATTCAGACGGAACTCGGTCTGCGTTTTCACTGACAGTACAATTTTGTATCGGTCAGAAAATCCTATTTTAGACTTGAAACTGAAAAATATTAGATTTTATCAATTTTTTAGTGATACAGTCTATTTCTAAAATTCTTGCTCAAAAATAAAATATTGTATTTTATTCGGACGAATTTTGGTAAAATACGAGCTGGAAACCTAATTAAGTAAAACGACGGAACCGAAAATGGAATTGCAGAGGTGTGTCGGAGGATAAGAGCGACGAGTCATCCGTGATGACTCATCCACATGAGTCACAATGGTCATAGCTTGATAATGAGGATTAAGATACTAAAATTCTCAAGAAGAAAATTTAAGATTTTGATTTTCGTAAATGGAAGAAACTTTAAAAAATAAAAATAATGTGACTTAAGTATATTTTTATTAAAAACTAAGTTTTTGAGAAATCACAGATGAATTCTAAAATAATTCTTAAGAAATTAGTGTTAGTGAGGACAAACCGTGACAAACTGCACTTATATTAATTACCCGAAAATGTTTCAAAAAGAATAAAAGAAAGAAGAAAAAATCGTAAAAATGTTTCAAATGCAGCCAAAGAAAAGTCTTTTGAAAGAAAAGCTTTTGGTTTACGAAAATTTTATTCTAAATAAAAATATTTAGAAAAATGTCTTATGATGAAATCCTTGATAATAATTTTATTTGTTTTAGTCAAAAAGTTTTAGAAATGATTTTTAATGATTTGACGTTTTCCGAAATGAATTTTAAAAAAGATTTCTGCAAAATGTTGTCTAAAAGAGCAAAATTATTTTTCGACAAACGTTGTTAAACTCTTGTATTTGGTTTTTGAGTTAGTTTTCACAGAACGAAAAATTGTGTTGAAAATTATGAATGTTGTGAGGACCAAGCAACCGAGACGTCGGACTAGAGTTCTTGTGAGTCAGTATTTGGTCGCGGATTAAAAAACCCACATTGGCGACTTGACTTTATGTCAAAAGTAGATGAATCTAGTGATCGGTGAATCGGCCTAGAATTTCGTAAATGAGCACTCAGACTGCACGTCCTGTGTTAAGTATGAATGGGCTTGATGCCTGTATAAAATTAGTCGTGAGCTTTAAGCCTCGACAAGAAAGAACGAACATAAAAGAAAAAACAGTGAACCGACTCTTTTACATGCATGAAGCCACCACGTTAACGTGCTACAATCCATAAGTGGATTGATAAATTAGATAGTTTCGGACCAAGGAAACGATTCTTTAGGGAAATCTGGGTTCGAACTCCACAGAAGGTCGGGGCTTTGGTAGCACCCCTATTTCTACTGTTTTCTTTATTGATAAACAAATATCTGTTTATATTTTTGTCCGAGACCTAGAAAATGATTTTGGTTGAAACAAAATCATATTTAGACTCGACTTCATGGTGAAAGCCTACGGTTAAATTTTGGGTTGAAAATTCATACGAAACCCGGTCTGCGTTTTCACTAACAGTAAGATTTTACTGGTCAGAAAACCTAATTTTGACCCGATAACGAAACGATAATTTTCCTTATCACTTTTTAAGTGATGTGGGCCTTTTCAAAAAATTAGCTCTAAAATAAAATATTATATTTTGTTTGGATGAAGTTTCGAATTAATTTGGTTGCGGAAAACCTAAATCGGGAGAATAACGGAGTCGAAATCGGAACTACGGAGACTGAACCAGACACCAGGCCAAGGTTGGACAAATGTCACAAGGTTGTGATGAGTATGATGAGTCACCACTAATGACTCACCCTTTGTCATGATTAACTTTGTTAAATATCTTAGATATTTTAGTTAGTAAAAGACTAAAATGTCCCTGAGTGTAATTAGAAACCCAAAATTATCCTTAATGACTCATTCACCTTGTCCCTCATTCTCTTCTACTCACGGCAGTCCCACCCCTCACACTCACACTTACACAAATTTTTCATCAACTACACTTAAAGAAAAACAAAGAAAAACTCTTCATCTATTCTCCATCTTCAAGAGGTAACACCTCTTCAACTATGATCATAAGCTTTCCTATTTCATTTCTTTCATTGAATCTTGTCCAAAACCCATTTTTCTTCAAGTTTTCATGTATGTCTTCACAAAATTGTAGAAAATTATAGAATGCTTATTTTTGAGTTCTAACAATTTTCCATACCTCTCTACTACTCTAAGATCATGGATCCAAGAGTATATAAAATTTTGAAACCCCTAACCTATTGATCTATTTTGGGCCGAATTCTACCCACAAAATGGGTTAGATGAATTTGCTTCATTTTCAACTTATGACAATTTTCCCTAGCTCTACACTAATCTAAGGTTATGGATCTAAGAGTATGTGAAATTTTGAAAACTCTAGCCTATTTTTCTAGCTTGGGCCGAATCCATACCCTTAGGAACTAGTAGGTTTTTTTTTTCAAAGTTTAATTAGTTATGTGTTGTTTTGTGAAGGATTGTGTTAGCAGTTGTTATTCGGAGTCTTGTGAAGGAAGCTGAGAACTACGAGATCATTTTCGAAACAAAAATCCACACGTTAAGGTAAGGGGAGTTTGCCCGAGGAGCTTCGATAACTATGTGTATAAATTGTTTGGTGTGTCCGTAACTATTTGTGATAGTTTGTGGTGTGTGTTTTAAATTATTGTGTAATATTTTGTGATGTATGAGTTATCTGCGAAAGCATGCTATAAATTGCGATGTGTGAATTTATTGTTGGTTGTGAAAGCATGTGATAAATTGTGTTGCATGAAATTTTCTGTTGATTTTCTGATTGGTTGGAAGCCTGACATCGATCAGTGCTTATCGGCATCTCACCCTTGCTATGTATATGTGAAATGTCTCTGGTATTTTTGGATATATGTACAGTTTTGTCTCGATAGTTTTCTGAATCACTACAGGACCATGAGGTTTTGAAGATTATGATGCTAATAATGACGATGTGTGAGCTGTGGTGGACAAGACTCAATTTTTCTCTCGTACCACTCACCGGAGTGAGCTACGAAGTCTTGTTTTCAAGGTATTTGATGATGGGATGACGTTGGAGAATTTCCCAATGGACATCTCTGGGTTTGAGCAGCTGTGAAGTCGTCTTTTTGGTGTAAGGGTTTTGGAGACTTTTCTAAGTAATTATTATAGTCTATTATGACTATTTTGAAAACTTGTACGCCTCAGCGAGAAAAAACTTTTTTTTTTTTTGAATCTTTGGAGATTTATCTTGTGATGTTTATATTATTACTTTATTTTCATGCCTTGATGTCTGTAAGTAGTTGTTACGTGAGAAAAATTTTAGACCCGCATTTTTTTTTTAATATAATTACATAACAAAAATATTTTTCGAAAGCTACCAGCATTTCTTTTTGTTTTTTTGTTTTTGTTTTTTTAAGTTCAGCAACGAGTTAAGCATGTAGCACCGAGGGGGTGTTACATTAGTGGTATCAAAGCTGGTCGAGTCTATCGGGAACCTCTGGGGAATAGGCCTGTTATGTTTTTGTGGTGTGATCTCTGGTTAGGTCTTGTTTGGATTGTTTCCTTGTTGAAGCAATGTGTGTTGACACACAAGTATGTATTTTCTAGATGGGTTTTCACTGGCTTTACCTTGTGGGAACCTATGGCTTGTAGATGGTGCATTGGTTCATGTGTGGCACATTCGTTTATCCTTTTGGATTGGGTCAGACATTTAAGCGATGTGCCTTTATCAAAGATTTTTCGGGAGTGTTCCTTGAGAATGTTCCAGGTTTGCTTCTTGTGAAGGATATTAAGTCTTTGATCAATCTAGTTCCTAGGTTCGGTCCAATCTCTATCGCCTCAAGTAAAATGTCACCTGCAAAGTTAGTCGAGTTAGATGACTCAACTCAACTGGAAAATCTGCTATCAAAGCAGTTAAAGACCGAGTGTATCCCCATGGGGAGCACCATCTTTGTTAATAAGGAAGAAAGACAAAGGTTTGAGACTCTGCGTGGATTTCTGATAACTCAACGAGGTGGCGACTAAGAACATATACCCTTTGCCGAGCATATATGATTCGAGGGATCAACTCCGAGGAGTTGTTGTTTTCTCAAAGATCGACCTAAGGACAGGTTATTACCACATTAGAGTAGGAATCAAAGATATACCAAAGACCGCGTTCAATACCGATTATGGACATTTTGAATATCTTGTAATGTCTTTTGGAGTGAGGAATGCATCTGCTATCCTCAAAGACTACACGAATCATAATGTTTAATCTGTTTCTTGATAAGTTCGTTGTCAAGTTCTTTGACAATGAGGAGCATCTACGACAAGCTCTACAAATCCTTTAAGAGAAGGAGGTGTACGCGAAGCTACCTAAGTGCGAGTTTTGTCTCGATCAGATGGTTGTGGAAAATGAGATTACAGAGGAATGTATTGTCGACGATACTGCGAAAGTGGAAGCAATACTTTCTTGGGAAAGGCCAAAGACCATGATGGAGACCCACAATTTTATGGGTTTGATCGATTAGTACCGAAGGTTCATGAAGGATTTCTCAAATGGTTGTATGTTGTTTGTAACACCCTTCTCGGGCGCTACGTCATCGGTGACACTTCTAGTTTATAAGACCGAGTAAAGCGCCAAATAATTATTTCTTACCGAAAATACGGGTTTACTTTTTTTTTTCCTTTCGTAATAATTCGTTAAATAATTTTCGTCATACGTCATCAACTTATATATATATATATATATCAAACCATTCTCACGTACTAATAGTCATAAGCATACATATCCAGATAATGGCGGAAATACCAATGCGAGTAAAATAACAACAAACTGGAAATATGTTTATAATAATAATAACATAGACACAAGAATTATCATGCTGACCAAAACAAAACAATGACGGAATATCATCCCCATAATACTATAATAGTCTTGGATGATATCTCATCACTCCATGAGTATACTCCTCACGTCCAATATACGCAAAAACCATTCTCCTTGTGCCCATGTATCCAAGTCCAATCAAACTCCAGCTGAGTGTGATGGCGAAACAGCGTTGTCGTCATCTTCACCTAACGTAAAGTAACAGAGAACCAGAAAACACAAAATGAGGTGAGCTTCCCCTTCATCTTACACATAAGACAGATATGCAGTAGCGCGACTCTCAAGTACATGCAATAAACAATATTCAATCATATCATCATTCACCTCATCATAATAACATCAATCACATCACAGAGATAATGTTTCACAGAAACATGACCACGGGACAACGCGTTCCTAGATAGAAACATCTAAGACTCGAGGAATGACTTCTGGTCCCTAAACCATGGTTTTAACAACAGTCGGAGATAGTGGCTCGGACGATTGTTCCGGACTACGCCAGTCTTAGGCAATATTATGCGTAAATAGTCAACAATGTGCACATGGATTTTTCGGGAACATCCTACACTACCAGAAAACACGTAGCGTCTAGTTGAGTATGTCGGTGCATTGCAAGATCATCACGCCACAGAAGGAGCTACCAACGCGACCTATGTGAGTATTTCATACCCCGACATCCCCTAGTATCAATAGATCGTCACTATGGAATTCACACCCGCATTAAAGTGTTAGCTCAATCTCCTAGGCACAACGGCCTTACGTACAGAACATAGTTTCACTATGTGTTTAGGCAAACTTTGTCGAAAAAATGCGTTCTTCTCGTCCATCCACCAGATGACAATTCGATTCCATCGGAATCCTTTCAACATGCTTTATCAGATGCTAGATGTTCTTAAGTCCGAATCACCGATACTTAACATCGAGCTAACGTTCTTAAGTAACCTTTCATCTTTGTGCAAAGGTATCTTAAAACATTGGATTAACAATCCTAGCACATTATGAGTTTGGATCACAAATCCAATTATTTATTTCTTCGCACTTTTATAATTGAGCCTTTCTCTTGGCTTCCAAGAAATCAAATACTTCTGAGTCCATTAAATCTTATGGATATATGGATAATAAATCATCCATAATTTATGACATAAAGTCTTGCTCCACCATACGTCATAAATTATTACGTTCATATTTCCACCAAGTATTTCCTGACTTAGGTTTTGCAATTTATCGTAAATGCTCGTCCTCACGGACTAAATTCCTTTTTGTCTTAAAACCAAAACCTTTGGTTAAAACAAAGCATTTTGAAATCATTTTTCTTAAAAATATCCAAGTATCAAAATCTTCAAAGCATTTTCTCAAAATCTTTAAAAACATTTAACGATGGTTTCACCGTTTTTTACTGGATTTAGGCCTAAAAGCCTTACTTTTGAAAATATAGTTCTTCACCTCAAATATATTACTCTCCTAGGTTAAACTTCTTATATGAATAAGTTGAAATACTGATTTTACAATCATATACCCATTTGTACGAAATTTCTGAAAATTTGACCGAATGTCGTTAAGTTAAAAATCGAATAATTTCTTTTTCAAAGATTTTAAACTCTAATGGTCCAAAACTCATTTTGGAGTCTTATAACACTTAGTTAAGCATGAAAATAAGTCTCAAACAGTCCCATAATATTAATTTTCGAAAATTGCAGTTTAGTCCCTAAACTTTCATTAATTGCAAAATGGTCCTTATTCACTTAAAACCTTATAACTTTTATCTAGAACTTCAAATCACGCCAAACCAACTTCTTTAGAAATGGTTTTAAGTTACCAACAATTTTCCAAAAAATTATATTTTTGGTTCTCATATTTTACAGTATTTGCAAATAGGTCCTTGATTATTAAAAAGTCCATAACTTTTTATATATTAATCCAAATGACCTCAAACCAATTTCTATGGTTTCATCTCATCAAGGAATACAATCTCAGTACACAAAATATGAATTTAAGGACAGCAGATGAAATTCTCAGAAATTGCATTTTAGTCCCTAAGGACTCATAAATTCATAACTTTCAATATACACATCCAAATCAATCCAAACCAATTTCTATAGTCTTATATGATCATGCAATACTCATAAAGATTATTCAACCAATTTAAAACATCATGGAACCAATTAAACTCTTCATGGCCGAATGACCTTAGTGCATCATTTTAGGCATTTTTGTTTCACAAAACAATCAATCTTTAACCAAGGTTCCAATTAAAGATTAATCACACCAATATAAACATATATGACAATCAAACATCAACAAAATCCTCCAAGAGGATCACACACACACACACACACACACACACACACACACACACACACACACACACACACACACACACACACACACACACACACACATATATATATATATATATATATATATATATATCAATAAGTTACCCAACTTTCATACATATCATATACAAGACCATATACACAAAACTACCAACATATCTACCCTAAGGTAGGATGATGGCAAACTCCTCCATACCTTTTTGGATCACTTCAGATCAAATATCAAGATGATGGTGTTCACCTAAAGCTTCAAGGCTTGTACCAACAAAACCTAGCCATGAACAACCAACAAGAAATCAAGTTAAAAATTGAAGAAAATCACCTAAACCCATATAGTATAGGTTCGGCCAACTCTAGAAGAAATAGCTAGGGATCTCCAAATTTTTCAAGCTCTTGGATAATGAAAATATAATTCATATGAAGATCATAGAAATTGATCTCACATTAAAATGATTTTTCTATGATTTTCTAGAATTATTTGAAATTCTAGATCTAAGAATTTGAACTTTGTGAAAACTTGAAATAGAAAGAAAAGTTGTGAAGGTAAAGGAAGGTATGATCTTGAATCACAAGAATCTACCTTTAGAAATTGAAGAAACCAACAAGAACTTAGACTTCCTTTGTAAATCAAGTGTAACACTTGAGAGTTTTTGTGTGAAAAGTGTGAGAAATGAGCAAATGGATGAAATGAATGGCCAAGGGTGTTTAAGAAGGGTGTGGCTGCGTGACATTAAGGGAGAAAAGGGTCCAATTCCTTTTTCATTTAGGGACAAAATGATAATTGCACTTAGGGGCAAACTTGGAATAAACAAAAAGTTCAAGGGCATTTTGGACATTTCACACAACTAAATATCTAGATATTTTAGTTGTCATTATGACAAGATAAGATAGCATTTAATACGTGTCTTGTTGGTCACTTCAGTCATCTCAGCTCCATATCCGGCTCCGTCGTTTACCCGACTTAGGTTTTACGCGCGTTTCCTTCATTGATTTCACCCGAATAGAATATAATATTTCATTTTCGAGCTGAAATTTTCAAAATAACCAAAGTCGTTGGAAACGGAATATAAAACCTAAAAATTTCATTCTCGAGTCAAAATTAGGTTTTCTAATCAGTAAAGTTATACTGTCAGTGAAAACACGGACCGAGTTTCATCTGAATTTTCAACCCAAAATTTAATCGTAACCCTCTACTATAAAGTAGAGTATAAATATGATTTTATTTTATTTAAAATCATTTTCTAGGTCTCGGATAAAAATATAAGCAAATATATGTATCAACCCTTCGTATGACTAAGAAACTGGCAAAGTTACCCGTAATCACGAACATTTTAGAGGAGAACACATGAAACAACATACCAATCTAAGCATGTCTGGAAGGATCTTCATGCTTGTTTGGGGTCGAGACAAGCCAAATCCGAATCTTCAACCTTAAGTGAATGTCTCATGACTAAGAAAACTCTAACTATACTATTCAACTCTTTTATCGGTCATAGTTTCACTTTCTGCCTTGAGTAAGAATATTGAACCTCTCTATTTCTGTAATTCTCATACAAGTTTACTCTTTCCTAATCTTCAAGGTTAATTTCTACTGCTTTATTCCATTTAAAGCATTCTCTACGAATTTTTATATTGACAATTATTTCTCTAATCCCTATGGTTGTATTGGACAATCATAGTGACAAATTTTATACTCATGTGTGGAATTGACTATTCCGACTCTAATTTGAAATTTTTATGATCCATCGTTTGATCATGTCAGTCTGTAATTTTAAATTAATCCAATGGGTTTTTGTACGTGAGAATTGATGATCACGCTTCTAAATACCTCTCGATGTATTATACATTTGAGTGGATTGATTTGATAGTATCCATTGGTCTAGATATTTTTACATTTCGTTGAAAAATCTGTTATGACTATTTCTTGAGTTGTAACACTGATGACTTCTTGGTAACATAAGTTTCTTGATGAAACATACTCTAGTCACTTTTACTTGTGGTTCCTCCCTTTCAGATCTCTCCCTTCCTTACCCCCTTTCCACCTTCATTTTTCCACTGCAGTTCATAACGCCCTATCCCCGCTCACTTGCTGCTTCACACTCATCGCACACATACACAACATTAATTTTTTGTTTGTATATATGTATTTTTTTTTAGCCCAAATCCTCCAAAATTGTTGAGTATCCCTAATTTTAGGTGAGAAATGTTTTGAACTTCAAGATTTTATTTATATATTTTGTATTTGTTTACCCCAATTCCCCATTTTGCAAAACCTTGGTTCAAGACTGAATATGAATAAAACCTGAAATATTGCACTAAGATTCTTTTAGTTGCTTTGCATATGGCTCTAGAATAAATGAATTCATATCCATATTTTCATTGATTTTTATTACTTTAATTGATTCTGAAAATGGGGTTTTATTCTAAGATGTTTGCGTAAATTGGGTTGATTCTTAAAAATGCACATGAGGTGTTTGAGAAATCTCCTCTTTGTGGGTAAGAAGCTTTTTAATCATCTACGCTAAATTTCTCAAGTTTTATCTCTTTCATAGATTGTTTATCTGGATGTTGAAGTTCAAATTCTGTCAGTAATACACAAGGACGACCTATTATATATATTATATATTATATATTATATATATATATTAGTAGTAGTAGTAGTTGTAGTTGTAGCTTTTGTCAAAATAGTATAGTTAATTTTAGAAAGTCGTCTCATGGTTCAAAGGAAAGAATTACATGTACTATAGCTATCAAATGAATATTAATTTATCCTCTTTATGGGTGAATAACATGTGATTTGAATTATTTTCCATGAACACCTTTGATCTACTATGAGTATTGAAATTTAGTTTGAAAATATTACAACAAGGATAGAGTTTTTCCAATTTTTTTTTTTTTTTTTGGTTAAGTTTCAAAGAATTTTGAATAGAGTGTTTGATTATGGAATCTTTTTTGTGTATTTCCAGTTTGGGGCATTCAAAATACCCAAGGAAGGTTATGTGTTACTTCGGTTTGCTCTTGCACTTGGTACACGCCAAACAGGTAGTGGCATAGTACTCGTGCAGCTTGCTAACTCAACTATACGTTTTCTTTTTTCTTTCCTGTAGGGTTCACATGCCTTTGTTTTGAAACCAAAAAATATACAGATGACAGTGAAAGATGATCTGAAACTCGACACTTGATGAGGAAATGTCAGTTGATCTGAAAGCCTTCTTGATGGATGAAGAGGTTGTCAATATTATATGACACAATGTTGAGTTGAATGGTCAACTAACCAACCACAATGTGACATGTGGGTGGTGCACCACTACACCACTTTGTGGGTGGTGCACCTCAGACCAAACCTCTCCATTGACCCACAAGGGCAGTGCTCCGCCCTACACTATCCAATGACCTAATGTGAGCGTGAGCTAAAATTCAAACAAATTAAATGATATATAATTGGTAACATATGCTTTGTCATTAAATTAAATAGCAGGCTCGTTATTGTATTGATCTTTAAAATTTTCAACTAAATATATATGAATAAGAATGGTTACATAGGGACAAAGTACCCCTTACACTCTCATCAATATACTTTTTGCTTATAAAAAAAATGTTTATCACGACTGAACAAGGTGCTTGATACCCATTGGGTAAGTGACGGCTGGAATAGAATTATATGAAGTTATAACAGTGATAAGGTTCACAGACTCAGTGGGATGGAATTGACCCAAAATCACGTACTCATTCCTATTCCGGCATGGCGTTTCATCAAGAGCACATTGCCCATCCTCGCTCGGTGTGCAGCAAGAAGCATTCAAAACCTTGAAACCTGAATATTTACATGGACCATGGTTACACCCCAATCAAAGTAAGACACATATATTGAATTGTTTCAACCTTTCAATATAGCTATAGAGATATCTTTTTTTTTTATAAGCCTAATTATGAAATATAAGAAAACTGAAGTGTTTACCAAGTGAAGGGTCAGGGGTCCCGGCTATACTGCTTATAAAGATGTATTTGGAATCAGCAGAGAATTTGGTATTGAATCGATCCGCTAGAGATGTAAGCTTGTCATTAAAAATGAATGCAGCAACATTTTGCTCATCAACACAACCAGATGCGTTTGTCGGTTGAGTAGTGATGGCTCTTGGAGTGCAACCTATAAGACCAACCCCAACCAACACCTGCTTTCTTGCACCAGTAGCATGCAGAGCCTTAGCCACCAGTACCATACAGAGCCTTAGCGGATCGATTCAAAACCAAATTCTCTGCTGATTCCAAATACATCTTTATAAACAGTATAGCCGCGACCCCAGACCCTTCACTTGGTAAACACTTCAGTTTTGTTATACTTCATAATTAGGCTTATAAAAAAAAAGATATCTTTATAGCTAGATTGAAAGCATGAAATAATTGAATATATGTGTCTTACTCTGATTGGGGTGTAACCATGGTCCATGTAAATATTCAGGTTTCAAGGTTCTGAATGCTTCTTGCTGCACACCGAGGGAGGATGGGCTATGTGCTCCTGATGAAACACCATGACAGAATAGGAATGGGTACGTGTTTTGGGATCAATTCCATCCCACTGAGGCTGTGAACCTTATCACTGCTATAACTTCATATAATGGTTCTATTCCAGCCTTCGCTTACCCAATGGATATCAAGCACCTTTCTTCAGTCGTGATAAACATTTTTTTTATAAGCCAAAAGTATATTGATGAGAGTGTAATGGGTACTTTGTCCTTATGTAACCATTCTTATTCATATATATTTAGTTGAATAAGTTAAAGATCAATACAATAATGAGCCTGTTATTTAATTTAATGACAAAGCATATGTTACCAATTATATGCGTCATTTTAATTTGTTTGCATTTTAGCTCATGCTCACATTAGGTCATTGGATAGTGTTGGGCAGAGCAGTGCCCTTGTGGGTCAATGGAGAGGTTTGGTCTAAGGTGCACCATCCACAAAAGTGGTGTACTGGTGCACCACCCACATGTCACATTGTGGTTGGTTAGTTGATCATTCAACTCAATATTGTGTCAGCTATAAGCTGTCAGCTAAAAATTAGCTTATCAGATATAAACTAGTTTATTAGATATTTTTCCCAAACAAAACAATAATTGGTGGGGAAAGAGTTTGTTATACCAAAATGGGACAACAGATCCCCATCCTATAATGTGATGTATTATCATTCGATGTCAAATGTAAAATAGAAATGCTAGTTGATGCCAAATATTATTCGTGCAAAACATGAATCAGCGATGCATGTACATGATGCAGGGGCTAGTAAGTGGAGAATGAGGCAGGGAGGAGGCAACCCGCTAGCAAATAAAGGAGCAAGACGAACACTGAATTCTATTTTTTATTGTAAATGTTATGCTTTAATTGGATAATGTAATTAAAACAAGAGAAGATGTCAGATCATCCATCGTGAACTCGTAGTTGCACTTGCTCGTACTATATAGCGGTGGTAATCTACAATATAATCAGGATTCTCATGTTTGGATTTTAAAGGATTTATATCATAAGACTTTATAAGATTTAACTGGACTATATGGATTTATAAGATTTGAAATGAATTCATGATTTTATAGTAAACATTCAATGTGTAACACCCCATTTTTTTTCTGCTTGTCTGTAAATTGTGATTATATGAATATTTAAGATTTATTTTCATAAATGGTGATGAATTATTTTGATAGACCAAATTAAGACATTTTTATTTATTTTATATTAGAAATGTACAGTTGAATTTCCGGTAGAAAATTTTCGACGTTACGGGTTGAGTTTTCTGTCAGTTAAGCTCTACTAACTCGAAAATAATTTTAAAAATTTTAAAAATTTCATAAATTTAAATTTTATTTTTTCTAACCCAGTTATATTTACTTTTATGATTTTAGAAATTAATCCATAATGAATATATATTTTCCGAAAAAATCGACATATTGTTAATAATATCATTTTTCGTGAAACGAGGTAATTAATGTGATGCTCGGGGAAAGGGCGTCACATTAAGGGTGGTATCAGAGCTGGTCGAGTCTTTTGGGAATCTTTAGGAATAGGCTTGTTGTATTTATGTTGTGTGATCTCTGACTAGGCTTGTTTAAATTACTTCTTAGAAGTAATGATTGTTGGAAAGTGATTAAATAGCTCTTATCTAGTTGCCATTTAACTGATTTTTATCTTATTGATCAGTATGGAGCTAGACGCAGGATGTGGACGTGGGCGTAGAGGAGGTCGTAGAGGTGGTTTCGTAGGTGGACGCGGACCAGATGGTGGGGGAGCAGATTTTGTAACCCAAGCTATGACAGACGTTGCTGCTGCCATTACCCAGTAGACAGCTACTATGGCTGCACAACATCAACAAGAGCAAGCTCGTGCTGAGCAAGCCGCAGAAGGTCATGCTCTGACCGCATTTAGACGTCAGAACCCACCACAGTTTTATGGGGATGTTGATCCGGTTAAAGCGGACTTATGGATTCAAGAAATCGAGAAGATTTTCGAGTTGATTAACGGTCCTGAAGCGGTACGAGTGCCGTATGCTACCTTCTTGCTAATGGGAGATGCTGAATATTGGTGGAGAGGCACCAAGCAAATGCTCGAGGCGAATCAACAAGAAATTACTTGGGAGGTTTTCGCATTGCATTCCTGGACAAATACTTCCCACAGAGTGCTCGAGGGGAGAAGGAACTGGAATTTCTGCGTCTTCGCCAAGGAGACATGACTGTTGGAGAGTATGCAGCCAAGTTAGAATCACGGGCCAGATATTTTCGCTTTTTCCAAGACAATCCAGAAGAGACATGGAAGTGTAAAAGATTCGAAGGAGGATTGAGGTATGAGATCAAGGGGTCAGTGCTGCCACTGGATATCAGGAATTTTCAATAGAGGGAATGTTGGTGGACCCTCGCGATCGAGAAACCAATTCCAAGGCCAGAACCAGAGGGGTAAGCAAGCTCAGAAGAAACCAATTCCCGTGGCCTCGGCTTCTGGAAGTGTTAACCAGAGGAGTCAAGGACCAAGTCAAGGAAGGAGATGCTTCAAGTGTGGAGACCCGAACCACTTAGCTGATGTATGTCCCGTGAGAGGGATGAAATGTTTCAACTGTGAGCGAGTAGGGCACCTGGCATAAGACTGCAGGGCACCAAAGCGGGAAACTACCGTCAACAGTACCAAAGTACTTAAAACGACAGCTAAGGGAAGAGTTTTTACCATGAGTGGTGCTGAAGTCTCTAACTCCAAGGACCTCCTGAAAGGTATCTGTGATATTACCGGTAATCTTTTAACTGTGCTTTTCAATTCTGGTGCGATGCACTCATTTATCTCAAATGATTGTGTGAGACACTTAGCATTACCTGTTACTTGTTTGCCGTATGATTTGATTGTCTCAACTCCTACCGCTGAACCTGTCACTGTTAATTCAGTATGTTTGAACTGTCCGGTTATCATTCAAGATTGACACTTTCTTGTTGATCTGATTTGCTTGCCTTTGGTGCAATTAGATGTGATTTTGGGTATGGATTGGTTGTCTCCCGATCATGTTTTCTTAGATTGTTCTCGTAGAACATTGATTTTCTTGAACCCCGAGATTTTTGGATTTCTCTCTACCTATCAAGTGAAATGTTTTTCGGAGGAAAAGGATCATAGGTGCTTGCATTTAACAAACTTGGAAATTGAAGAATAAGTTATTCTAAATACAATACCAGTTGTAAGAGACTTTCCAGAGGTGTTTCCTCCCGATGTACCCGGATTACCCCCGGTGAGAGATATCGAATTCTCCATTGATCTTGTTCCAGGAACAGGTCCGATATCGATTGCTCCATATCGGATGTCATCAACAGAACTTGTGGAATTAAAAGCTCAGTTGGGAGACCTGTTGTCAAATCAGTTTATAAGGCCGAGTGTTTCCCCGTGGGGAGCACCTGTTTTTTTAGTACGGAAGAAAGACGGAGGATCAAGACTTTGCATGGATTATAGGCAACTTAACAAAGTGACGATTAAGAACAAGTATCCATTGCCACGCATAGATGATTTGATGGACCAATTGCAAGGAGCTGCCGTTTTCTCAAAAATTGATTGAAGGACGCGTTATGGCTGATGAGTGTGATTTCACCTCATATTTCATGTACATTTCTGCATGCATTTTCATATAGTTTAGGCCATTTTAGTTTGATTTTTGTTAGTTTTTACCTTGGAACGGGTAAGGCGGTCTTGTGGTGTTGTTTTGCAGGAATTAATGATTAAATGCTAAAAATTAGCCTTGATGGAGATTGGATGGAGATAGAGCTTGAAAAGTGAAGAAATAAGCCAAACAGAGCCCATCACAACCTAGCCGTGATGACCATCACGACCGTGATCAAGCAGAGCTGGAAAGAAAGAAGGCAAAAGTCAGAAGCTGTCACGGCCTAGCCGTGATGACCATCACGGCCGTGACCTGTCAGCTGAGCCAGACCCTCAACAGGCAGAACTGGTCACGGCCGTGACAGATGAAAATTTGAAACCGCGCCCATGGCAGAGCCCGTCACGGCCTGGCCGTGATGGCCATCACGACCGTGACACGCAATTTTTCCCTGATCTATAAATAAGACCTTTGGGCAGAACAGAAAGGGAAACTTTTAACACCAGACTTTTACCCTAATTCTCTGAGCTAGAGGCTGCTGTGGAAAGCCTCCATGGAGTCCCTTCTCTCCTTTATCTCTATTTCTTTTGTTTTGGCTTTCTCTTTCTCTATGAGTAGCTAAATCCCTTTTTGTTGGGATTAGATGTAGCTAAAACTGAACTTCATGTAATTGCTTTGATGTATTAATCTGTGTTTATGCCTTCGTATCAGTGTTTAATTCCTACGCTTAATGCTTGTTGTGGTCTGATCATCCATGATTTGATTCTAAGATTTGATTTGCAATGGGGACGTTCTTATCATTTCTTGATCTGGAATTAATCACCTAGTAAACCTTGCATCTAGGAATGGATTTTGGTTTATTAGTAATCGTGTAATCCTTAATCTTAATGCAAATTCACTAATTAGGCCACCTAAGTAATTAGGGTCTATTAGGGGATTTAGGCTCTTGTCATCTAAGGAATTAGGTCTTGAGTAATCTTGTGGATTGATTTTAATATTTGAAGCTTAAACTGGATTAGTAGTCTTGGTATTGCATGAGGCTAAGGTTTAGTGAAGTCTAGTCCCAACATCTTTTATCATATTTGAAAATCACCTTTTATTGCATTCCAAGTGTCTGAGAAAATCACAAAAAGAGTTTGTTCTTTTTCTTTTGTTTGTTTTGGGCTTGGTAGTTTATATTGAGCTCCCTTCCATCCAAAGATTCGCTTAGATAGTAGCTGAATTGGTACGTGCTAGTACTTGTCTCAGTCCTCGTGGGAACGATATCGGTCTCACCACCGTATTACTTGTACGACTAGGTATACTTGCCTAGATTCGTGTTCAACAATGGCCATTATGAGTATCTTGTAATGCCATTTGGAGTGACAAATGAGACACCCCGTTGTGCCCCATTGTATTATTACATTAAAACCTTAATATTTATTTACTTAATCGCGCGCTTACTGTTTAAAATACGTAAAAATTAAAACTTAAATAATAATCATATAACTTCTACAAATACAAAACACACCAAAACTATATTACATAAATACACACATAATTATTCTTTATTTTACACAACACGGTTTAGGGTATCCTCTCAGTAGGATCCCACACCGGTACTTATTTATACAAACATGCTTATAACTAACTGAAAGCAAGAAACGTTTTATATGACTCACTGGCCCTAAACTTACTACGCTACATTATCAGGATCAGTAGATGGTTCTTCAGCGTCGACTTCATACGGAACATCGTTCAACTCTTCAACAATCTCCGTCTCGTATGGGGTTCCATCCATCTCCTCAGCAACATATTCCTTCATCTGGTCTTCTAACGTAACAAAGTAGACATACACAAAAATACAGAAATAGGGAGATAAGAAACAGTTCTATCATCATAAGTGGAAAAGATTCATAGCATATAATACCATAATAGTCACAAACATGCATCATTCAAAATCAACAATCATCCTCAATTCAACATATCATCCTCTACCCTTCAACTCATGCAACTAGACCTTTATGCTGATGTGGCCACTACTACTCCTGTCACACATCCCTCGTTAGGGATGCCAGTCAGTCGCCCAAGTGACACGTTCCCCACGCCGGTGCACATTCTTATCCATGGTAAGAATGCTCATGCAAAGCAATGACACTATAGCTGCAACTGTATCGTCGGTGCACACCCTGATTCTCTCTCTCACTCTGTCAAGGGTGCTCATGCAAAGCAATGACACTATAGCTGCACAACTTAAATTCTAATTTGGAACGGTCTACAAGAACTTCGGACCTCGTGTATCTCAAATACACGGTTGTGAACAACAATGCAACACATGATTCTCACTGACTTTTATCAATAACAACCTAGTACCTCAACCTTTCATCAAAGTCTCAACACCTTTTTCCTCTTAGATAAAACCACTTAATTAGGCTAGGCACCTCTAAATCACCTTTATTCTCTCACCCAAACAATTATCTCCCGAACAACACATATCCTTACTTAAAAATCAGCTAAGCACAATATTAAAAACCAGGCAGATCATCTCTAACCATATATCAGAATATTGTTGAACCAAGCAATTCAATTATCATCAAGCTATAATACATTCTCACATAAACATATTAATCATCATAAAATATCATTCAACAGAATAAAAATCACCAAATTTAAGAACTACGAATAGTATACCGGATAACTTCCCGGGGAAAAAGAGGTGGTGATAAACACGCTTAAATACCAAGTTTTTCCTTAGCCGAATTTACCCAGACATATACCATTCCAACCTCAAAACAGCATATTAACATCCATATCATAAAGTATCAATTCGATATAAATAATAAAAGCAAATCATCCATCAACGGTTAATAAATATCAACATAATATCAATAAAATAATCAAACACCATAAAATATCACTTAAAACAAATTATCACAGCCAAAGATATCACAATCGGATCAAATAATAAATAAAGCCAAACATCCTCAATATCATAAAATCAACCTTAATGTCGATAAACCTACAATCCCCGAATCACCATTTGTTTTACAGAAAAGGTTTTCAATGTGATTTTGATCTTGTCGGTTACTCAACTACTAGTAGGGTTTAGGTCGCCCTACACAATTATTATATAATATGCTACTTATCGATTCCGACGGTAGAATGATTCTTTCCCCCACCTGAGTTAGCACCGAAAACACGTACACAACGATCCTCGTTATCCCGCCACAAGTTAACACAACCACCTTCATTCAAACAACATAACTATAATTAATCAACTAACAACCATCTATGACACTTTAGGGCTAGGTTCGCCAAGACTTAGAAAATAGGTTTAGGATTATCTTCTTAATGCTATCTTTTGGATCCTAGTTACTAGAGTCTTAACTAACATAGATTACTTATTACAAGACTAAAATTTGAAACAAAATCCTCTAACCTTTATGGTTAGGGTTTCGGCCCATATTAGGAAAATAGGCTAGGAAATTTAGTTGGATTCAATCTCTTGGATAATGAAAGTGGAAGACATCACAAGATCATAGAAATTGGTTTCACATTAAAAGGATTTTTCTACAATTTTCTAGAATTATTTGAAGTTCTAGATCTAGGAATGGAAAAATATGATTTATGGCATAAACATGATAAATACATGAATATGAAAGCTTATATGATCAAGGAGATGAGCTTTTACCTCTTGAAGATTGAAGAAATGAAGAAAATGATCAACCTTCACTATGTTGAAAACTGGACAGCTTGAGGGTGTGATGGTATTGTGAGTGTATCTCACAATATACTCATCCAAAAATCACGAACTTTGGCTTGATAGAAAGATAAGAAGAAAAGGAACAACTTTGGTGTTTAAGGTTTCATTTGGTTCGGATCATAACAGGGGTGAAAAGGGCCTTCTTTATGCTGTTTCGTGGGTTGCTGGGAATTCTGGGCAGTTTCTGTATTTTGATCCTTTCTCCCAATCCACTTATCCGTTTTTGATGATCTTTAGCTTGTTGGAAAGAAGAGAGAAAGAGGAACAACTTTTATGTTGAGTGTTTTCCGAGTTTCAGAAAGGAAGAGGGTCATATGTTTGGTGGGAATTCGGTGTTCTTAGGGTTTTGTAACTTAGTTGGTGGGGAAGATGAAGAGAATGAAGAAGATGAGTGAAATGGTGAGGGAGGCCACGGTTTTGGGGTATTTATAGGAGTAATATTATGCCTTGTTTGGTTAAAAGGAATTGGTTTAATGGGTTTTGTGATTATTAAATTAATATAAGCTTAACTAAGGTTATAATTAACTTAACTAAGGTTATAATTAACTTAACTAAGGTTATTTTGGATAACCATGGTTAATAATATGTGGCTCACATTTGATGGAGGTGTGGCTGATTTTGGGCCACACAAAATGACTCACCAATGAGTCATCGATCTTATCCATAGCGGTTCCCGGAAATTCGCGACGCAGAAATTCGTCGTTTACGCGATTTCAGTTTTTGAGAGAAAAATAATGAAACGAAAGCAAAATGAAATAGGTAATATTTATTGGAGGTGGATGCACGAAATTGTAGAGATTTGGGAGGTTTTCAACCACGTAAAATGAGTGGTTAAGAGTGCGTAAATGCGTCTTGTTAATACATGCAAAGCTTGGGGGTATTTTGGTCTTTTTACCTAAATGTCATGATTACTTGCATTTAATGCTCATAAATGCTTAGTGACTCATCCTCCATGAGTCATCATGTATGACTCATTGTCCCGATCTCTTGACGGGTTTCTCGCACTTCCCTTCGACTCGTCGGTTTTCCCGATTAGGGTTTTACGCCCGTAAAAAGCGTAATATTTTATTTTCGGTTGAAAATTTTCAAAACAACCAAACTCGTTAGAAATATGATTTAAATATAAACCATTTCGTTCACGAGTCAAAATTAGGTTTTCTGCTCAGTAAAATTATACTGTCAGTGAAAACGCAGACCGGGTTCCGTCTGAATTTTCAACCCAAATTTTTATCGTAAGCTTCTACCCTAAAATAGAATATGGATATGATTTTTATTTCATAAAAATCAATCTCCATGAACTCGTATAAAAATATAAATAAATACATTTATACCGGTTAATACAGCGAAAATATTTTTACTGAAAAAAATAAAAATCGGAAAATAAAAAGTAGGGTGTTACAACAAACGCACCTGCTGTCTTCATGGATTACATGAATCGGGTTTTTCGTCAGTTCTTGGATAAGTTTGTTATCGTGTTCATCGATGACATTCTCATCTACTCCAGGAGTCATGAAGAACATGAAGGGTGGGGTTTAGGACGAAAAACCCAAATTACAATTGCATGCATGTGATTGTTTCAATTGCATGCATGTGATTTGTTCATGAGAATTGGGAGAAGAAGCATCAGAATCACTAATTGCTTGTTCTGGTTAATAAGATGAGTGGTGGCATTGGCTTGTTCTCTCATGGCATTTACCATAGCCATCCATTCAACGTTACTAGGTCCGGGTTGATACTCATGATGTTGATTCAAAGGTGGTCTACCACGGCCTCTTCCTCTAGCTCCACGTTCCATTGTCTGCATACATTGTACAAAACATTAAGTTGATCAGGCTTAATGCTTTATATCAAAATAATAAGATTGTGGAAAATGAAACCAAAAGTAAGAAAGAACTAAACTAATTATTCACAGCCCAATTGGATTGAACTGCTCTGATACCATAAATGTAATACCCCGTGTTACATTTTTTTGTAAGGCATAAAGTATCACATGAAGGTTAGACATAAGTAGATGACGACAGAGTGGCAAAAGCCATAAGTCTCTGGTTAGTACAAATTATGTCCATAACACTAAAATAAAAGAAATTGAGTTTCGAACTAAGGCATTAACCAGTTAATATTACATACTAAATCTGGCTTATACAAGGAGTTTTACAAAAGTCCTCAATGCCTGCAGTCCTTGAAATACAGAGATGCTCTACTCTTTCTTATCTGAAACAACAAATATGAGTAGTGAGATAACTAATCTCAGTGAATTTCCTGCAAAACTCAGTTTTTTTAAACACACATAAGTATAATAACAATAAACATCAATACATAATATGAGAGTAAACTTTATACACTTGCCTATCTTCTTCCCTCTGTTCTTTCTGTTTTCCAAATGCCTAAGTGACTTAGTCACTTAGGCTTTTATTTTTGTGAAACCACGCAGCCACGCTTAAGCGTGAGAAGGGCCACGCTTGAGCGTGGGAAGCAGGTGAGACCATCGTGCCATGCAGCCAATCAGAAGATGCCACGTCAGCCCTGTTGACATGTGGCAGGTCAATGCATGGCCCTGTCTGGTTGACTTGGGCGCTTGAGCGTGGATACACCCATGCTTGAGCGTTGACTTATGACCAAAAGTCAACGCTTTGCGTTCAGGGTCCGATTGAAGTCCGATTGAGCTCAAACTAGAGATATAGGCTCATTAAGACCTAATAAACAACCTCCAACCATAAAAATGCCTAATCTCAACTCTAAATCCAAAATTCTTATTTCACACTCAGAGGTCTCAAAGACGATAACCTGGGAAACCATAATTGGTCTCTACGTTCAAACTCACTCGAAAAGGCTGCGTACTTGCCATGTAAGGGTCTCTGAACCTCGAACAACATCTCAACTTTGTAATCCAAGTCCTAACCCTAATCCTCAAACATAAACCACAGATAAAAAAAACGGATTTTACATTTCTACCCCTCTTAAAAGAAATTCCATCCTCGGAATTTACATACCTGAAAACAAATGGGGGTACTGCTGCAGAATGTCTGTCTCACGCTCCCAAGTAGCATCTCCGGTAACACTATCCCAAATTCAGGGTCCGATCGAAGTCCGATTGAGCTCAGATTTGAGATATAGGCTCATTAAGACCTAATAAACAACCTCCGACCATAAAAAATGCCTAATCTCAACTCTAAATCCAAAATTCTTATTTCACACTCAGAGGTCTCAAAGGCGATAACCTAGGAAACCCTAATTGGTCTCTATGTTCAAACTCACTCGAAAAGGCTGCGTACTTGCCATGCAAGTGTCTATAAACCTCGAACAACATCTCAACTTTGTAATCCAAGTCCTAACCCTAATCCTCAAACATAAACCACAGATAAAAAACGGATGTTACATTTCTACCCCCTTAAAAGAAATTCCGTCCTCGGAATTTACATACCTGAAAATAAATAGGGGTACTGCTGCAGAATGTCTGCCTCACGCTCCCAAGTAGCATCTCCGGTAACACTATCCCAAATGACCTTGACCAGGGGAATCTGTTTACCACGGATTTCGTTAATCCTTCTATCTGCAATCTTAGACGGTAAAGCCTCATATTCAAGATTCTCTCAGAGTTGTATTGACTCTGGCTCAATTACATGAGAAGGATTTGGGTAATATTTTCTCAACTGAGAAACATGGAAGACATAATGAAGGTTGGAAAGGTTAGGCAGTAAGGCTATCTGGTAAGCTACTGGACCAATTCGTCAAAGAATCTGAAATGGTCCAATGAATCGGGGAGTAAGATTTCTAGACTTTATAGCTCTGCCAATTCCGGTCTTTGGAGTGACTCTCAAGAACACGCGATCACCTTCTTGGAACTCTAAGGGTCTCTTCCTCTTATTACTGTAGCTCCTTTGCCTATCCTGCGCTTCCTTCATTTTCTCTCTTATCTTCCTGACTTGTTCCGTTGTTTACTGTACCATATCAGGACCCAACACTTGGCTCTCACTATCCCTAAGGTAGAAACTAAGGGTTTAATAACCCTCTAACTCATCTAAGAGGAGACCATATTTATCTGCCCACATAAACATAAAACAAGCACAAAACAAAAGGGTTCCTTCGGTGAGACGTGTACTTTGGTTCTTAAGCCTTAACACCAACGCGATTATAAGCTTCTCTGGAGGGTAGTAGGTTGCTTCTCTGAAGCCCGACATAATTCTGAAGTGTGACTACCTCCACATGTCAACTCTTGCATAACTTCTTGTTTATACAATGCTAGAAAAATCAACTAACACTGAAGGCTCCACCGAGAGACTAGCCAGAGTTCCTAATCTCGGTTACTAACTTGCTTCTTACCAATGGAGCACAGTGTCTACCTTGGCTAGATCCACAACTATTCCTTCTTTATAGATGACATGTCCTAAGAAGCTCCACACTTCCAACCAAAACTCACACTTGGACAACTTAGCGTACAACTGTTTTTATTTAAGGGTTTACAAAACTACCATCAAATGTTCCTCATGCTTTTCGTTAGTCTTAGAGTACACTAAGATGTCATCTATGAAAACCACCACAAAGTTATCCAAGTAAGGGTGAAAGGTCTTATTCATATAATCCATGAACACCGCAGGAGCATTAGACACACCAAAGAGCATAACCAAGTACTCGTAGTGACCATAACGAGTCCTAAACGTGGTCTTCGGAATGTCCTCAGGCTTAACCCGAATTTGATGGTACCCTGACCTCAAATCTATCTTGTAGAAAACACAAGCTCCTATTAAGTGGTCCATAATGTCATCAATCCTAAGGAGAGGGTATCTATTCTTAACGGCCACCTTGTTCAGTTGTCGATAATCGACACACAATCTCATGCTACCATCTTTCTTCTTCAATAACAACACTGGCACTCCCCACGGGGACACACTAGGCCTAATAAACTGTTTCTGAATCAACTCTTCAAACTGGTTTTTCACCTCTGCTACCTCTAGAGAAGATATCCTATAAGGTGCTATGAATAAAGGTCCAATCCCAGGCACGAAGTCTATAGTGATCTCAATATCACTCTCAGGGGGTAAGCTAAAAACATCCTCAGGGAACACTTCAGGAAACTCTCTCATTATTGGCACATTCCACACATCAGGCTTGCTCTCTACTCCCAGGGAAGTTAACATCATGTACACTTGGGTTTCTTCGTTCATATAAGCCTTAACATGGTTCGCAGAAAGAAATCTCATATCCTTAGACTCCACAGGAGTTCCAAAAACGATGATTTTATCAAAATAGTTCAAGAGAACAAGGTTGAAAGACAACCAGTCCATGCCAAGAATGACTTCGAGTTGTTTTAGAGGTAAGCACACATGATCAACTATGAAGTTCTTATTATCATTGATAACAGAACAACATTTACAAACATGAGAAGCAATCACAGGCTTCTTGCATCATCCAAGGCAAACTAATCAATACAGAGAACCACCCAGGAAAAATTATAGGTACTCAGTACCACATATTATTGTCTACACTAAACATAGACAACCACACAAGATCACACAAAAGAGAACATAATAGACACATACCCCGGCCCGCAGGACAAATTAGCTTTGATACCACTAAATGTGACACCCTCTACCCTGCATATAAATATAAAATTTTAAAAAAATAGAAATATAAATAATACATGCATATCATTTAATAAACATAAACCAAGATAGCGAGTACCACATGAACAAAAATAACAAAAACATCAGCAGAAATAAAAACATAAGCATAACATAATTAAAAGAAAGCATAAATCTAAAAACCCAGATGTCACATATCAGAGTTGGTAACCAAAAATCTGGAAAATACATAAAAAATAACTACGTAATTGTAAATCCTAAACTACGAGCGAGCGATCTCCTCAGAGTCACTCCCTCCCAGACACACCTACATTAATTGTAAGCCACATACTTTTTAACCCTAGTTAGTAACATAACCCTAGTTAAGTTTACTATTAACTATGGTTAAGCTTATATTAATTTAATATTCACAAAACCCATTAATTGGACTCTAAGGAACCAAACAAAGCATATGATCTACCCTATTTAAACCCCAAACCGCAGCAGCAGCCCCCTCTGCATTTCTCACTTCATCTTTTCCATTTCTTCTTCATTTTTTCTTCAAAAACTCCATTGTTGTTCTTGCACAACTTGATCATTCTTTCACTTTCTTTCATTATCTAGAGGTAAACCCTCACTTCTATGATCTTAGTTATCTTCCTCATCTTATTAAATCTCTTTATCACCCACTACTTCGGATTAGAGGAGAAGAATTGAGAGAGAAACCTCAATAGTTACAAGAAGCCTTTGTTGGAAGCTTTGAAACCTAGTTGGAGCAGTCTTAGTGAGAACCGTTGGATCATTCTCAAATTTTAGAATAAGGTTCATGACTTGTGTTTATTAATATCCAACGGTTAGAATTTGGAACAAAACTCCAGAGTATGAGATATGAAGCTCGGACAGTAGGCCTAGGAGGCGAGAAACTCAACCCGGATACCATCTAAGCTGTCACCAAAGAATTGCGAACTGAGATGTTTCCACCATTGGATCGGGCTGACACTTTGTGAGAAGATTTAGGAAGGATAGTTCTTCATTGTCACTGTTCAGTTTTCCAAATAGATCTCCGTGACCAGAAGAATGGAGCTCGAACAGTAGCCCTGTTTTGGTAGCTTTTCCCTATGATTCATGAGCTTATTTTGAATTCGATTTTCCCTATGTCCAGCCGTTATTCTCGTAAGTTTTTCCATTGATTTTGTCTCTTGATTCAAATAGATTTATTTATTTGAAACCCTATTGTTGATTCGGTTGGTATTTGGTGTTTCTGGTGAATTGTGTTACTCGTATGTGCAATCGGGACGGAAAGCGGAACGGTGGATGTGTAAGGATGGATGGTGGCATATTTGTGGATGTTGCTGGACAGCGTGCTGAGGTTCTTGGCAGTAGCATGGACGCATTCGGAGCTTGTACGGGAAACCGCGCACATCAATCAAGTGGGGGAAAAAACCAATCTATCGTCGGAAACGATAAGTAGTTTATTCTATAATAATTGTGTAGGGCAACCTAAACCCTACTAGTAGTTAATCAATCGACATGATCAAATCACATTGGAAACCTTTTCTGTAAAACTAATGGTGATTCGGGGATTGTAGGTTTATCGACATTAGGTTGATTTTAAGTATTTGATGATATCTGACTTTATTGTTATTGTTATTGAATTGCTTTATGTGATACTTTGATATTTGGATAATTTGTTGATATTGTGATTATGCATGATCTGCCTGGTTTTAATATTTGTGCTTAGTGGATTTGAGCAAAGATATATGTGGTTTGGAAGATATTTGTTTGGGTGTGAGGACAATGGTGACTTAGAGGTGCCTAACCTAAATGATTTTTTTTAAAGAGGAGTTGTCATATAAAGTATGTGTTGAGACTTTGATGGAACGTTAAGGCACTAGGATATTAATAATATGTGTGAGTGGAACACACGAGGTCAGGATATCCTATTTTGGGATATCGGATATTGCGGGTGAGTACCCTACGGATGTGGATGCCGAGGTAGACTATCGTAACACTTTTTAGTTCTTGACGCGTTCGAATGTTATTGGCACTGGACCGTTATGGAATGATATTCCTTGACGAGTTCGCATGTTCTTGGCACTGGACCGTTCTGGATTGATACTCCTTGACGCGTTCGTATATTCTTGAGATTGGACCATTTTAGACTAATACTTGTTTAGTCTTTGATGCGTTCGAAAGTTATTGGTACTTGACCATTCTGGACTACTGATAAACGTGATAGGAATAGAGATGGCCACCTCAGTATAAAAGTTTAGTTGTGTGAGATTGGGGTAGAGGATGATACATTAATTTGAGGATGATGTGTTAGTTATGTATGTTGATTGTCTATGACATTTATTGTATGATATGCTATTACTGTTTACCGCTTTTTATGATAGAGCTGCTTCTTATCCCCTGTATCTTTCTGTATGTTTTATTTTATCTTTTATGGGATCGTACTTGAAGACCCTATGGCAGAGCTGAACGAAGAGGAGTTGGATGGAACTCCCTATGAATCGGAAGCCGGAGGTCGAGTCGTGACCCATGGTGATTAGGGTCTAGTTAGTCTATGGTCAGTGCGTCTCATGGGACGTTATATTTTCCGCTAAGTTTAATATTTTGTTTAAGTATTCCTGTGAGGGATCCTACTGAGAGAATACCCTCAACAGTGTTTTGAAATATGTGTAAAAGACTTATGTGTGTATTTGAAATATAACTATGGTGGGATGTTTAAGTTATATGTATATTAGCTTAAGTTTTAATTTTTACGTATTTACACGTTAAGCGCGTGATTAAGAAATTAAATAATGAGGTTTTGATCTAATAACACAACGGGAAAATGAGTGAAATGAAAGTAAATGAGAGTATGACAAGTGGCAAAAGGGACCAAATTTTATTAAATAGGTAATTGATTTATTGAAGTGTCCACTCAAGTTAGGATAAGGCATATAATTGAATCAAACTTAATATTTTATTGGTTTTTGGTGGGGTAATCTCACAAGCAAAGCTGTGAGACTAACCCCGGACTGTGGGGGTGGGGGTTGTTAGGTAAAACCTTCTCCAAAATGACAATTCCAGGATTTAAAATCTCTAACCTCACGTGTAAATCTGTAACTGCAACAGTTATGATTTTAGAAATTAATCCATAAAGAAAAAGGCCTCGCATTTTAATTCAACAAGCAGTCCATTAATTACCGAAATATCAATCATTACGTGTTATATAGTTAAAGAAATTTGAAGAGTAATCCTTAACAGAGTCAAGAATTAAGATTTAGATGAAAACTGAGATTAGGGTTTCGGAAATTGATTTGGTGAATTTTGAAAATAAGCAAGGTAAAGTGAGGAAATCACTCACACAGCCAATGGGAAGAAGGAGACGCCGGAGATGGGGTGGTTAGCGGCGGACTGCGCCGGTGACAGTGGCGGTGGAACGGTGGAGATTCATTTCTGCAACAGCCATGACCAAACGAAATAGAACTAAGCTTCATGGAAGGGAAAATGAGAGCTCGAACCACACAAAAATGGCGAAACCACCTTGGACAGCGGCTAGGATGGTGAGTCACATGGATTTAGGCAAAAGACCCCTCCCTGGACTACAATATAATCAGGATTCTCATGTTTGGATTTTAAAGGATTTATATCATAAGACTTTATAATATTTAACTGGACTATATGGATTTATAAGATTTGAAATGAATTCATAATTTTATAGTAAACATTCAAAGTGTAAAACCCCGATTTTTTTCTGCTTGTCTGTAAATTGTGATTATATGAATATTTAAGATTTATTTTCATAAATGGTGATGAATTATTTTGATAGACCAAATTAAGACATTTTTATTTATTTTATATTAGAAATGTACAGTTGAATGTTCGGTAGAAAATTTCCGACATTACGGGTTGAGTTTTCTCTGTCAGTTAAGCTCTACTAACTCGAAAATAATTTTAAAAATTTCGTAAATTTAAATTTTATTTTTTCTAACCCAGTTATATTTATTTTTATGATTTTAGAAATTAATCCATAATGAATATATATTTTCCGAAAAAAATCGACATATTGTTAATAATATAATTTTTCGTGAAACGAGGTAATTAATGTGATGCTCGGGGAAAAGGCGTCACATTAAGGGTGGTATCAGAGCTGGTCGAGTCTTTTGGGAATCTTTAGGAATAGGCTTGTTGTGTTTATGTTGTGTGATCTCTGACTAGGCTTGTTTAAATTACTTCTTAGAAGTAATGATTCGAAGGAGGATTGAGGTATGAGATCAAGGGGTTAGTGCTGCCACTGGATATTAGGAATTTTCAATCGAGGAAATGTTGGTGGACCCTCGCAATTGAGAAACCAATTCCAAGACCAGAACCAGAGGGGTAAGCAAACTCAGAAGAAACCAATTCCCCTGGCCTCAACTTCTGGAAGTGTTAACCAGAGGAGTCAAGGACCAAGTCAAGGAAGGAGATGCTTCAAGTGTGGAGACCCGAACCACTTAGCTGATGTATGTCCCGTGAGAGGGATGAAATGTTTTAACTGTGAGCGAGTAGGGCACCTGGCATAAGACTGCAGGGCACCAAAGCGGGAAACCACCGTCAACAGTACCAGAGTACTTAAACCGACAGCTAAGGGAAGAGTTTTTACCATGAGTGGTGCTGAAGTCTCTAACTCCAAGGACCTCCTGAAAGGTATCTGTGATATTGCCTGTAATATTTTAACTGTGCTTTTCAATTATGGTGCGACGCACTCATTTATCTCAAATGATCGTGTGAGAGTCTTAACAGTACCTGTTACTTGTTTGCCGTATGATTTGATTGTCTCAACTCCTACCGCTGAACCTATCAATGTTAATTCAGTATGTTTGAACTGTCCGGTTATCATTCAAGATCGACACTTTCTTGTTGATCTGATTTGCTTGCCTTTAGTGCAATTAGATGTGATTTTGGGTATGGATTGGTTGTCTTCCAATCATGTTCTCTTAGATTGTTCTCGTAGAACATTGATTTTCTTGAACCCCGAGATTTTTGGATTTCTCTCTACCTATCAAGTGAAATCTTTTTCGGAGGAAAAGGATCATAGGTGCTTGCATTTAACAAGCTTGGAAATTGAAGAATAAGTTATTCTAAATACAATACCAGTTGTAAGAGACTTTCCAGAGGTGTTTCCTCCCGATGTACCCGGATTACCCCCGGTGAGAGATATCGAATTCTCCATTGATCTTGTTCCAGGAACAGGTCCGATATCGATTGCTCCGTATCGGATGTCGTCAACAGAACTTGTGGAATTAAAAGCTCAGTTTGGAGACCTGTTGTCAAATCAGTTTATAAGGCTGAGTGTTTCCCCGTGGGGAGCACCTGTTTTTTAGTACGGAGGATCAAGACTTTGCGTGGATTATAGGCAACTTAACAAAGTGACGATTAAGAACAAGTATCCATTGCCACGTATAGATGAGTTGATGGACCAATTGCAAGGAGCTGCCGTTTTCTCAAAAATTGATTGAAGGACTGGCTACCACCAGGTCAGAGTGAAGACTGAAGACATTCCAAAGACTGCTTTCCGAACGCGTTATGGCCATTATGAGTATCTTGTAATGCCATTTGGAGTGACAAACGCACCTGCTGTCTTCATGGATTACATGAATCGGGTTTTTCGTCCGTTCTTGGATAAGTTTGTTATCGTGTTCATCGACGACATTCTCATCTACTCCAGGAGTCATGAAGAACATGAAGGGCATCTGCGACAAGTGCTACAGATCTTACGAGAAAAGGAGCTGTATGTAAAACTCTCTAAATGTGAGTTTTGTCTTGAAGGAGTGAAGTTTTTGGGGCATGTGATTTCCAAAGGAGGGATTGTTGTTGACCCTGCTAAAGTGGAAGTTGTACTCTCTTGGGTGATGGTTCTTAATTTGTAGTTAATAGGTGGTTAATTTTAATTAGTTTTTGTTTAGTTTTTATTAGTTGTAGGTTATTTTTCTGTTTTATTTCAGTTTTATTTCTATTAATTTCGTAGTTGGTTTCATGTTGGCTTTGATGAGTTTTTATGTTTAGTTTTTATTAGTTGTAGGTTATTTTTTAGTTTTATTTCTATTAATGTCGTAGTTGGTTTCATGTTGGCTTTGATGAGTTTTTATGGTGTTTTAAGTGGAAATAAAGGAGCAGGTGAGAAGTTGGAGCAATTCTGTCTCGCAGCCAGCGCCCAAGCGCTAATCATTCAACGTCCAAGCACTGGAACGTTTCAGCGCAATTTTCCAAGCGCTTAAGCGTGGCAGTTACACTTCAGAAAGATGTTTTAACGTGCAGAACAGGGAGACAAAAGAGGACACTTAGAGTTACACAATGAAAAAAAAAAGAGAGGAGAAAAGGGAGCAATCAAGAGAGTTGAAGCTGGAAAGTAGAGACTCAAGATGGCCTTCTTGACTTCATCTTCTTCATTTGGTTTTTCCTTTTTAATTATGTCTAGCTAATTTTCTTTTGTTAGAGGTAGATGGAACTGCCTAGATGACTTATTTTGATTCTGGATAATTACTTGTTCTGGTTTGTTTAATTTCAAGAGTTTATTCACTGTTTTCATGTTTATCTACTGGATGAATTTTGCAATTGGGAAATTCAGATTCATAGTTGTTGTTTGTGAATAAACGATTTGCGCGTGTTTCTTAGGAATAAGAACACAATCAAATTAATTTTTTTTGAGTTGAACTTATTCTTAATGCTTCTGCTAATTATCTAATACTCAATGAATTGAATTAGTAATCTAGACAGAAAGGTTTTTCCACCTAAGGGATTAGGGGGTAAATTACAAAACTCAGTTTCTTGAAATTGGATAAACTATTCAAGTTAATTTCCAGGATTGAAAAGTAGGAAAGGCAGGGAAATCGATCCTCTAACAATTTATTTCTTGATTGTTAAAACCCAATTATTCTATTGCTTAATTTTCTCATTTAAAAAATACAAAAATATTTTCTTTTCTTTGTTAAGTTGTTGTTCTTACTTATTGGCGAAAGCCAATTTCAAACCATTCGGTCGCTCAAACGAAATTGAGTTGGAACATTAGTAGTTAACAGTTCAATCCCTGAGGACGATATTTTTATTATTACAAAGCGATTTGGTGCACTTGCCAATTTTGTACAACAAGTTTTTGGCGCCGTTGCCGGGGATTGATTTTCGTTAATATTAGTTGTGCCAATGAAATCTCGATTTGAGCATTTTATTTTTTATATATTTGATTTTTTCTTTTGAGTTTTGTTTGTGTTAGGTGGTTGCAACACATGGACCATGACTATTATTCAAATCAGGAATATCAAATTGATTGGGTCGTGCTTGATTGTATCATTGCTAACAATGTAAAGACATACTCCAATGAGGAATGGAGATCACATTTGTCATCTTTACCACCACCACCACACTTTAATCTGAATCCTGAGGTGCTAGAATTTCTTTGGGAGATAGATGCTCAACTTGTGATCCAGAGCATAGAGCGTAACAAGGCAGAAATAAGTACCATTATTCGGGGGTTTGAAATGCAAGCTGGGAAACATTCTAAAGAGCTAGTAGCGCAACTAAGTGTCACGATTCAAAAGTTAGAAGCGGAAACTATGGAACATTTGAAAAATCTAGCTGAGGAGCCACTGGAAACCCATATTCAAGAGAATGTGGTTGCGGAGATGGATCGAAATGAAGATGAAGTGGTGGTGGTAGATGAGTCACAAGAAGAAATATCTTTCACCATGATGGCCAAGAAACCTGAAATTGCTGCATTGGATAAATATGTTGGCTTACATGCATGTGTGGACACTGCAAAGTTGGTCCCTTCCACTTGCCTGTCAAATTTCCTTGTGAAAATAACATTTGACCCGGGAGGAAGTCGGTTCATTATTGTACCTAAAGAGGTCAATGGAGTTTTCACACACTTTCCAGGAGGAATTGAGGGTAGATTCATCTTGCTTTTGCAATTGCCACTCCACAAGATATGGGATCCGGGAGGAAGCCTTTACATATTTAGCATCTCTTGGCCCCTATGCTACAAGCAATGGGATCCAGGTGGAAGCTTCTCAATGAGTTTTCTTAACCCTTCTCCTTAGTTTATTTTCATTTTCTTGTTAGTTTTGTGTTTCACATGTTTTAGTTTGTTTGGGTTATAATAAAAATAAATTTTTTATTTTTTTTAGTTTTGTTAACTTGCTAGTTTCAAAAAAATAAAAATAATAAAAAAATAAAAATAATAAATAGAAAATTTAGAAAAAATTGATTCAGATATATATTTAGTTGTTTTTTCTTTTATGACTTGCCTATCTTGTGCTGAGAATTAGGGTTTTCCGTCAAATTTGGGTTTATACTTATGATATATTCTGGGCTGCTAGGGTTTCACTCCATGTGACTCCCTAGGGTTTTCTTGATTGGTTCTCATGGCTGCTGCACCCAAGCCAATCTGCCCTTGGGGCTTTCTTTCTTCATCTCCCTCCTCTCCTTCTCGGTAACCTGCTTCCTCTCATCCCCAGACGTTTGCGCAAGCCTTGAGCAACTCCCTTGATGTCTCTCTTTCACAACTTCCACAGCCTTGTATCAAAGGAGATACCGTGACTATCAAGATATCGGAGGAGGAATATCACAAAGGTATTGATGCTTGCAAATTAAACCTCCATGGCCGACTTCTCTTATCCAAAGGAGACAAGCCTCTGAAATTCTCAGACTTGCGAGACAAGCTTTCTTCTTTATGGAAAATTACTGGCCAATGGCGTATGACCTATTTAGGCAAAGGTTATTTTTAATTTGGGTTTTCTACTCATGAAGATCTGCGAAGTGTTTGGTCTGTGGGTACATGGAATCTAAAATTTGGTTTGCTAAGGCTTTCTCAATGGACGGCTGACTTTAACCCCAGGAAACAAAAACAAACACACTCTCAATGTTGGATAAAACTCTTTGACCTCCCACAAGAGTACTGGTGATCAAGAATCTTATTTGAAATCACTTCAGGCATTGGTACTCCTATCTCAAATGATGATATGACTCGTAGAAGGATGTATGGCCACTACGCTAGAATTTTGGTTGATCTAGATCTCTCTCGAGAATTGACATATGAAATTATGGTAGAGCGGGAAAAATTTACCTTCGTCGTGAATATGGAGTATGAAAAGCTTCCCCCTTACTGTAATCTTTGTCAAAGTATTGGGCATTCCTCAGACTCCTGTGGCAAGATAGGTGACCTACAAACCTCCAAACGGACCTCTAATCCTTCCTTTAAGAAAGGTACCTCGGCTGTTGCTAAGGTTTATATACCAAAGAAGGTTGTTCCACCCCTGGCCGATAATAATAATATGGCTCTCAATGAAACTGTGGTTATCACTGCTAACCCCGCAAATCCTGTAGATGTTGATGTTGACAAAAATAATATTGTGGAGATCTTAGACAAAGGCAAGGCGGTTAATGCTGCAGACAAAGCAATTGTGGTCAGCCATATTTTGAGGAAGGACAGGACTCGGTTTTTATCCGCATCGGTTCCTTATGTAGTGGAGCGGATTTCTGAACCAGACATGTGTTTTAATACTGACCAAAATAAGCATTTAAATGCTCAGGAACTTTGTTGAAGGAACCTATTTTGGCAGTTGGAAACTGCTCTTCTGATACAGATATGGACAACGTTTTAAATACTGAGGAAGCTTTATATAATGTTTTCTCCAATCTCAATTCACCATCCAATATGCTTATTCAAGACTCTTTGACCTCACCTGCAGCAAACATTGCTGACTAGTCTTGGGTCTCAGATTCAGTTTTTGGATCAGGTACTAGGGGTGGACAACGGTCGGTTTCGGGCCAAAAATTCCAAAACCGAGGAAGCATAATAGTCACCCATTTCCGTCCGTGGCTTGCACGGTTTAGTCGGGTGTCGGGAGGTTCGGACGGATTTGTGCGGGTTGATGGTAGGAAGAGAATCAGAGGAGAAGACCAACCAGAAACAGAAGGAAAAAAAAAGAGAGAAAACAAAAAAAAGAAAAGGCGTAGTACCATATCTGAGAGTGACAGTCTGACAGATGCGGATACAAGATGGAGAAACCGGGGTAAAGAGACGTAGCGGCGGATTAAGGTGCAGCACGGCGGCGGACTGTTTTACACACTCATGTGATAGAGAAGAAGAAAGAAGGGTGGTGGGTGGTAACTGATTAGGGTTTTAGATGTTTAGCTTTTTAGAAGAGGGGTTAATGCGAGTTGGGCCAAGTCTTTTGGCCCACTAAGTTTGTTGCATTTTTTTTTAATAGTCATATGATTTGGGTGGGGTTTATAATGTGGGCTGGACCAGTCTTCTTTTAACCCAATAAACTTTTTTTACTTTTATTTTTAGAATAAGCTGGTGGGTTCAACCGGATTGGGCTAGTTCTTTTTTTGGCCCAATTATTTTTGTGAGCCTTTATTTTTTTTTGAACCAAAGAAACCCTAAAAAACAAAATCTTTTCTTTCTCACCTTCAGCTTAAGCTTCAGCGCCGTAACCCACATGCCACAAAACTGCGAACATCTCTCTCCCTCTCTCATCTTCTCCCCCTTCCCCCTTCTCTCCGGACTCCAGCATCGTTTTCCAGTCTCTGCAAGGTGGTGCACTGGTGCTTCCGATCCTCGTTCCATTCTCTGCAAGATGTTACGAGATCTGTTCTCATCTTCTGTCACGTTCCTCGTTTCTTTGTTGATGTTAATCATGTTATCCCTCTCTCTTTGCGTTTTCTATACATTCAGTCGGTCGGCTTCGTGTTCCGACGAAATTGGGATCTCACACCCGCACCCGCCCGTTGAAGACCGCTGGTAACTAAATCAGCCACCCGAAGACCTGCGGGCCCGCCCGAAACCGCCCGCTTGACTGATTTCCGCTTCGGTTTGGCCGGGTTTCGGTTGGGTCGAAATATTTGTCCACCCCTATCAGGTACTGTTTCCATGCATAATATTGTGCATTGTAACATTAATAACAACCCTGTTATGGTGAAAGATATGAACATTGTTGCTGGCAAATTGTGGAGTACTAGTGTAGACGGGGAAGAGGATGATATGGAGTCTCCTTCTCCTTCTGATCAGACGGCAAATAAATATCTGAAGGATCAATCTGCAAATAACGAGGGAACTTATACTGTGGTTCTCTCAAAATCTCAGAAGAAAAAGATGAGAAAGAAACAACTTCAGATTTAGAAAGCGCAGGCAAGAAATACCCGAACACGAGGTGGTCCTCAAAACTTCGCATAATGATTATTCTTTATTGGAATGTTAGAGGAATTGCTAATCTTGAAACAAGACTCGTCCTGAAAAAGCTTTGCTCTTTGCATAAGCCTGATATGGTTTTCATTGCTGAACCATGGATTTCTGAAAATCAGCTTCCTACTAGCTTTTTGAAAGAGTTAAGTATGAATTTTTTCATTACAAATGATAGAGCTAATAATTTGCCTAATTTATGGTGCCTCTGCTCCAATTCTGTTTGTCCTACTGTTATTTCCAATTCAGATAAGCAAATCACTTGCTCTTTTGACGTTGATGGTAAGCAAATGTTTGTTACTGCTGTGTATGCCTCCACCAGTTATCTCAAGCGAAGGCAGCTTTGGTCTGATCTTTCTGAGTTGCAGCTCCTTCACAATGTTCCTTGGAGTTATGTTGGGGATTTTAATTGCGTTCTGGGTTCCCATGAACATAGAGGACGCGGCCTCCCTTCCAAGTTATCCCGCGAGGAGTTCAGGTCTTGGACAGATTCTTCGGACCTGATTCACATTGATACAAAAGGTTCTGCCTTTACTTGGTCCAATGGAAGAGTCGGGAGCAATTACACTGAGAGAAGGTTGGATAGATCCTTCTGTAACAATGCCTTGATTGATATGTGGAGTAGTGTCTCCTGCTGCACTTTACCGAGAGCCAATTCAGATCATTTTCCTCTTCTTATAGCTTTGAGCAAAGATGTTAGGCGGCATGGCTCTATGTTTAAATTTCATAAAATGTGGTCTAGCCAGCCAGGCTGTAAAAAGTTAATTGCTGACTATTGGCAGGATCCTATAGTTGGCTGTCCTATGTTCGTCTTAACTCAAAAATTGAAGAATCTGAAACTGAAGCTGAAGGATTGGAACAAGTCTACTTTTGGTGATGTGCATGATAATGTCAAAGCTGCTTTGTCTAATTTGGATCAAATTCAGCTTCAGCTAAGTAATGTTGGCAGTTCTGTAGAGCTTTTGGAAGAGGAGAAGGAGGCCCAGCTATTGCTTCAGATAGCTCTCGGATATGAAGAACAATTCTGGAAGGAGAAGGCTAAAATTAAGTGGCATCTTGAGGGGGATAGGAGCACAGCTTTTTTCCATCAGATGGCGAAAATCAAAGGTGTTACTAGCAATATTTCTATGCTGCAGCATGAAGATCAGCTCCTCAATAACCCGGCCGATATAGAAAGTCATGTTCTAGACTTCTATCAAACTCTTTTTGCTAGTGGGAACAGTTGTCAGACAAATAACCTTATTGACAGAGTCATCCCCTCTATTGTTTTTGAGCAAGACAATGATTTATTAACAGCTTTACCTTCCATGGAGGAGATCAAAAATGCCGTGTTCACAATGAATGCTGGTGGTGCTCCTAGGCCAGATGGTTTTGGAGGTCACTTTTATCAAACTTATTGGGACGTCCTTCATCAAGATGTGTATCATGCTGTTCTCCAATTTTTTAAGGATGGTTGGATCCTTCCTAATTACAATTCTAGTATCATCACTCTTATTCCAAAGGTCTCTCATGCTATCAAAATTGAACAATACAGGCCAATCGCTTTGGCTAATTTTAAGTTCAAGATTATTTCGATAATATTAGCGGACGGGTTGGCAATTATAGCTCCAAAAATTATTTCTGACAACCAAAGAGGTTTCATCAAGGGAAGACAAATTTCTAACTGCATTGGAGTCGCTTCTGAGTGCATAAATCAGCTGGACAGAAGGTCTTTTGGGGGTCAATTAGCTATGAAGATTGATATCAAGAAAGCTTTTGATACTCTTGAGTGGAGCTTTATTCTAAAAGTCCTCAATTCTTTTGGTTTTAACAGGAAGTTTTGCTCTTGGATTGAAACTATCCTGATGTCAGCCAAGTTGTCTATTTCTGTTAATGGTAATGCAATTGGTTTCTTCAACTATTTGAGGGGTGTCCGTCAAGGAGATCCATTATCTCCTTTCTTATTCTGCCATGCTGAAGAAGTTCTTAGTAAAGGTATCACTATGCTGGTGGAGGAGGCAAAATTGCAATTGATGGCTGGTCCTAGAAACTGCAAAATGGCTAGTCACATCCTCTATGCAGATGACATTTTAGTCTTTTGCAGAGCATCTAAATCTACTTTAACGAATCTTCTGTCTTTATTTAAAGACTATGAGCAGATTTCTGGGCAGGTGATTAGTGTTGAAAAATACAAGTTCTACACTGGTAACATTTCGGGTGCTAGGAAAGATGCTCTTTCAAATATCCTTGGTTTCCATCATGGCTCTCTCCCCTTTAATTATTTAGGTGTCCCTCTTTTCAAAGGGAAACCTAGGTGCTTCCCATTGCTGACAGAATTAAGACCAAGCTTGCTTCATGGAAATGATCTTTACTCTCTATCATGGGGAGAGTGCAATTGGTTAGCTCTGTTGCTCTTGGGATGCTTGTTTATAGCTTTCATCTATATGCTTGGCCTGTTAACTTGCTAAATTCTGTTGATAAGTGGCTGAGGAACTTTGTGTGGAGTGGAGACATCAGCACTAGGAATACTGTCACTGTCTCTTGGAATAAGGTCTGCAAACCTATTCATGAGGGTGGTCTTGGCATCAGATCTATTAAATCTATCAATAAAGCTAGTCTTCTTAAGTTTGGTTGGGAATTCACCTCTTCAAACAGTCAATGGTCTGCTTTGCTTAGAGCCAGAGTCATTAGGAATGGCAAACAAATTAATCATCACATATCCTCCTCCATTTGGCCTGGTATTAAAGGCTGTTTACCAGATATCTTGGAGAATGTCTCTTGGAATCTTGGAAATGGTATGACCATCAACTTTTGGAAGGATAAATGGCTATCCACAACTGTTCTAGATCTGCTGAATGCTGAGCCTGATCTGCAGTGTGATTTTTCCATTCTCTCAGCCAAGGTGGCAGACTTCATCATTGAAGGTAATTGGTGTATTCCTAATGCTCTACTGATTCACTGCCCTGGAATCATAGATGAACTTGATAAGATCACTATCCCTATGTTTCCTTGTGCGGATCAAATGGTTTGGTCTAATTCTGCGTCTGGATCTCTCAGCTTCAAGGAAGCTTACTTCTTCTCCTCTCCTCCTGGTCCAGTGGTGCCTTGGACTGAGATTATTTGGAATCGCAATGTTACTCCTTCCAAGTATTTCATCTTGTGGCGAATTATGAATAATAAGATGCCCACAGATGACAATTTACAAAGCAGGGGTTGTACCATGGTCTCTATGTGCAGTCTTTGTGGTAATGCCTATGAAGATACTCAGTACCTTTTCCTGACTGTAATTTTGCAAGGACAATTTGGCACTGGTTCATGAATCGTCTTAACCACTTCATTGACTGTTCTAATTTTACTTCTGTGCTTGCTATCTGCTCCCGTGGTTGGTCTAGTCAAGCTAATGATATGATTATCGCTGGTATTCTTAACATTTTGTATACTATCTGGCATTGCAGGAATCAACTTAGGTTCAAAAACAAGTTGGTCCCCATCAACTCAGCAATTGCTTTGATCTCCTCCAATGTCGCCTTGGCCGGTATGCTTAGTAAAGGTACTATGTCTAATTCCATTTTGGACTTCTCCTTTGTCAAGGCATTTAATGTCCAATGTCATCCGCCTGCTGCAAGAATAATTAGAGAAGTTTGATGGCAGCCTCCTATCACTAACATGGTGAAATGCAACACTGATGGTAGTGCTCTCGGTCGTCCTGGTTCAGCTGCTTGTGGTGGTTTATTTCGAGATAGTCTCTCTGACTTTATTGGTGGTTTTTCGATTAACCTCGGCTCTCAAGACTCTCTCCATGCTGAATTGCATGGTGCCATGACGGCCATTAAGATTGCTTTCAAGAAAGGTTGGCATAATCTTTGGTTGGAAAGTGATTCTCAACTTGTCGTGGGTGCTTTTGCAAACAACAATCTTGTTCCTTGGAGTCTCAGAAATAGATGGATTAACTGTGTCTTGCTCTCTAAGCAAATGCATTTTGCTGTCTCTCATATTTATAGAGAAGGAAACCACTGTGCTGACAAGTTGGCTACTTTTGGTTTGAATATCTCAGGATTAGTTTGGTGGGATGCAATTCCTAATTTTATCAGGGAGGACTTTTTTAGAAATAAATGTGGTCTACTTAATTTTAGGTTTCATTAGCTCTTCTTGGGTTTGGTTGATGTCCCCCCAAGTTTCTTTTGTAACCTTTTCCTTCTTTTTAATAAATTGGGCACTCTTTTTCCTTTTGGTGTTTTTTCCCTAAGGAGGGTTTTGCACCTTAAGGTTTTAATGAGGCCCCTTTTGATTTTAAAATGAAAACTTGCCTTGTGCTAATGTTTTCTCTGTTTTGAGATATATATTTAGTTGTGCTTCATGGTATCTCAGGACAAAAAGGTAGCATAGGAGGCACTAATGATAGTGGCCTCAAGTTTGGACCAAATTTTGGAAGTGCAAGATAGGGGAGTTTTCTTTTCTTTTGCTTTATTTTGTTTTTATTTTTTCCTGTTTGTGTGCTGTTTTATTTTCAAGTGTTTTTTTTTAGTGTTTGCAAGTTAAGGTCATTACCACTCTTTGAAAAAGAAAAAAATAATAAGCATGCTTGTGTGGAACTCCATTCTTGGAAATTTCATTGTATTGTGCACCCACCATGTTTGTTTTCCTTTGATGTGAAGATGACACTTGTGGTTTAGTTTGTCATTTGAGTTTGTTGTTGACTGGATTTCATAACTTTGGTGCATTGTGTTAAACCTTGTGGATTAATGTTCATAGCCATAAAATTTTGGTGAGAATTAATTGGATTGCTTAACTTTACCCTTGTGAGTCATTTGGGCCTATAATTGTCAATTTTTTTCTTGTGAGTGCACCATTGAAATTCATGCTCTTGAGTTTGCTTGGTTCTTGTTTGAAGTTCATGATTCACATGCATGTTATAAAAATGATTTGGGCCGTTTTTCATGTAGCCACTTTGACCAAATAGCCAACCTTTATTTTTTCCCTTTGCTTAGCCCATTTGAGCTTTATATGTAAATCTTTGTTTGTTTTTACCCATGAGCCTTGACTTTGAAAACAATGTTTCTACCCAACCTTAGTGGATAGGAGAGCATTGAATTATTGTGTGTGGGATTGACATAAGTATGGGGGAGAATATTGTGCTTATATGTTCATGAAAGGAAGGAATGGTTACCAAAAAAAAAGAAGAAGAAAAATAAATGCAAAAAAAAAAATGAAAAATGGTATGAAATACTTGAGAAAAATAAAGTGGTGCTTTGAAAGAAAAGAAGGTGAAGGAAGGCCAAAAGAAAGAGGTGGAAAAAGGGTTGTATGCAAAGCATGGTTCTTTAAAAGTAATTGTTGCTCTCCTATTTCCTTTGGTGCTAGCTTGTTTATCCTTTCTTATCCTTCCTATTTACCTTGGCCACATTACGTCCTAAATAAAGTCCCTTTGATTGATGCATGTTGTGAATTTTGGATGAATGATTGAGATGAAAATAAAACTTGAAGTTGCATGGTTTTGATGTGTGAATTTGAGTGATACACTTGCAATTATTACCCACATAAATTTGAGTGATTGAGTGAAATTGCACTTCCTGTGAGTAGTTGGGTGTCCAATGATTTTTCCTTAATTGAATTAGCCATGTTCTTTAATTTTTCAAGGGTGGAAATATTGGTGCACCATTGTTATGATTTCTTCCTTGGAACATTCTTGAATATGAACTTGTCATAAGGTGATTCTTTTGTTATAGGATTTCTTACATGGTTGGGTGGGGCATTGCTTGGTTATTGATAAGTTGGGGGTTTCCATTAAGCCTATGTTTGTTTGGTCTCTGTTGCTTTGCTTGGGGACAAGCAAAAGTTTAAGTGTGGGGGTGTGATGGTTCTTAATTTGTAGTTAATATATGGTTAATTTTAATTAGTTTTTCTTTAGTTTTTCTTAGTTGTAGGTTATTTTTCTGTTTTATTTCAGTTCTATTTCTATTAATTTCGTAGTTGGTTTCATGTTGGCTTTGATGAGTTTTATGTTTAGTTTTTATTAGTTGTAGGTTATTTTTTTAGTTTTATTTCAGTTTTATTTCTATTATTGTCGTAGTTGGTTTCATGTTGGCTTTGATGAGTTTTTATGGTGTTTTAAGTGGAAATAAAGGAGCAGGTGAGAAGTTGGAGCAATTATGTCTCGCAGCCAGCGCCCAAGCGCTATTCATTCAACGTCCAAGCACTGAAACGTTTCAGCGCCATTTTCCAAGCGTTTGAGCGTGGCAGTTACACTTCAGAAAGGTATTTTAACATGTAGAACAGGGAGACAAAAGAGGACACATAGAGTTACACAGTGAAAAAAAAAGAGAGAGGAGAAAAGGGAGCAATCAAGAGAGTTGAAGCTGGAAAGTAGAGACTCAAGATGGCCTTCTTGTCTTCATCTTCTTCATTTGGTTTTTCCTTTTTAATTAGGTCTAGCTAATTTTCTTTTGTTAGAGGTAGATGAAAATGCCTAGATAACTTATTTTGATTCTGGATAATTACTTGTTCTAGTTTGTTTAATTTCAAGAGTTTATTCACTGTTTTCTTGTTTATCTACTGTATGAATTTTACAGTTGGGAAATTCGGATTCATAGTTGTTGTTTGTGAATAAACGATTTGCGCGTGTTGCTTAGGAATAAGAACACAATCAAATTAATTTTTTTTCCAGTTGAACTTATTCAAAATGCTTCTGCTAATTATCTAATACTCAAGGAATTGAATTAGTAATCTAGACAGAAAGGTTTTTCCACCTAAGGGATTAGGGGATAAATTACAAAACTCAGTTTCTTGAAATTGGATAAACTATTCAAGTTAATTTCCAGGATTGAAAATTAGGAAAGGCAGGGAAATCGATCCTCTAACAATTTATTTCTTGATTGTTAAAACCTAATTATTCTATTGCTTAATTTTCTCATTTGAAAAATACCAAAAATATTTTCTTTTCTTTGTTAAGTTGTTGTTCTTACTTATTGGCGAAAGCCAATTTCAAACCATTCGGTCGCTCAAACGAAATTGAGTTGGCACGTTAGTAGTTAACGGTTCAATCCCTGAGGACGATATTTTTATTACTACAAAGCGATTTGGTGCACTTGCCAATTTTGCTCAACATTGGGAAAGACCAAAGACGGTAACAGAGATTCGAAGCTTTGTCGACTTGGCTAGATACTACCGAAGATTTGTTGAAGGATTCTCCAAAATCGTAGTGCCATTGACTCATCTTACATGAAAGGATCAACCTTTTGTGTGGACCGATAATTGCGAAGAGAGTTTCCGAAGGATAAAAGAGCGATTGACAACTGCACCAGTGTTAATCCTTCATGAACCCAATGAACCCTATGAAGTATACTGCGACGCTTCATATCAAGGCTTGGGCTGTGTATTGATGCGACACCGAAAGGTTGTGGCTTATGCGTCACGTCAGTTAAAGACTCATGAGAAGAACTATCCGACTCATGATCTGGAATTAGCTGCCGTGGTTTTTGCACTAAAGATATGGGGACTTCATCTGTATGGAGCCAAGTTCGATGTTTTCAGCGACCACAAAAGCCTGAAGTATTTATTCAATCAGAAAGAGCTTAACATGAGACAAAGACAGTGGATGGAATTTTTGAAAGATTATGACTTCACATTGCAGTACCATCCCAGAAAAGCAAACGTAGTGGCAGACGCTTTAAGCCGGAAGACTATTCATGTCTCGGCAATGATGGTGAAGGAATTGGAATTAATCGAGAAGTTTCGCGATCTCAATTTAATGATGGAGGTCAACCCAGAAAAGATCAGTGTGGGAATGATCAAAATCTCAAGTGGATTGCTGGAAGAAATTCGAAAGCAACAAACTACTGATGTGTATCTCCAAGAAAAGAAAAGACTCATGGAACAAGGAAAAGCACCAGACTTCAATATGGGACTAGACAACATTTTGAGGTGTAATGGACGTGTCTATGTACCTGAAAATCCGGAGATTAGAAAGATGATTCCTGAGGAATCACACAAGAGTAAATTGAGTATTCATCCAGGAGCAACCAAGATGTACCAGGATTTGAAGCAGAACTTTTGGTGGCCAGGCATGAAGAAACAAGTGGCAGAATACGTGACATCTTGCTTAACTTGTCAGAAGGCGAAAGTAGAACATCAACGACCCGGTGGGATGTTGCAGTCTCTGGATGTACCCGAGTGGAAGTGGGAGAGTATATCCATGGATTTTGTCGTAGGATTACCAAGGACTTCGAAAGGTTTTGATTCGATTTGGGTAATTGTGGACAGGCTGACGAAGTCGGCACATTTCTTACCTGTCAAATCAAATTACAAGGTAGAGAAGCTAACTGAAGTGTATATTAGCGAAGTGATCAGACTCCAACGTGTACCCTCTAGTATCGTTTCGGATCGAGACCCAAAGTTTACTTCACGTTTTTGGGGAAGTTTACAGAAATCGTTGGAAACTAAGTTGAGACTCAGTTCAGCCTATCACCCCCAAACTGACGGGCAAATGGAAAGGACAATTCAGTCATTTGAGGACTTGTTGAGGGCGTGTGTTCTAGACAATCTTGGAAGTTGGGACGACCTTTTGCCACTCATAGAGTTCACATACAACAACAGCTTTCACTCAAGTATCGGAATGGCACCCTATGAAGCTTTATATGCAAGAAAGTGCCAAACACCGCCGTGTTAGTGTCAGGATGGGGAAAGCGCAATGTTAGGACCTGAAATTGTGCAACAGACAACGGAGAAGGTGAAGCAAATCCGTGAAAGAATGAAGACTTTCCAAAAGCAGACAGAAAAGTTACGCCGATCAAAGAAGAAGACCTTTAGAATTCAAAGAAGGCGAACACGTATTTCTGAGGGTAACTCCTACAACAGGGGTAGGAAGAGTTATAAGATCCAGAAAGCTCACTCCTAAGTTTATTGGACCATACCAGATTCTTCGTCGTATCTGTCCAGTAGCTTATCAAATTTCTCTGCCACCTTTCCTTTCAAATATCCATGATGTTTTTCATGTCTCTTAGATGAGGAAATATATCCCTGACCCGTCGCATGTAATTGAACCTGATGTTGTTCAGTTAAAGGAAAATCTATCCTATGAGACTTCGCCCGTACGAATCGAAGATAGGAGAATCAAACAACTCAGGGGCAAACAGATTCCATTAGTAAAGGTTGTTTGGGATAAAACAACTGGAGAATCAACTTGGGAAGTAGGGGATAAGATGAAATTACAGTACCCTGATTTATTTTCAGATACTTAATTTCAAGGGCGAAATTTCTTTTTAGAGGGGTAGTACTGTAACACCCTGAATTTTTTTTTGCTTGTCTGTAAATTGTGAATATATGAATATCTAAGATTTTATTTTTATAAATGGTGATGAATTATTTTGATAGACCAAATTAAGTCATTTTTATTTATTTTATATTAGATATGTACAGTTGAATTTTCGGTAGAAAATTTCCGACATTATGGGTTGAGTTTTCGCTGTCAGTTAAGCTCTACTAACCCGAAAATAATTTTAAAAATTTCGAAAATTCAAATTTTATTTTTTCTAACCCAGTTATATTTATTTTTATGATTTTAGAAATTTATTATTTTTATATAATTTTTTCGGGTGAAATTTTACAAATAAAAATATGATCGGTTTTTACCGTTACGTAACAATCGGTACCGGAACGAACCCAAAATAATTAAGTCTGATTTTTTCCAGATTTTGCCAAGATTTTATTTGATGTGAATAGTGACCCTTGTTACTATTTATCACTATTCATGACATGGTGAGATTATTAATTTCAATTTACTAGGAAAGACATCATTTCACTTGAATTAAAAAATTTGGTAAAATTTTAAATTATTTCGGATTTTTTTTAGAGGCAGCAGCGCCCCTCCCCCTCCCCCTCCCCCTCTAAATACCCCTCATCGCCTCTTCAATTCACTTGCTTCATTTTGGTTTTTGCTCCCAAACTCTTGCCTCTTTTCCAATTTTACTATTCATTGTCTTCAACCTTTAATCTTAAGGCTTAGAAGCTAAGAATCAACTCCATCTTCATCCTTAGCTCATCATCATCATCATTTAGAGGGTTTAAATCTAAATCCCTTGTTCTCTTATTTTAATTTTCTACTATCAGCATGCATGCTATTTGGTTGTAAAATGATTATCTTCTAATGCATGTTATTCAAACTAATTTCTTTTTACTTATCATCATCTTTACTATCTATTTCTTCACTTGCATGTTGAAAAATACTTTCCCATGACCTATTTTGAAGGGTAGGCCGAAACCCTAAGGGAGGAAAGGTTGATGGTTTTGCAAAATTTTTATTATACATGTTGATTCTTTTATGTGTTCATGATTTCAACTTGTATTTCGTAAGAAAATATTTTTCATAAATAAATAAATTCTTAACACAATCCTACTCATCTTTGTCTTTGTTTTGATGTCTTGCATGTGTTTGAAAAGTTATCCTCCCTATGATCATGGTGTTAGCCGAAAACACCAAGAGGAAAAAGGATGAACTTTGGTTGCAAATCACACATGCATGGCTTTGGATCTTCTACTTGTATTTTTTTTTAACTAATGTATTTTGTTTAAAGTATGTGTTCTTTCCTTGTTGTGATTCTATGGCTAAAACTCTAAAAATTTTGAGTTAGTGAAGCCTGACCTTGAATCTTTAGGAAGGATGCATGTATGATAATTTAATTCCTTTACAAGAATGATTTAATATGAAGTTCTGAAAATTTTAGAATCCCTAGCCTTTTTATTTTAACAAGACCGAAACAAACATGAGGAGTTGATGAAGTCTTGTTCAATTTTTTTAGTTGAATGATGCTTAAAAACATTTTATTAGTACATGCAAGAAATTAGATTGTTGAACAATATTATTTTTCCACTATATTGTGTGAAGGCCGAAACCTATGGTTAATGAGGCTAAGAGCTCAAATTTTAATTTTCAAGTTTTGAACTTGTATTTGGTCTTTTTGATACTTAAGGAGCTTAAATCCAAAAGCTTGTAAAAATTTAAAATCTCTTGCATGAAATTTTTAGCATGGCCGAATGCATGCATAGAGAATTGGGATGATTTTATAAAATTCTTAACTTATGTTATATATATATATATATATATATATATATATATTGTTTAGATTTGAGGTCGTGACGAACATCGAGTCGTTTCCTCTAACATACTCGGACGAAGCTTTTTATCATTGGAATTAAGGTAAGGGGAGAAAGCCTGAGGGATATTAAAATTATGGTAACTATGTACTTGTATGTTTTGATTATTTGATTTGATTGATATTGTTGTTTAATATGTGAAATGTTGATATTGTTGTTTAATATGTGAAATGTTGATATTGTTGTTTAATATGTGAAATGTTGATCATTTTAGAAGATCTGAAGGATATTTTCTATAAAAGTCTTAAATTTTTGGAGACCATTTATGGTAAAGAAATTATTTAAAAACAAATTAAATTCTTGGTTCTTTACCAAAAAGATTTTAGTTCTTATATATTACACTAAGTTTGTTCTTAAAAAATTTCTATTCTTTTTGTAAAAGAGGACTTTCTTTCTAAAGATGGACTTTTGGAGTTTTATTATAATATTTTTTTAAAAATGAATTTCAAAGGAAAAATGTTTTTCAAAAGAAGGTTTTATTGAAATAAAGTATCCGATAACTTGGATGAGTTATGGAAGTTTTGTTTTTGGGTTTTGTATTTTCACCGAGCGAAAAAGAAGAAAAGTTGAAAAGTTGAGCCTAGTAACCGAGACGTCGGGTAACTAGTGTTTTAAAAGCACGTTGATCTATGATCCGTGTTACGTTGTTATGGACTATATTCCAATGTACGTTGCTACGGACTGCTGCTCCATATACGTTGAGTTGAAACATGGTGAAAGGAATAAAAAGGTGAAAATTGTTTTCTACGACCACAAAGTCCAAGGACTGATGCATAAGTCTGGGACTGTTGTGATTAGACACTCGGATGTGAAAGTCTTGTGTTGATGATAAAAGTTACAAGATATTAAAAACGTTGAAAAGTCGTGAGCTTTGAGCCTCGACGAAAGGAAATTATCAAGCACAAAGAAAAGCAGAAAATAAAATGATTTTCTCATGCATTTATTTTGGTAGACGTGCCCACGTTGTTTTTGTATGAATATCTGTAAAGATCGGGAATTTCATGCTACGTTGTTTCGTGTGAATATCTGGAAGGGCCAGGTACTTCATGCTATGGTGTTTCATTGTGCCTTGATGGACAATGAAGTCCATTAGCCGGGACTAATGTGCCTTGTGTTGGACAGTATGCTATGGAAATTCCACGCACGTTGCACACTGTGCTAGGAGTTTGGACAGTGTAGTGGAAATTCACGTTGTGCCTTTATGGCAACCGAGCCTGATCAACTCATTTTTAAAGAAAGTTGAAAACTCGGGAGTCTTGCATCAAAGTTGAATTTTTCATGAACATCATGGTTTTCAAAGTTGATTGATGAATTGGTGTGATATTATCTTTAGTTGAATATTCCACATGCTTTAAATATGATGATATTTGTTGTGTATGTTGTTTGTGATGCAATTATGTAGTTTATCATAATTATCCATATATTGGTATCTCACCCTTGCATTTTGTTTGTTTTATTTCTATGTGGCATATATTGTTTGTATCGGAAAATAGATGGACCTTGACGTACCACTGCCTCATTCCCGGGCCCTAATCTTTGATAACTACTTTGACCCGGAGGCGTAGGAGTTCGGACCGGTGTAACACCCTGTTTTTCGTACGCTTCTTTATCAATAAATACATGTTTTAATGTGTTCATTTTTTATAAAATCCAGAGGATGATTTTATTTAAAATAAAATCATTTTCTTGTGTTGTTTTACTGTATGAAGTCACAGTAAAATTTTTGGTCGAAAATTCAGACAAAAACATGTCTGGGTTCTCACTGCCAGTACAAGTTTACTGAGCTAGAGACCAAATTTTAATTCGTGAACGAGACGGTTAGTGTTTTTATGATGTTTTGTGTGGGTTTGAAGTTTTTCGAAAAATCTTGTTCGGGGCCAAATCTTAGGGATTTCCCGGGCGAAATTGTCGGGAAATACGACCGGGGAAGTCATCTGGTATGCATTGGAGCAGAGCATCAAAAGGATGAAGTGACATGAAGTGACTTGATGTGAAGGTTATGACACACCTTAGAAGGTGAATCATGACTTTTTTTTTCAAAAATCTCACTTTTTCATCTTTCTCTCTCCAATCACATCACATCACCTTAACTCATTATCCTCTCTACAAGCAACCCACCTTCTTTCTTCTCTTCTTTCTTCCTCTCCCAAAACCGTGACCCTCTCCTCTCACTCTCAATAAACACTCTTCATTTCCACATTTCATTACTTTCCTCCATTTCTCACAATTACACTTTACTACATTTCTTATTCATCTTCTCTCTTACAAAGTTTACATTTTTATCAAGCTTTTCTCTTAGAGTTCTTCATCAAAGTTGTTCATCTTGTTAAGGGTAATACTTATATGTAGTTCTTTTTCAAAGTTCATCTTTTGTTTCAAAGTTTTCTTCATATGTCCTTTATGTGCTTTTAACTTCTAAAACCTCTAAAAAATGGTAGAAAACTCCTTTTGAGTTGAAACCACTTTCTATATTCTTGCATTTACTCATACTATCACATGCTAAAAGGTTGTGTAAAACAAAGTTTCCAAACCTCTTCTTCCTAAGGAGGCCGAAACCTTAAATGGTTATGGCAAAGATGTTGAGTTTTGTTTTCCAAAGTGATCATGGACTAAAAAGCTCCTTATGTTAAAGGATGCTATGTCTAAGTGATTGGAAAGTTTAAAATATTTTCTTGCTTTATTTTCCTATGATGGCCGAATGTAACATTTGACCTAGGATGTGTTATTCTATTTTGTTTTCCAAGATGATTATGGACTAAAGCTCCTTCATGTTAAAGGATGCTATGTCCAAAAGATTGGATGATTTAAAGAGCTCTAACCTCACAAACTTGTTAAGGCCGAACCTAAGAGTTCATGGTCTAAGACATTTGATTTTTCCATTTTCCGAAATGATCATGGTTTCAAGCTCCTTACTATGTATGGATGCTAACCTAAAGAGATTGGAAAGTTTAGAAATTCCTAGCCTATTTACCTATGCTTGGCCGAAACCCTAAGTCAAGTACTTAGTGGGATTTTTAATTCAACTTTGTTAAAAGATTGTTGTTTATGAACTTCTAGCACTTAAGGATCATAAATCCAAGAGTCGCATAAATTTCGGAAACCCTAATCCTAGTTTATTGTATGAACCGAACCTATACATTGTGATTAGTGTTCTCGAGTTGATTTTTTTTACTCATGATTTTATGTTGGTAACCTTAGACTTCCATCGCCGGAGAAGAGAGGGCGTTCGTGAACCTTCTTTTCAAATCCAAAACTCTTAACTCCGATGTGAGGTAAGAGGGGATTTCCTAAAGATATTCAATAACTGTATGCATGTATGTATGTGTTTAACTGGATATTTATATGTTGATTGAGCTTACTTGGTTATCTAATGTACTTGAACTGTTATGCTATTATCAGATGTTGAACTGTGCTTATTCTAAATGTTATAATGCATATCTGTGATGAACTGCTTTCAACTGTGATATTAGCATTGAACTGAGAATATATACGGCTGTTGATTGAAAGTTTGCTAAGCTAGACTTGTGTCTGTGCTCAACTGTTATAAGGATTAAAAACCTTAATAAGCTTTGAAGATGAAAGGATTGGTGTTCTTTTCCTAAAGCTCATTAACTTAAAGTGCTTGTTTTAAATGTTGAAATGTTTTTGGTGAACTATTGTTACACAAGAGAAAAATCCTTTTCAAACTATGTGTCTTCAAGTGAAAACTTTCAAGATTATTTGACAATATCCTATTGGGGATTTTCAAAGATAAATGTATTTCAAAGATGCTTTATAAAAGATTTTCAAAGAAAAGGTTTTCTCCTAAATGTTTTAGAAACTTTCCGATAGCCTGGATAGGTTATCGAGGATTCGATTTTGAATTTGATTTTCACTGAATGAAAAATAAGTACTTAAGAAAGAGAATCTAGTACGCGAGACGTCGCCTCTAGTATTCAGTTATACGCACATGATCTTGGATCAGTGTTAATTCGGGGCCATGAGTCCTATTCATGATGTTCTGGACTGAGAGTCCAATTCTCGAAATCGAGGAGTGCGTTCTGATTTCGTTGTTGTGGGCTATTGTCCTTATCATGATAAGTTCAAAACATGAATAAAAGCATAAGTGATTTATATGACCACAACCCTTGACTGCGGCATCGATCTCGGGCGTTGTGATTGAGCATTCGGACTGTGTGTCCTATGTTTGAGTTTTCAAGTGATGGGGAAATGATGATTAAGTCGTTAGCTTTGAGCTGCAACAGCGAAAAAGAATGAACACAAAGAAAACCTTTTGAATAAAATATTTTCTCATGTGCATTTCCCCAGGCAGACGTGTTTTCTTACATATCAGATACAAGGTGGTATCTGGGAGTCAGTTATTGTGACCGGTTCAGAGGCACATGTGACGTTGCTCGTCCCGAGACCTTAAATGCATGAGGGTATGGAGGCAACTGCCAGGTGGGCTAGAGATTGACCAACTCTAATTCTTATCCAGTGGAAAACGGTGTTGATATCTCATGAGATTTAGTTAGAGCCTAATATTGAAGTGTCATGCATATTTTCAAAGTTGACTGTGCGGGTTTGAGACCCTTTGATATAACACTGTTATGTTATGTATATGCATGATTTAACTACTTATATGATTATGTGATGTATGTATCATGTATATGGTTGTTGTGGGATATATCGTATGACGCTATCTCACTCTTGCACATCTGTATGTTCTGTTCTTTTCTTCTTGTACCGGGTATGCTCATGCTTTTAGATGGATCCGAACGTTCCCTTGGCACAGTCGAGCTCGAGGAGCGAAGTGTTTGATCATGCTGGGACGGCAGGGAACTGGACTATACATGAGGGTGCGACGACCGCGACGTATCGAGGACCAGTCACGACTATCGAGACGAATGCTAACGGAGTGCCCGTACGAAGGGTTCACACCGTCGAGACGAGGACTATGGCGGTTTCACCTCCATGGTACTACCTTCATACGCAACAAGTCACCGGTCTCCTTCATGGGCATTTTGATCCAGTTGAACCGCTTGCGGAGGATCCAGTGGAGGAGGATCCCGAGGAAGAGCCTCTTGAGCTGATAGAGGTCGAGGACGAGGAGCCAGAGTACCATCTGCAGGATCCCGGAGATGACGACGTCCCTATTGACGATGGCAGTGACGTTATCGATCCGGCATCTGATATCTCGTCTTGGGGTAGTATCTGTGGTCACTCTGCATGCAGGAGGCATTGATAGATCGTTCGTCGGCTTTTGGAGTTGTCCCAATAGTCCCTAGGCCTTCAGAGCCATCTTTTGAGTCTTGTACCCAGTTCCCTATCCCCGGTTTGATGTTTCTTTTTTTTTACCTGTTTCTTCAGTTGCTGTTTTAGTGTATGTTGGCCGGTTCGACAAGGCCTGTTTTGTAATCAAACCTAAGATCCCAAGTGCGACAGTTATATTTATATGAATGAAGTTTATTTTCATGTTCTGAGTGTTCATCACCTTTTCTTAACTTCTTTTAACAAAAAAAAATTGAGTACCCTTTTTCAGTAACCTTATATAAAAGGTTATTTTTTTCTGAAAGCGACTAGCGTTTTAAATAGGTTTCTTTTCCGCAACGGGTAACCAGGAGATGCCGGGTTTTAGGGTGTCACATTAGTTGGTATCAGAGCTAGTCGGGTCTTTCGGGAATGTTTGGGTTTAGGTTTGTTGTGTTGAAGTTGAGTTTTTCTCTGTCTGGATGTTGTTTGAATTATGATCAGCCTCTGGCTCGACTAGTTTTTAACTAGTAAAACCATAGGTTTTATTCGAGTTTAATCTCGTCTTCGCCCAAATTAGACTTGATTGTCTTCAAGCAACATTTTGAGTCTCTAGAGTAGTTTTAGGGTAAGTTAGCTGATTTTGAGTCAAATAAAGCACTTACTGTTATTCCTTGTTTTCAGGTTAATAAAGAGAAGCAATTATGGAATTATTCGCCCCGCGAGAGGCTGCTCGCCTCGCGAAAACCTGAAGACCAGTAAGTGATGAGAAGACAGAGACCATCACGGCCTAGCCGTGATGAAGGTCACGGCCGTGACAGATCAGCACCCAAAGTCAGAATGCATCACGGCCTGGCCGTGATAGGAATCACGGCCTGGCCGTGATAGGAATCACGGCCGTGACAGACAATAATTTGAACTGGCGCCCTTGACAGAAGCGGTCACGGCCTGGCCGTGACGGCCATCACGGTCATGACGCGCGGTCTCTCTATAAAACAGAAGCGCAGCAGACAGACCAATGATCCAGTTTTCACTATTCTACATTATACTTTTAGGTTTCTGTCATATTTGTAATGGAGAACTAGTCTCCTTGGATTAATCTGCTGTAGTCGGGTTTCATTGACGCTTGAGGTTCTATAATTCCTAATCTCATTGCTTTTCTCTTTCAATACTATTCTATATTCTCTATTTGCTTAATTCAGTTTGTATCGAATTAGTGTTGATTTATTTTCGATGATTTTATGTTCCTAAACTTAATCGTGTTTGCTTAATTCGCGTGCGTTCAATCGTGTTTGCTTAATTCACGAGTGCTTCACCCCGTTTGCTTAATTCGGGAATTAGGAACATATGTCCCGTAGCGTCGATTTCGCTTGTTAATTGATGCTAAAATCGAAAAGGGATTAGAATCCGCTTAGGGCATGGAATTACATGAACCGATGATAGTGGGAAACCGAACAGCAGATTGATCGTCTTCGCCTTATTTGATAATCGTTTTTATTCCTCTGTTCTGTTCTGTTTTTCTCAATTGATTTTCAAACCAAACCCCCCAAAACTGACTTTCTGTTAACAACAACCCAAGAGTCCTTGTGAGACGATACTCGAGTTGTCGCACCCTAACTACATATTTTTACAAACCGCTCGCTTTTTGACGCGTGCGCGACAGCGTGTCAAATTACTTCTTTGAGGTAATGTGTAACAACCCGTGGTTCACATCCCTTTTCTGGCTGTTATCTGACAGCTTGTGTGGTATAGGTCAGTACGAACCAGAGAGGTGCTCGTGGATGTGGACGAGGCTACGGAGGAATGGATTTCGTTGCCCAAGTGCTGGCTGACGTGGCTACTGCCATAGCTCTTCAGACGGCTAATGCTGCTACCCAGAACCAACAGGAGCAACAGAGGGCGGAACAAGCTGTAGAGGGAAGGCATCTGGACGGTTTCTGACGTCAGAATCCATCACAGTTTGATGGAGACGTGGATCCAATAAAGGCTGATTTTTGGATTTAGGAGCTAGAGAAGATCTTCAATCTGGTACACACTCCATAGGAATCTAAGGTACCCTATTCCGTGTTCCAGCTAGTGGGCGATTTTGAGGACTGGTGGAAGGGCACCAGGCAGTTGTTGGAGGTTGAGCACCTGGCGATCACCTGGGGAGTATTTCGTGGCAAGTTTTTAGACAAATACTTTCCCCAGAGTGCCCGGAAAGAGAAGGAGCAGGAGTTCATGAGGCTGAGTCAGCGGGACCTGATAGTATGGGAGTATGCGGCGAGGTTTGAATCCCTTGCCAAGTATTTCCGTTTCTTTCAAGGCAATCCCAGTGAGGAATGGAAGTGTGAGCAGTTTGAAGCCGGTCTGCGCTTCGAGATTAAAGAATCGGTATTGCCGTTGGAGATCAGGAACTTCCAAGCACTAATGGAGAAGTGTCGGAAAATTGAGATGATGCACAGAGGAAGGGATAACAAGGGAAGCGCAGGAGGACCTGTTCGTCCTAAGAGCCAGAATCAAGGCCAGAATTCAAAATGGAAGCAGAACCAGAGGAAGTCGTATCACCAGGCATCTAGCTACAACCAGAAACAACAACAAGCTCGTCCCAGTGTTTCGGGGACAGGAAGTGGAGGCCAGGGAAACAACTATCAAGGCCAAGAAAGGATATGTTTCAGGTGTGGAGATCAGAGCCACCTAGCCAATGCTTGCCCGAAGAAGGATTACAAGTGTAACAACTGTGACCACGTGGGATACTTGGCAAAGGAGTGTCGTGCACCGAAGAGGGAGCATTCTGTCAACCATGCCAGAGTAAACAAGCCAACCGTTAAGGGAAGAGTGTATACCATGAGTGGTGCTGAGGCATCAAACTCCGCTGATCTTGTGCAAGGTAAGTGCGACATTGCTGGTAATCTCTTGTTTGTACTTTTCGATTCAGGCGCAACTTATTCTTTTATTTCGATGGATCGTGTGAAAATTCAAGACTTGCCTGTTTCTTCCTTGCCATATAATCTGATTGTTTCTACCGCAACTGGTGAACCTGTGACTGTTAATTCTGTTTGCTTAAACTGTCCTATCATCATTCAGAATAGACATTTCCTTGTAGACTTGATCTGTTTGCCTTTAGTACAGTTAGATGTAATCTTAGGCATGGATTGGTTATCTTTCAACCATATCCTAATAGATTGTGCTCAGAAAACCTTAATCTTTAGGGAGGAGATTTCTGGATTTTTATCTGCTAGTCAGGTAGGAGCTTCTTTGAAAGAAGGAGCTCAAGGTTACATGTTGTTGTTTTCCTTGGACGTCGAGAGCGAGTTTGACTTGGAATCCGTACCTATCGTTCGAGAGTTTCCGGAGGTTTTCCCTGAGGATGTACCTGGATTTCCACCTGTTCGGGAGATCCAGTTCGCGATTGATCTTATTCCAGGAACTGGACCAATATCCATGGCACCATATCGCATGTCGCCATCAGAGTTAGAAACCTTGAAGGACCAACTTGAGGAGCTGATGAGGAAAGAGTTTATACGACCTAGTGTGTCACCGTGGGGAGCTCCAGTCCTACTAGTAAAGAAGAAAGATGGAACTGCAAGGCTGTTTGTGGACTTTCGTCAGTTAAACAAAGTCACGGTTAAAAATAGATATCCTCTTCCAAGGAAAGGTGATCTTATAGATCAGTTGCGTGGTGCAACAATGTTTTCAAAGATAGATCTGCGGTCAGGATACCACCAGATACGAGTAAAAACAGAAGATGTTCCTAAGGCAGCGTTTCGAACACGCTATGGGCATTATGAGTATTTGGTGATGTCGTTTGGAGTGACGAATGCACCTGCTATATTCATGGACTATATGAATAGGATCTTTCGTCCCTTTTTGGATCAGTTCGTAGTCGTCTTCATTGATGACATTCTGATCTATTCTCCGGACAGGGAGACTCATGCTGAACACCTTAGCATTGTTCTTTAGATCCTGAGAGAGAAGCAGCTCTATACGAAACAAGAGAAGTGTGAGTTTTGGTTGGATCAAGTTCAATTCTTGGGTCACGTAATATCCCACGAAGGAATCGCTGTGGATCCGACGAAGGTCGATGCTGTTTTGGAATAGGAAAGACCGACAATGGCAACAGAAAATCCGTAGTTTTGTGGGTTTAGCGAGAGAATATGTGTACCTGATGATGCTGAGATGAGGAAGCTGATTTTAGAAGAGGCTCATAAGAGCAGGTTGAGTATGAACCCAAGAGCCACGAAGATGTATCAAGATCTTAAGAAGTTGTACTGGTGGTATGGGATGAAGAGAGATGTAATGGAATACGTCGCTTCTTGTTTGGTATGTCAGAAAGCCAAAGTGGAACACCAGAGACCATCATGAATGTTACAGTCTTTAGATATTCCATAATGGAAATGGGATGGAATCTCGATGGATTTCGTGACCAGTTTACCAAGGACTAAGAAGGGTTATGAGGCTATATGGGTAATAGTGGACCGATTGACTAAGTCAACCAATCAATATGAGATACTCTATGGAGAAGTTAACCCAACTGTACATCGGAGAGATTGTTAGACTGCATGGTGTGCCTTCGAGCATTCTTTCAGACCGAGACCCGCGGTTTACATCGAGGTTTTGGCAGAGTTTGCAAAAATCGCTTGGAACGAAACTCAGATTGAGTTCCGCATATCATCCACAGACCGATGGACAAACGGAAAGGACAATCCAGTCACTAGAGGACTTGCTGAGAGCTTGTGTTTTGGAGGATGTCGGGGGTTGGGACGAGTCCCTACCGTTGATAGAAATAACCTACAATAATAGTTTCCATTCAAGCATTGGAATGGCACCTTATGAAGCCCTGTATGGTCGACGATGTCGGACGCCTTTGTGTTGGGTCCAGACTTCGCGCAACAAATGATAGAAAAGGTGAAGATGAACCAGGAGAAAATGAGGACTACTCAGAGCCGACAGAAGAGCTACGCGGACAAGAGACGACGACCTCTAGAGTTTGAGGAAGGCGAACATGTATTCTTGAGAGTCACACCAACGATTGGGATTGGCAGACTACTAAAGTCCAGAAAGCTTACTCCCAAGTTCATTGGACCCTACCAAATTCTTCGTCGTGTAGGTCCAGTAGATTATAAAATATCTTTACCACCCTTTCTTTCCAATATCCATGATGTCTTTTATGACTCTCAGTTGAGAAAATACATTCCTGATCCATCACATATCATAAAGCCTGATAAAGTACAGTTAAAAGAGAACCTGTCCTTTGTGACTTCGCCGGCACGAATCGCGGATAGGATGACAAAGCAACTCAGAGGTAAGCAAATTCCTTTGGTCAAAGTCATTTGGAATGAGACAACCGGAGAAGCAACGTGGGAAGCTGAGGACAAGATGAAGTTGCAGTACCCTGAGTTATTTCAGGGTACGTAATTTCGAGGACGAAATTCTTTTTAGAGTGGTAGAGTTGTAACACCCTGTTTTCGTATGCTTCTTTATCAGTAAATACATGAATTAATGTGTTTATTTTATATGAAATCCAGAGGATGATTTTATTTAAAATAAAATCATTTTCTTGTGTTGTTATACCGTATGAAGTCACAGTAAAATTTTCGGTCGAAAATTCAGACAAAAACCGGTCTAGGTTCTCACTGCCAGTACAAGTTTACTGAGCTATAGACCAAATTTTAATTCGTGAACAAGATGGTTAGTGTTTTTATGTTGTTTTGTGTGGGTTTGGAGTTTTTCGAAAAATCTTGTTCGGGGCCAAATCTTAGGGATTTCCGGGGCGAAATCGTCGGGAAATACGATCGGGGAAGTCATCTGATACGCAATGGAGCAGAGCATCAAGAGGATGAAGTTTCATGAAGTGACTTGATGTGAAGGTTATGACACACCTCAAAAGGTGAATCATGACTTTTTTTCAAAAATCTCACTTTTTCATCTTTCTCTCTCCAATCACATCACATCACCTTAACTCCTTACCCTCTCTACAAGCAACCCACCTTCTTTCTTCTCTTCTTTCTTCCTCTCCCAAAACCGTGACCCTCTCCTCTCACTCTCTTTAAACACTCTTCATTTCCAAACTTCATCACTTTCCTCCATTTCTCACATTTACACTTTACTACATTTCTTCTTCATCTTCTCTCTTACAAAGTTTACATTTTCATCAAGCTTTTCTCTTAGAGTTCTTCATCAAAGTAGTTCATCTTGTTAAGGGTAATACTTCTATGTAGTTCTTTTTCAAAGTTTCATCTTTTGTTTCAAAGTTTTCTTCATATGTCCTTTATGTGCTTTTAACTTCTAAAACCTCTCAAAAATGTTAGAAAACTCCTTTTGAGTTGAAACCACTTTCTATATTCTTGTATTTACTCATACTATCACATACTAAAAGGTTGTGTAAAACAAAGTTTCCTAACCTCTTCTTCCTAAGGAGGCCGAAACCTTAAATGGTTATGGCAAAGATGTTGCGTTTTGTTTTCCAAAGTGATCATAGACTAAAAAGCTCCTCATGTTAAAGGATGCTATGTCTAAGTGATTGGAAAGTTTAAAATATTTTCTTGCTTTATTTTCCTATGATGGCCAAATGTAACATTTGACCTAGGATGTGTTATTCTATTTTGTTTTCCAAGATGATTATGGATTTAAGCTCCTTCATGTTAAAGGATGCTATGTCCAAAAGATTGGATGATTTAAAGAGCTCTAACCTCACAAACTTGTTAAGGTCGAACCTAAGAGTTCATGGTCTAAGACATTTGATTTTTCCATTTTCCGAAATGATCATGCTTTCAAGCTCCTAACAATGTATGGATGCTAACCTAAAGAGATTGGAAAGTTTAGAAATTCCTAGCCTATTTACCTATTCTTGGCCGAAACCCTAAGTCAAGTACTTAGTGGGATTTTTAATTCAACTTTGTTAAAAGATTGTTGTCTATGAACTTCTAGCACTTAAGGATCATAAATCCAAGAGTCGCATAAATTTCGGAAACCCCTAATCCTAGTTTATTGTATGAACCGTACCTATACCTTGTGGTTAGTGTTCTCGAGTTGATTTTTTTACTCATGATTTTATGTTGGTAACCTTAGACTTCCATCGCCGGAGAAGTGTTCGTGAACCTTCTTTTCAAATCCAAAACTCTTAACTCCAACGTGAGGTAAGTGGGGATTTCCTAAAGATATTCAATAACTGTATGCATGTGTGTATGTGTTTAACTAGATATTTATATGTTGATTGAGCTTACTTGGTTATCTAATGTACTTGAACTGTTATGCTATTATCTGATGTTGAACTGTGCTTGTTCTAAATGTTATAATGCATATCTGTGATAAACTGGTTTCAACTGTGATATTAGCATTCAACTGAGAATATATACTGCTGTTGATTGAAAGTTTGCTAAGCCAGACTTTTGTCTGTGCTCAACTATTATAAGGATTAAAAACCTTAATAAGCTTTGAAGATGAAAGGAATGGTGTTCTTTTCCAAAAGCTCATTAACTTAAAGTACTTCTTTTAAATGTTGAAATGGTTTTGGTGAGCTATTGTTATACAAGAGAAAAATCCTTTTCGAACTATGTGTCTTCAAGTGAAAACTTTCAAGATTATTTGGCAATATCCTATTGGGGATTTTCAAAGATAAAAGTATTTCAAAGATGCTTTATAAAAGATTTTCAGAGAAAATGTTTTCTCCTAAATGTTTTAGAAACTTTCCGATAGCCTGGATAGGTTATCGAGGATTCGGTTTTGAATTTGATTTTCACTGAATACAAAATAAGTACTTAAGAAAGAGAATCTAGTACGCGAGACATTGCCTCTAGTATTCAGTTATATGCACGTGATCTTGGATCAGAGTTAATTCGGGGCCATGAGTCCTATTCATGATGTTCTGGACTAAGAGTCCAACTCTCGAAATCGAGGACAGTGCGTTCTGATTTTGTTGTTGTGGGCTATTGTCCTTATCATGATAAGTTCAAAACATGAATAAAAGCATAAGTGATTTATATGACCACAACCCTTGACTGCGGCATCAGTCTCGGGCGTTGTGATTGAGCATTCGACTGTGTGTCCTATGTTTGAGTTTTCAAGTGATGGGGAAATGATGATTAAGTCGTTAGCTTTGAGCTGCGACAGTGAAGAAGAATGAACACAAAGAAAACCTTTTGAATAAAATATTTTCTCATGTGCATTTCCCCAGGCATACGTGCTTTCTTACATATCAGATACAAGGTGGTATCTGGGAGTCTGTCCATGTGACCGGTTCAGAGGCACATGTGACGTTGCTCGTCCTGAGACCTTAAATGCATGAGGGTATGGAGGCAACTGGTCGGTGGGCTAGAGATTGACCAACTCTAATTCTTCGCCAGTGGAAAACGGTGTTGATATCTCATGAGATTAAATTAGAGCCTGATATTAAGGTGTCATGCATATTTTCAAAGGTAGACTGTGCGGATTTGAGACCCTTTGATATAACACTCTTATGTTATGTATATGCTTGATTTAACTGCTTATATGATTATGTGATGTATGTATCATGTATATGGTTGTTGTGGGATATATCTTATGACGCTATCTCACTCTTGCACATCTGTATGTTCTGTTCTTTTCTTCTTGTACCGGGTATGCTCATGCTTTTAGATGGATCCGAACGTTCCCTTGGCACAGTCGAGCTCGAGGAGAGAAGTGTTTGATCATGCTGGGACGGCAGGGACCTGGACTATACATGAGGGTGCGACGACTGCGACGTATCGAGGACCAGTCACGACTATCGAGATGAATGCTAACGGAGTGCCCGTACGAAGGGTTCATACCGTCGAGACAAGGACTGTGGCGGTTTCACCTCCATGGTACTACCTTCATACGCTACAAGTCACCGGTCTCCTTCATGAGCATTTTGATCCAGTTGAACCGCTTGCGGAGGATCCAGTGGAGGAGGATCTCGAGGAAGAGCCTCTTGAGTTGATAGAGGTCGAGGACGAGGAGGAGCCAGAGTACCATCCGTAGGACCCCGGAGATGACGACGTCCCTATCGACGATGGCGGTGACGTCGTCTTGGGGTAGCGTCTGTGGTCACTCTGCATGCAGGAGGCATTGGTAGATCGTTCGTCGGCTTTTGGAGTTGTCCCGATAGTCCCTAGGCCTTTAGAGCCATCTTTTGAGTCTTGTACCCAGTTCCCTATCCCCGGTTTGATGTTTCTTTTTTTACCTGTTTCTTTAGTAGTTGTTTTAGTGTATGTTGGCCGGTTCGACAAGGCCTGTTTTGTAATCAAACCTAAGATCCCAAGTGGGACAGTTATATTTATATGAATGATGTTTATTTTCATGTTCTGAGTGTTCATCACCTTTTCTTAACTTCTTTTAACAAAAAAAAGTTGAGTACCCTTTTTCAGTAACCCTATATAAAAGGTTATTTTTTCCGAAAGTGACCAACATTTTAAATAGGTTTCTTTTCCGCAACGGGTAACCAGTTGATGCCGGGTTTTAGGGTGTCACAACCGGGGCCCCATGTAGCTCACTATACTAGTCCCGTTACTGCAGTAGAGGGCAGCGTTTTGAACGGACCCATGCGGAGGGTTTAGACTTTTGAGACAGTACGGATCACATTGCCACCCGTGGATATCTGCATCCAGCACTGGGTTGCACATGGTTTGGTGGTCTTAGGACAACAACCACCCCAGGACTTACCCCAGCAGGAGGCACCTGTTGTCCTTATGGAGGAGGATCCACAGGAGCCCATGGAAGAGGATCAGGAGGAGGACCCGGCGGAGGAGGTAGAAGAGGACCCACAATATCATCCACTTGATGATGATGATGATGATCTTGATGAGCGCAGTGAGGTGGAGGACCCCTCCCCGGTTATGTCTCCACAGGGTGGAGATAATCATGGTGGTCTCCCGAACGGATGCCATTAGGACTAGACCAGCCATAGGGTAGTCGTTTGTGGTAGTAGTGTCCAAAGTTGTTGTTCTATTTTGTATCTGACTATGTCCCTCTAATCTAGTTTAACTTTTTGCAAGTCTGTCAATAATTAACTTAGTTGCTATGAAGAACTATGTTGTATTCACTCTATGTACTTCTGTCAAGTGGCCTGTCACCAAGAAGGCTTTTTATTTATATAAGAAGATGTTATGTGTATTCATGGTGCTATTTGACTATTTATTTATATCAAAGATGTTTAAGATAAAAGTTTTATGATATCCCAAGATGCGAAATATCCATAATGAATATATATTTTCCGAAAGAAAACCGACATATTGTAAATAATATCATTTTCCGTGAAACGAGGTAATTAATGTGATGCTCGGGGAAAGGGCGTCACACAAAGTTACAAAAGTTAATAAAAAATATAACAAAAATAATAATTTTTAATTAAAAAATTGTAATATTTTAATTAATGGTGAATTCGATGGAGTTTCATGTCCTCCTAATATTTTGTTATTTCCTTGCTGTGAATCTCTCATTTGAATTACTACTATAACATGTGTAGGAAACTTATCAGTTATTTCAGAAGAACATCTATTATACCAATCAATAAAATTACAATTTGGAATGAGTGTATAAAAAAAACATGAATTCACCTATTGCTAATTTTTTCTAACTCGCTATTGCTATTTTTTTTTCTTCTAAATCATTATTTATATATATATATATATATATATATATATATATATATATATATATATTATGTACGACACCTTCCATCAACCTATTATGCTCCCTATATATATATATATATGCACAATCTGTATATTATGTACGACACCTTCCATCAACCTATTATGCAACGTAAATATGTAATACTTTTTTTCCCCAAACCAGAATATGATATATTCCCTATAAATAAACATGAAATATATATGCAAGAAGAGGGGGTAATGTACCGCATCATGGTTTCAACAAATTTTAAAAATGATACGCAAGTATCAATGTATCGCCGGAGCAAAACTTGAAAGAAAAGAGATACATAAAATTGCAACAAAAGAGTCTATGTACCATCAAAGAAGAACACAGAAGAGAGAAGGGTTGAGACAAGAAAAGGCTGAGAGAGAATAAATGAGGGAATAAAAAAGTCTGGTGGGTTGCTTATAAAAAATAAAATAAAAAATTATGATGGGTTTGGGTGGGATTTTGGCATGAGTTTTCTATTTATACATCTCACTAAAAAGTCTCTCAAAATCCATTATACAAAATAATCAATCGAAATCAAGAAACTTTTGTTATGTAATTAATGTAGATCACGTGGACCGTGCCGAATACTGATCAACATTGGCAAAAATGGCTCTCACTAGAAGCTACACGTTGGAAGGGGTTCAAGCACGATCTACCTAGGCATTACATATTCGGAGCGAAGAGCTCCGAATCTCCTGTTGCTTGCTACTCATACCTAGCTAGATAAGGATACGTCGGATGCCTTTGTTAGGAGCCGAGGCACACCTGCCTTTCTGATTAGTCGAAGTTAATTTACTACACGATGGATGGATTAAACGCCTAGACCAAGCATTTACATTTAGATTTTGTGGTGATGATCTTGGGAATTTTTGCACATATGGCCATTGGTTATCCAGCAATATTATGAGTTTGTGGTGCTCGTAAGTACATTTTAATTTTATAATTCATTTAATTTTTATATTTTATTTCAATTTTATAATTTATTTAAATTTCAATGTATTACGTAATTAACAATTACTTATTTCATATCTTAGGTATCTGCATCGCCTTCTGATTGACAGGGTGGCAATGTTTATGGATTCTTAGATCCCACTATCATATCTCGGTTCTTGACCGATGACAGTAAAGTCAATAAATACCTTGGCGCCTTAGTGGGAGGAAGTGATCGGAAAGACATATATCTGGTACCCTACTTAAAGGATAACCATTGGCAGTTGCTCAAACTTCATCTTTCTAGGCATACTGTCATATTCTTATGCTCTCTCCACAACGACCCGCCAAAGGATGTGGTGGCCTCTATCAATACGTAAGTAATTAGTCTTCTATTAAATTAAATTTGTAACATTTGCTTTTATTTTATTACACACATGGTGAACATATAATTGACATGAATATTTTGTTTATGATAGCACGACGAAGGCATGCAGCATATCTTGCGCCAACGGGAAGAGTAGGTCTTCAAAGTTTAAAGTAAATCCTGAATGGATCAACCTCAAGGTTTCTAGTTTATAAAAAAGTAATTAATGTTATAATTACTATATATATATATATATATATATATATTTAATTGACAGTAAATTTCATTTCTTTTGTAGTCTCGTTATCAGCCAGATACTTGGTCGTGTGCCTATTATATGATACATCATATGTTGAACATCGTCACAGCATCTATTACAGAGGGATGGAGGAAGGTAACTAATTAAACAAGTTATTTAATTATATATTTTATTTTTGGTGTTGACTTTAGTTAATGTGTATTTTATTTAACGTGAAGGCTCTCGGCTATCAAGGTCCTCTTGAGAAAGACGAAATTAAAGACTTGAGGACGCCATTTGCAGAATTCTTTTTGAAGTATGCTACACAAAAAGGAATAGAAAATGTACCTCCTGCATACTTAGAAGATGTGTAGTTTGTATGAATTTTTCATGTATTGTGGCCTGAATTGTATAGTTGTATAGAATATGTAGTTGTATATAAAAGATACATAATGTGTAGTTGTATATAATATATATGTATTATTATGTTATGAATTTTTCATGTATTGTGGCCCGAATTGTGTTAATTAAGATAGTTATAGTTCTTCTACAATAGTACATTGGCCCCTAGTAGATCAGCTGCAATTTCTGAAATTCTTGGTTTTGGCCCTGGGTCTTTTCCTTTCACATATCTTGGGGTCCCGATCTTTAAGGGAAAGCCAAGAATGGAGCACCTGAAGCCTATTGCAGATAGGATAAGAGCAAGGTTATCTTCTTGGAAGGGTTCTCTCCTCTCTATTATGGGCAGGGTCCAACTAGTCAACTTAGTCATCACAGGTATGTTATCCTATAGTTTCCATGTCTATCAATGGCCTGCAGCATTGTTAAAAACAGTGGATGGCTGGATTAGAAACTTTGTGTGGTCGGGTGATGTTGACACGAGGAAAATTGTTACTGTGGCTTGGAAAACTGTTTGTTCTCCTAGTTGTGACGGGGGTCTTGGCCTTAAATCAGTTGCATCTATTAACAAGTTTGCGGTTTTGAAACTTAGTTGGGAGATTTTGTACTTGGACAGTCAGTGGTCATCCTTTTTAAGGTCCAGATTTATCAGGAACAATGTCCCAGTGACCTATCATATCATATCTTCCATTATCCCTGCTGTAAAATATCACTTATCTGCTATTAAGGATAATACAACTTGGATTCTGGGAGATGGAAAAAGCATAAATTTCTAGAATGATAAGTGGCTGGACAAAACCTTGGCTGATATTCTTCACATTCATGATTCGGTTGCTAAGTCCCTGCAGGCTACTGTCAGTGATTTCATCATCAATGACCACTAGAGCTTCCCTCAAGCTCTTTTGGATACTGTCCCAAACCTCCTGCACATACTCAAAAACACTCAGTTACCCCTATATGTGGACTGTGACCAACCTGTTTGGTGTGGTAGTGATTCTGGTTTGTTGTCTTTAAAGGAGGCTTATGACTTCCATCATCCTCATGGTCAATGCAAGCCTTGGGGCAAATTGATCTGGTCAGGATCAGTCCCTCCTTCTAGGTCTTTCTTGATGTGGAGGTTGATCCATGGAAAGCTTCCTACAGATGAGAACCTGCGAATTAGAGGCTGTGTGTCTGTTTCTATGTGCAGTCTTTGTGGAATTCACGATGAATCCTCCCAGCATCTTTTCTTTGAATGCAAATTTGCTGTCCAAACATGGTTGTGGCTGCAAAGTAAGCTAAACCGTTCAATTAGCTACACCTCAGCCTTGGATGTTCTGCAAGTTTGTGATGCTAAGTGCAGCCCGCAACTGAAGGACGTGTACCTTGCAGCAATTCTTAACACTATTTGGTCTATTTGGTTTTACAGGAACCAAAGTAGATTTAGTAATGTCAACATTTGTTGGAGATCAGCCTGCTCTATGATCCTGGCTCAAACCTCTTTAGCTGGTTCGTTATCTAAAGGCCATATGTTCAGTTCTATTGCGGAGTTTCAGGTGCTTAAAGGATTTGCCATAGCAACTCATGCTCCTAAAGCCCCTACTATTAAACAAGTAGATTGGTTTCCTCCCTCCTTTGGTTGGTTAAAGTGCAACATTGATGGGGCTACTAAGGGGTACCCTGGCTGTGCTGGTGCTGGTGGCATTTTCAGAAACTCCCTAGGGGATTCCTTTGGTTGTTTCTCCTCCTATGTTGGTATTACATCTGCTTTTCATGCTGAGCTCAGTGCTGTCATGATTGCCATTGAGTTGGCCTCCAAGAAAGGTTGGAAAAATATTTGGTTTGAGTGCGACTCTACTTCGGTCGTTGCCTCAACTAAATCCCACTCTTTAGTCCCTTGGAATATCAGAGTCAGATGGAGAAATTGCATGAAGATTGGTGAACAGTTAAATTTAATCTTTACTCATATTTTCAGAGAGGGTAACCAGTGTGCTGATAAGTTAGCTTTCTTTGGTGCTTCTGGTTCTAGTTACACTTGGTGGGAGAATTTTTCGATTTTTGTAAGGTCTGATTTCTATCATGATAAACTGGGATTACCTCAGTTCAGGTTTAGATAGCTCTCCACGGGTCTTGGCATAATCCCCCCATGCTTTCTCTTTGTATCTCTATCTTTATATTAATAATATCTTGTAGGTGTGCTGCAGATGATTGGTAGGGTCTGGGGTGCCAACCTAGTTGGGATGCCTTTCTCTATTGTGATGCCTTTGCATGCCTAGCCTTTTATTAAAAAAAAATTGTTTTAATTAAGAATTGTGTTAATTACCAAGTAATAGTTCTAAAAGTACATTGAAATTAATGCAAATACATGAGTTAATGTATATATATTGGACTTGTTAGTGATGAGTGTGTGCGCAAATTCTGTATTTTGGAATTAATTAGTGAATGCAGGGAGCTAGCTGGGGGAAGCGATACTGTAACAGAATTTTTAAAAAAAAAATTAAAATACTTTTAACGTCTGTCTTTTTTTCAAAAGATGTTAAAAGTAACTTTTAACGCCTGTTATATAGTATAACCGACGTTAAAGGTGTTCCATGTAACGTCAGTTTAGTAAAAACAGACGTTAATTGTAAACTTCTATGCCTGTTCTAAACAGACGTTAAATGTGACGTAAAAAGTCACACATTTAACATCTGCTGTAACGTCTGGGTTTTTTTGAGACGTGAAAAACACTTTTAACAGACGTAAAAAGTGCTTCCTGTAACACCCCGATTTTTCTTCTTTCTAAGATCGGTATAAATATAAATAAACGTTTATATTTTTATCTGAAACTTAGAAAATAATTTTAGGAAGACCAAAGTCATATTCATATCATACTTATTTTTATAAGTATACGGTGAAATTTTTGGTTGAAAATTCAGACGGAACATGGTCTGACAGTAAGATTTTACTGATCAGAAAACCTAATTTTGATCCGAGAACGAAATGAATAGATTTTATATCTCATTTCCAACGATATAGGTTATTTTGAAAATTTTCAAAATAAATAGGTTTTATACTCGATTCAGGCGTAAAACCCTAAATCGGGTAATTGACGGAGTCGAGAACGGACGTACAGAGACAAAATCCGATATCGTATGCTGAGACATAGTGCCACCTAAGATGGTGAGTCACATGGATGAGTCACCAATGTCATGATGATATTTAAACAAAAATCTAGATATTTCTTTAAATTAGTGTAAAGACCATTTTGCCCTTAGACCATTTTACCCTTGAACTTTCATTGAAATGACAAACGTGCCCACAATGGCAGACCTGCCCACGTCGTATGTCTGATACCTTAATGATAGGGTATTCGGACTACGAAGTTATGTTTGGTACCTTGGTGAATAAGGTATTCCATGCTACGAAGTTATGTGTGGTGCCTTGGTGAATAAGGTATTCCATGCTACGAAGTTATGTACGGTGCCTTGGTGAATAAGGTATTCCATGCTGCGAAGTATGTATGGTGCTTTGATGAATAAAGTATTCCATGCCACGAAGTGCCTAATATACCTGGCAATCTAGCCTGATCAACTCATTTATTTGGAGTTGGGGTCTCCGAAGATTAGGTATTAAATTAGAGCCTGAATATTGAAGTGTTCATGCATTTTTCCAAAATACTGTGATCGGGTATGAAACCCAGTGATAGACTACTTGTTTATTTATGGCAATGTATATGTGTATATGTTTTCCTTCGTGTCGCGCATGCGGTTATTGTGTTAACTCCATATATTGGCGTCTCACCCTTACAAATATATCAGGTTCTTCTGGTAATTCTCATTGTATCTTGGGATACTAGTACAGATGAAGCGGAGGAGTTCTTTAAGTCACTTGCGGACTTAGATTCTAGATGCTTAGGGAAGTATCTGTTCGTGGGAAAGACCACGGGGGTCTCTCCAATAATGTCTTGTAGAGCGACCAGCTTAGGAGTCTTGTTTTGGGTTTTATGTTGAAAAGGTCGGTAACTGTGATTTTGTAATACTATCTTTGTTTTAAGTTTCTTCTATTGGAAATTGAGACCTTTTGAAAATAAAAATGATATGTTGTGGTGACTTCTTTAAGAATATGACTTCACTACTTTAATTTGTGTATCATGTTTCTAGAGCTTTCCATTAAAGAAAATTTTTTTACTCCCGAGTTTTCTGACTTAAATAAAATAATTTTCCCAAAACAACCAGTAAATTACTTTTTTATTTATTTCCGCACGTGTTAAGTAGTAATGCCCAAGGAGGGTGTTACATTGGTGGTATCAGAGTTAGTCGAGTCTTTCGGGAATGTTGGGGAATAGGTCTGTTGTATTGATGTTGTGTTTTCTCTCATTAGGAATTGACCGAATTACTTCTTAGAAGTAATGTGTTTTAGACACCTAAGTATACGTTTCAGTTTTTGGTTGAGGTCAGATCATTTCTTTTCCAACAATTGTGAATTGTTTTCACACTTAAATTGTTGAACCAATTATTATGGAATTTTATTTTTGTGAACTATCCTATAATTGTTCGGGATAGACATTTTCTTGATAAAAGAAGTTTCTAGATGAAACTTAATCTAGTCACTTTTACTTTTGGTAAATGTGATCCAGTCTGATTTTTTTTGGCCAGACTGTACTCCTTTTAAACATTGTCATTTTGTGAATTTCCTGTACGAAGGATGAATTCCCTTGGAATTCATAATTGTTTATCTTTGATTTTCTAATCAACTGGAAGTTCTTATGGAAGAAGGAACTTTATTAGAGTCATGGTTGTAAACATGTATTAGCTATGCATTTTTACACTCACGAACATATTAAAGAATCTTTTTACATACTGAACATTCACTACAAAAAAAAGGTTGTTTAGCGACCGAAAATAGTGACCGAATTTTTCGGTTGCTTTTTGCGACCGAACTGGCGACCGATTGTAGGATCTACATGAAGTAGTGATTATAGATAATACTGCGACCAAAATAGCGACCGACATAGAGCGTAGCAGGGTTATCGGTCGCTATTTCCGTCGCTAAATAAAGGAACTTAAAAGTCAGTAATTTTATTCATTCTTAGCGACCGAAATAGCGACCGAATTAAATGCAACGGTTGAAAGTCAGAAATTTTATGTATTCTTAGCGACCGAAATAGCGACCGAATTAAATGCAACGGTTAAATTTTATTTACATTTGCGACCGATATTAATTCGGTCGCTAAACGGCGCGTAAAAAAAATTAAAATCGCGAGTGTTAGCGACCGATTGAATACTCCGTCGGTAAATTTATGAATTCAAATTTCAAATTAACTCATCCCGCGACCGAATTTAGCGACCATTTTTTATTTAAGTGATTGGCGACCGATTTAGCGACCGATTATTTCGGTCGCCAAATTATAAATCCATAAAATCGTGAAATCTTTCCCTTCTTCCTCATTTCTGCCATCTCTTCCTTCCTCACCCATCTTCTCCCTCGCGTTCAGGCCGCCACCACCGTGCAGTGCGCACCGCCACCACCGCCGTCTCCGGTAAGCCTCCGTCCTCCTCCTCCTCTTCTTCCATCTCTTCCCTCTTCCTTTTTAATCCCCCCCCCCCCCCTCCGTTTCAGGCCGCCATACTCCGGCTACCAACACGTACGCAGCTCTCCGGTCACCAAGTACGCGCAGAGCTCCTTCTACCCTCTTCTCTCCTCATTTTGTGCATTCCCTGCTCTGCCTTGAGGTAACCATGCATGGACTCTCTATGTATCATTTTTTATTTTGCTTCATTGTTTCATTGCTTGCTTTATTGCTTACTACTGAGAAGAGCTACTTGTGTATTTCATGTGAGTTGTGAGTTGTGATATAGGTGACTGTGATTGAGTAGAACACCTTTTCATTGTTTCTAATGTAAGTTGTGATTAATCTTGATGTAAATTCCTATTTAAAAATTACTGTGGTTTTCAATTTTCATTCATATATTTATATCATGTAATGAATATTAAGATACATATAATAGATGTCATTATATGAGATGTGAGATTTGTTTAAAATAAGAAACCAAGTATATGATAAAGATTGCTTGTAGAAAGTAAGATTAATTGTGTGGAGAGCAATTAGTTTTGCTTTGAGTGCAATCAGGTTTTGGTTTTAATCCATTTTATGTTGATTATAGAATGGACCGTTAAGTGTAATGATGTATCGGGTTAGAACACTTCTTGTACTCTTATTTACACGACTTGCTTGTTTATAAAAAAATTATGGTGGTTAGTGGTTACTTGTCAAGTTTAATTCTTATGGGTTATAAATACTTGTTTGGGGGAATTGGTAAAGGTATATGAAGGGGTGACATTAATTGAGATGTGTTGTAGAGATGTAGAGATAATGGCAAGAAATTGTGGATAAAAGAGATTGAGACTGATATTACAGACATTAATTTGTAATTAATCTTGTTAATAGATTCATATCTTATATTTAATACTGAGATTTGTGGAAGATATGTTTTGATATGAGATATGTGAGATTTGTTTGAAATAGAAAATTAAGAATATGATACGGGTTGCTTAAGAGAAGGTAAAATTACAGGGAGAGCAAAGAGTTTTGACAGGAGAGTAAGTGTGGCTACTTTGCCAATTACGTTTTTTTTTTTTTTGTTAGATTTGTCAAGTAAAGTTTTGTGATTTATAAATTTTAATATTTGTATTGGGAAATTGGTAGAGTGAGAATGAGTGTGAAGATCAAGGTTTTAAATTGTGGACTGCATCACGTGATGCGGCCGCAACATCTCGGTTGCGGTGGCCACTGAAACCGCATCGGACCGTGATTGCGGACTGCATCGACCACAATATGACCGCGATGATCATTTGTTTTCATGTGTCATTATTTAATCACTCCTATTAGGATTAAGAAGCTCTCATTGAGAAAGCACGAGAAATCTGTTTTTGTAACTTTTTTTTGAATGCATCGAAATATCAAAAGTCAAGACTGTGAGATTAGAATTGATGTTTACTTGAGCCACAGAATGCCATTGCTGCCTGTGAGACTGCGAAACATAAACAGGTTTTGGTTTTTTGTTGATTATTGACGTACCAATTTAACGGGAAAATTTAATCTGAGAACCCTTCTGGTTTGCTTCTTGTTGAATTAGCTGTGAAATTACCTTCCATTTCAGCATCTTAGTCTTTGATTTAGATTCGATTCCGCTTTGTGAAATGCATCTAAATTGGTTAGTGAGGATGTGTGCTATGGATTTTCAATTTGTTTTGTGCTAGGTGTCTACAATTTCAAACATGGATAGTTCATGGCTATAGTTCAAACAAATGACCAATACTCGAGGCGAGTTGTTTGAAGACCAATCTAGTTTAACATGTCCAGTAACAAGATTGTCCCTGTGTTAATGATGTGTTTTCTATTAAATATGGAACTTTTAATTTCTGGTCTGTTTATCTTTCCATATCTTGGCTGAATTTATGTCTTTGAATATCTCACAATAGTATGATCTATAGCCTCTGTGATGCAATTTGTTTACTTGAATAATTTCATATCATATTGTACGTGTATGCATTCTGATTGTATTGTATTTTGATTCGTTTGGAATCCATGAATTTGTTGGTTCTTGTCTGAATCTGTTTCAAAAATTTCAAAAGAGGGTTTTAGGGATTTCAAGTTCTTGTTCACTTCTTTGTAAACAAAAAAATATTCTTTGTTGGAGTATGAAATGATCTAAAAACATTATTGTAGCCTGTAATTCCAAGAGAGCTTTTCACTCATTTTGAATCGGATTCATTTGGTAATTCTACTTATCTCTTTTCTATTTGATGATGTAAATTTATTGAAGGCTGGTACTTATATCTGAGCATGTTCATACATTTGGATTGCTATGAAGAATAGTTTATTCTCTTTAAAATAAAAATCTTTCAATAACAATGAATCAATGTAATTAGAATAATTTGATATGTATTTATTGATAACTTGTTTGGAAATGATTATGGAATCATATTTGTATATATTTACATTATAAGCATTGGAATGAATTGATAAAGTGTTATTAGTTCGTAAATGGCATGACTTTGTTGTTGTTAATATTCATTTACTAATTTAAAGTCCATGAGCTTAATTAGAAAGTCTCTTATTGAAGCCAACAAAAGCGAGTCTCTTAGATAATGAAGGATTAAGTATAGGGTTAGATAAAATGAAGGGCTAGGCACAGTTTGCCAGGCACATGCATGACGTGCCGTCATCATTAAAACATTATTCACATTAAAAAGCAGCTTTGTACACAATATTATGAAAACAACTCTGGTTTTTTACTCATTTGTTTCATTAGGAAATGGAGCTTTCCAGAAATAGTTGTTGATGACCATCCTTACTAGGTTATCTAGGCACTTCCGGTAGGAAAAGTCCTCTCTATGACCATCCTTCAAAACGACGTAAAAGCATCTGCTTTCCTGAAAACTACTATGTTTGCTAATATGTAAAGTTGCATGTGAAGTTGCATTTCTTTGTTCTATTTTAACATGATAGTATGCTACATGGATCTTTCCATCTTTTCTTATTATCACTTGATGAAGTTTAGACATATGACTTGTTTTCCTTATCGTTTTATCAGAAAATGGACCCGACTAAATGTTTTGAGACAGCCATCCATATAGACCAGGTACAGTATCTCATCAACTTAAGAATAACGATCGGATTCACGTAATGATGGTTAAGGCATAAACTAATCATTTACTAAATTGTTCTTGTGTATTTACAGGATTTGATTTCAATCCCGCGATCATTCTACCGTCGTTGGGGACAACAAATACCGCGTGTTGTGACTATTGAAGACAAAAGCGGAAATCTGTTCAATGGGAATATAGTGATCCATGAGGATCGCCCATATTTTGCAACAGATACAAATGGTATCAGGGAGTTGTATTTGTTGTCCACTGGTGCATTGGCAAAGTTTAAGTACCTTGGGGGTTCTCGTTTCTACATGTTCATCCCTTTGGAAGATTGATGAGTTTTGATATTTTGATTAGTACTTATTGACTGTGGTGTATTTTTATGTTTTGATCGTTAATTAGTACTTATTAAACTTTTTTTTATAAACCATTATTAAACTTGCGTTAATTAATGTATATGTTTTCTTGATCATATTGACTGTGGTGTTTTGGATCGTTAGTACATCATATTTATGTTTTCTATTTATTTAAAAAAAATATTGGTGTATTTTGTTTATATCAGAAATTAAAAATCAATGGGGTAATAGTTGAAAAACTATATTTGGTCGGCAGGATCGTTACAGGGAAAAAAAATCAAAATTTTGCGACCGAAATAGCGACCGAATATCGGTCACCAAATTAGGCGAGCTGGTATGCGACCAACTATACGCCGACCGAAATATATACTTTTGCAACCGAAATATCGGTCGCAGATTTGCGACCGAAATATAAGTTCGGTCGCTAAACATTTAGCGACCAGGGTTTCTGCTACCCCCTTAATTCGGTCGCTAATTCGGTCGCTATACAGTATAGCAACCGAATTATCATGTTTAGCGACCGAAATCTTCGGTCGCTAAATAGGTTTTTTTTTTGTAGTGATTCCTGTATTCCTTTAACAAAATTCTTCTATAGTTACTTACCTTCTTGTGAAAGTAAGACCTTAGGATTAAGAAGATCCTGTATAGTTTTGAGTCACGAAATTTCAAGGACGAATTTTTTTTAGTGGGGTAGTAATGTAACACCCCAATTTTTCTGCTTTCTAAGATCAGTATAAATATAAATAAACGTTTATATTTTTATCTAAAACTTAGAAAATGATTTTGGGTAAACCAAAGTCATATTCATATCATACTTATTTTTATAAGTATACGGTGAAATTTTTGGTTGAAAATTCAGACGGAACCCGGTCTGCGTTTTTGCTGACAATAAGATTTTACTGATCGAAAAACCTAATTTTGACCCGAGAACGAAATGAATAGATTTTATATCTCATTTCTAACGATATAGGTTATTTTGAAAATTTTCAAAATAAATAGGTTTTATACTCGAATCGGGCGTAAAACCCTAAATCGGGTAATTGACGAAGTCGAGAACGGACGTGCAGAGACAAAATCCGATATCATATGCTGAGACATAGTGCCACCTAAGGTGGTGAGTCACATGGATGAGTCACCAATGTCATGATGACATTTAAACAAAAATCTTGATATTTCTCTAAGCTAGTGTAAAGACCATTTTGCCCTTGGACCATTTAACCCTTGAACTTTCATTTAAATGACAATTTTGCCCCACAATTTGTGGACACAAATCAGCCACATCTCCAACCAATCCTCACCACATGTTTGTCATGATGGCTTTAGCTGTGAAATGTCCAAAATGTCCTTGAATTTTAATGGAACTACAAGTTTGTCCCTATGTATTTTTACCATTTTGTCCCCAATGCAATTTTTGATTGACAAAACTGCCCCTCGCTCCCTTAATTTCGTGCAGCCTCCCCACAACCACACTTGGTCATTTTCTAACTTCATCTTCATCATCTCACATTTTCTCTCATAAAGCTAAGAACACCATAGTTGAGTTTGTGAAGAAAGTGCTTAATTCCTTGCTCATTTTTCAATTCCAAGAGGTATACCATACTCCTCTCACTCAATCATCATCATGTTCTTCATTCATTTTTGTGATTTGAAGTCTTGATCATATTTTTCAATTCCTAGATCTAGAACTTTGAAAATTCATAGAAAATCATAGAAAAATCCTATGATCTTGAAACCAATTTCTATGATCTTAGTATCCTCTCTATATTTAAGATCCAAGAGGATGCATCCAACAAAAATTTCCTTCCCATTTATCTCATTAAGGCCGAACCTAGATTGGGGGGGGGGGGGGGGGGGGGGGGACTTTGTTCAATTTTTTTGGCAAATCATGTTTGATTCATTCTTTTTAGTACATGTATGTCTTAAATCCGTGATGTTGAATCAAACTCAAATTTCTAACCTATTGATTTGTTCATGGCCAAAATTATATTTTGAAGAGTTGAAAGATTTTGTTTCATTTTTCAACTTATGATAATTTATCTTAACTCTACACTACTCTAAGGTCATGCATCTAAGAGTATGTAATTTTTTGAAATATCTAGCCTATGTTAAGTGTCATGGCCGAAACGAGGGTTCTTGAAAGGTTGGAATATTTTATTTCAATCTTTGTATTCTAATCTTTGTTTTAGGGTTTCAAGTGATTAAAGATCACTAATCCAAGGGCTTAGGATTTTTAGAAATTTTTAGCCAATTAATCACCTCATGGCCGAACCTATCATATAGGAGCATAGGTGTATTTAGTGTTTGATTGATAATTATTTGTTGTGTTTTGATTGAAGGATAAATTGTGGTGTGAGTAGTGTACGTGTTTTACGGAAAACGGACGTTTGACGGAATTTCAATTCGGCAAGGAAAAATCTTCAACAGGTAAGGGGAGCTTACCTGAGGGATTTTTCCCAATAACTGTATGTGATTAGTGTGTGGTCTGTATTATTTATTTGTGGTTGTGGTGCTTGTTTAATTTGGTTCAAGTTGTTTATGTTATTTTTACCTGTGATGGTTGATTTGCTTTAAATTGTTTATCTTCAATTATATTATAATGTGTTCTGATGCATGATCTTCCTGGGAATATTTCTGTGATATTGTTGTTTGAGAAGTCTGACAGTGGTCAGTGCCCAATCAATTAATCAGATAAAAGCTTTAAGAAGCTTTATAAATTATATTCAATGTTTTAACAGTAAAATATTGGGATATAATATTAATGGAATATTTTATTTGGGAAAAATGAGGAATGTTGGAAAATATTATTATTTTAATGATTTAATTGCGTAAGAGTGTTTTGTGAGTCATAGTGAGGACATAACCGTGAAAATATTTTTGTACTGCTAGTTTATACGTAGGAAATTTCTAAATATTATAAAATGTTATTTTAAGAAAATAAGTTTCAAAAATAATTTTATTATGGTGTTGGAAAAATTATTTTACTAGAAAAGTCATAATTGGACTTAAAACGTCAAACGTCGTAAAATTCCGATAATATTTATGGTAGGATTACTAAAAACAGTAATATTAGTTAAAATAGAGAATTTGTATCAAAGCAATATTTTCAAGTTCAAAATATTGATTTTATCAAAGGAAATGAATTTCATGTGATTTTGATGATTTTGTAAAACGAATTTCCAACGTAAACGTATTTTTCTGTAAAATAGTTTTATACACCGGGTTATTTCCGACAACTTGGATAACTTTCGGAAGTTTTGTTTTGATTTTTTGTTTCACCGAACGAAAATGGTGTTAATGTAAACCTAGTATCCGAGACGTCGTGATACTGGCGTTCTTAATTACAAGCACGTAGATCTTTGATCCGTGTCACGTTGTTACATGTTGTACTGTTGTTACACGTTGTGATGAACGTTGTTAATGGAGAATATTGTTTTTACCTAAGACTGATTGCAAGGTCTAAGGTTTTGTGATTGAGCATTCGGACTTCGTGTCCCGTGTTAGTGTGGAGAAAACTATCACGTTAAAAATTACGAATAGTTGTAAGCCATCTTGAGCTTCGACAAAAGAAGAATGAACACAAAGAAAAATAATGAGAACAAAATGTTTTATATGCATGCATTGGCAGACATGCCCACGTCCTATGTCTGATACGTTAATGATAGGGTATTCGGGCTACGAAGTTATGTATGGTGCCTTGGTGAATATGGTACTCCATGCTATGAAGTTATGTACAGTGCCTTGGTGAATAAGGTATTCCTTGCTACGAAGTATGTATGGTGCTTTGATGAATAAATTATTTCATGCCACGAAGTGCCTAATATACCTGGCAATTGAGCGTGATCAACTCATTTATTTGGTGTTGGGGTCTCCGGAGATTAGATACTAAGTTAGAGCCTGAATATTGAAGTGTTCGTGCATTTTTCCAAAAGACTGTGATCGGATATGAAACTCAGTGATAGACTACTTGTTTATTTATGGTAATGTATATGTGTATATGTTTTCCTTCGTGTCGCGCATGCGGTTATTGTGTTAAATCCATATATTGGTGTCTCACCCTTACAAATATATCAGGTTCTTCTGGTAATTGTCGTTGTATCCTAGGAAACTAGTACAGATGAAGCGGAGGAGTTCTTTAAGTCACTTGCGGACTTAGATTCTAGATGCCTAGGGAAGTATCTGTTCGTGGGAAAGACCATGGAGGTCTCTCCAATAATGTTTTGTAGAGCAACCAGCTTAGGAGTCTTGTTTTGGGTTTTATGTTGAAAAGGTCGGTAACTGTGATGCTGTAATACTATCTTTGTTTTAAGTTTCTTCTGTTGGAAATTGAGACCTTTTGAAAATAAAAATGGTATGCTGTGGTGACTTCTTTAAGAATATGACTTCACCACTTTAATTCGTGTATCATGTTTCTAGAGCTTTTCATTAAAGAAAATTTTTTTACACCCGAGTTTTCTGACTTAAATAAAATAATTTTCTGAAAGCAACCAGCAAATTACTTTTTAATTTATTTTCGCACGTGTTAAGAAGTAATGCCCAAGGAGGGTGTTACACTTCCTGCACTAGTGTGTTATATAATTATTTTCGAGTTTAATGATCTAAAGAATTAAATCATCTTTATTTCCCCCCTTTTATGTTAGAAGAGAAAAAAAATATAAAAGCAAGTTTTAGTTTATTTTACTCAAAAACCAATCATCTATGTAACATAAGAGGATAAAAGAGAAAAGAAAATAAGAATATCCTAATCCAAGGCAATAAGTAAAACTGACTTAATTTGTATAAATTATTTGGTAAAAAATTCCAACATGCTTACAATTTTGGAGGAAATAGTTATAGAAAAGAGGGAAGTTGTGGCATGTCTAAAAATTGCTCTTATGGATTAATAATTGATTGAGAACTCCACCTCCATTGAGGGAATATTTCAGCACAATGGCTTAGAGTGACTTTGGTAATACATCTTAATTAAGTATTTATTCGATAAATGTTTTTCTAATAAGCTAAAGCAACTTATTTTCATAAGATTCTCTAACAATATTATTACAATAAATTAAAATAACTTGTTTCCATAAGTTGTCACATTCATTTGATAACCAGTGGGGCTATCACTGGCAAGTGTCAGCACATGATTGCTCAGAGAATCAAAGTTAGAGCTTGACACAAAAACAGGAAGAACATGAAACTGTATCATTTCTTTCTATTGGCGGTTATCCAGAGAGTTGAAGTAACCTGCTTTGAGTTGTAGAAGGCACCATCATATGGTGCAAGAATGGTTAGATCTCCAGATTTTGTGGTTCCCAGTTGTGCATTGATTTCGTTGATGATTTGTATGGTTTTGAGCAAGCGTATCAGCGTGTTAAATGATTTAGCCTTCCTTAGAATTTTGATGATGTCTTGACCAGAAGAAGAATCAGACAAGGGTGACTGAGGTAATGCTCGGACTAATGGTTTTGCTGGTGCTGGAGCAGGTGAGGCATGAGTGGTGGGTTTTGGTTTTGTTGGGGCTTTAGGGGCTGCAGCGGGTGATTGGGCTAATGTGGTGGTAGAAAATATGGTTGTAAATAGTACTAGAACAAGTGAGAAGAAGATAGTTTGCTTCATCTTCTTATTGCTAATTGGAAGCTCTAGATTGCTTTGCTGCTATTGGAAAGATACGAATGATATATAGGCTAATTGTTATTGCAATGATTTTTTGCTGTGTGGGAGGTGTAATAGCAGAGTGGTTTTATAGATGCTAAGTGAATGAAAGGTAGGTACAAAGGTTTAGTTATGAAAGCAGTGCTCTTGGTCCTACTGGTCCGGCAGCCTGTGGTGGTCTTTTTAGAGATTGTAATTCGGACTTTTTAGGTGGTTTTACAGTCAACCTTGGTTCTCAATCCTCTCTGCTTGCTGAATTACAAGGAGCCATGTTTTGTGTTGAGCTTGCTTTCAAGAAGGGTTGGCATTATCTTTGGTTGGAAAGTGACTCTCAAGTTGTGGTGGCAGCTCTTGATAACATCAACATTGTCCCTTGGAAGATTAGAAATAGACGGAGCAATTGTATATTTCTGACAAAGCAAATGCAATTCTTAGTCTCCCATATTTATAGGGAGGGTAATCATTGTGCTGACAAGCTAGCTAGCTATGGCAATAGTGTTTCTGGCTTAGTTTGGTGGGATGTTATTCCTGATTTTATTAAGGAAGAATTTTTCAGGAATAGGATTGGCTTACCTAATTATAGGTTTCATTAATTCCTCATGGGTTTGGTTCATGTCCCCCATGTTTCTTTGTATTCTTTCTCTTTCTTTAATAATATTAAGGTGTGCTGCAGATGATTGGTAGAGTTTGGGGTGCCAACCTAGTTGGGATGTCTTACTCTATTGTGATGCATTTGCATGCCATTTTGCTTTAAAAAAAAATTAACCTCTTGTAGACAAATGGCAGGGTAAAGTATGGGTCGTATTCGCTCACCAGAGGCCTATAAATACCAAAGGCACCAAGGAGTAACACTCACTTGTCATCCTTCATTTATGTATGTCACATAAAACATTTGTACACTGTGCTCTAATTATATATTATCACCACATACTGAATAGCAAAAAACTGCAAAATTAAAACTATTTATATTGACCCCCCTGGTTTCCATCTTCCTTAATAATTAACCTTCATAAATATCGAAATGCAGTTTAAACTATATCTAATCTGAGGGAAAGCAGTAAAGATGATCCGAATTATGAAAAACCTTTCTCTATCGATTGGTATGCACAAACTACACAAGTAGTTGGGGAGTAACAATCCTTAAGGCATTGGGTATATGACTCCACTGCAGTCAACAATAAGCTAATGATCAGAACCACCAAGATACTAGGACATCACATCTCAACCCAAAACCTTAAGGCAATGGGTATATGGATCACATTTTTTATATATCCTTCATTTAGCGTATTCCTAGCCAATATGAGACTTGACCATTCACACTTGAATTCCAACACAAGCATATGGATCAACGGGGATGTGGAGTGTACAGTTGTTATGAACTGAAAAATCAAAATGTCAGGCTCATGATCAAATTTCCCGTACCGAAATTGAGGGTTGCTTTTTAGGCTGTTCTCACAAAAAAGTGATTTTTTTTTTTATATAAAAAAAACACTTCTGACATTTATATGCCTATTTGACTGTTTATCTGAGTTTTATTTTAAAAAATTGATTTTTTTTGAGAAGCTATATTTTTTAGCTTCTTAAAAAATCACTATTCTAGAATAGATCAAAATCATTTTCTTAAGCATAAAGAAATGGACCCTTAAATGAAATAAAAACAAAGAAAAGTATGGAGTTGTTTTAATTTAAATTTGATTGCCTCCAAAGTTCCAAACGAATTTTACCGGTGAGGTTGGAGATTTTAAATCCTGGAATTGTCATTTTGGAGAAGGTTTTACCTACCAACCCCCACCCCCACAGTCCGGGGTTAGACTCACAGCTTTGCTTGTAAGATTACCCCATCAAAAACCAATAAAATATTAAGTTTGATTCAATTATCTGCCTCATCCTAACCTGAGTGGACACTTCAATTAATCAATTACCTATTTAATAAAATTTGGTCCCATTTGCCACTTGTCATACTCTCATTTACTTTCATTTCACTCATATTCCCGCTCACAACCTGACCACACTCACCTCACTTCCCTTATTTTTTTTTTCATTTCATTTCACTTTTTTCTTTCCCACTTAGCTCTCAAATTTAAAATATTTCAAAACTAATTCCCCCTCATCCATTTCTTCCTCCCTCTCCCTCTCCCTCTCCTTCATCTCCTCTTTTCCATCTTTGCTTTCTTCTCCAATTTTCATGACCTAATTTTACCCTTATCTATTTCACTCTCATATACCTTTCTCAACGTGCTGGTGCGGTCATGTGGTTCTGCCGCCATCAACATGGAATGGAATTTGAGGAGGTTCGCGTTGCGCAGTTCCGTCGTGTCAGGTGCGAAGAGGAGAGCAAAGCTGCGAAGGTATGTGGTTCTTCCCTTTCGGGTCTCTCCCTTCCTTACCCCCTTTCCATCTTCATTTTTCCTCTGCAGGTCATAACGCCCTCTCCCCGCTCACATGCTGCTTCACACTAATCGCACACACACACAACATTAATTTTCTGTTTGTATATATGTATTTGTTTTTAGTATAATTCCTCCAAAACTATTGAGTATCCCTAATTTTAGGTGAGAAATGTTTTGAACTTCAAGATTTTATTTATATATTTTGTATTTGTTTAGTAAAATTCCCCATTTTGCAAAACCTTGGTTCAAGACCGAATATGAATAAAACCTGAAATATTACAGTAAGATTCTTTTAGTTGCTTTGCATATGGCTCTAGGATAAAGGAATTCATACACGTATTTTCATTGATTTATATTACTTTAATTGATTCTGAAAATGGGGTTTTATTCTAAGATGTTTGCGTAAATTGGGTTGATTCTAAAAAATGCACATGAGGTGTTTGAGAAATTTCCTCTTTGTGGGTAAGAAGCTTTTTAATCATCTGCACTAAATTTCTCAAGTTTTATCTCATTTATAGATAGTTTATCTGGATGTTGAAGTTCAAATTCTGTCTGTAATACACAAGGACGACCTATTGCACAAATTTAATTTTGTCTTAATCCAAGACTTAGAACATGAGGGTTGCCTTTACTTATTCTTTTGTTAAAATAGTATAGTTAATTTTAGAAAGTCGTCTCATGGTTCAAAGGAAAGAATTACATGTGCTATAGCTATCAAATGAGTATTGATTTATCCTCTTTATGGGTGAATAACAAGTTATTTGAATTATTTTCCATGAACACCATTGATCTACTATGAGTATTGAAATTTAGTTTGAAAATATTACAACAAGGATAGAGTTTTTCCAATTCTTTTTTTTTGGTTTAGTTTGAAGGAATTTTGAATAGTGTTTGATTATGGAATCTTTTTTATTTGTGTATTTCCAGTTTGGGGCATTCAAAATACCCAAGGAAGGTTATGTGTTACTTCGGTTTGCTCTTGCAGTTGGTACACGCCAAATAGGTAGTGGTATAGTGCTCATGCAGCATGCTAACTCAACTATACATTTTCTTTTGTCTTTTCTCTAGGGTTCACATGCCTTTGTTTTGACACGAAAAAATATGCAGATGACAGTGAAAGATGATCTGAACCTCGACACTTGATGAGGAAATGTCAGTTGATCCGAAAGCCTTCTGGATGGATGAAGAGGTTGTCAATATTATATGATACAATGTTTAGTTGAATGGTCAACTAACCAACCATAATGTGACATGTGGGTGGTGCACTACTACACCACTTTGTGGGTGGTGCACCTTAGACCAAACCTCTCCATTTACCTACAAGGGAACTGCTCCGCCCTACACTATCCAATGACCTAATGTGGGCGTGAGCTAAAATGCAAACAAATTAAAATGACTCATATAATTGGTAACATATGCTTTGTCATTAAATTAAATAGCAGGCTCATTATTGTATTGATCTTTAACTTATTCAACTAAATATATATGAATAAGAATGGTTACATAGGGACAAAGTACCCCTTACACTCTCATCAATATACTCCCATCATTAACATATTGATGATAGTGTAAGGGGTACTTTGTCCCTATGTAACCATTCTTATTCATATATATTTAGTTGAATAAGTTAAATATCAATACAATAATGAGCCTGTTATTTAATTTAATGACAAAGAATATGTTACCAATTATATGAGTCATTTTAATTTGTTTGCATTTTAGCTCACGCTCACATTAGGTCATTGGATAGTGTAGGACGGAGCAGTGCCCTTGTGGGTCAATGGAGAGGTTTGGTCTAAGGTGCACCACCCACCAAAGTGGTGTAGTGGTGCACCACCCACATGTCACATTGTGGTTGGTTAGTTGACCATCCAACTCAATATTGTGTCAGCTATAAGCTATCAGCTAAAAATTAGCTTATCAGCTATAAACTAGTTTATTAGATATTTTTGCCAAACAGAACAATAATTGGTGGGGACAAAGTTTGTTATACCAAAATGGAACAACAGATCCCCATCCTATAATGTGATGTATTATCATTCGGCGTCAAGTGTAAAATATAAATGCTAGTTGATGCGAAATATTATTGGTGCAAAACATGAATTAGCGATGCATGTACATGATGCAGGGGCTAGTAAGTGGAGAATGAGGCAGGGAGGAGGCAACCCGCTTGCGAATAAAGGAGCAAGACAAACACTGAATTTTTTTTATTGTAAATGTTATGCTTTAATTGGATAATGTAATTAAAACAAGAGAAGATGTCGGATCATCCATCGTGAACTCGTAGTTGCACTTGCTCGTACTATATAGCGGTGCTAATCTACAATTATGTTAGAGATATGAGATTTTGAATTATTTTAAAATTGATTGTTGAATAATTTTTAGTGGGGTGTATTGGATTGAGATTTTAAAAGATTGTTTTGGGCTTAAAAAGTTTTGTGGATTTTAAAAGACTGTGTAGGAATGTAATGACTTTTAAGACTTTTTGTTAAAGATTGTTATAATCAGGAGTCTCATGTTTGAATTTTAAAGGATTTAAATCATAAGACTTTATAAGATTTAACTGGACTATATGGATTTATAAGATTTGAAATGAATTCATGATTTTTTAGTAAACATTCAAAGTTACAAAAGTTAATAAAAAATATAACAAAAAATAATAATTTTTTATTAAAATTTTTCTAATCTTTTAATTAATGGCGAATTCGATGGAGTTTCATGTCCTCCTAATCTTTTGTTATTTCCTTGTTGTGAATCTCTCATTTGAATTACTACTATAACATGTGTAGGAAACCTATCAGTTATTTCAAAAGAATATCTATTATAGCAATCAATAAAATTACAATTTGGAATGAGTGTATAAAAAAAACATGAATTCAACTACTGCTATTTTTTTCTTTTTTTTTTTCTAACTAGTTATTGCTATTTTTTTCCTAAATCATTATATATATATATATATATATATATATATATATATATATATATATATATATATATATATATATATATATATGCAAGAAGAGGGGGTATTGTACTGCATCATGGTTTCAACAAATTTTAAAAATGATACGCAAGTATCAATGTATCGCCGGAGCAAAACTTGAAAGAAAAGAGATATATAAAATTGCAACAAAAGAGTCTATGTACCATCAAAGAAGAACACAGAAGAGAGAAGGGTTGAGACAAGAAAAGTCTGAGAGAGAAGAAATGAGGGAATAAAAAAGTCTGCTGGGTTGCTTATCAAAAAAAATAAAAAATTTGATGGGTTTGGCTTGGATTTTGGGATGAGTTTTCTATTTATACATCTCACTAAAAGGTCTCTCAAAATCCATTATACAAAATAATCAATCGAAATCAACAAAATTTTTGTTATGTAATTAATGTAGATCACGTGGACCGTGCCGAATATTGATCAGCATAGGCAAAAATGGCTCTCACTAGCAGCTACACGTTGGAAGGGGTTCAAGCACGATCTGACTAGGCATTACATATTCAGAGTGAAGAGCTCTGGATCTCCTCTTGCTTGCTACTCATACTTAGATAAGGATACGTGGGATGCCTTTGTTTGGAGCCGAGGCACACCTGCCTTTCTGATTAGTCGAAGTTAATTTACTTATTCATTTTAAAGTACATTTAAGTAAAGATCGAAAATCTATTGAACTAAATTTATTACGTGTTATTTGTAACAGGCTAAAAGGGAAAAGGGTAAGCGGAATCAAGCAAAGAATGTTCACACTCAGTTCATGTCTCAAGGTGGGTATCCCACTTTGATGAAGGGTATGATGGAAGATAAGTTAAAGGAGAGGCAAGAGGAGCTGAATGAGAAGATAGCAGCAAGAAAGGCACTTGAGGACTCAGTTTTTTATCCTCCGTCTCCACCCCCACGAGAGGATTGTTGGGGGGAGGGCCGAAAGTCAAAAAAAAGGAGATTTTAAAGTTGAAGCCACACGCATTGTGGCAGAAAAGATTGTAAGTTACAAACTAACCGCATTTCTACTTGATATTTGTAACACCTTGTCTTCTTACATGTTTTTAATTTCGTCTTTGTAGGAGGAACTTAAGGAACAAAGCTCGCAGGGATCATTCGTCCCACATGGACGTCGGGATATCTTGATCACCGCCCTAGGCAAAGGCGACCACCCTGGTCGGGTCATTGGTGTTCCAGGGACGGTGGGCATCAAGAAATTCTATGGGAAATGCTCCTCACGTAGGCGGGTCGAGCAGACGAACGATAGGGCGAAGCTCAAACAAGAGGTTAAATCGGAGCTCATTGCCGACCCGACCTTTAAGAAAGAACTGCTAAGAGAGTTTCTAGCTGACTCAGATCTCACGCAGATGTTTAGGTGGCAGTTTTCCTCCGTGGGTTCCCAAGAAACATCGGGAATTGCCCAACCTTCACATGTGAGCACAAAAGAGAGCTGTCAAAAGACACATGTGGAGGTGGATCCTTTGTCAGAGAAGGAGCAAGAGTTGGAGAAGAAACAGCGGGAGCTGGAGTTGTCGATGCGGGAGTTTGTGCTGTCCCGGGTATATTCATAATGATCATATTTATCAATTACTTATGCGGGAGTTTGAGCTGTCCCGGGAGTTTGAGCTGTCGAGGTTTTTGAAAGCCCGCTGGAACACAATGGATGGATAAAACGCCTAGACCAAGCATTTACATTTAGATTCTGTGGTGATGATCTTGGGAATTTTTGCATAGATGGCCATTGGATATCCAGCAATATTATGAGTTTGTGGTGCACGTAAGTATATTTTAATTTTATAAGCCATTTAATTTTTATATTTCATTTCAATTTTATAGTTTATTTAATTTCAATTTATTACGTAATTAACAATTACTTATTTCATATCTTAGGTATCTGCATCGCCTTCTGATTGACAGGGCGGCAATGTTTACGGATTCTTAGACCCCACTATCATATCTCAGTTCTTGACCGATGACAATAAAGTCAGTAAATACCTTGGCGCATTAGTGGGAGGAAGTGATCAGAAAGGCATATATCTGGCACCCTACTTAAAGGATAATCATTGGCAGTTGCTCATACTTCATCCTTCTAGGTATACTGTCATATTCTTATGCTCTCTCCACAACGTCCCGCCAAAGGATGTGGTGGCCTCTATCAATACGTAAGTAATTAGTCTTCTATTTAATTAAATTTGTAGCATTTGCTTTTATTTTATTACACACATGGTGAACATATAATTGACATGAATATTTTGTTTATGATAGCACGACGAAGGCAAGGAGCATATCTTGCGCCAACGGGAAGAGTAGGTCTTCAAAGTTTAAAGGAAATCCTGAACGGATTAACCTCAAGGTTTCTAGTTTATTAAATATTAATTAATATTATAATTACTATATATATATATATTTATTTATTTATTTGGCAGTAAATTTCATTTCTTTTGTAGTCTCGTTATCAGCCAGATACTTGGTCGTGTGCCTATTAGGTGATACATCATATGTTGAACATCGTCACAGAATCTATTACAGAGGGATGGAGGAAGGTAATTAATTAAACAAGTTATTTAATTATATATTTTATTTTTGGTGATAACTTTAGTTAATGTGTATTTTATTTAACATGCAGGCTCTCGGCTATCAAGGTCCTCTTGAGAAAGACGAAATTAAAGACTTGAGGACACAATTTGCAGAAATCTTTTTGAAGTATGCTGCACAAAAAGGAATAGAAAATATACCTCCTGCATACTTAGAAGATGTGTAGTTTGTATGAATTTTTCATTTATTGTGGCCTGAATTGTATAGTTGTATAGAATATGTAGTTGTATATAAAAGATACTTAATGTGTAGTTGTATAGAATATATATGTATTATTATTTTATGAATTTTTCATGTATTGTGGCCCAAGTTGTGTTAATTAAGATAGTTATAGTTCTAATTATTGTAATTAAGAATTGAGTTAATTACCTAGTAATAGTTCTAAAAGTATATTGAAATTAATGCAAATACATGAGTTAATGTATATATATTGGACTTGTTAGTGATGAGTGTGTGCAAATTCTGAATTCTGGAATCAGTGAATGCAGGGAGCTAGCTAGGGGAAGCGATACTGTAACAAAATTTAAAAAAAAAATACTTTTAACGTCTGTCTTTTATTCAATAGACATTAAAAGTAACTTTTAACATCTGTTATATAGTAAAACCGACGTTAAAGGTGTTACATGTAACGTCAGTTTAGTAAAAGACATACGTTAATTGCAAACTTTTACGTCTGTTCTAAACAGACGTAAAAAGTCACACATTTAACGTCTGCTGTAACGTCTGGCTTTTTTGAGACCTGAAAAAAAAAACACTTTTAATAGACGTAAAAAGTGCTTCATGCACTAGTGTGTTATATAATTATATTTGAGTTTATCGATCTAAAGAATTGGATCATCTTTATTTCCCCCTTTTATGTTAGAAGAAAAAAAATATAAAAGCAAGTTTTAGTTTATTTTACTCAAAAACCAATCATCTATGTAACATAAGAGGATAAAAGAGAAAAGAAAATAATAATATTTTAATCCAAGGCAATAAGTAAAACTGACCTAATTTGTATAAATTATTTGGTAAAAAATTCCAACATGCTTACAATTTTGCAGGAAATAGTTATAGAAAAGAGGGAGGTTGTGGCATATCTAAAAATTGCTCTTGTGGATCAATAATTGATTGAGAACTCCACCTCCATTGAGATAATATTTCGGCACAATGGCTTAAAGTGACTTTGGTAGTTAGCTAGGATGTCTCTCGGTAAACATCTTAATTAAGTACTTATTCGATAAACGTTTTTCTAATAAGCTAAAACAACTTATTTTCATACGATTCTCTAACAATATTATTACAATAAATTAAAATAACTTGTTTCCATAAGTTGTCACATTCATTTGATAACCAGTGGGGCTATCACGGGCAAGTGTCAGCACATGATTGCTCAGATAATCAAAGTTAGAGCTTGACACATATACAGGAAGAACATCAAACTGTATTAGTTCTTTCTGTTGGCGGTTATCCAGAGAGTTGAATTAACCTGCTTTGAGTTGTGAGATGGCACCATCATCTGGTGCAAATGGATAAACCTCCAGATTTTGTGGTTACCAGTTGTGCATTGACTTGGTTGATGATTTGCGTGGTTTTGAGCAAGCGTATCAGCGTGTTGAATGATTTAGCCTTCCTTAGAATTTTGATGATGTGTTGACCAGAAGAAGAATCAGACAAGGGTGACTGAGGTAATGCTCGGACTAATGGTTTAGCTGGTGCTGGAGCAGGTGAGGCATGAGTGGTGGGTTTTGGTTTTGCTGGGGTTTTAGGGGCTGCAGCAGGTGATTGGGCTAATATGGTGGTAGAAAAGATGGAAGCAAATAGTACTAGAACAAGTGAGAAGAAGATGGTTTGCTTCATCTTAAGATTGCTAATTGGAAGCTCTAGATTTCTTTGCTGCTTTTGGAAAGATACAAATTATATATAGGTTAATTGTTATTGCAATGATTTTTTGCTGTGTGGGAGGTGTAATAGCAGAGTGATTTTATAGATTCTAAGTGAATGATAGGTAGGTAAAAAGGTTTAGTTATGAAAATAACCTATAGTATGGGGGTATATAGTATATCATATCGGTCGTGGATATTAAGGTGGTACATCAAGACATACGGATAAAGGTGAATAAGAAGGGGTTTTGGCTGCTGTCTTTTGCTTGCAAATGTAGGGATTATTGAATGAGAACTCAGTTGGTTGTGAGCTTATAAATTATGCACATTGATACAGTCATACAGATAAGGAAACTTACTTTTTTCTTTTTATTCAGGTAAGACATATGTGAAATCAAATCAGCTAAAAAAAGTTAAGCATGCTGCAACTGTTTATAATATAATACATTAATATTGTTGTACTATAAATCTATCCAATAATCTTCTCTGTATCTTTAATTTAACCACTTATTTTGCATTGGTTGGTGTATTAATATGAAATAATATTTTTACTCATGATTTTCTCTACTATGAAAGTTTCCTGATTGATTGCAATAACAATTATCCTCTTATAGACAAATGGCAGGGTAAAGTATGTTGGGAAATTCTAGCATAATTTCCCTCCTTTGTAAACTCAAAATAGGCACTAAGAGGAAGCGTAAAATAAGTATAATAACACAAGACAATTTTTAGCGTGGAAAAACCTCCTCAACGTGAGCAAGGAAAAAAACCACGGGACTTGTAGGCCACTTAAACTTCCACTATGAAAATAATGGGAATACAAAAATACAAGAATATTGTACCCTTAATTTGTGGATAACACTCTCACAAATTGGCTCACTATTTTTCTCTCTTAGAAAACTCTCTATGGCTCTCTCTCTATCTTCTCCCACTCTCTTTCTCTTGTGAGGCTCTGGTGTGTCTTCCTTCATCTCAAATGCTTCTATTTATAGAAGCAAAAAGAGATGCATTGAATGTTAAGTGGTTGGAGGTTGAAAGCTTTTCAACCATTGCATTTAACGAAGGGAGACTTTGGTTTGGCTGGAATTTCAACAATTCTCCCCCTCCAGCCAAAGGGAAAATTTCCTTGGATCAGTTTGGGGTTGATGCTAAGCCTGCAACTTATTTGTAGACTTCTAACTTCTCCTTTGGTAGAGTTTTTGTCATCATATCAGCACCATTGTCTTTGCTGTGTACTTTCTCAATCTGCAGCAGTTTACTTTGTCGGAACCAAAGTGATTTGGATTAATAACCTCTGAGTTTTGATGTTAACAAAAAGGATTAAATTTGCTTGGCAAAGTTTTAGTTGAGATCTAATATGCTTTATCTTGTCTTGCAAGAATGTTAAAAATATATAAGTTATGGAAACCTTGAATAAGTTTCCTAATATCTGCTTGGACTTAGTTTGTGAATCCGCATCCATTCATTGAGTAGACGAGCTTAAATGCCACGTCAGTAGACGGAGATAAAAAATAACTCACTGAAATATAGCAAGTCCAAAGACTTGATGATAAACGAGAGGATATGCCATGTCAGTAGACGAGTGAAAATAAAACTGCAAGTCCAGAGACTTAGTTTCACCCATGAGCTAGTAGACGCATATTTTAAGTAGACGAGCTCTTTTTCTTATAAGTTTTCATATGCTCCGTGCTCCGTCTAGCTAAGTAAATGCTAGCCCGGCCACAAAGAAATATTTATTTCAAATGATTGCTATTTATTTCAAACGAATGTTGGTACTTCTTATTTGTTTTATCTGTACTCATCAAGGAAATGCAAAAAGCAACACAGTACAATGGGGAAATGCAAAATGATCTGTACCCTGTCACCTTTTCTGCTGGAATAGCTAGAATTTTCACAAAGGAGGAAAAACAGTTTTCAAGTTGCAATTGCTCAAAGCTGTGACCCTCCATTTTGTGCAAAAGTGATAACCAAGAGTACATTTCACAATGGCCACGATCAAGCTATCATTCACAACGGATATTATGCATTTAATGCTATCTTTAAACGGGAATATTCAAAACAACCATTGAATTTTGATGAGTGTGATTTCACCTCATTTTCCATGTACATTTCTGCATGCATTTGCATTTAGTTAGGCCATTTTAGTTGGATTTTGTTTAGTTTTTCTTTTGGAACGGATAAGGTGGTATTGTGTGTTGTTTTGCAGGGATTTATGATTAAATGCCCAAGTTTTAGCCATGAGGAAGCTGAGATGAAGAGAAGGCCTGAAAACTGAAGAAAAAGGGGGGCAAAAAGTCAGAATCTGTCACGGCCTGGCCGTGATGGCTATCACGGCCGTGACCCAAAACCACCAAAAGTCAGAAGCGATCACGGCTTGGCCGTGATGGAGATCATGGGTGTGAAAAATGGGCTCGCGTCGCGAAGAAAGACTCGCCTCGCGAGAGACTGATTGTGCCTAAACCACTAAAAGTCAGAGACGATCACGGCCTAGCCGTGATGTACATCACGGCCGTGACCCAGAAACCTCCAAAAGTCAGAATCATTCACGGCTTGGCCGTGATGGGGATCACGGGCATGAAAAGTGGTCTCGCGTCGCGAAGAAAGACTCGCCTCGCGAGAGAGTAAGTTTGCCAGAACTGCAAGAGACAGAACCCGTCACGGCCTGGCCGTGATGGCTATCACGGCCGTGACCGGGCCACGAAGTTATAAAAGAATCGAGCGAAAGCAGAAGAAAATCATCCAGAGAGAAAACCCTAAAATCGGATCCTCTCTTCTTTGTGGGCTGCCGTGTGCATCATTCCATGGAGCTCTCTCCTTTGTTCATCTCTGTAATTCTTTCTTTTGTTTTGTCTTCAATTATGTGTAGCTAAATTCCCCTTTGTTGGGGTTAGACTATTGCTATCTGAACTTGGTTGTAAAATGACTTCATTATAATGCAGTTTCCTTGTTCTTTATGAGTGTTTGATTCCATGCTTAATGCTTTCTTAGGCTTGATCACCCTAGGAATGATTAGTTGCTTTAATAGATAACTGGAAGGTTGGTGTTAGAGCTTGCTCATGAATCAAATGCCAAGTAGTTCATGAGCCTAGGGATAGGTCTTGAGGTGCTTGCAATCGTATAAGTCTTTACTTAATGCAAAATCTCAAGTTAATCCACCTAAGGAATTAGGGTTTAACTTGGGGTTTTAGGCTCAATGCACCTAAGGAATTAGGCTTGAGTATCTCAGAAAAGACTTGATTGTCATAATAGAATTAGGAACTGTGTTAGTTATCATTTCATAACAATCAAGGGAGGATTAGCTTAGTTTAACCCCAACAATTCTATCTAATTGTTATTCATCTTTCTGTTTGCACATTAACTGTTTGAAAAAATTCCAAAAAGAACAAAAACATTTTCTTCTTGTTTGCTTGTTAGATGTTAGAGCTACCTTCACTCCAAAATTTGATCGCCTAGATAGTAGTCTAATTTGCGAAGTGGTAATTGTCCACGATCCCTGAGAACGATATCCGGTCTTACCGTTTTATTACTTGCAACGAACCGGTACACTTGCCGAGTCCGTGTCAAGTTTTTGGCGCCGTTGCCGGGGATCGGTGTGCCAATATCACGAGTACCAAAGGGGACTCCTAATTTAGGCATTTTTACTGTTTTCCTACTGTGTTTTTTATTTCTTGTTTTCTGTTTCTCTGCTGTATTTTTCTATTTTTCTCTGTTGTTTTTCTGTTCTTCTCTGCTTTTTCTGCGCTACTCTGTTTGTTCAGTGTATGCGAGGTACAATCGACCCAGGTGAACTCCAATTCGAACCTGAGATCGAGAGACTCTGCAGAAGGAATAGAAAGAAAACCAAGGCAAGACAGAACAGAGAAAGAGCATCTTCTAGTAGACAAGAGCAACAAGTTGAGTTACCCAGTGTGCAAGAACCACAATTTGAAGTAACAGCTGTCACCATGGCAGAAAATAATGCACCAAGGAGAACAATGGGGGACTACACTTCCCCTAGAGTTGATAGATGTGGAACTCCGATTGTGAGACCCGCAGTGGCTTGCAATAATTTCGAAATCAAGGCATCACTTCTCCACCTTGTGCAGCAAAACCAATTTGGAGGGTTGGAGAGTGAAGACCCTCATGCTCACATTGGTACTTTCATTGAGCTGTGTGACACCATCAAGTTAAACGGAGCTTCCGATGAGGCCATTCGGTTAAGGCTTTTCCCTTTCTCTTTGAGGGATAGAGCTAAGGCATGGCTTCAATCTCATCCTCATGGAAGCATCATCACCTGGAACGACTTGGTCAGCAAGTTTTTATCTCGATTCTTTCCTCCGTCAAGAATGATTAAGCTGAGATCAGAGATCAATGCCTTTGCACAGAGGGATGGTGAGTCACTATATGAAGCCTGGGAGAGATTCAAGTCCTTACTCACAGCTTGTCCCAATCATGAACTAGAGACATGGCACCAGGTTGCAACATTTGTTAATGGGCTCAACAGGAATTCAAGAAGTATGATTGAAGCGGCTGCAGGAGGGACATTGAGTCAGAAGACGCCCGAAGAAGCAAAGGACTTGATTGAGAACATGGCTAACAATGACTATCAAATGCCTAGTTCTCGGTCAATGGTCAATAGAGGTGTTCTAGAGCTGGATGAAATTGGCGCTCTCAAGGCACAAATGGCTATTCTTACCAAGCAATTGGGGTCGGTTCAACTGCAGAATTCTCAACTGCAAGCTGTTCAAGTTCAGGGTGCCTCAGTGTGTGATTTATGTGGAGGCAACCATGCAAATGGAAACTGTGAGATCAATGTGGTTGGAAGTTCGGGACAAGAAGAGGTAAATTATATGGGCAACCAAGGGCCTAGAAATGATCCTTACTCCAACACCTACAATCCGGGGTGGCGCAACCATCCTAACTTTAGTTGGAGACAAGGGCAAAGTTCAAGTACTCAAGCAAAGCCTCCTCAAGAGAGTTCAAGCAAATTGGAGAACCTTTTAGGCCAGTTCATGCAAGCTACTCAAGAGACTATGAAGAATCAGAATGCCTCAATCAAGAACTTGGAACATCAAATAGGCCAACTAGCAAGGCAGATGGCAGAGAGACCTCAAGGACAATTGCCTGGGGATACTGAGAAGAACCCAAAGGAAGATTGTAAGGCCATTATTACAAGAAGTGGGAGAGTGTTAAATCCACAAGAAAAAGAGAGGGAAGAAAAGACAAGTGATGCTGGAATTGATAAGGTGCAGTTTGAAGAGGTAAACAATGAAGAACCCGGGAATTCCCAAGATACTACCTCTATCCCTATTGATGTAGAAGCTGAAGAACCGCAGAGGGAGAAATTGGTTGATGAAGAATTTGCGAAGAAGAAGACTAAAAGACAGATTCTGGAAGAGGTTGATAATCCCAAAGAGCTGCCCCCATATTTCAAAATCCCGTACCCCCAATGGTTGAAGAAGGAGGCAAAAGATCAGCATTTTTCTAAGTTCCTGGATGTATTCAAAAAGCTACAAATCAACATCCCGTTTGCCGAAGCTCTACAGCAGATGCCTTCCTACGCAAAATTCATGAAAGAGATCCTTACAAACAAAAGAAGGTGGAAGGAGGAGACAGTGATGCTTACTGAAGAGTGCAGTGCTATACTTCAAAGGAAGCTGCCAGTAAAAATGAAGGACCCGGGCAGTTTCACTATCCCATGCACGATTGGTCATCTGAACATAGGGAGAGCATTGTGCGATTTAGGGGCAAGTATTAATCTGATGCCGCTCTCCATTTTCAAGAAGCTGGGGATTGGTGAGGTAAAACCAACAGGGATTTCTCTTCAACTGGCAGACCGCTCCATTACATATCCCTATGGTGTTGTGGAGGATTTGTTGGTGAAGGTAGATAAATTCATTTTTCCAGCAGATTTTGTGGTGTTAGATATGGCTGAAGATGGTGATACTCCTCTGATTCTTGGGAGACCATTCCTAGCAACAGGTAGAGCCTTGATCGATGTCAACCAAGGGGAATTGGTGCTTCGGGTACAAGACGAAAAGGTCACCTTTAATGTGTTTGAAGATAAGGGTGACCCACCGGTGCTAGAGTTGAAAGAATTGCCATCCCATCTCCGTTATGCTTTCCTTGGGATGAACTCTTCATTCCCAGTTATCATCAGTAGTGGGTTGAATTCCTTGGAAGAAGAGAAGCTGTTGAGGGTGCTTAGGGAGCACAAATCTGCAATCGGATGGTCTATGTCCGATTTGAAAGGGATAAGCCCATCCTTTTGCATGCACAAAATCCGTGTGGAGGAAAATTTCAAGCCGGTTAGGCAACCGCAAAGAAGACTCAACCCGAATATGAAAGAAGTTGTGAGGAAGGAGATTGTGAAGTTGTTGGATGCGGGCATTATCTACCCCATCTCCGATAGTCCATGGGTGAGTCCGGTCCAAGTTGTGCCGAAGAAAGGGGGGATGACAGTGGTAGCAAATGAAAAGGATGAACTTATTCCCTCTAGGACCGTGTCTGGATGGAGGGTATGCATTGATTACAGAAGACTGAATGAGGCCACCAGAAAAGACCACTTTCCATTGCCCTTCATTGATCAGATGCTAGAGAGGTTGGCGGGCCATGCTTTCTATTGTTTCCTTGATGGATACCTCGGGTATAACCAGATTGTGGTTGACCCAGAGGACCAAGAGAAGACCGCTTTCACCTACCCTTATGGAGTCTATGCATACAGGAGAATGCCTTTCGGGTTGTGCAATGCACCCGCCACTTTTCAAAGGTGCATGCTATCCATATTTTCTGATATGAATGAAAAATTTATTGAGGTATTTATGGACGATTTTTCTGTGTTTGGTGATTCTTTTGATAACTGTTTGAATAATCTTGCCTGTGTTCTAAAAAAGGTGCCAAGAAACTAACCTCGTTTTAAATTGGGAAAAATGCCATTTCATGGTTAGGGAGGGTATAGTTCTTGGGCATAAAATTTCATCACGGGGATGGAGGTTGATAGAGCCAAAATTGAAGTGATTGAAAAACTTCCTCCTCCCTTAAATGTGAAAGGTGTTAGAAGCTTCCTAGGGCATGCGGGTTTTTATAGAAGGTTCATAAAAGATTTTTCAAAAATTGTGAAACCCTTATGCAAGCTTTTGGTAGCTGATACTCCTTTTATATTTGATGATGATTGCATGCATGCCTTCAAAATTTTGAAAGAAAAACTCACCACCGCACGGTCATTGCACCTCCAGATTGGAGTTTACCTTTTGAGCTAATGTGTGATGCAAGTGACTATGCGGTGGGAGCTATTTTGGGCCAAAGAAAAAACAAAGTGTTGCATGTCATTTACTATGCCGGTCGTGTGCTTAATGATGCCCAATTGAATTACACTACGACTGAAAAAGAATTGCTTGCTGTGGTATTTGCTTTTGATAAATTTAGATCCTACTTGATTGGTTGTAAAACTACTGTCTACACTGATCATTCTGCTTTGAGATATCTTATGACTAAACAGGATGCTAAGCCAAGGCTTATTAGGTGGATACTACTACTCCAAGAGTTTGATTTGGAAATAAAGGACAAGAAAGGAGTGGAGAATGTGGTAGCCGACCATTTGTCTAGGCTTCCACAAGCAGATGTCCAAGCAGAAGCAAAGTTGCCAATTCAAGAGGAATTCCCAGATGAACAGTTGTTTGTGGTGCAAGTGGCACCTTGGTTCGCAGATATTGCAAATTACAAGGCAGCCAATAAGATTCCTAAGGACTTCAATGCGCAACAGAGGAAGAAGCTCATTCATGATGCCAAGTTCTATATTTGGGATGAGCCGTATCTTTTCGTAAGAGGTTCGAGATGGAATTCTGAGGAGGTGCATACCGGAAGAAGAAATTAATGGGGTGTTGACCCACTGCCACAACTCACCCTATGGAGGACACTTTGGTGGTGAGAGGACCGCCATGAAGATTTTGCAAAGCGGGCTATTTTGGCCCACTATTTTCAAGGACTCCCGAGCTTGGGTGATGAATTGTGATAAATGTCAGAGGACCGGTAGTATTTCCAAGAGAAATGAGATGCCCTTGAAGGGTATACTTGAGGTGGAGCTCTTCGATGTGTGGGGGATCGACTTCATGGGTCCTTTCCCATCATCTTACAACAACAAGTACATTCTGGTGGCGGTTGATTATGTGAGCAAGTGGGTGGAAGCCGTGCCAACTCTGAAAGATGATGCAAGAACGGTGATCAGTTTTGTGAGGAAGAATATTTTTACCCGGTTTGGGACCCCTAGGGCTATCATTAGTGATGGGGGTACCCACTTTTGTAATAAGGAGTTCAATGCAGTGCTTGCCAGATTTGGGGTGAACCACAAAGTTACCACACCATACCATCCCCAAACCAGTGGGCAAGTGGAATTGTCCAACCGGGAGTTGAAGAGGATTTTGGAAAAAACTGTGAACAATGCAAGGAAGGATTGGGCGAAGAAATTGGATGATGCACTTTGGGCCTATCGGACTGCTTATAAGACGCCTATTGGTATGTCACCTTACCAATTAGTGTTCGGGAAATCATGTCACCTTCCGGTAGAGCTACAACACCGTGCTTTTTGGGCAGTGAAGGCCCTAAACTTTGATACAAGGCTGGCCATGGATAAGAGGATGCTTCAATTGAATGAGTTGGATGAGTTCCGACTCTTGGCTTATGAGAGTGCCAGGATATACAAGGAAAGAACCAAGTTCTGGCATGATAAGTACATTCTTCCCAAGCAATTTGAAGAAGGCCAGTCAGTTTTGCTGTTCAACTCAAGACTCAAGTTTTTCCCGGGCAAATTGAGATCAAGATGGTCAGGCCCATTCTATGTCAAGTCAATTTCTCCATTTGGTTCAGTTGAATTGGAAAATCCATCATCCGGAAATACTTTCACTGTCAATGGGCACAGGCTCAAGCACTACCTTGGAGGAGATTTTAATCGTCAGGCAGTCTCCATCCCTCTTGAGGCACCATCTTAGAAATCATCCGTCAAGCTAGTGACGTTAAAGAAGCGCTTATTGGGAGGCAACCCAATTTTTATTTTTTATTTTCATCTTCTCTTTTGTTTTTGATTTCTCCTCTTGAATAATTTGAGAAGCTCAAGAGGTTTGTTAATAGTTTGTTGAGTGATTCCAGATTTTGAAGGAAGGAGGAGAAGAAGGGCAGGAGGAAACAAAACCAGAAAGCATGTGATGCAGCACCACTACCACCTGGGTGAGTTGTTCCAGTTTTCTCCCCTCTCTAAGCTTCATTATTTACATTGAGGACAATGTAAGTCTTTAAGCTTGGGGTAGGGGTAATCTTTTTGCTTGCATTGTAAATATTGCATTCATATAGGCTTAAGTTTGCATGATCGCATGATTCGGTTACCCCTGCTTAGATTGAGCTTATGATTATGAGAGCTAAGTGCCAATTTTTCTGTGATAGTGAATTTTTGGACCCTGATTTTATATTCTTGTGATATGGCTTCATTAAATATGCTTGAGATGGTCTTGGATAGTTGATGATTAGCATGTGTTTCTTTAGACTTGTGTTCCTCACTGGTTCTTGAACTGATAAATGTGAGCTTTTGAGCCATTAGGGGGTACTCACTAAATCTGCCCCCGTTCCTTGTGTAGAGTGTGTTCCTCTTGGATTGTTTTTCTCTAGAACTTGACTTGAAACCATTTCGAAACTTGAAAATTTTTTAGAACATTTTTGAAAAGGATTGAGGCAATAGGTGTTTTTTCCGGCCTTCTGAGCTTTGAATGAATAATGCTACCCGTAGTTGCCCATTTTGAGCCTGAATGAATAGCATGCTTTTCTTGGTACCCTGAAATGTTGTGTTAGATATGCTTATGAGGGACCTTCTAAAGTACTGTGTAAAAAGGGTTGGAAAATGTAGTTGAAAGTTTGGGATGATGAAAAGAAAAAAAAAATGAATCTGAAAAAAAATTTTCTCTTGAATTGAAAAATCTTCCCTTCTCCAAACAAAAGAAAAAAAAAGGAAAAAAAAAAGAGAAAAAGAAATAAAAATGGAGAAGGGGATGACAAGAGAAGTGAGAAATAGCAAAAATAAAAGGAAAGAATGGTGGAAAAGTAAACTGAAACCCAAAGAAAGGTATTTTAGAAGGTCGTGCCTTGCAATGCTTGATTGTTTGTATAGCCTTTTGAAATTTCCTGTTCTTGAAATTCCCACCTGAAAATTGATCCCATGGCCCCATTACAACCAAAGAATAAGACCTCTTGATTCTTAGATGTTTTCATTAATAAAGTAAAGATTTGGTTGATAGTCAAGCATATGGTAGGAATCATTCCTTGAGGAAAATGGAGTGAATTGTTATATATACTTGAACACTTGAGTGAGTGAGGCAAGAATGAGAGCCAAGCAAATGAACAAGCTTGGGGTGAGCTTCAAGTAAGATAGAGTGCCCGAATCAATGAGAATGTGAGTCTAGGAAACCTAAGGCCCTAATTGGACTTGAATTGATTGTCTCTTGCTGAAATAATTGAATGCCTGTTACTTGGATCATTTTACTCGGGTTCTTGATTCACTATCCATGCTTTGTTTATTTTGGTTTTCTGGCCTTGGTTTTTGCTTGAGGACAAGCAAAGTCTTAAGCTTGGGGTGATTTGATGAGTGTGATTTCACCTCATTTTCCATGTACATTTCTGCATGCATTTGCATTTAGTTAGGCCATTTTAGTTGGATTTTGTTTAGTTTTTCTTTTGGAACGGATAAGGTGGTATTGTGTGTTGTTTTGCAGGGATTTATGATTAAATGCCCAAGTTTTAGCCATGAGGAAGCTGAGATGAAGAGAAGGCCTGAAAACTGAAGAAAAAGGGGGGCAAAAAGTCAGAATCTGTCACGGCCTGGCCGTGATGGCTATCACGGCTGTGACCCAAAACCACCAAAAGTCAGAAGCGATCACGGCTTGGCCGTGATGGAGATCATGGGTGTGAAAAATGGGCTCGCGTCGCGAAGAAAGACTCGCCTCGCGAGAGACTGATTGTGCCTAAACCACCAAAAGTCAGAGACGATCACGGCCTAGCCGTGATGTACATCACGGCCTAGCCGTGATGTACATCACGGCCTAGCCGTGATGTACATCACGGCCTAGCCGTGATGTACATCACGGCCGTGACCCAGAAACCTCCAAAAGTCAGAATCATTCACGGCTTGGCCGTGATGGGGATCACGGGCATGAAAAGTGGTCTCGCGTCGCGAAGAAAGACTCGCCTTGCGAGAGAGTAAGTTTGCCAGAACTGCAAGAGACAGAACCCGTCACGGCCTGGCCGTGATGGCTATCACGGCCGTGACCGGCCACGAGTTATAAAAGAACTGAGCAGAACAGAAGAAAATCATCCAGAGAGAAAACCCTAAAATCAGATCCTCTGCTGTTGTGGCTGCTGTGCATCATTCCATGGAGCTCTCTCCTTTGTTCATCTCTGTAATTCTTTCTTTTGTTTTGTCTTCAATTATGTGTAGCTAAATTCCCCTTTGTTGGGGTTAGACTATTGCTATCTGAACTTGGTTGTAAAATGACTTGAATATAATGCAGTTTCCTTGTTCTTTATGAGTGTTTGATTCCATGCTTAATGCTTTCTTAGGCTTGATCACCCTAGGAATGATTAGTTGCTTTAATAGATAACTGGAAGGTTGGTGTTAGAGCTTGCTCATGAATCAAATGCCAAGTAGTTCATGAGCCTAGGGATAGGTCTTGAGGTGCTTGCAATCGTATAAGTCTTTACTTAATGCAAAATCTCAGGTTAATCCACCTAAGGAATTAGGGTTTAACTTGGGGTTTTAGGCTCAATGCACCTAAGGAATTAGGCTTGAGTATCTCAGAAAAGACTTGATTGTCATAATAGAATTAGGAACTGTGTTAGTTATCATTTCATAACAATCAAGGGAGGATTAGCTTAGTTTAACCCCAACAATTCTATCTAATTGTTATTCATCTTTCTGTTTGCACATTAACTGTTTGAAAAAATTCCAAAAAGAACAAAAACATTTTCTTCTTGTTTGCTTGTTAGATGTTAGAGCTACCTTCACTCCAAAATTTGATCGCCTAGATAGTAGTCTAATTTGCGAAGTGGTAATTGTCCACGATCCCTGAGAACGATATCCGGTCTTACCGTTTTATTACTTGCAACGAACCGGTACACTTGCCGAGTCCGTGTCAAGTTTTTGGCGCCGTTGCCGGGGATCGGTGTGCCAATATCACGAGTACCAAAGGGGACTCCTAATTTAGGCATTTTTACTGTTTTCCTACTGTGTTTTTTATTTCTTGTTTTCTGTTTCTCTGCTGTATTTTTCTATTTTTCTCTGTTGTTTTTCTGTTCTTCTCTGCTTTTTCTGCGCTACTCTGTTTGTTCAGTGTATGCGAGGTACAATCGACCCAGGTGAACTCCAATTCGAACCTGAGATCGAGAGACTCTGCAAAAGGAATAGAAAGAAAACCAAGGCAAGACAGAACAGAGAAAGAGCATCTTCTAGTAGACAACAACAAGTTGAGTTACCCAGTGTGCAAGAACCACAATTTGAAGTAGCAGCTGTCACCATGGCAGAAAATAATGCACCAAGGAGAACAATGGGGGACTACACTTCCCCTAGAGTTGATAGATGTGGAACTCCGATTGTGAGACCCGCAGTGGCTTGCAATAATTTCGAAATCAAGGCATCACTTCTCCACCTTGTGCAGCAAAACCAATTTGGAGGGTTGGAGAGTGAAGACCCTCATGCTCACATTGGTACTTTCATTGAGCTGTGTGACACCATCAAGTTAAACGGAGCTTCCGATGAGGCCATTCGGTTAAGGCTTTTCCCTTTCTCTTTGAGGGATAGAGCTAAGGCATGGCTTCAATCTCATCCTCATGGAAGCATCATCACCTGGAACGACTTGGTCAGCAAGTTTTTATCTCGATTCTTTCCTCCGTCAAGAATGATTAAGCTGAGATCAGAGATCAATGCCTTTGCACAGAGGGATGGTGAGTCACTATATGAAGCCTGGGAGAGATTCAAGTCCTTACTCACAGCTTGTCCCAATCATGAACTAGAGACATGGCAGCAGGTTGCAACATTTGTTAATGGGCTCAACAGGAATTCAAGAAGTATGATTGAAGCGGCTGCAGGAGGGACATTGAGTCAGAAGACGCCCGAAGAAGCAAAGGACTTGATTGAGAACATGGCTAACAATGACTATCAAATGCCTAGTTCTCGGTCAATCGTCAATAGAGGTGTTCTAGAGCTGGATGAAATTGGCGCTCTCAAGGCACAAATGGCTATTCTTACCAAGCAATTGGGGTCGGTTCAACTGCAGAATTCTCAACTGCAAGCTGTTCAAGTTCAGGGTGCCTCAGTGTGTGATTTCTGTGGAGGCAACCATGCAAATGGAAACTGTGAGATCAATGTGGTTGGAAGTTCGGGACAAGAAGAGGTAAATTATATGGGCAACCAAGGGCCTAGAAATGATCCTTACTCCAACACCTACAATCCGGGGTGGCGCAACCATCCTAACTTTAGTTGGAGACAAGGGCAAAGTTCAAGTACTCAAGCAAAGCCTCCTCAAGAGAGTTCAAGCAAATTGGAGAACCTTTTAGGCCAGTTCATGCAAGCTACTCAAGAGACTATGAAGAATCAGAATGCCTCAATCAAGAACTTGGAGCATCAAATAGGCCAACTAGCAAGGCAGATGGCAGAGAGACCTCAAGGACAATTGCCTGGGGATACTGAGAAGAACCCAAAGGAAGATTGTAAGGCCATTATTACAAGAAGTGGGAGAGTGTTAAATCCACAAGAAAAAGAGAGGGAAGAAAAGACAAGTGATGCTGGAATTGATAAGGTGCAGTTTGAAGAGGTAAACAATGAAGAACCCGGGAATTCCCAAGATACTACCTCTATCCCTATTGATGTAGAAGTTGAAGAACCGCAGAGGGAGAAATTGGTTGATGAAGAATTTGCGAAGAAGAAGACTAAAAGACAGATTCTGGAAGAGGTTGATAATCCCAAAGAGCTGCCCCCATATTTCAAAATCCCGTACCCCCAACGGTTGAAGAAGGAGGCAAAAGATCAGCAGTTTTCTAAGTTCCTGGATGTATTCAAAAAGCTACAAATCAACATCCCGTTTCTTTGAAGCTCTCACAAACAGATGCCTTCCTACGCAAAGTTCATGAAAGAGATCCTTACAAACAAAAGAAGGTGGAAGGAGGAGACAGTGATGCTTACTGAAGAGTGCAGTGCTATACTTCAAAGGAAGCTGCCAGTAAAAATGAAGGACCCGGGCAGTTTCACTATCCCATGCACGATTGGTCATCTGAACATAGGGAGAGCATTGTGCGATTTAGGGGCAAGTATTAATCTGATGCCGCTCTCCATTTTCAAGAAGTCGGGATTGGTGAGGTAAAACCAACAGGGATTTCTCTTCAATCGCGGAGACCGCTCCATTACATATCCCTATGGTGTTGTGGAGGATTTGTTGGTGAAGGTAGATAAATTCATTTTTCCAGCAGATTTTGTGGTGTTAGATATGGTGAAGATGGTGATACTCCTCTCGATTCTTGGGGAGACCATTCCTAGCAATGGTAGAGCCTTGATCGATGTCAACCAAGGGGAATTGGTGCTTCGGGTACAAGACGAAAAGGTCACCTTTAATGTGTTTGAAGCGATGAAACACCCAAGCGACAAGGACACATGCATGATAGTGGACCTCATTGAGTCATTATCTGACAAGAGTTTGCACCAGAAGTTTGAAGATTCGTTAGAAGCCGCTCTAATGGTAGAGGATGTAGAAGAAGAAGTATGTGCAGAAGAAATTGATCTCATGATTAAATCTCTGGAGGCTTGTCTGGTTGTGAATACTGATGAAGACAAAGTGGTGGAAGATGTGAGAATTGAAGATAAGGGTGACCCACCGGTGCTAGAGTTGAAAGAATTGCCATCCCATCTCCGTTATGCTTTCCTTGGGATGAACTCTTCATTCCCAGTTATCATCGATGAGTGGGTTGAATTCCTTGGAAGAAGAGAAGCTGTTGAGGGTGCTTAGGGAGCACAAATCTGCAATCGGATGGTCTATGTCCGATTTGAAAGGGATAAGCCCCTCCTTTTGCATGCACAAAATCCGTGTGGAGGAAAATTTCAAGCCGGTTAGGCAACCACAAAGAAGACTCAACCCGAATATGAAAGAAGTTGTGAGGAAGGAGATTGTGAAGTTGTTGGATGCGGGCATTATCTACCCCATCTCCGATAGTCCATGGGTGAGTCCGGTCCAAGTTGTGCCGAAGAAAGGGGGGATGACAGTGGTAGCAAATGAAAAGGATGAACTTATTCCCTCTAGGACCGTGTCTGGATGGAGGGTATGCATTGATTACAGAAGACTGAATGAGGCCACCAGAAAAGACCACTTTCCATTGCCCTTCATTGATCAGATGCTAGAGAGGTTGGCGGGCCATGCTTTCTATTGTTTCCTTGATGGATACTCTGGGTATAACCAGATTGTGGTTGACCCAGAGGACCAAGAGAAGACCGCTTTCACCTACCCTTATGGAGTCTATGCATACAGGAGAATGCCTTTCGGGTTGTGCAATGCACCCGCCACTTTTCAAAGGTGCATGCTATCCATATTTTCTGATATGAATGAAAAATTTATTGAGGTATTTATGGACGATTTTTCTGTGTTTGGTGATTCTTTTGATAACTGTTTGAATAATCTTGCCTGTGTTCTAAAAAGGTGCCAAGAAACTAACCTCGTTTTAAATTGGGAAAAATGCCATTTCATGGTTAGGGAGGGTATAGTTCTTGGGCATAAAATTTCATCACGGGGGATGGAGGTTGATAGAGCCAAAATTGAAGTGATTGAAAAACTTCCTCCTCCCTTAAATGTGAAAGGTGTTAGAAGCTTCCTAGGGCATGCGGGTTTTTATAGAAGGTTCATAAAAGATTTTTCAAAAATTGTGAAACCCTTATGCAAGCTTTTGGTAGCTGATACTCCTTTTATATTTGATGATGATTGCATGCATGCCTTCAAAATTTTGAAAGAAAAACTCACCACCGCACCGGTCATTGCACCTCCAGATTGGAGTTTACCTTTTGAGCTAATGTGTGATGCAAGTGACTATGCGGTGGGAGCTATTTTGGGCCAAAGAAAAAACAAAGTGTTGCATGTCATTTACTATGCCAGTCGTGTGCTTAATGATGCCCAATTGAATTACACTACGACTGAAAAAGAATTGCTTGCTGTGGTATTTGCTTTTGATAAATTTAGATCCTACTTGATTGGTTGTAAAACTACTGTCTACACTGATCATTCTGCTTTGAGATATCTTATGACTAAACAGGATGCTAAGCCAAGGCTTATTAGGTGGATACTACTACTCCAAGAGTTTGATTTGGAAATAAAGGACAAGAAAGGAGTGGAGAATGTGGTAGCCGACCATTTGTCTAGGCTTCCACAAGCAGATGTCCAAGCAGAAGCAAAGTTGCCAATTCAAGAGGAATTCCCAGATGAACAGTTGTTTGTGGTGCAAGTGGCACCTTGGTTCGCAGATATTGCAAATTACAAGGCAGCCAATAAGATTCCTAAGGACTTCAATGCGCAACAGAGGAAGAAGCTCATTCATGATGCCAAGTTCTATATTTGGGATGAGCCGTATCTTTTCAGAAGAGGTTCAGATGGAATTCTGAGGAGGTGCATACCGGAAGAAGAAATTAATGGGGTGTTGACCCACTGCCACAACTCACCCTATGGAGGACACTTTGGTGGTGAGAGGACCGCCATGAAGATTTTGCAAAGCGGGCTATTTTGGCCCACTATTTTCAAGGACTCCCGAGCTTGGGTGATGAATTGTGACAAATGTCAGAGGACCGGTAGTATTTCCAAGAGAAATGAGATGCCCTTGAAGGGTATACTTGAGGTGGAGCTCTTCGATGTGTGGGGGATCGACTTCATGAGTCCTTTCCCATCATCTTACAACAACAAGTACATTCTGGTGGCGGTTGATTATGTGAGCAAGTGGGTGGAAGCCGTGCCAACTCTGAAAGATGATGCAAGAACGGTGATCAGTTTTGTGAGGAAGAATATTTTTACCCGGTTTGGGACCCCTAGGGCTATCATTAGTGATGGGGGTACCCACTTTTGCAATAAGGAGTTCAATGCAGTGCTTGCCAGATTTGGGGTGAACCACAAAGTTACCACACCATACCATCCCCAAACCAGTGGGCAAGTGGAATTGTCCAACCGGGAGTTGAAGAGGATTTTGGAAAAAACTGTGAACAATGCAAGGAAGGATTGGGCGAAGAAATTGGATGATGCACTTTGGGCCTATCGGACTGCTTATAAGACGCCTATTGGTATGTCACCTTACCAATTAGTGTTCGGGAAATCATGTCACCTTCCGGTAGAGCTACAACACCGTGCTTTTTGGGCAGTGAAGGCCCTAAACTTTGATACAAGGCTGGCCATGGATAAGAGGATGCTTCAATTGAATGAGTTGGATGAGTTCCGACTCTTGGCTTATGAGAGTGCCAGGATATACAAGGAAAGAACCAAGTTCTGGCATGATAAGTACATTCTTCCCAAGCAATTTGAAGAAGGCCAGTCAGTTTTGCTGTTCAACTCAAGACTCAAGTTTTTCCCGGGCAAATTGAGATCAAGATGGTCAGGCCCATTCTATGTCAAGTCAATTTCTCCATTTGGTTCGATTGAATTGGAAAATCAATCATCAGGAAATACTTTCACTGTCAATGGGCACAGGCTCAAGCACTACCTTGGAGGAGATTTTAATCGTCGGGCAGTCTCCATCCCTCTTGAGGCACCATCTTAGAAATCATCCGTCAAGCTAGTGACGTTAAAGAAGCGCTTATTGGGAGGCAACCCAATTTTTATTTTTTATTTTCATCTTCTCTTTTGTTTTTGATTTCTCCTCTTGAATAATTTGAGAAGCTCAAGAGGTTTGTTAATAGTTTGTTGAGTGATTCCAGATTTTGAAGGAAGGAGGAGAAGAAGGGCAGGAGGAAACAAAACCAGAAAGCATGTGATGCAGCACCACTACCACCTGGGTGAGTTGTTCCAGTTTCTCCCCTCTCTAAGCTTCATTATTTACATTGAGGACAATGTAAGTCTTTAAGCTTGGGGTAGGGGTAATCTTTTTGCTTGCATTGTAAATATTGCATTCATATAGGCTTAAGTTTGCATGATCGCATGATTCGGTTACCCCTGCTTAGATTGAGCTTATGATTATGAGAGCTAAGTGCCAATTTTTCTGTGATAGTGAATTTTTGGACCCTGATTTTATATTCTTGTGATATGGCTTCATTAAATATGCTTGAGATGGTCTTGGATAGTTGATGATTAGCATGTGTTTCTTTAGACTTGTGTTCCTCACTGGTTCTTGAACTGATAAATGTGAGCTTTTGAGCCATTAGGGGGTACTCACTAAATCTGCCCCCGTTCCTTGTGTAGAGTGTGTTCCTCTTGGATTGTTTTTCTCTAGAACTTGACTTGAAACCATTTCGAAACTTGAAAATTTTTTAGAACATTTTTGAAAAGGATTGAGGCAATAGGTGTTTTTTCCGGCCTTCTGAGCTTTGAATGAATAATGCTACCCGTAGTTTCCCATTTTGAGCCTGAATGAATAGCATGCTTTTCTTGGTACCCTGAAATGTTGTGTTAGATATGCTTATGAGGGACCTTCTAAAGTACTGTGTAAAAAGGGTTGGAAAATGTAGTTGAAAGTTTGGGATGATGAAAAGAAGAAAAAAATGAATCTGAAAAAAAATTTTCTCTTGAATTGAAAAATCTTCCCTTCTCCAAACAAAAGAAAAAAAAAGGAAAAAAAAAAAAGAGAAAAAGAAATAAAAATGGAGAAGGGGATGACAAGAGAAGTGAGAAATAGCAAAAATAAAAGGAAAGAATGGTGGAAAAGTAAACTGAAACCCAAAGAAAGGTATTTTAGAAGGTCGTGCCTTGCAATGCTTGATTGTTTGTATAGCCTTTTGAAATTTCCTGTTCTTGAAATTCCCACCTGAAAATTGATCCCATGGCCCCATTACAACCAAAGAATAAGACCTCTTGATTCTTAGATGTTTTCATTAATAAAGTAAAGATTTGGTTGATAGTCAAGCATATGGTAGGAATCATTCCTTGAGGAAAATGGAGTGAATTGTTATATATACTTGAACACTTGAGTGAGTGAGGCAAGAATGAGAGCCAAGCAAATGAACAAGCTTGGGGTGAGCTTCAAGTAAGATAGAGTGCCCGAATCAGTGAGAATGTGAGTCTAGGAAACCTAAGCCCCTAATTGGACTTGAATTGATTGTCTCTTGCTGAAATAATTGAATGCCTGTTACTTGGATCATTTTACTCGGGTTCTTGATTCACTATCCATGCTTTGTTTATTTTGGTTTTCTGGCCTTGGTTTTTGCTTGAGGACAAGCAAAGTCTTAAGCTTGGGGTGATTTGATGAGTGTGATTTCACCTCATTTTCCATGTACATTTCTGCATGCATTTGCATTTAGTTAGGCCATTTTAGTTGGATTTTGTTTAGTTTTTCTTTTGGAACGGATAAGGTGGTATTGTGTGTTGTTTTGCAAGGATTTATGATTAAATGCCCAAGTTTTAGCCATGAGGAAGCTGAGATGAAAAGAAGGCCTGAAAACTGAAGAAAAAGGGGGACAAAAAGTCAGAATCTGTCACGGCCTGGCCGTGATGGCTATCACGGCCGTGACCCAAAACCACCAAAAGTCAGAAGCGATCATGGCTTGGCCGTGATGGAGATCATGGGTGTGAAAAATGGGCTCGCGTCGCGAAGAAAGACTCGCCTCGCGAGAGACTGATTGTGCCTAAACCACCAAAAGTCAGAGACGATCACGGCCTAGCCGTGATGTACATCACGGCCGTGACCCAGAAACCTCCAAAAGTCAGAATCATTCACGGCTTGGCCGTGATGGGGATCACGGGCATGAAAAGTGGTCTCGCGTCGCGAAGAAAGACTCGCCTCGCGAGAGAGTAAGTTTGCCAGAACTGCAAGAGACAGAACCCGTCACGGCCTGGCCGTGATGGCTATCACGGCCGTGATCGGCCACGAGTTATAAAAGAACTGAGCAGACCAGAAGAAAATCATCCAGAGAGAAAACCCTAAAATCAGATCCTCTGCTGCTGTGGCTACTGTGCATCATTCCATGGAGCTCTCTCCTTTGTTCATCTCTGTAATTCTTTCTTTTGTTTTGTCTTCAATTATGTGTAGCTAAATTCCCCTTTGTTGGGGTTAGACTATTGCTATCTGAACTTGGTTGTAAAATGACTTGATTATAATGCAGTTTCCTTGTTCTTTATGAGTGTTTGATTCCATGCTTAATGCTTTCTTAGGCTTGATCACCCTAGGAATGATTAGTTGCTTTAATAGATAACTGGAAGGTTGGTGTTAGAGCTTGCTCATGAATCAAATGCCAAGTAGTTCATGAGCCTAGGGATAGGTCTTGAGGTGCTTGCAATCGTATAAGTCTTTACTTAATGCAAAATCTCAGGTTAATCCACCTAAGGAATTAGGGTTTAACTTGGGGTTTTAGGCTCAATGCACCTAAGGAATTAGGCTTGAGTATCTCAGAAAAGACTTGATTGTCATAATAGAATTAGGAACTGTGTTAGTTATCATTTCATAACAATCAAGGGAGGATTAGCTTAGTTTAACCCCAACAATTCTATCTAATTGTTATTCATCTTTCTGTTTGCACATTAACTGTTTGAAAAAATTCCAAAAAGAACAAAAACATTTTCTTCTTGTTTGCTTGTTAGATGTTAGAGCTACCTTCACTCCAAAATTTGATCGCCTAGATAGTAGTCTAATTTGCGAAGTGGTAATTGTCCACGATCCCTGAGAACGATATCCGGTCTTACCGTTTTATTACTTGCAACGAACCGGTACACTTGCCGAGTCCGTGTCAAATTTTTTCAAGTGAAGAAGAAGGTCACTATAAATAGAAGACCTCAACCACTGAAGAATAACTTTTGCAAGCTGAACTTTTGCCAATCTACAATCTCGCATTCTTTCATTCTTTCAAGAGCAAAAGTCTGTATTCTTTAGATTGAATATTGTTGTAATATTCAACCGATCTTAAACTTCCACATCCTCACACATAGTGAGCTAGAAGATCAAAAGCAAACAATCTCTTTGTTGGAGTTAGAGCCTGAAGAGGCTTGGTAAGAAAGGAACACTTGTAGCCTGGAGAGGTGTTGAATACTTGTTGTAATCTATTTGGAAAAATAGTGGAGGAAAACCTTCAAGTCGAAGGGACTAGACGTAGCTCTTGGTTGGAAGAGAGTGAACCAGGATAAAACATCTTGTGTGATTCTTCTAATCCATTAACTCTTACAGTTTTATTTGTTTTACTGACTGTGGGGATTTGAACTTGATTTTGTTAATCTTTTAAAAGATCATTTTCTGTGTGTGCTTATATCTTTTATTCTTTCTATGAGAAAATAAGTTTTGAAAAAGGTTGTTTTCGAAAATTATTAACAAACACAATTCAACCCCCTTTCTTGTGTTTGCCAGTGTCAACTTCAGTTGGTATCAGAGCTCAGCCTCGAAAGGGTTGAGCATCTAACAAGTGCTGAGGGAGTATGATCTAACAACCATGGATGTAGAAGGACAAGCAATCAACAGACCTCCTCTCTTTGATGGAACTGATCATGACTACTGGAAGAAGAGTATCATGGCCTTCTTGGATGCACAGAACGTAGATATTTGGGAGTTGATTGAAACCGGCTACACAGAGCCAAGAGGTGAAGCTAGAGCTGCTGTCCCTAGAGCCCAATGGACTCAAGAGAAAAAAAATCAACATCAGCTCAATCTAAAAGCTAAGCACTATCTCATGTGTGCTATTACCAGATCTTAGCATGATAAGGTCCATAGCTGTAATACTGCTAAGGAAATATGGGATACCCTTGCCCTAGCTCATGAAGGGTCATCTCAAGTAAAGGAATCAAAGATAAGCATGCTGGTTCACCAGTATGAACTATTTAAAATGACTGATCATGAAACAATAGATCAAATGTTTGGAAGATTTCAAACTATCACCAACAGTCTCAGATCTCTCGGAAAAACATTTGAAAATAGAGACCATGTTAGAAAGATTCTGAGAAGTTTATCCAAGCAATGGAGACCCAAGGTTACTGCTATTCAGGAAGCTAAGAACCTGAATACTCTTTCTCTAGAAGTGCTTCTTAGATCTCTCAAGGTTCATGAACTTGAACTGAATGAAAAAGATAACTCCAGAAAAGGAATGTCTATTGCCCTAAAGGCAAAGAAAGCGAGTTCATCAAAAGTTCTCAAAGCTGTTAAATCTTCAGATGATGCTGGAACTTCATATACTGATGAAGGATCAGATGAAGATGAACTATCTTTCATCTCCAGAAAGATTCAACTAATGTGGAGAAAGAAAGGTGGCTTCAGGAGGAACCCGTTCAACAAAAACTTTTCCAAGGAGAAGTCGGACTCCAAGGAAAAAGGTCCACCCTTGTGCTTTGAATGCAAGAAGCCTAGTCATTTCAAAGCTGATTGCCCTTATCTGAAGGACAAAAAGAAGTTCTTCAAAAAGAAGAAGGGTTTGATGGCTACTTGGGAGGATCTGGATCTATCCTCATCTAATGAAGAAGATGAAGCCGAAGAAGAGGCAAATATCTGTCTCATGCCTGACACGTCATCAGAAAGTGAATACACTGATGCTGAGGTAATGGACTCTGACACGTCCACTCTTCAAAATGCATTTGATGAATTGTTGCATGAGTCGTCCATACTGTCTCATGAGTATAAAATTCTCAAAAATAAGTTTACAAAACTATCAAAAGAATATGATAAGGTTTGCATGGAAAAACAAAACCTTAAAGATGAAAATGACAAACTAAAATCGGAGAATGTCAGACTAACTGACAAACTCGAGTGTGAGCCTGATGTCTCTTGTGAAGTTGCAAAACTGAAACAAGATGTGATTTGACAGACACTCTGTCAAAGTTTGTAGGTGGCTCAGATAAGCTCAGCCTCATTTTAAGGTATTATAGGTCACCTTATGATAAATCTGGCCTCGGTTATGACAAGGAGAAGCACGAAGCATCTCACAAAAGGTCAAAACCACATGATGGATATGCTGTTTCTTTTGATAAGAACATGTGTAATGTCAAGAAAAATGATGGATCACTTTTATTCACTGCTAAGAGGCAAAACAATCTGTATAAGATTGACTTGGAGGACCTCTCAAATCAAAGTGTCTCATATCTAGTGTCCATTGAAGATGAGCGATGGATTTAGCACAAAAGGCTAGGTCATGCAAGCTTGAGATTAATCTCAAAGCTTAATAAGCATAACCTCGTGAGAGGGCTACCAAACCTTAAGTACAAATCTGATACTCTCTGTGATGTATGTCAAAAGGGAAAACAAGTTAAGGGTTCTTTTGAATCTAAGAATGTTGTTAGTACCAATGCACCACTAGAACTACTACACCTTGATCTCTTTGGTCCAACAAGGATTGCTTCTGTCAGTGGCAAGAAATATGGTCTAGTCATTGTAGACGACTACACTAGATGGACATGGGTTATGTTCCTATATCACAAGGATGAGTCTTTCAAGCTCTTTTCTATATTCTGCAAACGTGTACAGAATGAAAAAAGGCATGTGTATCACTTCAATCAGAAGTGACCATGGAGGAGAGTTTGAAAATGAGCTATTTCATAAGTTCTGTGAAGAAAGTTGTATTCTTCACAACTTCTCAATACCTAGAACACCACAGCAAAATGGTGTGGTAGAAAGAAAGAACAGATCTCTACAAGAGATGGCTAGAACAATGCTCAATGACAACTCTGTCCCTGGACACTTCTGGGCTGAAGCTGTTAACATTGCCTGCTACATTCAGAACAGAATATACATTAGACCAATCTTGAACAAGACTCCTTATGAATTGTGGATGGGACGAAAACCCAACATTTCATACTTTCATCCTTTTGGTTGTCAATGTTATATATTGAATACTAAAGATCAACTAGGTAATTTTTATGCAAAAGTAGATAATGGAATATTGTTAGGATATTCTGAAACATCAAAAGGCTTTAGAGTTTATAATTCTAGAACTCAAGTATTAGAAGAATGTATTCATGTCAAGTTTGATGACAAGCAACCTGAGAAGAAATTATCAGAGCTAGATGAAGCTTTTGCAGATCTTGATCTAAATATCTCAGAAGATACAACAGAAGTAAAAGTCGATGATCAAGTGGACGACCCTCCTCAACAACCAGAAACATCCACTTCTCAATAGAATACTGTTCAGAGATCATGGTACTTCAAAAATTATCATCCACAAGATCAAATCATTGGAAACTCCAATGATAGGCTAAGAACCAGATCAACTTTCAGAGAGCATGAAGATTCTGCAGTAGTCTCTGAGTTGGAACCAAAGACAGTAGACAAAGCTTTGCTGGACGATGACTGGATTCTGGCAATGCAAGAAGAACTGAATCAATTTGAAAGAAGTGACGTTTGGACTCTGGTACCCCTGCCTAAAGACAAATCAGTTATTGGAACAAAGTGGGTTTACAGAAACAAGCTTGATGAGAATGGTAAGGTGGTAAGAAACAAAGCAAGACTTATTGCACAAGGTTATTCTTAAGAAGAAGGTATAGATTATAATGAAACTTTTGCCCATGTTGCCAGATTAGAAGCAAATAGGATTTTACTTTCATTTGTTGCACATCATAGCATTATGCTTTTTCAAATGGATATTAAGAGTGCTTTTCTAAATGGATTTATTAATGAAGAAGTATATGTAATGCAACCTCCGGGTTTTGAGAGTGAAACCCAACCTGAACATGTATATAAGCTTAAGAAAGCTTTATATGGCCTTAAACAAGCACCTAGAGCTTGGTATGATAGGCTAGGTTCATTTCTAATGGAAAATGGATTTAATAGAGGAAAGGTTGATACAACCTTGTTTAGAAAGTCCATTAAATCTAATTTCATAATTGTGCAAATATATGTTGATGATATTATATTTGGTGCTACTAATGAATCTCTGTGCAAAGAGTTTTCTAAGTTAATGCAGAAAGAGTTTGAAATGAGCATGATAGGATAACTCAAATTCTTCCTTGGACTTCAAGTTAAACAAACTATGGACGAGGTTTACATCCATCAAACCAAGTATACAAAGGAACTCCTGAAGAAGTTCAAAAGGGATGATTGCAAGCCAATGAATACCCCTATGCACCCCACGTCCATACTGAACAAAGATGATAAAGAGAAAATGTAACACCCCGATTTTCGTAAATAAGCTTAGTGCTTTCATATATGTTATATATATGTTTGTATATGCTTGTTATGTTTATTTTTGATGTCTAAGTTCATGTTGGGGTGATCTTTGATGCGTTGGAAAGCTAAGAGAATTATCTACAAGTCTTATTTCAGGTATTTTGACCAAATTCGACTGTTTCGGCCTTGCCCTGCGAGCAATTGCTCGCCCCGTGAAAATAAAAAATCTAAAATTCAGCTTTACGCTTTCGGGTTTGCCCCGCGAATCCAGCTGACAGAAACTGGTTCTCTGGCTCGCCCCGCGAATACGTGCAGAACCAGAAAACGCGTTTTAGGTTCTTTTTAAGCCCAAATCGTGTTCCAACCCATTTTTAACCCCTAAAACACGATCTAAACCCTAGTCTATCACGTCCCAACACTCAGAGCTGCCTCCCTTCTCCTTTTATCTCAATTTCCATCAACCGTCTCTAGAAAACTCTCTCAAGGTAATCCGTTCTTGCACCGTTCTTCACCATTCTTTGATAGGAGAACATCGCTGCGAAGACGTGATCATCGTATTCGCTGTTTAAACCTTCAAACAAGGTAAGAATCGTACACCTCTTCCCTCTCGTTCTTTTCCCTTTTGATTTCTTCGCCTAAGAGTCTAATTAAGGTGTTTCCTTGTTGTTCTTGAGGTCGTAGATAAGTTCTCCTAAGACGAGTCCCTAGAGGACCCTCTTTCTTCTTTTGAATCGCGAACCGTATACCAGGTATGGGGAGAAGAAATAGTATGAGTATGTAGGCTTGGGGGTAGCGTAAGACGAAGGGTTACCCATGACCCTTTCCTTTGATAACATGTCTATATGCCTTATGCCTATTTTTTATATTTGTTATATGATGCTTAACTGTTATGATGTTGATGACTGGCATGACTGTTATTATTGATTGATGTTGTTTGTTATAAATATGTTGATGTTGTGATGCCATGATTATGATGTGTATGATGTTATTGGCTGTTGTTGTGTTGTGCTCTTTATGAGTGTTAATTGTTGAGGATGTTATTGCCAACAATGATGTTAAGCCGTTAAAATACGTTAATGATAATAATGAGAATTAAGGGATGTTTCTCCCAGTTGTTCATAAGACATGAATATAGTGTGAGAGTTAAGGTTATGTTCATAGGGGTTAGTTAAAGACCCTAGGATTGATTAGTGAGTGTTCTATGAACATTAATAACGAAGCTATAATTAAAGGATTAATTCCCCATGATGATAAGACATGAATATTAATGAAGAACAGTTAAGATTAATGAAGCTGATGTTCAATGGTTTAGTAAAAGCCAGTAAGTTGAATCTTTGAATTGTCCCAAGGATTTGGGAAGGGTTTCTGACCCTTTCTGCCCAGATTAGTACGGTCACGCTCCATTGAGCACGGTCGTGTTTAACAACGACCACGCCCGTGCTCCAGTATGAAACCCAGAGCAGGGCGCGCATTTGAGCACGCCCATGCTCAGCAGGCAGCACGGCCATGCTTGCCTGCAGGTCCAGCACGCCAGTGCTGAGGGTGAGCACACCCGTGCTCACTTGACCAGAACAAAAACCAAAATGTTGAAATAGGGGTTTTCACCCCAAATACTTAAAAGACTTAATAAGATACCAACGGAACATGAAGACCAAAAACAAGTGATAAAATGTTGTACCTTTGTAGCCTAGTGTTCGCTTCAAGTGATAAGATGTTGTACCTTGGTAGCCTAGTGTTCGCTCCAAGGGGGCCTAGATGCTTGATGGTCAAGGTGTTGAGCTCTGGTGCTTAATGGCCAGAGTGTTGTTAATGCTTAAAAGACTTAACGATGAATGTCAAACGATAATCCTCAATAGCCTACTGGTCGAGGTGTTGATGGTGAGAGAACTATCGTCAGCGTATCCAGGCCGAAGTTGCTCTGATCACATGGACGGTATTTAAGGACAAGTTTCTCGAGAAGTACTTTCCGACGGACATCAAGGACAAAAAGGAGATGGAGTTTCTGACGCTGAAGCAGGGCAACATTTCAATAGGAGAGTATGTGGCTAAGTTTGAGGAGCTCGCCCATTCCTATACATTGTACCAGTATGTGGCGGACGACTGCTCCAAGTGCGTAAAGTTTGAAGCCGATCTGTGTCCAGAAATCAAGCAAGCTATCAGCTACCAGGAGATCCGAGTCTTTCCCACCTTGGTGAATAAGTTTCGAATCTTCGAGGATTCTTACAAGTCCAGGATCGCAAGCCGTAAGAGTTCATACGTACAGAGCAGTAAGGATGATGATCAGAAGGAAGAAGAAAGACAACGTCTGGCTCCGATCGGTCGGGACTTCAAGAGGAGTGGAAAGGAGAACCAATTCTCAGCAGGTAAGCCTAAGGACTAGGATTCCTCTAGGTCTATCAGGTGTGGTAAATGTAGAGAAGGTCACTATATCCATCAATGCAAGGAGCCGGAAATCATCTGTTTCAAGTGTGGCAAGTATGGCCACTTCCGTCGGGACTGCGAAGAAGAGGAGTCAGGGCCACAGAATGTTAGCAGGAATCAGAAGCCTCAAGTCAATCGACTGAAGACCACTGGGAAGGTCTACTCTCTTAGTGGAGCTGGAGTCTCGAGTCCAAGGACTCAACCCAATCTACGAGCTTAATTGGTGAAAGTTAACCAGTTGAGGTGATAGAAATTTCGAGGACAAAATTTTTATAAGGGGGTGTAATTGTAACACCCCGTTTTTCATAAATAAGCTTAGTGCTTTCATATATGTTATATATATGTTTGTATATGCTTGTTATGTTTGTTTTTTATGTCTAAGTTCATGTTGGGAAGGTTTAGCCTTAAGAAGGTTCAATCGTTTTAGAGTCCTAATAACTTGTCTCACTGTTTCGACCATATCTTGAGTTCTGGATCTCCGATTGGGGTAATCTTTGATGCGTTGGAAAGCTAAGAGAATTTTCTACAAGTATTCTTTCAGGAGTTTTGTAAAAATTCAACGGTTTCGGCCTCGCCTCGCCAGCATTTACTCGCCCCGCGAAAATCTAAAATCTAAAATTCAGATTTGCGCTTTCTAGTTCGCCCCGCGAATCCAACTAACAGAAATTGGTTCTCTGTCTCGCCCCGCGAATATGTGCTGAACCAGAAAACGTGTTTTAGGTTCTTTTTAAACCCAAATCATGTTCCAACCCATTTTTAACCCCTAAAACACAATCTAAACCCTAGTCTATCACGTCCCAACACTCAGAGCTGCCTCCCTTCTCTTTTTCTCTCAATTTCCATCAACCGTATCTAGAAAACTCTCTCAAGGTAATACATTCTTGCACCGTTCTTCACCATTCTTTGATAGGAGAACATCGCTGCGAAGACGTGATCATCGTATTCGCTGTTTAAACCTTCAAACAAGGTAAGATTCGTACACCTCTTCCTTCTCGTTATTTTCCCTTTTTATTTATTGGCCTAAGAGTCTAATTAAGGTGTTTCCTTGTTGTTCTTGAGATCGTAGATAAGTGTTCCTGAGACGAGAAGAAATAGTATGAGTATGTAGGCTTGGGGGTGGCACAAGACGAAGGGTTACCCATGACCCTTTCCTTTGATAACATGTCTATATGCCTTATGCCTATTTGTTATATTTGTTATATGATGCTTAACTTTTATGATGTTGATCACTGGCATGAATGTTATTATTGATTGATGCTGTTTGTTATACATATGTTGATGTTGTGATGCCATGATTATGATGAGAATGATGTTATTGGTTGTTGTTGTGTTGTGCTCTTTATGAGTGTTAATTGTTGAGGATGTTAATGACAACAATGATGTTAAGCCATTAAAATACGTTAATGATAATAATGAGAATTAAGGGATGTTTCTCCTAGTTGTTCATAAGACATGAATATAGTGTGAGAGTTAAGGTTATGTTCATAGGGCTTAGTTAAAGACCATGGGATTGATTAGTGAGTATTCTATGAACATTAATAACGAAGCTATAATTAAAGGATTAATTCCTCATGATGATAAGACATGAATATTAATGAAGAACAGTTAAGATTAATGAAGCTGATGTTCAATTGTTTAGTAAAAGCCAATAAGTTGAATCTTTGAATTGTCCCAAGGATTTGGGAAAGGGTTTCTGACCCTTTCTGCCCAGATCAGTACGGTCACGCTCCATTGAGCACGGTCGTGCTAAACATGGAGCACTCCCGTGCTCCAGTTTGAAACCCAGAGCAGGGCGCGCATTTGAGCACGCCCATGCTCAGCAAGCAGCACGGCCGTGCTTGACTGCAGGTCCACCACGCCTGTGCTGAGGGTGAGCACACCCGTGCTCACCTGACCAGAACAGAAACCAGAATGTTAAATTAGGGGTTTTCATCCCAAATGCTTAAAATACTTAATAAGATACCAACGGAACATGAAGACCAAAGACAAGTGATAAGATGTTGTACCTTTGTAGCCTAGTGTTCGTTCCAAGTGATATGATGTTGTACCTTGGTAGCCTAGTGTTCGCTCTAAGGGGGCCTTGATGCTTGATGGTCAAGCTGTTGAGCTCTGGTGCTTAATGGCCAGAGTGTTGTTAATGCTTAAAAGACTTAACGATGAATGTTAAACGATATGTTGATGGTGATAAAACTTGGGTAGCCTATGGGCCTAACCGGAGGTTGTGGTTGTGGTTGTGTGTTGTTTGCCATACATTCGAAGATAATGATTGGAGGTTGTGCAACGTAGGGGAGGTTGTCAGAGAGTAAGAGGATCTGGCCGTCTACGGGATTCGTCCGAAAGGGAATCAAGTATACACCGTGGTGGCGCATCCGTGAATAAGATGTGTTGGCTGTCCTTGGGGTCCACCCATGGTTTGGTGGATTGCCCCGGCGTTGGTACTTATTGGCCTATGTGGAAATGTAACCCCAAAGTTGGCATCCTGAGTTAGTTTGGATCCAAGTGCATAGTAGGGGAGTGGAGTAGAACTGCATTGCATAGCATACACGTTATATGATGATGGTTGTTATGATATTGCTGTTTGATATAACATGCTTGTTTGATGTATGCTCATCTTGCTAACTGCTTCCTTGCCGTTATATTCATATATATAATTCTTACTCCCTATATCTATGTTTCTTGTTTGTGGCATATATCGTTTATGCAGAGGTCGATGTGCAGCCAGTTGAGGAGTGACTCTGAGGAGCCGCTACTCGTAGATAGGATTTCCCGTTTTCAGTGGTTGTTTAGTTGTTTCCAGCTGTATCCGAGTTGTTTTATCGGATTGGTTATACCAGCTCTATAGTGTGACATCGGGGTTGGGTTCGTTTATGGTTTTGATTTATGTTATGTTTTCTTTATAAACATGTTTTGGTTATTTGCGCGTTATGTTACAATACCGCAGTCTCTGCCCAGTTTCGATAATTATATATATTTGCATGTGTTCTCTCTCTTTTATATATGTGTTATCGCTTTTGAATGCATGTGGGGTAGAGGGTGTCACAGAAAAAGGTAGACCAAAAGGTATATAGAGGTATGATAGGATCTCTTCTATATCTTACCGCGTCTAGACCTGATATTATTTTCAGTGTATGTTTGTGTGCTCGATTTCAATCTGATCGTTGAGAATCTTACTTATCAGCAGTTAAGAGAGTATTTAGATACTTGAAAGGTACTACTAATCTGGGTTTGTGTTTTAAGAAAAATGAAGATTACAGATTAGTTGGCTTTTGTGATGCTGACTATGATGGAGACAGAATTGAAAGAAATCGTACCAGTGGAGGATGTCACTTCATTGGAGCTAGTCTTGTCTCATGGTCAAGCAAAAGACAAAGTACCATAGCCTTATCAACTGCTAAAGCTGAGTATATTTCACCTGTTGTTGCTGCTCACAACTTCTATGGATCAAACATCAATTGGACGACTACAATGTGTTTGTAAGTAGTATTCCACTTATGTGTGATAATACTGCTGCAATTAATTTATTTAAGAATCCAATATTGCATTCTAGAGCTAAACATATAGAGATTAAACATTATTTTATAAGGGATTATGTGCAAAAATGTGTTTTTGATATTCAATTTGTAGATACTGACCATCAATGGGCATATATCTTTACTAAACCTCTTGCTGAGGAGAGATTTATTTTTATTAGAAAGCATCTTAATATGCTATGTGTGGATTGATTATGTCGTCCAGCCTTGAGAATTTTGTTGTTGATGTATGTGTGTCTAAAGCATTTCAAGTCCATTGCATGATTAAAGTGCGCGTCCATTGCATACCGCATCCATCGTATTTGTGTGCCGCGTCCACTGCATGCCGCATCCATACTTGCTTGCTTTTTGCTTGGACCCGTCCATACAAGCTAATTGTTGCTATTGAGCATCATTTCAACTTCGGAATCTTGGAGGAGTATAACCTAGATATTAGCAAGAATGTCAATGCGACTGGCTGGGGAGAACTCTTCATGGAGAAAGTCTCCATTTTCCCTAATCTGGTCAAGGATTTCTGGAGAGGTCATCAAGTCTCTGATAGAGAAGTCTTCGCCACCATTTTGGGGAAGAGAATAGTGGTTTCAGAGAAAACCATCTCTGATGCCATCATCTGCGCTCAGGAAGGAGTGGTCTTTACTGAGACATGGGAGACGGACCTTGGTGGTTCAGAAGTTACTGCTGCCTTTCAGATGAGAGAAGACACAGTAAGAACTCATTACTGGAAATCAGTAGAAATGAAGGATCTGGTTCGCATCCTTCATCAGTTGCTGAACAAGGTGGTTCTACACAAAATTGTCTCCAAGGACAACTTATCAGTCTAGCACAAATTTTGTCTCTGCCTCCTCATCACTGAGACTAAGATAATTGAAAGATTCAGGGGTGCTGCTGTTCATAGGAAGAAGCTCTCTACACTTCCTTAATGCCATCTTCTATAAAAAATCTTCAAGTCACAAGGGATATATGATTTCATTGCTGCTAGGTCCCCTGAAGAGCAAGCAAGAATACTGACTGAGAAGCCAATGTCTGCTGCTGATTTTGGTAAAATGAATATTGCCAACATGAATCTGAGTACTTACACTATTGTTGCCTTGGCCAAGACTGAAGAAATGATGAACATCAAAGAAGAAATGGTTGAGAAAAACAATGTTGAAGTTCTTGGACTAAAAAAGGCAGTTAAAAAGAAAACCACTGCAGCAAGGAAAGCTATGCCTAAAAGGCCTACTGCTGGTAGGATTGTAATCAGATAACCATCAGCTGCTGCTCCTCAACCTGCACCAACTCATAAAAAGACAAGGAATGTAATTATGTCCTTCAATGAAGATGAGTATGATGAGGACAGGGTCCCCATCAGTTCTGTTTTGAAGAAACAAAGGACTGCTGGTGTTGCTAATGTCCCTATTCCCACACAACCCAAAAGGCAACCTCCAAGGAAAGCTAAGTCTGTTATGACTTCTGAGGTAACTCTTCCTGCTAATGACCCTGTAAAATTAGCAGTAGATGCCTTAGTATATAGCTTTGAGGATAGAGTAGATGATGATTTTACACCTGCTACTGTGAACCAAACTGTAACCTTGAATGATGTATACATTCCCACTCTTCCATCACCACAAAGAACTTCCCCTAACCAACCACAAACAGCCTCACCAGAAAAACCATATTTCCCACTATTATACCTTGAATTATCCTTGGTGCACCCTTTCCCAAAAATCAAGACAAAATTTCCATACACTAACCCCTATGTTCTTTATGATGGCCAATCTAAAAACTGGGCCAAAGTCAAGAGGAACTGGAAAATCCTTTATCACCAACATGAACCAGAACCAGTTTCAACAAGACCCTTCTATCCCCTACCTGAGTATGAATATGAACCCGAGACCATACCTCAACCTGATTGTGTACCCATACCATTTGTACCAAACATCACCAGACCTCTTCCATCCACTCTGCACAACCATATTGGACCTGCCCTAATTCATCTTCCACAAAAAAAATTCCCACCTAGAAAAATCTTCCCAAACCTCATCAAATCCCCACCCTACAAGCCATTCACTGATGGTGTTGAAAGGCATATCATCTCTGACTGGTCTAAGGATCCAGCAAAGAAAGATCTGACCAATGTCATCTACAAAAGGTCAAGATCCTATAGTCATACCCCCCCCCCCCCCCCCAATGATTGCTCCTAGACTACCTATGATTGATCTGAACAAAGACAAGGATTTGAAGAAGCAGAGGAGCACTGCAAAGAAACCAGAAGACACTTCCTGCTTTCTCAATCCTGATGCTGTTGAATCATATGATCAAAATATGATTAAATTCTGGTTATCACAACGTTGAAGATATTGATCAAGATTCTGCCTTTTGCATTTGGGCAAATCACATGCTGGATTGTGCTAAGGAAGCCTCTTCTTCTGGTCTAAGCAATGAAGATAAGAGAAAAATTCCAAAGGTCAGAGGCAAATGTGGACAGTCAAATGCCAGATTCTACATCTACAAGGACATGATTGGTATTCCTGTCATCAATCCTGTGTATGAAGAAGATCCTGTCCATTGGGCAAAGGAACTGCCTCCTCCAGTACTCACTTTTGCATCATCTCCACCTCCATCTCCTCCTTCAGAGCACACTAAGGAAGAAATCATAATAGAAGAACCAGATTTCATTGCTGAACCTGCTCATCCAGAAACTGGGAATGAGGAAGTTGCTGAGTCTGCTCCAAGACCAAGCACTTCTGAGAAGCACTCATCTTAGCCAATGGCTCTGACAGTTGTTCATCCCCATTTTAACACCCTGAATTACACCCTAAGTTAATAAATGTTAATGTGTTGGACTTAACCTATATATGCTTGTTATGCTTGTTCTTAATGTCTATGTTCATGTTGGGAAGGTTTAGCCTTAGGAAGGTTCAATTGTCTTAGAGTCCTAGTAACATGTTTCACCGTTTTGGCCATACGTTGAGTTCTAGATGTCCGATCGAGGTGATCTTTGTGGCGTTGGAAAGTTAAGAGAATTATCTACAAGTCTTATTTCATGTGTTTTGGCCAAATTCGAATATTTCGGTCTCTTACCGCGAGCATTTACTCGCCCCGCGAAAATCTAAAATTCAGCTTTGCGCTAAAACACGATCTAAACCCTAGTCTATCACATCCCAACACTCAGAGTTGCCTCCCTTCTCTTTTTCTCTCAATTTCCATCAACTTTCTATAGAAAACTCTCTCAGAGTAATCCGTTCTTGCACCGTTCATCACCATTCTTTGATAGGAGAGCATCGTTGCGAAGACATGATCATCGTATTCGCTGTTTAAACCTTCAAACAAGGTAAGATTCGTATACCTCGTCCCTATCGTTCTTTCCCTTTTGATTTCTTGGCCAAAGAGTCTAATTAAGGTGTTTCCTTGTTGTTCTTGAGGTCGTAGATAAGTGCTCATGTGACGAGACCCCAGAGGACCCTCTTTCTTCTTTTGAAACGCAAACCGTGTACCAGGTATGGGGAGAAGGGTAGTGTATTCATTGGCTTGGGGTTAGTGTAAAGTAAAGGGGTTCCCATAACCTCGTGTTGTTTTATATGTATGTATGAATAACATGCTGAATTTACTGTATGGTGATAATATGTGATTGGCTATTTTAGTATGTTATTTATATGTGTTTCATGTTCATGGTATGTTGTTAATATTCATGTTGGTTGCCTTGATATGAACATGTTGGTATGATGATTGTCGTTGTTATTACGATGTTGGTTATTGATGTTATGTTGCCTGCATAGTTGATGCTATGAACGTTGAGTTGATGGTTAAAATGTTTAAAACATTAATTGGTTAAATTAGGTCCTAAAACGTGTTAGAGATTAATAGGTTTAAACACCATAAAACTTGGCTAAGTTTCGGACTCAGGTTCTGCCCAGAACAATGCAGTCGTGCATTGAGCACGACCGTGCTGAACAGGGAGCATGACCGTGCTCCTAATTGAATTCTGGAAAGTGGCGGCAAGTTTAGCACGGTCGTGCAGGACAAAGAGCACGACCATGCACTATAAGAAGCAAGCTCGTGCTTCACTTTTGTGGCCAGCACGGTCGTGCACCGGATTAGCACGCCTGTGCTCCCCTATAGACCAGAGATGGAATTAAGAACTTTTAAGGGGTTTCTAACCCCAATTCCCCAACGATGATGAGATAACACAATCAATTAAGGCGATGGATCAGATAACTCGGTTAATGGTAAACAAAGATGATCAAGAAGACGACATGTTGAGTCAGTCAAGCCGATATCTGTTGGGTTATCGCATGTTGGTAACTTTGGTGCTTATTGGCCAAAGTTCCCTTGATGCTTATTGGTCGAGGAGTTGTTGATGTTGTACCTCGGTGGCCGAGAGTTTGCCCCAAGGGAGCCTTGACCCAGTGGGGTTAAGGGTGTTGTGGTAGATTCCACTGGTTAAAGGTTTTGCGGTAGATCCCACTGCGGTCGATTCCGCTGAAGTCTTCAGTTGATTCCGTTGAAGCAAAGGAGGTGGCAGTTGCCGTTGTTTGTCGTTTGCTCATGCATCATTGGAGTTGTTATTGTTGGGGGGTGTTCGACACAGGAGAGGTCGCCTAAGAGTACGGTGATATGGCCATCCACGGTAGGAGTGGATTCTCTGTGCGCCCTTGTGATAAGGCATCCATTGGTTTGATGCGTTGGCTATCCAAGGAGTAGATCCTCCGGCGTTGAGTAGATTATCAATGTGGATATTTAACTCTGAAGTCGTTCATCCTGAGTTTAGTGGATCCACATGCATTGTTGGAGTAGCGGAGTAGTGTTGTATTGCACTGCATAACATACTGTTATCATGATGTTGATGTTTAATGAGATGTTGTTATGCTAATTGTTTATATGCTTGTTGTTTACTTTACTTCATATCTCCTTGCTGAATATGTTTACATGATTCTTACTCCCCTCTTTATATTTGCTTGTTTGGTCTGATTGGCATCTTGCACAGGATGACGAGCAGCCCGGAGATGAGTGACTCTGAGGAGCCGCCACTCATAGTTAGGGCTTGTTCTTTTTTTTAGTTAGTTTACTTTCAGTTGTATTCCGGTTTATTCGGGACGGTATACCAGCTCTGTTAGGACATCCGGTTGGGTTCGTTTGGATATTTGTTTATCTTGTTTAAACTTGGTTTTATATTTTCCGCATTGTGAACTCGTTCATATGGGACTTTTCTACCCATGGACAAAGTTTTAATTTATTCAGTAATGAATGTTCGATATGCTTTATAACATGCGGGGTAGAAGGGTGTCACACCCATGATCAACATCAGATTTCCAGAGCTATTGGTACTTTTCAAGGTCAAGCACATGCTCAAGACAGTGCTGAAAGCTCAAGACCCTTCCTGCCTCATAACTTTGAAGAAATCATTGGAAAAATTTTTGAGGATAGAGTCAAAGTTGAGGTCAAGGAACAAGTTAGAGAACAAGTTGCAGAAGCCTTGGCTCCAACAAATGTAATGGTCAATCAAATGTTGAGCATTTTGCAAGTTTTCAACAGAGTAACCTTCTGCCTGTTCAACCTCCTCCACCTCCACCAAACCAGAACCCTCCTCCTCCACCTCCACCCTCTTCTTAGTCTTTTCTTTTTCTTTTCTTAATACTGAAAATGATGGTCCACTCCTTTTACCTTTTTGTCTGATGACAAAAAAGGGGGAGAAAGGATAAGAGAATTATATTTTATATAAAAGTCAGCTTTTGAAAGTATATGTTTGTCTGCATATGCTTGATTTTATTTTTTTATATATGCTTTGACATATTCTATTATATGCTCTGATAAATACTAATTTCTGATTGCTCTGATACTATCCTTAGTTTATATGCTCTGATACTACCTTTTGACTAACAAGTAGCTGAATTGATCTGATAAGATATATATGTGATATGTGCTACTGAGTTTATATCTTATATTTTATTCCTGATTAAGTTTGAATGCTTTGTCTTAGGGGGAACTTTGTAAGCTCTCTTGGACTTTGCTCACTCAAATTTAATTAGTTTTTGTCATCATCAAAAGGGGGAGATTGTTGGAACCAAAGTGATTTGGATTAATAATCTGAGTTTTGATGTTAACAAAAAGGATTAAATTTGCTTGGCAAAGTTTTAGTTGAGATCTAACATGCTTTATCTAGTCTTGCAGGAATTTTAAAAATATGTAAGTTATGGAAACCTTAAATAAGTTTCCTTATATATGCTTGGACTTAGTTTGTGAATCTGCGTTCATTCATTGAGTTGACGAGCTTAAATGCCACGTCAGTATACGGAGATCAAAAATAACTCACTGAAATATAGCAAGTCCAAAGACTTGATGATAGACGAGAGGATATGCCACGTCAGTAGAAGAGCGAAAATAAAACTGCAAGTCCAGAGACTTGGCTTCACCCATGAGCAGGTAGATGCAGGTTTAAAGTAGACGAGCTCTTTTTCTTATAAGTTTTCATATGCTCCGTCTAGCTAAGTAAATGCTAACCCGACCACAAAGAAATATTTATTTCAAATGATTGATATTTATTTTAAACGAATGTTGGTCCTTCTTATTTGTTTTATCTATTTTAATGCCTTGTTTCTTTGTGAGAAAAACATACTACCATCAAGGAAATGCAAAAAGCAACACAATACAATGGGGAAATGCAAAATGATATGTACTCTGTCACCTTTTCTGCTGGAATAGCTGGAATTTTCACAAAGGATGAAAGACGGTTTTCAAGTTGCAATTGCTCAGAGCTGTGACCCTCCATTTTGTGCAAAAGTGATAACCAAGAGTACATTTCACAATGGCCATGATCAAGCTATCAGTCACAACGGATATTATGCATTTAATGCTATCTCTAAACGGGAATATTCAAAACAACCGTTGAAGTTTTTCAAGTGAAGAAGAAGGTCACGATAAATAGAAGACCTCAACCACTGAAGAATAATTTTTGCTAGCTGAACTTTTGCAAATCTACAATATCTCATTCTTTCATTCTTTCAAGAGCAAAAGTCTGTATTCTTTAGTTTTAGTATTTTTGTAATATTCAACCGATCTTAAACTTTCACATCCTCACACATAGTGATTTAGAATATCAAAAGCAAACAATCTCTTTGTTAGAGTTAGAGCCTGAAGAAGCTTTGTAAGAAAGGAATACTTGTAACCTGAAAAGGTGTTGAATACTTGTTGTAATATATTTGGAAAAATAGTGGAGTAAAACCTTCAAGTCGAAGGGACTGGACGTAGCTCTTGGTTGGAAGAGAGTGAATCAGGATAAAATACTAGCGTGAATCTTCTAATCACTTAACTCTTACAGTTTTATTTATTTTACTGACTGTGGGGATTTGAACTTAATTTTGTTAATCTTTTAAAAGATCATTTTCTATGTGTGCTTCTGTCTTTTATTCTTTGTGTGAGAAAATAAGTTTTGAAAAAGGTTGTTTTCGAAAATTATTAACAAACACAGTTCAACCCCCCTTCTTGTGTTTGCCTGTGTCAACTTCATACTTTCCAACACATCACGGATCCAATGATACCTTACGTCAATGTGTTTTAACCTTGAATGAAATGTCGAGTTCTTGCTGAGATGGATTGCGCTCTGACTGTCGCAATAGAGAACATAACTTTCCTGATTTTGTCCTTACTCTTGTAGGAACTTCTTCATCCACAAGATCTCCTTGCAACCTTCAGTGGTTGTAATGAATTTTGCTTCTGTGATGCTTAAAGCAATACACTTTTGTAGTCTTGACTGCCATGAGATAGCTCCCCCTGCAAAAGTGACCAAATATCCTAATGTAGACTTTCTTGAATCCACATCTCCTGCCATATCTGCATCCGAATACCCAAGAAGCATTAAATTTCCATTGCCAGAACACAAGCAGCTTTTGGCAGTTCCCCTCATATACCGTAGTATCCATTTCACTGCTTTCCAATGCTCATTTCCAGGATTTGATAGGAATCTACTCACAACTCCTACAGCATAAGCAATGTCTGGTCTTGTACTGACCAGTGCATACATAAGACTGCCCACTGAAGAAGAATAAGGCACCTTGCCCATTTCTTCATTTTCTTCTTCATTCCCTGGATATTGTGTCTTACTCATTTTGAGATTACCAGGTAATGAAACTTGCACAGGTTTGGCATTATGCATGTTGAACCTTTCAATAACTTTCTTGATATAGTCTTCTTGTGACATCTACAACATTCTTCTAGAACGATCTCTAGTAATCTTAATTCCAAGATTCTTCTTCACTGCACCCAGATCTTTCATGGCAAAAGACTTGCTTAATGCCTTCTTGAGAGCATCTATTTTCGCCTTATCTTTCCCAACAATTAGCATATCATAAACATACAGCAGAAGTATGATGGATTCACCATTCTCATAGTTCTTCACAAACACACAATGGTCTGCAGAGGTCTTCTTGAAATTGTGTTGGGTCATGAAGAGATCAAACTTCTTGTACCATTGCCTTGGAGCTTGCTTCAGACCATAAAGGCTTTTCTTCAGACGACACACTAGGTGTTCCTTGCCTGGTTCCGGAAAACCTTCTGGTTCATTGCTTTACATCGACTTGTTCAATCTCCAAGTCTAGTTTTGCAGCTAGACCGAGAACTACTCTAATAGATGTCATCTTCACCATCGGTGAGAAGATTTTTCTAAATCTATGCCTTTCTTCTGGTTTCACCCCTTTACAACAATTCTTGCTTTGTACCTGGGGATTGGGTTGTTCTCTTCAGTCTTGAGCTTGAACATCCATTTAGTTTTCAGTGTCTTTCGTCCATCTGGTAATCTCACCAGGTCATACGTCTGATTCTCTTTCAGGGACTGTATTTCTTCTTTCATGACTTGCAACCATTTCTCCTTATCATTCGTCTCAATTTCTTCCATGAAGCTTTAAGGCTCTCCTTCATCGGTGAGATTGACATATTCATCTTAATAGTATCTTCTTGATGGTTGTCTGGCTCTTGTTGATCTTCTCACTTGAGGTTCTTATTCTGTCTCATCAGTCTCCATCATTTGTTGTCCCACCATCTGATTTTGACTTTGTTTTGTCTGGTCAGGTTATTCTGTCTGATCATATTGCTCCTCCTAATCAGGTTCATCAGTCCTTTGAGAATCTCTCCCCCTGAATTGTTTATCACAATGGGACTTGAATCATAAATCACTTTTTGTTTTGGCTTCCCAGATTGCTTAATGTCTTAGATCGTTTGATCTTCAAAGAACACCACAACTCTGCTTCGAACAATCTTCTTGTTTGCAGGATCCCATAATCTAAAGCTGAGTTCATCTCTTGGTGAACCAAGGTATATGCATTCCTTCGTCTTTGCATCTAACTTTGCTCTTTCATGTTTAGGAATGTGGACAAGTGTCATACACCCAAAGAGGCTTTCTTTCCATTCCTCAGGTGACCATAAGAGGATTTCTTTCCAGTCCATACTTCATCTGGAATCTCTCCATTTAAAGGTCTTGAAGGAGACAGATTTATCAGATCAACTGCAGTTTTCACTGTTAAGACTACATCTTTAAACATCTCTGATTTTGATGAATCCAAACAAAGAATGATTTTAAGTGAACCTTGTGAAATTCACTAACATGATTATTAAGTGTGCAGATAAGTATACAAGAGTCTCATGTCAAAGAAACAAAGTCTTAGTGAAGCGTCTGTGGTATGATGCGTCTGAACAAAGACTCGGCCTCTACAAATTCTGATTAAGCGACTGAAAGTCCTTCACTTCAACAATATTCAAACACAACGAATATTCCCTGATTATTTCGAATAAAGAAATTTGATATCAGAAAGCTCAAAGCACCATTCCGCGTCTGAAGAATCTTTTTGTTGCAAAAAGCAAAATGAACTTTACTTGAACGTAGACCCGCTTAGCACAAATAAGGAAAGTCACGCTGCCCAAGTCTGAAAAGCAACAAACGTTGCTTTGAAGCAAACTGTACTCTGATAAAGCTATGTCAACCTACACGTTCAATTTGTCTTGAAGCTCACCAATGATCATAAACATTAAATGCAAGACTAGAACGACTCTATTGGCATTTATTGATGAAGAACAAAAGAATACTCAGCTGAAGAACTCTCCTCAACGGACTTATATCTCTTCAGTATAAATAGAAGACTTTGAAGACCATTGAATACACACACCTAAATACATTAACTCACACATTCAATACACTCAAGCATTCAAAGCTCTCTTCAATTATTCATAGAAAACTTCTCTGCTCAAATCATTTGTATTTATTGAAAAGAATTTATTGCGATCTCACCTACCTTAAATACTTATTCACTACGTGAGTGTTACTCGGTAGATCTGCAAGGTTGTAATCCGTGAAGATGCTGATTCATTCAAACTCTTACTGTTTGTAGAGCCTGAAGAGGCTTACTGAAAGAATACTTGTTTGAGCCTGGAGAGGCTAGGTGTGCAAACAATACTTGTTAGTTGAGCCTGCGGAGTCTAGGTGTGCAAATAATATCTTCTGTAACCTGATCAGTTATAGTAGACGTAGCCCAAGGTTTGGGGCGAACCAGTATAAATCTCTGTGTCTCCTTTTCTTAGCTTAATCTTTTCAGTTTGCTTTACTTTAATTGTGCTAATTGGGTTGGAAAGTGAATCTCTTTTTTATCAGACACATCTTTGTGTCTTATAAGCTAAACTGCAACGTTTTGCAAAAAGTATTTAAAACATAATTCAACCCCCCTTGTAGTGTTTTATCTCTGTTCATTTCAGTTGGTACCAGAGCTCAACCGAGCTTAACCTCTAGGTTGAGTTCTTAACAGTGTTGAGGAAAGATCCTGTTGAACAGACATCATGACAGCTAGAGCTATCACAAGTGGAAGCCACACGGGAGAAGGAGCATCTATGGCTAGACCTCCCTACTTTGATGGTGAAAACTACATCTATTGGAAAGAAAGATTTCAATGGTTCATCATGTCAACAAATTCTGATTTATGGGATATTATTACTAATGGTCCTTACATTCCAAGAAATGATGATAACACTGATAAACCTAAAGCTTAGTGGACTGTTATAGAAAAGACTAAGTGGGAGCTAAATTATAAAGCAAGGTATTCCTTGATGTGTGCTCTCAGTCAAGAAGAATTTGAAAAGGTCCATACATGTGGATCTGCTAAGGAAATCTGGGATACTCTCGAAGTTACTGTTGAGTCACTGGCAAGTGTACCGGGTCGTCGCAAGTAATAAAATAAACACGGTAAGTAATTACCGAGGTCGAACACGGGGATTGGGCTACCAATTCTACCAATTCGCAAGAAATTCGATAAGTTTGGCCAAGTAACAGAAAGTGGTTGTGGAGAGAGAGAAAATAGGATCGCAATCTAAATTAACAAATCAATTAGAGAATAAAGAATTAAAGTCTGGAATTAAAACATCTAAGGTCACAAATCCACCTACCCAATCATGCATAGTACCCAAGTGATGATGCTTCCTTCCCTAAGTTCAATTACAATGTCAACCAGGACCCCCAAATTCTCCTAATGACACTGTCGTGCTCAATAGGACGTATTTGACGATTGAATTAATTACTTACTAGGTCTCATAACCCAATCATCAAACTCTATTAAATATGGTTCCTATAAGGTTGCACCGATCTCCTATTCACTCTCGTGCAATAGTCGATCGATGATCCCAATTCAAGTTCTAAAACGCGAATTGCCTCCTAAGCCTCAACACGTTTAACTAGTCAATCACGCATGCATATGATCAACACAACAAATTCAGAATTGGAAAACACTGATTGAGAAAAGGGACAGAAACATACATCACATCGAATGCTACACCGCCATGGGTGGTTTCATTGATCCCTTAGACGAGGGGATTAGTTCCTCATGCTCGTAACGACATACAAACAATCGGCCATAATCACCATTGTAAAATAAGAAAATAAAAGAGGGAGACGCAGCTCCAGAAAACAAGAATTCGTCCAGAAAACGCTACAAAACCAGTGGAGAACCAAAAGATCCCTAATTCTGCCCTAAAACAGCAATATATAGATTTCAGATTCTGTGCGCGCTCGCGAGGCGAATAGCCTCTCGCGACGCGAATATTAAAAGTGGCGCGCTTTCAAAATTGGATTCTCGCGAGGCGAGATGATGTTCGCGAGGCGAGACAGAGAGGATGACATTTCTGGCACAGTCAGACCTTCAGACTCGCGAGACGAGATGGGATTCGCGAGGCGAGACAGAGAGGGTGACAATTGCTGATCAGGCTGGTCTTCAGGCTCGCGAGGCGAGCTCTTGTTTCGCTAGGCGAAACCTCCAGAATTGTTTTTCCACTGTTTTCTTCATTTTCCTTGACTCTAAGAGCTTCACTTTCAACCTGAAACAACAAAAGAAAACGAAAAGCGTAATTCTATTCAAAATAAACTAAAAACTACAAAAAATGCCTAAAACGAGTCAAAGACTAACTTAGGAACAAAACAAGGCCAATTTGGGAGATTAGCGAGGGTGACTCGCCCAATTAGGCACAAAATATACCCCTTTTCTAGCTGGAAACTAGATGAGCCAGAGGCTTATCAGTTACTCATGAAGTAACAACAAAAGTGAAAGAAACAAAGATAAACATGCTTGTACGAAAGTATGAGTTATTTACTATGGAAGAAGGAGAAAGCATTGCTCATATGATAGGAAGATTTCAGACTATCACAAATAATTTGAAGTCACTTGGAAAAATATACACCAATGCTGAGAAAGTTGGCAAAATTCTAAAAAGTCTGCCCAAACAGTGGAGACCTTTGGTTACAGCAATAACTCAAGCCAAAGATCTCACAACACTTCAAATGAGTGATCTTCTTGGAACTTTACAAGTTCGTGAGCTAGAATTGAATGAATACAACTCAAATAAGAAAGGAAAGACCATTGCTCCCAAAGCAGATAAAGGATCTTCAAAAGCTCTAAAGGTTGAAGAATCTGATCAAGAGTCAGACGACTCTGAAGAAGACTCAGACAGTGATGATGAAATGTCATTACTGACTATAAAAATGAGGAAGTTGTGGAAGAAGAAGAATTTTAGAAAGGATAAACCTTCCAAGAAGTTCAATAAAGAAAAATTCTTCAAAGAGAACAATAGTTATGTCAGAAGTTCTATTGTATGCTATGATTGTAAGAAGTCAGGACACTTCAAATCTGAATGTCCTCAGTTGCAAAAGCAACCCTTCAAAAGGTTCTATAAAAATAAAAGGAAATGGATGATGGCAATTTGGGAAGATCTTCATGGCAGCTGTCTGATAAAGATGCAGAAGACGAAGAGGCAAATCTATGTCTCATGGCAGATGCTGACTCTGACTCTGAGGTAATTTTTTATTTTAAGGATTTGCAAGATGCCTATGATGAATTGATTGAAGAATCTAACTGTTTAACTAAGGCTTTTAGAACACTTAAGAGGTAATATGTGAAACTCCTAAAAGAGCATGAACATAAGACTCAAGAGTGTGACAAACTGTCTGAGGAAACCAGTAAGCTTAAAGCTGAAAATGCGACACCCTAAAACCCGGCATCACATGGTTACCCGTTGTGGAAAAGAAACTTTTTAAAATGTTGGTCGCTTTCGAAAAAAAGTACCCTTTTATATAGGGTAATTGAAAAGGGTACTCAATTTAAAAAAAAAAAGGAAGTTAAGAAAAGGTGATGAACACTCAGAACATGAAAATAAACATCATACATATAAATATAACTGTCCCACTGGGGATCTTAGGTTTGATTACAAAACAGGCCTTGTCGAACCAGCCAACATACACTAAAACAGCTACTGAAGAAACAGGTAAAAGAAACATCAAACAGGGGATAGGGAACTGGGTACAAGACTCAAAAGATGGCTCTAAAAGCCTAGGGACTATTGGGACAACTCCAAAAGCAAACGAACGATCTACCAATGCCTCCTGCATGCAGAGTGACCACAAACGCTGCCCTCAGATGAGATATCAGATGCCGGATCGATAACGTCACCGCCATCGTCGACAGGGTTGTCGTCATCTCCGGGATCCTGCGGGTGGTACTCTGGCTCCTCCTCCTCCTCGTCCTCGACCTCTATCAGCTCAAGAGGTTCTTCCTCATGATCCTCTTCGGGATCCTCCTCCACTGGATCCTCCGCAAGCGGTTCAACTGGATCAAAATCCTCATGAAGGAGACCGGAAACTTGTAGCTTATGAAGGTAGTACCATGGAGGTGGAAGCGCCACAGTCCTCGTCTCGACGGTATGAATCCTTCGTACGGGCACTCCGTTAGCATTCGTCTCGATAGTCGTGACTGGTCCTCTAAATGTCACGGTCATCGCACCCTCATGTATAGTCCAGTTCCCTGTCGTCCCAGCATGATCAAACACTTCGCTCCTCGAGCTCGACTGTGCCAAGGGAACTTTCGGATCCATCTAAAAGCATGCGCATACCCGATACAAGAAGAAAAGAACAGAACATACAGATGTGCAAGAGTGAGATACCGTCATAAGATATATCCCACAACAACCATATACTTGATACATACATCACATAATCATATAAGCAGTTAAATCATGCATATACATAACATAACAGTGTTATATCAAAGGATCTCAAACCCGCACAGTCAATCTTTGAAAATATGCATAGCACTTCAATATCAAGCTCTAACTTAATCTCATGAGATATCAACACCGTTTTCCAATGGATAAGAATTAGAGTTGGTCAATCTCTAGCCCACCGGGCAGTTGCCTCCATATCCTCATGCATTTAAGGTCTCAGGACGAGCAACGTCACATGTGCCTCTGAAACGGTCACATGGACTGACTCCCAGATACCACCTTGTATCTGATATGTAAGAAAGCACGTCTGCCTGGGGAAATGCACATGAGAAAATATTTTATTTAAAAGGTTTTCTTTGTGTTCATTCTTTTTTGCTGTCGCAGCTCAAAGCTAACGACTTAATCATCATTTCCCCAACACTTGAAACTTAGAAGCATAGGACACACAGTCCGAATGCTCAATCACAACACCCGAGACCGATGCCGCAGTCAAGGGTTGTGGTCGTAGAAAACAACATTCACCTTTAACAACGTTCATCACAACGTGGTTAGGACACACAGTCCACAATAACGTGGTTAGGACACACAGTCCACAACAACGTGATTAGGACACACAGTCCACAACAACGAAATCAGAACGCAGGGTCCTCGATTTCGAGAATTGGACTCTCAGTCCAGAACATCATGAATAGGACTCATGGCCCCGAATTAACACTGATCCAAGATCACGTGCGTATAACTGAATACTAGAGGCGACGTCTCGCATACTAGATTCTCTTTCTTAAGTACTTATTTTTCGTTTAGTGAAAATCAAATTCAAAACCGAATCCTCGATAACCTATCCAGGCTATCGGAAAGTTTCTAAAACATTTAGGAGAAAACCTTTTCTTTGAAAATCTTTTATAAAGCATCTTTGAAATACTTTTATCTTTGAAAAACCCCAATAGGACATTGCCAAATAATCTTGAAAGTTTTCTCTTGAAGACACATAGTTCGAAAATGATTTTTCTCTTGTATAACAATAGTTCACCAAAACCATTTCAACATTTAAAACAAGTACTTTAAGTTAATGAGCTTTTGGAAAAGAACACCAATCCTTTCATCTTCAAATCTTATTAAGGTTTTTAATCCTTATAACAGTTGAACACAGACACAAGTCTGGCTTAGCAAACTTTCAATCAACAGCAGTATATATTCTCAGTTCAATGCTAATATCACAGTTGAAAGCAGTTCATCACAGATATGCATTATAACATTTAGAACAAGCACAGTTCAACATCAGATAATAGCATAACAGTTCAAGTACATTAGATAACCAAGTAAGCTCAATCAACATATAAATATCCAGTTAAACACATACACACATGCATACAGTTATTGAATATGTTTAGGAAATCCCCTCTTACCTCACGTCGGAGTTAAGAGTTTTGGATTTGAAAAAAAGGTTCACGAACGTCCTCGCTTCTCCGGCGATGGAAGTCTAAGGTTACCAACATAAAATCATGAGTTAAAAAAGAAATTAACTCGAGAACACTAACCACAAGGTATAGGTTCGGTTCATACAATAAACTAGGATTAGGTGTTTCCGAAATTTATGCGACTCTTGGATTTATGATCCTTAAGTGCTAGAAGTTCGTAAACAAAAATCTTTTAACTAAGTTGAATTAAAAATCTCACTAAGTACTTGACTTAGGGTTTCAGCCAAGCTTAGGTAAATAGGCTAGGAATTTCTAAACTTTCCAATCACTTAGACATAGCATCCTTTAACATAAGGGAGCCTTGGTCCATGATCATCTTGGAAATGAAACTCAAATACAAACTCATACATGTAAAAGTTGAAACAAGATTCACCTAAACCATATACATGGTTTCGGCCTCCTTAGGAAGAAGAGGTTAGGAAACTTTGTTTTACACAACCTTTTAGTATGTGATAGTATGAGTAAATACAAGAATATAGAAAGTGGTTTCAACTCAAAAGGAGTTTTCTACCATTTTTGAGATGTTTTAGAAGTTAAAAGCACATAAAGGACATATGAAGAAAACTTTGAAACAAAAGACGAAACTTTGAAAAAGAACTACATAGAAGTATTACCCTTAACAAGATGAACAACTTTGATGAAGAACTTTAAGAGAAAAGCTTGATAAAAATGTAAACTTTGTAAGAGAGAAGAAGAAGAAGAAGAAATGTAGTAAAGTGTAAATGTGAAAAATGGAGGAAAGTGATGAAGTGTGGAAATGAAGAGTATTTATAGAGAGTAAGAGAGAGAGAGAGTCACGGTTTTGGAGAGGAAGAAAGAAGAGAAGAAAGAAGGTGGGATGCTTGTAGAGAGGATAAGGAGTTAAGGTGATGTGATGTGATTGGAGAGAGAAAGATGAAAAAGTGAGATTTTTGAAAAAAATCAAGATTCACCTTTTGAGGTGTGTCATAATCTTCACATCAAGTCACTTCATGTCACTTCATCCTCTTGATTCTCTGCTCCATTGCGTATCAGATGACTTCCCCGATCGTGTTTCCCGACGATTTCGTCCGGGAAATCCCTAAGATTTGGCCCCGAACAAGATTTTTCGAAAAACTTCAAACCCACTCAAAATATCATAAAAACACTAACCGTCTCGTTCACGAATTAAAATTTGGTCTCTAGCTCAGTAAACTTGTACTGGCAGTGAGAACCCTGTCCTGTTTTCGTCTGAATTTTCGACCGAAAATTTTACTGTGACTTCATACGGTAAAACAACACAAGAAAATGATTTTATTTTAAATAAAATCATCCCCTGGATTTTATCAAAAATAAACACATTAAAGCATGTATTTACTGATAAAGAAGCATACGAAAAACAGGGTGTTACAAAAAAGCTTAAGGCTAAGATCACAGTTGAGACGCCACAATCTGAAGAAGTTGGCAAACTTCAACAGAAGGTTGAAGTGCTCACCTCTGATCTTACCCGTTTTGTCAATCGTAGAGATAACCTGACTAAGTTGTTAGCAAGTCAGAGACCTTATCTTGATAAAACTGGTATAAGATTCATTGACCAGACACATCATAAAGTATCTAACAAAGTCTTAGGACAAAAACCTAAAACTCTTTATGATAAGGTCATTACTTACAAAAGTATTTGTAAAAACTGTTGAAAAACTGGACATATCACGTCTAAGTGTATTCACAGAATAAAGAAGTTGTCACAAACTTTAAGAACTAACAAAAAATGTCCCCGAAGAATATGGGTACCTTTAGCTTTGATTATTCCTCTTGCAGATATCCTTAATAGGACAAAAAGCACACCTATCATGGTACCTGGACAATGGCTGCTCATGACACATGACAGGATAAAAGTCTATGCTCCTAGACCTCCAACCTAAAGAAGGTGGACATGTTACCTTTGGTGGAAATCAAAGAGGAAAGATCATCGGGATAGGTAAAATTGGTGGGAAATCACCACTACCATCTATCTCTAACTTTCTGTTAGTTGATGGATTAAAACATAATATGCTAAGCATAAGTCAATTATGTGATAATGGATATAATGTTTCCTTCACTAAGAATGCATGCATAGTCAAATACACTAATGGCAAAGTTCTCTTTTCAGCAAACAGGCAACAAAATCTTTATAAGATTGATCTAACTGAATTGACTAATCAAAATGTGACTTGTTTTGTGACAAGAGAAGATGAAAGATGGGTATGACATAAGAAGCTAGGACATACGAGTATGAAACATATAACTAACCTTCAGAAGTATAGTCTTGTGAAAGGTCTACCTGATATAAGTTTCAAAAAGGATGTCTTATACGACTCTTGCCAAGTGGAAAGCAAGTTAAATCTAGCTTTAAATCCAAGAATCTTGTATCTTCCTCTAGACCTTTACAGTTGTTGCATATGGATCTGTTTGGTCCAGTTAGTGTTGCTAGTAAGGCAGGTAAGAAATACGGTTTTGTCTTAGTCGATGATTGTTCTAAATATACATGGGTACTCTTCTTAACCCACAAGGATGAGTCATTCAAGATGTTCTCTAGATTCTGTAAGAAAGTTCAAATGAGCAGGGAATCTGTATCTCAGCTATCAGAAGTGACCATGGGGAGAGTTTGAAAATGAGCACTTCAATACATTCTGTGAAGAGAATGGTATCTCTCATAACTTTTCTACTCATAGAACTCCTCGGCAGAATGGAGTAGTAGAAAGGAAAAACATATCTCTATAAGATATGGCTAGAACAATGCTCAATGAAAGGAAACTCCCAAAGTACTTCTGGGCTAAGGCAGTAAACACTACTTGTTATGTACAAAACAGAATATCGATAAGACCCTTCTTGAAGAAAACTCCCTATGAATTGTGGAAAGGTAGAAAACCCAACATCTCTTATTTCCATGCTTTTGGATGTGAATGCCTTATTTTGAATTCTAGAGATCAACTTGGAAAGTTTGATTCAAAAGTATATAAGGCAATATTTCTTGGTTATTCAAACACTTATAAAGCTTTTAGAGTTTACAACTCTAGAACACAAGTTGTTGAGGAATCTATTCATGTTGAATTTATTGATGGTTTAAAGACGGATAGGACACTGTCAGATCTAGAAGATGATCTTGCAGGATTAGATATCGGAAGAAAAAGCAATCAGACTGATGATAGCTTGAAAAATGAGGATCTAGAAACTCATATTCAAGCGTTCGATTCACCTGCTCAACAACCATCTGAGACTGAATCCGGACGAGATTGGAAGTTCAAGACTCATCACCCTGAAAAGTTGATCATTGATAATCCCTCCCAAGGAGTTAGAACCAGATCAACATTCAAATATTCAAACAACATGGCATTTCTATCCGAGATTGAACCAAAGAACATCAAAGAAGCTCTTGATGATGAAAGCTGGATTTTAGCTATGCAAGAGGAGCTAAATCAGTTCAAAAGGAATGATGTTTGGTTCTTAGTTCCAAATGAAAAAGGAAAGTCAATTATTGGAACAAGATGGGTATTCAGAAACAAGCTTGATGAAGATGGAAAGATATTCGGAAACAAAGCAAGGTTAGTAGCTCAAGGCTATAACCAACAAGAAGGTATTGACTACACTGAAACTTTTGCACCAGTAGCTAGAATAGAAGCAATTCGTATACTTATGTCATATGCTACACAGTCTCAAATCACCTTATTTCAAATGGATGTTAAAAGTGCATTTCTTAATGGAATTATTGAAGAAGAAGTAAATGTTAAGCAACCATCTGGATTTGAGGATAGTGACAAACCAAATCATGTCTATAAGCTTAAGAAATCTCTCTATGGATTAAAACAAGCACCTAGAGCTTGGTATGACAGACAAAGTTCTTTTCTTATGAAAATTAATTTCATTATAGGAAAAGCATAGATACAACTCTCTTTAGAAAAAGTTCTAAAAAGTATTTCATTATAGTACAAATCTATGTTGATGATATTATATTCGGTGCTACTAATGAAAAACTCTGTAAAGAGTTCTTCAAGCTTATACATAATGAATTTAAGATGAGCATGATGGGAGAATTTGAAGTTCTTCCATGGTCTAACAAATCAAACAAACAGATGATGGAATCTACATTCATCAACAAAAATATACCAAGAAGATCTTAAGGAAATACAAGCTAGATACAGCTAAACCTATGAAAACTCCCATGGAAGCAAATGCAAAATTAGGCAAAGATGAGGAAGGTAAATAGGTATATCAAACTACTTAAAGAGGTATGATTGGTTCTCTCTTGTACTTAACTTCAAGTATGTAACACCTAGTTTTAATTAATTCTAATTATAATGATTAAGATATGAATTTTCACAAATCATTTTCAAAATCACTCCTTTTACAATAGGAGATTTGTTTGAAAGTCGGAAAACACCTGATAAACATTTTAAGATGGCAACAATGTATCCAACCAAAATTGGTCTCTAGTCTTACATCAACTGCCAGGGGTGGAAGAATAAATAAAAGACCTCATTCACAATCAAGATTTAGAAACAATTAGATACAATAGTCCCAAGTTGATTTTCATACATAAGCAGGAGTTTTCATTAGGAACATAAATTATACATAAGGTCATTAAACATAGGGAACTGCCATTAAACAGGACGATACAAAAGATGCATCAAGTTCCCCAAGCATTCGTACATACTTAAAATAAAATAATATACTCAAAATATCCCTCAAACACGGGATCCTCCAAATTGAACCAGAAGTCCAAACGGTGCATCATCAGTCATCAGTAATCTTGATCCCACGTATGATGCAGCCATCAGAATCAGCTACTCACATACACAAGAAGAAAGAAGAAATGCATATGGAGCTAAGATTCTATGCCAAGCTCATAATGTAGATATGGGTATGCGGCGACAAAAAATCAATCAAGTGGACACACACATATATAATTTTAGAAAAAGGCTGAGACTCGAATGCATGCCTAAGACTTCGACCTAACTTTTCTCCATGGAGACTATATTGTTGTCATAACATTCTGTCGAGATAGCATTCAGGAAATATTTGTAAACAACTTGGTGCACAAGCCCACAATCGGAGTATGCTAACAGCTATCTCCTCGGCACTTTCACGCGAGAGTAGTTAACATCTGAATAGTATTTAGTTTGGTGGAGTTTCAAGATAGCCCTGTTGTTCAGGTCTCCACCGGGATCAATGCAGCTATACACTGAACCATTGGCAGTATCCACGCCTGACTATCCCCGAGGTCTCCTTGGACCCCACACCCCTAATATCCTATCTGTAACACCCCGATTTTTCTGCTTTCTAAGATTGGTATAAATATAAATAAACGTTTATATTTTTATCTGAAACTTAGAAAATGATTTTGGGAAAACCAAAGTCAGATTTATATTATACTTATTTTTATAAGTATATGGTGAAATTTTTGGTTTAAACTCAGACGGAAGCAGGTCTGCGTTTTTACTGACATTATAATTTTATACCGGCAGAAAACCCTAATTTGACCCGAAACAGAAATTTGTAGATTTTTTTTATATTTTTCCGTTAGGAATTCTACATTCCAAATTTCTGATCAGAACTGAAATATTATGTTTAATCGAACGAATTTTGGTAAAAGTTCAGTCGGAAAACAGTTGGTGTTTTCACTGATAGTAAGATTCTAATGATCAGAAAACCTAATTTTGACTCGTGAATGAAATGGTTTATGTTTAAAACATATTTCCAACGAGCTTGGTTATTTTGAAAATTTTCGATCGAAAAACAAACAGAAACCCTAATCGGGTAATCAACGGAGTCGAGAACGGACGTGCAGAGACAAAAGCTGACATTCAATGGATGAAGACAAGTGATGACTCATAAGGGTGAGACATATAGGTGACTCACAAGTGTCGTGATTGATTTTGAGGTGAAATTACTATAATGTCCCTAAGTTGTTATTTTATCACCAAAATGCCATTGTACAAGATTACAATGTTGTCCCTAAAAATTTGTGTTTTTGACCCTCCAAGGAGCCCATCTTCTTGCTATTTAAACCATGCTTCATCTTCTTCATTAGCTTTCCTCCATTTTTGTCTTAAAAATCTTGAGTTCCAGAAGCCATTTTTGTGAACCAACCAAGTGATTTCTTGCTCATTTTTCAATTCTAAGAGGTATACCATACTTCTCTCACTTAATCATCATCATGTTCTTCATTTGTTTTCTTGTTTTAAAGTCTTGTTCATCATTTTCAATTTCTAGATCTAGAAACTTTGAAATTGTCTAGAAAATCATAGAAAAATCCTAAAAATATGAAACCAATTTCTATGCTCCTATTATCATCCATATATTCTAGATCTGTGAGCTTACATCAAACAAAAATTTCTAGCCATTTGAACATAAAGAGGCAGAACCCTAGGTTATTATGGGGAGAGGACTTTGTTCATTTTTTTTTAAACTAGTCTTGCTTGATTCAATCTCATAACTTATATATGTATTGAATCCATGATTATTGAATCAAAAAGAAACCTCTAAGCCATTTTGTTTCTCATGGCCGAAATTATTTTCTTGAGAAGTTGAAAGATTTTGTTTCATTTTCCAACTTATGATAATTTGTCTTAACTCTACACTACTCTAAGGTCATGGTTCTAAGAGTATGTGAAATTTTGAGATCTCTAGCTAATTTATCTAGCCATGGCTGGAACTAGGGTTTTGAAGGGTTGGAGTAGTTTATTTCAACATTTTTAAGTTAATCATTGGTTTAGGGTTTTAAGTGATCAAGGAACACTATTCCAAGAGCTTAGGATTTTTAGAAATTTTTATCCAATTAAACACCTCATGGCCGAACCTATCATGAACCTATCATATAGGAGCATAGGTGTATTTAGTGTTTGATTGATAATTATTTGTTGTGTTTTGTTGAAGGATAAATTGTTGTGTGAATTGTGTACATGTTTGGCAGAGATCGGACGCTCAACATAATTTCGATTCGAAAAGGAAAACTCTCCAAGAGGTAAGGGGAGCTTATCTGAGGGATTTTTCCAGATAATTATATGTGTGAATTAGTGTATGACTTGTAATGTTTGATTGAGGTTCGTGGTGTTCGTTTACGTTATTTTATGTCGTACTATTTTATTTGTGGTTATTTAATTGCAGTGATGCATGATCTGTCTGGGTTAATTGTTATAATATTGTTGATGAATTGTTGATGTTGTTTGTGGATTGAAAAGCCTGACAGTGGTCAATGCTTAGTTAGTAATGAGGTTTAAAATGTTAAAAGTTTTTACGGGATGCTGAGTTTTAATTGATGAGAAATAGTAATATAATGTTACTTAGGTTTTTGGTTGGTTGAAAATGAGAAAAAGTTGAACATATCATTATTTTAATGGTTTATTGGTGTAAGAGGGAACTATGAGTTACAGTGAGGACGTAACCGTGAAATTATTTTTGTACTGTTAATTTTTAGGTGGATAAATCCAATATATTATAAAAAGTTATTTTATGAAATTAATCTTCGAAAATAACTTAATTATGATTTTAGAAAATTATTTAAGTGGAAAAGATCAAGTTTTGACTTAAAACGTTTTTAAAATGCTAAAACGATGGTTAATTCTGAAAATATTTACAGAACGCATTCTTAAAAACAGCAGTAATCATTCACACATGGATTTAGTTTTCAGATCATTTTTTTTAAGAACTAGAGTTTCTCGGAGAAAGATTTTCAGAAGAAAGAAAAGGAGTTTCCAAAAGAAAATGAATTTTAATATGGTTTGACGTTTTATAAACGAGTTACAACAGAAAGGGTTTTTGTAAACGAGTTTTACTCCACGGTTTATTTGTTAGTCATGATATATTAACGATATTCATGTTATAATTGATTTGTTAGTCATGATATCCCGATGATATTCATGTTTCAGTGTATGTGTTAATTATGGTATCTTTAGGTCATTCAGGCCTCGATGTATTTGTTAGTCATGATATCTTGATGATATTCATGTTATAGTATATTTGTTAGTCATGATATCTTGAAGAGAATCATGTTACAGTGTATCTTGGTATCTCTATGTTATTTGTAACACCCCCCTGGGTATTACTACGTAACATATACGGAAGTAAATTAAAAGATAATTTGTTGGTTGCTTTCGGAAAATTATTTTCTTTTAAGTCAGAAAACTGGGGTATAAAATTTTTCTTTAAGGATAACTCTGAAATCCATCATACATACATTTAAAACGTAAAGTCACGTTCGTAACAAAGTTACCATGACATACAACATTTCTCTAAGTTTCCACTTTCGAAGGAAAAGGTTCAAACTACAGATGGATGTATATAACACTACATTTACCGACCTCTTTAGATATACAACCCAACTCAGACTCCTAAGCTGGTCATTCTATCAAATATTCATTGGAGAGACCCCCAATCAGAATACTTTCCCAACCTCTAACACTAGGTCTTCAAGTGACTTAGAAAGACTCCTCTGCAACATCGATACTAGAGTACCAAGGTACTACAGCAAAACCCGAAGAGACCTGATATAACTATAAGAGTGAGACACCGGCAAATGGATATATCATACAACAACCATATACATGATACATACAACACATTGGCATATTAGCATTTTAAGCATTATTCATAGATAAACAACAAGTATTGTTTCAGTGGGTCTTATACCCGAATCAAACAGTTTTGTGAAGATAATGCATGACACTTCAATCATCAGGCTCTAAACTTAATCTCATGAGATATCATTACCATTTTATCATTAAGAAATAAAGAGTTGATCAGTCTCGTATGCCGCATTGGCAAGTTGTCTCCGTCACCTCATGTACCCGAATCAACATCATCACGAATCCCTTATCAACGGCCATCCGGATGTATACATCATCGAACACCACATCTTAAGCGGGTATTCGGTAACTCAAGCACGTCTGCTAAGGGGAAATGCATAAGAATAAAAGACTTTTCATTATCAAGACTTTTCTTTGTGTTCACTATTTTCCGTTGTCGAAGCCCAAAGCTAACGACTATTCATAATTTTCATCACTTGAAAATCAATAACACAGGACGCACAGTCTGAGTGCTCAATCACAACACCTCAGACCAATGCCGCAGTCCAAGGTTGTGGTCGTAGAAACAATTATGATTTTATCCATGTTTTATTTCAACATGATAAGGACTCCTAGTCCATAACAACGAAATAAGGACACACAGTCCTCAATTCCAAGATTAGGACTCCTAGCCCATAATATCACGATTAGGACCCATGGTCCATAATTCTTGACTCGGATCCCAGATCGCGTGCATATAACTGAATGATAGAGGCGATGTCTCGCGAACTAGATTCTCTTTCACATGTGCTTACTTTTCGCTCAGTGAAAAATCAAAAACCAAAATAAAACCTCGATCACTTATCCAAGTAACCGGAACGTTTCTAAATCATTTAGGAGAAAATCTTTTCCTTTACAAACTCTTTTATAAAACAATTAGGGAATTCGCTTGCTTTTGAAATCCTTGATGGAATAAAGTCAAATATTTTCAAAGGGGTTTTTCCTTCATAAAACACATAGTTCGAAAAAGATTTTCTCTCGTACAAACTTTGGATCATAAAAAGATAGTTTCTATTGACTTAAAAACACTTCAACGTTTCTTTTCAAAACAAGAACCTTATTCTCTTGGAGTGAGTGTTTTAAACAAGGAACTTATATAAATGAAACCAATACTTTCAAAGTTCTATTCAAGGCTTATTAAGGCTTTTAATCCTTATAATCATTGAGCACAGACTCAAGTCCGGCTTCTCAAACTTCAATCAACAGTAATATATTCTCAACAATAACATCACAGTTAACGACAGTTCATCACATATATACAACTCACAATACTTTAAGGCAAGTAATCATCACAATAGTTTAAGTAAACAAGTCATTCAAGTATCTGCTCCACATCATAATAATATTCAAATCACTCAAGTAAACACATACACACATGCATATAGTCATTGAATATCCCTAGGCAATCCCCTCTTACCTTCCGTGAAGTTAAGGAGAATAGATTCTTGAAGAGGTATACCACGAACGTCCTTGTTTCCTCCGTGATGGAAGTCTAAGGTTATGAACACAAAATCACAAGTTAAAATCAAACAAGAACACTAAACCACAAGGTATAGGTTCAGCCAAGACTAGTTCTTAGGGTTAGAGATTCCCTAAAATTATACAACTCATGGATTTATGATCCTTAAGTGTTAGGAGTTCATAAACAATGATCATTTAACAAAGTTGAATTAAAATCCCACTAAGTTATAAACTTAGGGTATTCGGCCAAGGCTAGTAAAATAGGCTAGCATTCACTAAACTTTCCAATCTCTTAGGTTTAGCATCCATATGTATTAACAAGCTCAAAACCATGATCATTATGGAAAAATAAGAACAAAGTATCCTAGGTCCATAACCTTCTAGGTTCAGCCTTCATAGGATTTATAGGCTAGAAATCTTTAAACTTTCCAATCTCTTAGACTTAGCATCCAAATATATTATGGAGTTCAAGTCCATGATCATTTTGGAAAACAATGGAAACTTAAACACTCCAATCTCTTAGACTTAGCATCCAAATATCTTATGGAGTTCAAGTCCATGATCATCTTGAAAAAATGAAAGTAATACATTCTAGTTTTAATAACATAGAATAAACAAGTTAGAAATCCTTAAACTTTCCAATCTCTTAGACTTAGCATCTAAATATCTTATGAAGCTCAAGTCCATGATCATTTTGGAAAAATAAAAACTCAAACATCCTAGCACCTAAACACTAAGTTTCGGCCATCATAGGATGATGAGGAAAATATTCTTTGTTTAACAACAACTCTTAGGTTTAGAATCACAAGGTATTAAGAGTTCTAAATCCATAATCATACTAGGAAAGTTGAAACATAGTATCCTAGGCCTACTTATTCATATTTACGGCCATCATAGGAACAAGTTATCAAACCTTCCAATATTGATAGATATAAGATCAATGGATAGTTAGAAAATCAAACACATGATCATATTCCAAAAGTTGAAACAAAAACCTCCTAGGTTACAAATGCAAGCATTCGGCCTTCATTGGAAGAGATGGGTAGAGATTTTTGTTTTACACAACCTCTTGGTATGTGAAAATATAAGTTAATACAATACCATAGAAAGTAGTTTCAACTCAAAAGGAGTTTTCTACCATTTTAGAGAGATTTTAGAAGTTTAAAGCATATAAAGAACTCATAAAGTAAACTAAGAAATAAAAGATGAAACTTGAAAAAAGATTCATATGAGAGCATTACCATTAGTATAAGGAAGAACTTTAATGAATGACTCAAGTAGAAAAGATGAATAAAAACTAAAGCTTTAAGAGCTTGAACTTTTAATAGAAAAGAAGAAGATGAAACTTTAATGGAGTTTGAAGAAGGAAGATGATAAAGTGAAAATGAGAGGGATATATATAGAGAGGGGGAGGGAGTCCACGGCCAAGGGAGAAGAGAGGTAGAGCTTGTTGAGCAAGCTTGGTGGTTTAATGCTTGATTGGATGGAAGAAGAGAGAGAAATAACTTTTGGATTAGAATAGTATTATAATTTGAAAAGTGTGAGGATTACACTTTTGGAGTGTGTCATAACCTCTTCAATCATGTCACCTCACTTCTTTTATGCTCCATAATCTGCTCCATTTCGTACCCGGTTGCATTTCCGATGGTAATTCTTCCATTTTCGCCCAAATAAAATATTTTATTTTATTTTATTTTTGAACGAAAATTTTCAAAATAACCAAAGTTGAAGGAAACATAATAAAAACACTAACCGTCTCATTCACGGGTCAAAATTAGGTTTTCTGCACAATAAACTTGTACCGGCAGTGAAAACGCAGACCGGCTTCCGTCTGAATTTTCAACCGAAAATTTTACCGTGACTTCATATGTTACAACAACACAAGAAAATGATTTTAGTTTAATTAAAATCATCCTCTGAGTTTAATCTAAAATAAACACATTTAAATATGTATTTACTGCTACAGAAAGCATAGGAAAAACAGGGTGTTACATTATTCATTTTTCGTATTTGTTAGTCATGGTATCATGATGATATTCATGTTTCAGAGTTGACCATTGTGCCTTAATGGTCAATGTGTCATTCAGAGTTGACCATTGTGTCTTAATGGTCAACGTGCCATTTAGAGTTACCATTGTGCCTTAATGGACGATGTACCATTTGATTTGTTAACCATCGTGTCGGGATGTTTGGGCGATGTGCCATTTGTTTTGTTGACCATAGTGCCGGGAGTTAGGATAATGTGCCATTATGTTGTTGACCATTGTACCAAGAGTTTGGAGAATGTGCCATTTAAGAGCTTGATCAGCTCATTTATTTGGTGAGTGAATCTCCGGGAGGTTAGATATAAGGTTAAATGTTGAACTGTGTAGTGTCATTAATCTCTTTTATAAAGGACAATGACTGCTCGAGGATGAAACCCATTGGTAAATTACTTGTTATTTATGAGAAGTTTATGATGTATGACTTTATATGACTATATGTTGTTTTGTGTGTCACGAATGTAGTTATCGTGCTTATATCCATATATCGATGTCTCACCCTTACAATATATAAGGTTTTACTCGTTATTGCTGCTATACCTTGGTACTGGTAGTAGATGGTGTAGAGGAAGTCTTGACTTCAATCAAGGGTACTAATCCCGATCTTTGCAGAGGTTGGTAATAGCGGTGAGAACTAGAGAGTTCTTCCATTCGATGTTTTATAAAGTGACCAGCTTAGGATTTTTCCTTTTGTTGTGTAATTTTGAGAAAATCGGTTTCAAGGATTCTGAAACCTTGAAATGGTTCGTAATTTCTTAGTATGGAAATAATTTTAAAAAAAACTTATATGTTGTGATAGCCTGATTTATGAACAAAAACAGTTTATGTGTATCGTCAAGTATAATGTGATTTTACTTTTGTGTTGTATGTGTCACTTTGCTGAAGTATTCAGGAAGAAAATTTTTACACCCGAGTTTTCTTATCTAAAGTAAATTAAATTTCTGAAAGCAACCAGCAAATAACTTTTTTAATTTATTCCGCACGGGTTATAAAGTAATGCCCAAGGAGGGTGTTACACTATCATAGGTGACTATGCATCCAAAACGACAACGACTATGAGAAGGTTGAAATGTTGTCCGAAGACATACAAAGCAGGAACTAAAAGTTCCAAAGCGCCGGTATCAATTTAACAACAGTTGTTGATAAGAGTTGGGCTCGAATAGACCGTTGGCCAAAATTATCATTTTTAACTCAACACCATATAATAAAATATTTTCGAGCCCAAGACTTAACAAAATGTAAATAAGGATAAACCTGAAGATTGAATTCACAGATTCAATAAATAAGAAATTGATACCAACTGATAATAACATTCAAACACCTCCCGAATCTAAGTTCGGAAACAAGGGCACATCACAACAAGTCCCTAAGCGACTTAACGATCGGACATAAGGCTTATACTTAGAGCCCAATTACTTGGAATTATATCCGACGCTTAACGTATGCAGGTTACGAAGATAAGTAAGGTTCTCGAATTAGAACCTTACGCCAAATCAACTAGATCCAATTTAGCACAGAGCTAAATTAAATCTAAACAGATATAACAAGATATAAGATCCTAAAATTACACAAATAATAGCAATATTAAAGAAAACATTGAGCAAGCATAATAAAACAATTCCCAATATTCCTAAGCAATTATACTAAGCTGCATTAACCCCATACTACACCTAACATAATATATTCCCCCACCTTTTAAAACGTTCGGAGGTTATTCTAGAACTTCACATCTATGCAATCAGCTCCAATTAGTTCCCAAGAGAAATTCCTGCTTCCAAAAAGCAAGTACGAACAACATCGCAGAGTCGATCCAAGCATAGAAACAACCAGACAAAACATACAATTAATTACTCAACATTAACACTATAAATATAACTCACTAATATACTTAATTTCTCAAAAATTACATTGATTTCAGATCAAAACAGATTTGGGCTTTTAGGATTCATAGAGCAAATTGGGGAAAACTCACTCTAACCAAAGAATGATGAAATTGGTTTAGGGAAACACTAATTCACAGTCCCAATTTCATAAACACCATTTAATTTCAAAATTCCAAATCTGAAATCAAAGCTAGGGTTTGAGATTGGGGAAAAATTGGGGTTTCTTGAAAATGGACAAAGGAAGTGAGAACCACTTATCCAAAGAAGGAAAAAGATGAAGTCGGATGGTGCTGTGGCAGCATCTGAGGACGGCGACGGCAGCGGCGGCAAACGGTGTTAGGACGTTCCTACAACAATCAAGACCCAAAAGAGGGAGAGTTCAAGGGAAGAAAGGAAAGGAAACTAAAAAGCACGAAAAATGGTGGAAAACCACCATGGAAGGCGGTGGCACGACCCTTACCACGGTGGTTGGCGGTGACGAGCTCCGTTCGGACTGACGCAACTGAGTACGCGAAACGGTCGCGTGTCTTCTCCTTCTCATGTTGGTGAGCGGCGACGACAGAGCTTCCAAGGGGCAGCGCGATTTATACAGAATAAGGAAGAAGAATATGGGTCTAGGGAGAAAGAAGAATATGATGGTTTAGAAGTCTGATGTTGAAGAAGAAGGGGGAGAGAATGTAACATAAAAGAGAGAAAAAAAATGAAAGGGTGAGAAGCTGGAAACGTGGATGGGTGCAGCATCACTTAAAAAAACTTTCATAAACGATCTCTTTTATTTTTTTCTGGTACTGAAAATTTCTTTTAGAGATTATGAAAATAACTTTTCTTCAACCAAAATAATTTTATATGGTATTTTTCTAAACAAAGAATAATAAATTAATGTTATTGTCTAGTAAGCGTGAATACACTGTAACAACTCAGTGTTAACACACTCAGTAAAATCTTTTAAATGAGTAAATAAAATTACTCAAGCCAAACAATATTAAAATAAACAAAAAATAATAATTATCCAGATAATTAACCACTCAAATAATTAATTAAACAGATATGTAAAAACTGGGATGTTACAAAGTAGACATGATATTCAATTCAGTGTCTGTATGTGTGCGAGATTCCAATCAGATCCAAGAGAATCACATCTCAAAGCTGTCAAAAGAATATTTAGATATTTGCTTGGAACCACTAATCTTGGTTTGATGTATTTGAGAACACAAGAATACAGATTAGTAGAATTCTGTGATACTGATTATGGTGGAGACAGAGTATAAAGAAAAAGCACAAGTGGAGGATGTCAATTCATTGGAGCAAGTTTAGTCTCTTGGACAAGCAAAAGACAAACTACAATTGCTCTATCCACTGCAGAAGCAAAATACGTTTCAGTTGCAAGCTGTTGTTCACAGCTCTTAGAGCATGTTTGGGAATCCATATTTCAGCTGTTTTGAAAACATCTATTATGTTTGACAACCAATTTTTTTTTTAAATATTTTTCTTTGATTAAAATCTATTTTTGAAACATCTCATAGATAGGACTGTTGGCTTTTTTTCCTTCCGATTATAATCACAAGTGCGTACTGTAGCTCTCCACTTTTTGACAAATCACGCATTGTGTTCTGTATTGTGTCACCAAAGTGATTATCTTTGCACCACCCAAATGAAATAAATTATCTTAAAATCGCTTTTCAGCAAACATAGCCAAACACAAACAGATTTTGATTATAATCGATTAACACAATAATCGATTATTTGAAAACAGATTATCAACATAATCTTTTTTTTCCAGCTTTCTCAAACAAACTCTTATGGGTAAAACACCAACTTGAAGATTATTCTATCTTTGAACATGACATATATGTTTGGTGTGATAATTATAGTGCTATCTGTTTATCTAAGAATCACATTCAGCATTCTAAGGCTAAGCATACAGAAATTAAACATTATTTCATAAGAGACTATGTTCAAAAAGGTGTTTTTGATATTAAGTTTGTTAAAACTGAAAATCAGTGAGCTGATATATTAACTAAACCCTTAGATGAAGATAGATTCACTTATATTAGAGATAATCTAAACATGCATTTCATAAATGAATGATACGTCTGCTCTTCGTGAAGCGTCTGCTGACGTGGATCATTTACTGAGACTTTCCATTGCAGTTATCTAAATGTTTTTGAATTCAAAACGTTTTGTCTTTATTATTTCTCAACTGCTCTTTTGTGAAACCTCCTTCTTTAAAACCCAAAGTCTTCTCTCAGAAACACTTTACTATTTCAAAAAGCTTTTCTATCTCTTGTGAACGAATCCTGTCGAAACCCTTTCATCTTCTCTCTCTTTCAAACCCAAATCCATGGCACCCAAAGCACCCACTCAGAAAATTGCCCATGCTGCTACTCGGTTAGGGATGAGTGTGGAAGACATATCTATGATCGTTCCTGGACGATTTGTCAAGATGAACAAGATTATCAAACGAGGCATGAATGTTATGGCAGAATTGGAAGCTTCACAATGGGTCAACTTTTTCTCTTTACATGAACCCGTTTACCCTTTGCTACTTCAAGAATTCTGGGAAAATGCTGAAGAAAGGATGTCTCGGACTCAAATTTTAATTCAAACAAAGTGTAACGGAAAACCCTATTCGTTCACTCTCAATAGTATTCAGAAAGCAACCGGCTGTCCTAGGCAAGGTGGTGCTTTTACATATTATTAGGAAACTGAGTATGGTGAAGAAACTGCTCATCAAGTTCTATATGGGTTATCCAACCCTACAAGCAAAGTTGCCTCCAAACTGACTCCAAAAGGAAGGTTTTTGCATGTCTTGCTGATCAACTATGTGATGCCAAGAACAAGTGCTCGAGATAATGTCAACAAGATGGATAGATTTGCCCTATTCCATCTCCTGAATCTGATGAAGGTTGACATCAATGACTTAATTTTCAAGTATATGCTGAGGATGGTAAAGCCCCAAATCAGGACCTCATACACCTATGGGATGCTGATTACCAGACTGCTAAATATAAAGGGCATTCCCCTCACTGGAAAGGTTGATATGGCTACTGCCATTGATAAAAGAACGCTCTCTTAGATGAAGCTAAGACCACCAGGAAGGATTTGACTCTGATGAAGATAATGAGAAGAAGAAATGGTAAGAAGAATCTGAAGAAGAAACTGATGAGTCTGATGACTCAGAAGCAACAGATATGTCTGCACCTTTGGATCCAAGGTCAGAACAAAGCTTCAAGTCAAGAGGAAGTTGGTCATCTCAAAAGCATCCGATGATGATGATGACTGATAAGCCTCTGGCTCGACTAGTTTTATAACTAGTAAGACCATGGCTTTTGTACTAATTACTCGAGTTTAACCTCGTTTTCGTCCAAATTTGGATTTAATTGTCCTCAAGCAACATTTTGAGTCTCTTAAGTAGTTTTAGGATATTTTAGTTAATTTTGAGTCAAATAAAGCATTCACTGCTATTTCATATTTTCATGTTAATAAGAAGAGCAAAAAGAGAAGGACACTTGAAAGCAGAAGCCATCACGCCCAGGCCGTGACACTGGTCACGACCGTGATGAGCTACCCAGGAAGTCAGAAAGCATCACGGCCCAGCCGTGATACCCATCACGGGCGTGATGAGAAGTCCCTGAAGACCAGAAGGCATCACGGCCCAGCCGTGATATCCATCACGGGCATGATGAGAAGACCCTGAAAGTTAGAATTGATCACGGCCTAGCGGTGATGGAGGTCACGACCGTGACAGATCAGCACCCATGGACAGAAGCGATCACGGCCTGGCTGTGATAGGAATCACGGCCGTGACAGACTAGAATTTGAATGCGCGCCCTTGGCAAAATTGGTCACGGCCGTGACGCGAATCCTGATTTATAAAAGACACCAGGGCAGACGCAAATCATAGAATTTTTCACTGTTTACAATACTTTTTTCAAGGGTTTGCATTATGTTTGTGATGGAGAACTAATCACCAGGGATTAGTCTGCTGTAATCGGTTTCCGCCGACACTTGAGGTTCCATAATTCCCGATCAAACTGCTTTTCTCTTTCAATATTATGCTATATGCCTTGTTTGCTTAATTCAAGTTGTATAGAATAGGTATTGATTAATTTCGATGATTCTATGTTCCTATACCTTGATCGCGTTTGCTTAATTCGCGTGTGTTTGTCGTGTTTGCTTAATTCACGAGAGCTTCAACCCGATTGCTTAATTCGGGAATTAGGAACATACATCGCGTAGTGTCAATTGCGCTTGTCTAATTGCTGCTACAATCGAAAAGATATTAGAATCCGCTTAGGGCATGGAATTTATGTGAATCAATGATAGTTGGGAAATCGAAACAGTAGATTAATCGTTTCAACTTATTGATAATCACTTAATTGCACTGTTTTCTCAACTGTTTTCTTAATTGAATCTTCAACTTCAAACCCCCCCCCCCCCCAATTCGACTTATAGGTTAATAACAATCCAAGAGTCCTTGAGAGACGATACTGGAGTTGTCGTGCCCTAACTACAGGTTTTCCAATCACTCGTTTTTGACCAGTGTGCGACAGCGGATCAAAATTGGCGCCGTTGCCAGGGACTCTTTGATTTTTATTAGCCATATTAGGAATTAAACTTTTTATTATTATTATTTTGATGTGACGTTTGGATCTTATATGTGAGTGTCTTGAGCTTATATGTTTATATCATATTGATGGTATTGCACACTATGATTGTCGTGGTGGTGAATCTTACTACTTCCCATGGATAATTATATGCCTAAATTTGATTATGAGCCATCATGCATATATTATCCTGACTTTACTAGTGGTTATGAGTTTAGTAGTGATTTTGGCATGGTTGGAGTGAATGATTATTCTGGCCAACATGGTGGAGAACATGTCAGCCTGGATGAGGTAGCTTCTTTGGTGCATCAATTGACAATAAGCCAGCATCAATATCAGCCTGACCCCACACCAGTCCAACCCAGTCTGGAAGAATTGGTGCAACAAATGGCGGAACACACTCTTGAATTCCAACAGAGGACAGAAGCAAGTCTCCAGAATTTGGCCACTCAAATTGGTCATATTGCCTCCACCTTGACTACACTGCAATCACAACATCTCCTTGAAGAGCATTCAGATTCACAAATAGATATTCTTGACAATACTTCTGTTGAGCATAATTTTGATAATGATGTCGAGAATACTATTATTGATGAACTTTGTGTTGAAATTTCATCCTTTTCAGGGTATGTGGAGAAAAACGTCCATATGGAACATGAGACACATGAGGTTGAGGGCCCTGTTCGGCCAAGAAATATAGGAAATGAGGATCAGGAGGACATCTACTTCACCATGCTTGAGGATGATAAAGAGCTTTTGGAATTAGATGATTCCATTAATTCCTATGCATGTGTTGACTGTGAAGGGAAAAATACTTGTGTGGTTTGTGCTGAGATTTCTGCATATTTGGAAGGTGATGGATTTGGTGACTCAGTGAATGCAGATTGTACAGAAGCCAAAGCAGCACCAGTGATCCTCTCTACTTGTTTGCCACCTCCCACTGTGAAGCAGCCGACGATGGAGTTCAAGCCTCTGCCTGAGAAGTTGGAATTTGAGTCTTTAACTATGAAGGCACTATGGCCAGTCCAAGAGGTTGAACCCCATTTTTATTAGGAAGACTTTGTTAACGAGGAGGTCATCTTTGACCCAAGAGGGAGTGAGAAGTCCGCCGCACTTGGCGAGGTCACCATGATTGTCAAGCGCTCGCTTTCATATTTATGCTGCATGCCATGGGATCCGGGAGGATCATATTGCACTTTGAGCATTCCTTGGCCGCTGTATCACAGGCAGTGGGATCCCGGTGGAACCGCCTTCATGAGTTTTTCTAAACCTTTTCCTTTTTAATTATCTTCGCTTTGCTTTGCTTTGCTTCGAGTCTTATGTGTGTGAGTCTTGTGTCGGTGAGCTTGATGGATTTTAATTAAACTTAGCATAGATGGATTGCATGATAGGTGTTGACTGTTGATGATTTCCCCCTAGGTCTTGAAAATTGAAAATTGATCCCCATAGGAAAAATTGAAAATTGAACTTTGAGATATTCTATTGTGATTGCATGATTTATGATAAGTTTGGGGTGAAGGGATGCACACACTAGGGATTGAATCTCGGTCAAACAATTTGCGAAAAATGTCCAAGTGAGGATTTGAGCCTCCAACATGTTTTTAATTGTGTGAATCACTTTTAAGTTGCACTTTCCCGGATTTGCTTGAATCTCTTCATGGTTTGCATGTTTATATGGTTGCATCAAATGATTTAGGCAATTTTCTTTGAAATAACTACTTGGACTGAAAAGAACCATCCCTAATGCATATTCCCTAGTTAGCCACATTGAGCCTAATAAGCCTATTGTTTCTTGATGACCTTATGTTATAAGCCAAAAAAATCTGGAAAAACCATGTTAACCCAATCTTAAGATTAGGAGAGCATGGAAGCTTAGCAAGACAAGGGTTGAAAGAAACTAAGTTTGGGGTGGCTACAAGGATATGATATGTCATTCTGGGCTGAAAAAAAGAAAAATAAAGGTTGGAGCCAAAGGCAAAAGAAAAAGAAGAAAAGAACAAAATGTCAAAGAAGGGTATTAGAAGAAAAAGGCTGTAGTCACCCAAAGCAAAAAGAAAAATGGAAAAAGGAATTTGAGTGGAAGTTCAATGTGTCAAAATGCTCATGATCTCTTAGTTCCTAGGGACTTAAGCCTAGTACCTTTGAATATCCTACCTTTAGCCAGGCCCCATTACAACATTTAAAAGACCTTTTGATGTTGCATGCATGTTTTCGTGGGAACTATTTTGAGATGAAAATCAAATTCATGGGAAGTGCTCTTGAAATGTGAAATTGAGTGAAAAGTTCATAGCCTAGACAAATTGAGCGAATGAGTGAAACATTAAATGCCCTTGTGAGGAAGGCGATTGTTTGAATTTGGTGATCTCCCTTTTGTGTGTAACTTGGATCCTCAACTCAGATTCCTGATTGCATGAATGATGGAATTCTCAATTGTTTAAAGTAAATGAATGTGGGGGTTGCATTACACTGTTACAAGGGGGGAAGCATTGAAGGAAAATTGTTTTGTTGAGATTGCATGAAATTTGTGCAAAAATTGATTGAATCCTTTAAGCTTGCCAAGTTTGAGTCTTTTTGAGTTTTAGTTTGCTTGGGGACAAGCAAAGTTTAAGTTTGGGGTATTTTGATAAGCCTCTGGCTCGACTAGTTTTATAACTAGTAAGACCATGGCTTTTGTACTAACTACTCGAGTTTAACCTCGTTTTCGCCCAAATTTGGATTTAATTGTCCTCAAGCAACATTTTGAGTCTCTTAAGTAGTTTTAGGATATTTTAGTTAATTTTGAGTCAAATAAAGCATTCACTGCTATTTCATATTTTCAGGTTAATAAGAATAGCAAAAAGAGAAGGACACTTGAAAGCAGAAGCTATCACGCCCAGGCCGTGACACTGGTCACGGCCGTGATGAGCTACCCAGGAAGTCAGAAAGCATCACGGCCCAGCCGTGATACCCATCACGGGCGTGATGAGAAGTCCCTGAAGGCCAAAAGGCATCACGGCCCAGCCGTGATATCCATCACGGGCATGATGAGAAGACCCTGAAAGTCAGAATTGATCACGGCCTAGCCGTGACGGAGGTCACGGCCGTGACAGATCAGCACCCATGGACAGAAGCGATCACGGCCTGGCCGTGATAGGAATCACGGCCGTGACAGACTAGAATTTGAATGCGCGCCCTTGGCAGAATTGGTCACGGCCGTGACGCGAATCCTGATTTATAAAAGACACCAGGGCAGACGCAAATCATAGAATTTTTCACTGTTTACAATACTTTTTTCAAGGGTTTGTATTATGTTTGTGATGGAGAACTAATCACCAGGGATTAGTCTGCTGTAATCGGTTTCCGCCGACACTTGAGGTTCCATAATTCCCGATCAAACTGCTTTTCTCTTTCAATATTATGCTATATGCCTTGTTTGCTTAATTCAAGTTGTATAGAATAGGTATTGATTAATTTCGATGATTCTATGTTCCTATACCTTGATCGTGTTTGCTTAATTCGCGTGTGTTTGTCGTGTTTGCTTAATTCACGAGAGCTTCAACCCGTTTTCTTAATTCGGGAATTAGGAACATACATCGCATAGTGTCAATTGCGCTTGTCTAATTGCTGCTACAATCGAAAAGAGATTAGAATCCGCTTAGGGCATGGAATTTATGTGAATCAATGATAGTTGGGAAATCGAAACAGTAGATTAATCGTTTCAACTTATTGATAATCACTTAGTTGCACTGTTTTCTTAATTGAATCTTCAACTTAAACCCCCCCCCCCCCCCCCCAAATTCAACTTATAGGTTAATAACAATCCAAGAGTCCTTGAGAGACGATACTCGAGTTGTCGTGCCCTAACTACAGGTTTTCCAATCACTCGTTTTTGACCCGTGTGCGATAGCGGATCAATGACCAACCTATTTCCAAGGTTCTGAAGAAGGAAATAGTTGAAAAACCTGCTATTGCCCCTCGGAAGGAACTCAAGAGGAAAGCTACTGTTGTAGCTACACCAATTAGAAGATCTACAAGGCTGAAGATAGCTGAACCCGTGCATGTTTCTTTGCAACCCGCTGCATCACCCCTTAGGTCATCTGCACCCTCACCCACTTCACCTATTATTTTATCCTCACCATCTGAATCATCATCCTCTTCCTTTCATAACTCCCCTCTTCACAATCAGATTTCAATTGCTGAAAATCTTCTTGCTTTATCTGTTCGAGATTTCAATTTAAATCTCACTCCAGATCACCCATCACAACAACCTATTCTTCATAACTCACCTGATCACATATCCAACTCTTCATCACTTTCTCCCTCATCAACTCAGGAAATTCAATCTCTTGTTCCTGTTTCAAGAATTTTTGATTCTATTCTATCGCCTCTTTCTCACCCCTCATCTACCCCTCAAACATCACCATAGAGACCTTTACCTACTCCTTTCAACCCCTCTGAACCATTACCTATAGATCAAATCAATCCTGATCTTCTTAGCCCGGATGACTTAAAAGCAATCAGCAATCTTGTTGTTGAACAGGCTGTAGTAAGGCAGAATTAAGCCTCTTAGAAACACAGACCCAATCCTACTGCTTGCATGAAGCCCAATACTATATTGAAGATCTGTCCTGACAAAGGATCTGTCTTTCTGAAGCCAAAGTTGAATCCAAAATCCAAAAGCCTTTTGTCTGGTTGAAATGAAAGCATCAGAAACTGAAGTTCCCTAGATGGTCTACTTCATTATTGAGTCACCCTGAGCCTCATATTTTTCAAGACCCAGCTCATCACTGTGGTCTATCTCTGCTTGACAAACTCAAGACGCCTACAGATAGTGCCCGACTCAGTTCTTACCAGATTCCCTGGATCGGATATCCAGATGAAGATAGAGCAGAAACAAGGCAACTCTACCCCTTCCAACCAAATCTTATTTTCACTCATTTTGTTTTCATTTTACCTTTGTCCTTTTATGAAAACCTTTTTTCTATTTACTCTTTTGATTTACCAATTTCTGTTGAAAAATTAACTTCGTTTTTCAATTATCTTTCCCCTCTTTTCATTTCTTTCTCTAATTTAGAAATCCCCTCTTTTAGAATTCACTGTCTGCAACCCTTTGGTTCGTTGCATTCAGTCTTTCTCTTAACTCTTTCTTTGTCCTCCATTATTTTTTATCTCACTTTTATTTTCTCCTTTGGTCATTCTCTTCCCTGGCACTGTCTGGAAATTGTTCCATATGAACCACCTATGACTGCCACCCCTTCTAGCCCTGGCCCTTCCTCTTCATCTCCACCTGATGATACTGCTGCACCGACATCCACCATCATTGGAATGGATCCAGTAGCTCGTGCAGAAATTAGCGATCTTCGTGAAACCATGCAAATTGTTGTGGCTCTTCTCACCAAGATTGTTGAGAAACAACAACTTTAGTTTTCATTACCTTTGTCAGCAATATATTAAGTCAATGATGGTTATATTAATAAATGTTGTTTTCAGATGCATTTTATTTATTGTTACCTTATCTTTTTGCTGATGACAAAGGGGGAGGAAATAATATATATTCGTCTTCGTATATCTGAACTAACATAATTAAATAATGAAACTCAAAAGATAAGACGCTACCTTAATCATGCATCTGAGTTCTTTATGGAAGCATTAGTTTAGGGGGAGCTTGAGAAGCTTAATTAACTTGAATATTCTTATAAACTTGAATATAGTCATACTTCATATGAATCTTTGTGCTTAAATCTGCTTTTATCCTTAGTTCATTAAAATCATAAGATAATGTTTGTCATCATCAAAAGGGGGAGATTGTTAAGACTACATCTTTAAACATCTCTGATTTTGATGAATCCAAACAAAGAATGATTTTAAGTGAACCTTGTGAAATTCGCTAATATGTTTATTAAGTGTGCAGATCAGTATACAAGAGTCTCATGTCAAAGAAACAAAGTCTTAGTGATACGTCTGTGGTATGATGCATCTGAACAAAGACTCGGTCTCTACAAATTCCGATTAAGCGATTGAAAGTCCTTCGCTTCAACAATATTCAACATGAAGAATATTCCCTGAATATTTCGAATAAAGAAATTCGATATCGGAAAGCTCAAAGCACCATTCCACGCCTGAAGAATCTTTTTGCTGCAAAAAGCAAAATGAACTTTACTTGAACGCAGACCCACTTAGCAAAAATAAGGAAAGTCGCGATGCCCAAGTCTGAAAAGCAACAAACACTACTCTGAAGCAAACTTCACTCTGATAAAGCTATGCCAACCTACACGTTCAATTTGTCTTGAAGCTCACCAACGATCATAAACATTAAATGCAAGACCAGAACGACTCTATTGGCATTTATTGATGAAGAACAAAAGAATACTCAGCTTAAGAACTCTCCACAATGGACTTATCTCTCTTGAGTATAAATAGAAGACTTTGAAGACCATTGAAGACACACACCTGAATAAATTAACTCACGCATTCAATACTCTCAAGCATTCAAAGCTCTCTTCAGTTCTTCATAGAAAACTTATCTGCTCAAATCATTTCTATTTATTGAGAAGTCTTTATTGCGATCTCACCTACCTTAAATACTTATTTACTCTTTGAGTGTTACTCGGTAGATCTGCAAGGTTGTAATCCGTGAAGCTGCTGCTTCATTCAAACTCTTACTTTTTGTAGAGCCTGAAGAGGCTTGCTGAAAGAATACTTGTTTGAGCCTGGAGAGGCTAGGTATGCAAACAATACTTGTTAGTTGAGCCTGCGGAGTCTAGGTGGGCAAATAATACCTTCTGTAACCTAATCAGTTATAGTGCAAATACTTGGTGAAGTCAAGGACTAGACGTAGCCCAAGGTTTGGGGTGAACCAGTATAAATCTGTGTCTCTTTTTCTTAGCTTAATCTTTTCAGTTTCCTATACTTTAACTATGCTAACTGGGTTGGAAAATGAATCTCTTTTTTATCAGATGCATCTTTGTGTCTTATAGGCTAAACTGCAACGTTTTGCAAAAAGTATTTAAAACACAATTCAACCCCCATTCTAGTGTTTTATATATGTTCATTTCATTCACTGCTTTGCCCCAAAATGATTTGGGAAGTTTTGCTTGAGAAAGCATGCTTCTGACTTTCTCTGCAATCATTTTGTTCTTCCTTTCAGCTACTACATTCATCTGAAGTGTCTTGGGAGGTACTTTCTCATGTCTTATCCCATGAGTTTTGCAATATGTCTCAAACGGACCTATGTATTCTCTGCCATTATCAGTTCTCAAGCATTTCAGTTTTCTTCCAATTGCTCGTTCTACAGAAGCGTGAAACTCCTTGAAAGCTTGAAGAACTTGATCTTTCGTCTTCAATGGATACACCCACACCTTCCTGGAGTGATCAGCAATGAAGGTAACAAAGTATTGAGCACCACCATGGGACCTTTTAGACGTTGAGCAAACATCTGAATGAACAAGATCCAGAATCTGCTTTCTTCTTCTTGCATCATCTGATCTTTTGACAGATACTGTGTTGTTTGCCTGCTAGGCAGTCTTCATAGGATTCAAGTGGCTGCCCTTTTATGTTTGGGAGGTGATCTTTTGCTAGCATCTCCAAACCCTTCTCGCTCATGTGGCCCAATCGTCTATGCCACAGTTCTTTAGTTGTATCTTGAGCAACGTTCGTCTCTCCCTTGCATATCTTTCCCTGCATAATGTACAAGGAGCCTTCCTTTCTGCCGCAAGCAACAATCATGCTTCCTCGGCTGAGTTTCCATCAGCCGGTACCAAATTGGTTTATCATCCCAGCTTCATCTAGCTTTCCAGCTGAGATAAAGTTCAAACGCATCTCAGGTACATGTCTTACCTCCTTCAGCACAAGCTTGGTTCCATTCTCAGTCATCAAAGTTACTTCACCAATACCGATGATTTTACTTGGGACGTGGTTGCCCATCATCACTGTACCAAAATCTCCTTTTTAGTATGATGAGAAGAATTCTTCATGAGGTGTGACATGGAAGGATGCTCCTGAATCAATTATCCAGATGCAATCATCAGATGCAATGTTTAGATAATTTTCTTCTCCGACAAGAAATATATTCTCATCATTTGAGGCCACTGCAGTTGTTGTTCCATCTTCTTTCTTCTTCTATAGGTCAATCTGGTCAGGGTGGGCTGTTCCAGCCTGTTGGTCTCTTTTCAAGAATCTGCACTCAGACTTTATGTGTCCTGGTTTGCCACAGTAATAACAATTTAGTCTGGTTCGAGATTTGGATCTACCTTGTGATTTTCCACGACCTCCTTTTCCACGATTCTTACTCCGCCCTCTATTTTCAACAACATTGCCTTCAAACTAATTGTTCAAGCCTCTTTCCCTCCGTCTTGACTCTTCATTTAGCAAACAGTCTATAACTGAATTCATGCTAAGCTTTCTGTCTGGAGCAGAATTGCTGAGAGTGATAACTAGAGTGTCCCAACTCTCAAGCAGAGAACTAAGGAGTAGAAAAGTTTGCAACTCATCATCGACACTCATTCCTGCCTTTGTTAATTGATTAGCAATGCCTTTGAAAGTGTTCAAATGTTCGATCATATTTTGATCGTCCATATACTCCAACTTTACTAATCGTCTGACAAGGTGGGCTTTGTTCCTGGGCATCTTCTTTTGAATCAAGGATCCAAGTTTTGTCCACAACTCATACGCATTGGTATAAGTTGATACATGCTCGAACAAGCTTCGATCAATATATTTTCAGATCATAGCTACTGCTTTCCGATTCTGAAGCTCCCAATCTTTGTCAGTCTTTCCTTCCGGCTTATTCTTCTGGGTGATCGATTCATGAAAATCTTTGCAGTATAGATGATCTTCCATCATCGGCTTCCAATAGGAGTAGTTATCTGCAGTTAGCTTGAACATGTCTCCATCATGAGTGACAGCTCCCTCCATCGTGAGTTACACAGGTCAATAGCATCTGATAATAACACTGTATCCATGAATAGTGCCGTACAGGTGACTAGTACCGAATGCTGAAAATAACTGTAGTTTGTGAATAGTGTACCGAGGAAGTTCCCAGGAAAGAGAGGTGGATCAATAGACACACTTCAATACCATGTCTTTCTCAGCCAGAACTTTCCCCGACATGCACTTTCACTACCATGCTTTATTTCCAGCAAGAAGAATAATTCTTTTCTAATGTGGAAGATCAATCAATGCTGCAACCACAGAGCATACTAAGAATTTTCTTATAAATCCGACACCTAGTATCCAAGAGCACTGAGAGCTCTGATACCACTGTTGGTAAATTTCAGCATAATTTCCCTCCTTAGTGAACTCAAAATAGGCACTAAGCGGAAGCGTAAAATAAGTATAATAACACCAGATAATTTTTAGCATGGAAAATCTTCCTCGACGTGAGTAAGGAAAAAAACCACAAGACCCGTAGGCCACTTAAACTTCCACTATGAAAATAATGGGAATATAAAAATACAAGAATATTGTATCCTCAAACTGTGGATAACACTCACAAATTGGCTCACTGTTTTTCTCTCTTAGAAAACTCTCTAAGGCTCTCTCTCTCTATTTTCTCTCACTCTCTTTCTCTTGTGAGGCTCTGGTGTGTATTCCTTCATCTCAAATGCTTCTATTTATAGAAGCAAAAAGAGATGCATTGAATGGTAAGTGGTTGAAGGTTGAAAGCTTTTCAACCATTGCATTTAACGAAGGGAGACTTTGGTTTGGCTGGAATCTCAACAAAGTATGGGTCGTATTCGCTCACTAGAGGCCTATAAATACCAAAGGCACCAAGGAGTAACACTTACTTGTCATCCTTCATTTATATGTCACATAAAACATTTGTACACTGTTCTCTAATTATATATTATCACCACATATACTGAATAGCAAAAAAGTTAAAAATTAACACTATTTATTTTTTTGTCAAAAAAACACCATTTATATTGACCCCCTTGGTTTACATCTTAATTAATTATTAACCTTCATAACGATCGAAATGCAGTTTAAACTTTATCTAATCTACGGGAAAGCAGTAAAGATGATCAGAATGATGAAAAAGCTTTCTCCGCTAATGGGTATGCACAAACTACACAAGCATGGGATCAACGGGGATGTGGAGTGTACAGCTGTTATGAACTAAAAATCAAAATGCCAGGAAGCTCATGAGTAAATTTCTCGTGCCGAAATTAAGGGTTGCTTCATAGGCTATTTTCACAAAAGGTGATTTTTTAATTAAAAAAATTACTTCTGACATTTATATGCCTATTTAGTTGAGTTTTATTTAAAAATTGAAGCTATTTTTTATTTTATTTATGAGAAGCTATATTTTTAGCTTCTTAAAAAATCACTTTTCTTAAGCATAAAGAAATGGACCCTTATATGAAATAAAAACAAAGCAGAGTATGGAGTTGTTGTTTTAATTTAAATTTGATTGCCTCCAAAGTTCCGAATGAATTTTATCCATAAGGTTAGAGATTTTAAATCCTAGAATCATCATTTTGGAGAAGGTTTTACCTAACAATCACCACCAGTCCGGGGTTAGTCTCACAACTTTGATTGTGAGAATACCCCATCAAAAGCTGTTTTAGCTGAAAAGCCGCCAACCCGGTCTGCTAAGCAACCTAGTCGGCTATGTGTGTGAAGTTGTCTCAATCTTAAGGCCATGCCTCATATATATAGTGTGAGGATGGCCGTTACATGGCATTAGTGGATCATTATGAGCGATTATGGACGTTATTGATGAGGGCAGTTGCAAGTCCAAGGTTGCTTACGAATTTCAATAGTCACAACTTAATAGGAGATGGTCGACGTATTAGACACATAGTCTAAGAACGGCTATGGGCCGAGTTCCAACTCGGGCCATATCGTAACATAAGTCCCACAAGCTTCAAGCTGTGTACAGCGAAGAAGCTTTAACTTGGTTCCCTTCATCTCGGAAATTTTCTTGTTAAAATCCAGTTAGTCGGATTCTGACCGAAACAAAGTATCACAAGCATTTCTATGTATGCATTCTAAGGGTAATTTGTGGATATAGCCTGACAGAATGTAGTATTCTGCTCCTACGTATCCCAAATGGGAATCAAGGATAACGTAGTTCTAGTAGAAAAGTTTGGCACTCGACCGGTCAAGCAACCAAGCGGTCTATCAAAGTTCAGAGTATCTAGTAACTAAGACCAACAATGATGTCTATAATCATTAGCATTTATAAGTTAACTGTTCTAACTCCAGTTTTTGGCCTTCTAATTTTCCCACTTGCCTGACCTTTAGGTCGTCCAATGTACTCAATAATGGGCTAAATACAAACTCGATCGGCTATGCATAAAAAATACGGATCCGAGTGTAAACTCGGTCCAGCTATACACAAGTCCCATCAAGCCCCAAGTTGTGAGCGACGAAGAGGCTTTTATGCAAACAATGTACGAAACGTCTGTATGAACAAGGCAAATATGGTTTCGTGGAGCAATGAATCATGTCAAGTGCTGCTCTGGGTAATTTCCTTATATCTTTCATTCTCGAGCTTGTATTGTTAACCTATTTTACATGTTTATCTTTGCATTATATGGTATAGCCGATTGTAGAAACTCCACATTTAAGGTGTCTACCGTCATTATAGCCATGCCAGAAACGTTTGTACGACATTTAGCTTAGATTTCATACACGTGTTTCTCTCCGTTTACATCCACATGTTGATTATCCTTGTGTTCCTAGCTTTGTTATATAATGTATTTCCGAATTTAAAATTGAGTATTGCCTTTGTATCTCAGAATTTAATAAATTCTCTATTTGTTTATTCTTTACTTGGTCCGACTTATGCTAAAAAAGTCGAGTAGTGCCGAGATGAAGATCGAACTTATTAGTAATAATGTCGAGATAGAGATCGAGCTTTATATATTTGCGATAGTGCCGAGATGAAGATCGGACTTAATATAGTAAGTCTTCAATGTGCCGAAATAAAGATCGGGCTTAGTATGTTAAATCAAGTGTCGAGATAAAGATCGGGCTTAGTATGTTAAGTCGAGTGCCGAGATAACGATTGGGCTTAATAGTGTCGAGATGTAGATCGAGCTTATTAGTGTCGAGATATAGATCGGGCTTAATAGGTCTTCAATGAATCGAGATAAAGATCGGACTTAATGGTGCCAAGATAAAGATCAGGCTTAATGGTGCCGAGATAAAGATCGGGCTTATTAGTGCCGAGATATAGATCGGGCTTAATAGGTCTTCAATGAGCCGAGATAAAGATCAGACTTGATGGTGCCGAGATAAAGATCGGGTTTAATGGTGCCAAGATAAAGATCGGGCTTATTAGTGTAACACCCCACTTGGGCATTACTTTGTAACACATGTGGAAATGAATTAAAAATTAATTTGCTGGTTACTTTCGGAAAATTAATTTACTTTAGGTCAGAAAACTCGGGTGTAAAGATTTTCTTCCTGAATACTGCAGCAAAGTGACACACACATCACAAAATTAAAATCACATTATACTTGACGATACACATGAACTGGTTTCATTCATGAATCAGGCCACCACAACATATAAGTTTTCTCGAAATTATTTTCATGTTGAGAAATTACTACCCATACCAAGGGTTTCAGAATCCCATAAACCGATTTTCTCAAAATTACACAACGCAAGGAAAAATCCTAAGCTGGTCACTCTACAAAACACCCAATGAAAGAACCCTGTAGTTCTAACCACTGTTACCAACCTCTTCAAGGTTTGATATTAGTATCCCCAATTGAAGTTAAGACTTCCTCTACACCATCTACTACCAGTACCAAGGTACAACGGCAAAAACGAGTAAAACCTGATATATTGTAAGGGTGAGACACCAATATATGGATATAAGCATGATAATTACATGCGTGACACATGAAACAACATATAAGTATATAGAGTCATACAGCATAAACTTCTCAGAGATAACAAGTACTTTACCAATGGGTTTCATACCCGAACAGTCATTGTCCTTTATAAAAGAGATTAATGACACTACACAGTTCAACATCTAATCTTTATACTTAATCTCCGGAGATCCCAAAGTCGTGTAAAATGAGCTGATCAAGCTCTTGAATGGCACATTGTCAACAAAAGAACAATGGTCAACATCAAAATAGCACATTGTCCAAACTCTTGGTACAATAGTCAACATCATAATAGCACATTATCCTAACTCCCGGCACAATGGTCAACAAAACAAATGGCACATCGCCCAAAACTCCCGGCACGATGGTCAACAGAACAGATGGCAGATCATCCATTAAGGTACAATGGTCAACGGAACAAATGGCACATCGTCCATTAAGGTAAAATGATCAACTTTAAATGGCACATTGTCCATTAAGGCACAATGGTCAACGTGAAACATGAGTATCACCATGATACCATGACTAACAAATACATCAAGACATGAATATCATAAAGATACCATGATTAACAAATACCCATGAATATCATAAAGATACCGTGATTAACAAATACATCAAGACATGAATATCGTCAAGATATCATGATTAACAAATACATTGTGAAATAAAACTCGTTTACATAAAATCCTTTCTGTTATAACTCTTTTATAAAACGTCAAATCATATTGAAATCCATTTTCTTTTGGAAACTCTTTTTCCCAAAATAACGTCAAATCTTCGTAAAATCATTTCTAATATAAATTCCTTTATAAAGTCATCAAGTTACTAAGAAATTCATTTTCTTCTGAAAATCTTTCTCCGAAAAACTCTAGTTTTTTTTAAATGATCTTTAACTGAATTCATGTGTGAATGCTGTTTTTAAAAATGCTTTCTGTAAATATTTTCAAAATTAACCGTCTTTTGCATTTTAAAAATGTTTAAGTCGAAATTTGACTTTTTCTCTTAAAAATAATTTTCTAAGATAGAAATTAAGTTATTTTTCGAGATTAATTTCATAAAATAACTTTTTTTAATATTTTGGAATTATTCACATAAAAATTAGCAGTACAAAAATAATTTCACGGTTACGTCCTCAATGTAACTCATGGTTCACTCTTACACCGATAAATCATTAAAATAATGATATTTTCCAATATTTCTTGTTTTCCTCAAATAAAATATTCCATCAATAATATACTCCAATATTTCTCCGTTTAAATATTGAATATAATTTATAAAGCTTCTTAAAGCTTTTATCTAGTTAATTGACTGGGCACTGACCACTGTCAGGCTTCTTAAACAACAATCAACATCAATATTATAGCAATTAACTCAGGCAGATCATGCATCAAAACACTATAATACATAACTGCAAATAATCAAACACAGATAAAATAACAACTTAGCACAGAATTAAGCAACCACCACGAATCTCAACCAAAAATTACAAATCATACACTAAATCACACATATAATTATCGGGAAAAATCCCTCAGGTAAGCTCCACTTACCTCTTGAAGATTCCAAATTTCGTTTCACGAATTGTTCTCTGATTCGAATCCGGTTTCCTCCACGAAATTCACAACGACAAACAATACATGTCCTTCACAACAAATTAAATCCAAGTCAACAAATGAAACCACAAAATCCATCTAATTCGTATGACTAAGATTCGACCTTCATAGGTTAATTAGGCTAGGAATGTTGAAAATTTCTCAACTCATGGATTAATGATCCTTAAGCAAGATTAAGGCATAAAGAAAGCTCATTTAACAAAAATTTAATCAATACCATCTTAACCACAAAGTTAAGATTTTCGGTCATATATGGAATTTTGGTTTAAAGTATGATTTGATCTTCTAAAATGGATTAGAGATCTCAAGTACTTGGAATACATGATTAATGATCAAAACACAAAGATTGAAATAAAATACTCCAATCCTTCAAAAACCCTAGTTTCAGCCATGAAGAAAATAATGGCTTGGAGGTTTCATTTTGATTCAACAACTTGGATTTAAGACATACATGTACTAAAAGGAATGAATCAAACATGATTTGCCAAAAAAAATTGAACAAAGTTCCTTATCCTACATCTAACTAGGTTCGTCCTTAATAGGTTCAATAGGCAAGAAATTTTTGTTTGATACATACTCTTGGATCTTAAATATAGAGGTGATACTAAGATCATAGAAATTGGAATCACTTTAAAAGGATTTTTCTATGATTTTCTATGAATTTTCAAAGTTCTAGATCTAAGAATTGAAAATAATGATCATGGCTTCAAAACACAAAAATAATTGAAGAACATGATGATGATTGAGTGAGAGAAGCATGGTATACCTCTTGGAATTAAAAAATGAGCAAGGATTCAAGTACTTCCTTCACAAAAATGGCTTATGGAACTTAAGTATTTCGGAGAGAAAATGAAGAAAGCTTGATGAAGATGATGAAGATGCCTTATATAGCAATGGAATGGGCTCTCAAAGGGAGGTTTGGGCCGTGGAAATGAGGGGTATAAGGGTCCAAGGCATAAATTTTTAGGACAAAATTTTAATTTTAAACAATGGCATTATTGTGATTAAAACCAACATTAAGGACATTATGGTAAAATCTTCCAAAAGCCATCATTGCACTTGTGAGTCGCCTATATGACTCACCTTTATGAGTGACTCATTGTCTTCATCTATTGGGTGTCGGATTTTGTCTCTGCACGTCCGTTCTTGACTCCGTCGATTACCCGATTTAGGGTTTTACTCCCGAATCACGTATAATAACCTATTTATTTTGAAAATTTTCAAAATAACCTATATCATTGAAAATGAGACATAAAATCTATTCATTTCGTTCTCGGGTCAAAATTAGGCCTTCTGATCAGTAAAATCTTACTGTCAGTGAAAACGCATACCGGGTTCTGTCTGAATTTTTAACTAAAAATTTAACCATATACTTATAAAAATAAGTATAATATGAATTGACTTTGGTATTCCCAAAATCATTTTCTAAGTTTCAAATAAAAATATAAATATTTATTTATATTTATACCGATTTTAGAAAGCAGAAAAATTGAGTTGTTACAATTAGTGCCGAAATATATATCGGGCTTGATAATTTTGTGGATCCAACTATTGCTCATCTTAAGAGACTTCAACGGGCCTTGTCCTTGTTGCTAGTGTCCACCTCTAAATTAATAAGCAATAAAATATTAGATTAGGAATAATTGTAAATAAATCTCCATTTCCTGGCTTCATAATTAAGGATAATGACATTGATTGACATCTAACGTCTCGTGAAGAGCAATAATAGTATTATGATAATAGCAACCACTGAAATATTTATTATTTATTTATGTTAATTCATGGGAGTAACCATTAGAGCATGTAGACAATTATTACACCAATTGACGTCTCAGGGAAAATTGTTCACATAGATAGATATTTATAACAATTAGATGTTCATAGAAATAGACTGCAGTATTGTTGCCAAATAGACGAAAAATCAGAATAGGAAACTAGTGATAATTGGTATCATTCCTTAATATATCATGAATTTATATGATTTGATGGCAATACTTACGTTAAAAGAATAATGATATACTAAATGAAATTAAGCAAATATAAGTAAATAATTGAGGTTTTAATAACCAACTAATAAATAAGATTTAATAGCAAATAAATAATAATGAATGATAATAAATAGAATTTAACCTAGATACCTTACCTTTACTTACCATTTTGTAAAACTTGAGCGTAGATAATGGTGACCTTACCTTTGGTATTATTTATTCCTGAAAATTAAATAATATTATTATATATGATAACTTCAACGTTAAATGTATATATGGACCAAAAAATCCAAGTGTGCTTCACCACCTTATTATAACCGTTTCATACCATCAATACGATAAATCCTTATATCATTATCTTTTAATTCATTTACCTCTACTGAAATATCATCCTTGTTGCAATATAGGAGCCAAAAGCCGAGTTGGTAATTTGAATTTAAACAAGTGCATTTGAAATCCGAGTCGGTTAGCAATATATACCGGATCACACATTAAATTTAATTGGATAGTGAAATTTGGATAGCTCCAAACGGTGTAGGTGCAAGGAATCATAATGCTATTTACTAGTAGGATAAATGATATTATTGCATATAAATTCTCTAAATTAATGCATAAAAGTGTAATGGAATCAATCACATGTAACAAATTAATGCGATTAAATATTATAACTGATATATCGATAATGTATATCAAATTTCCTAATTTATGCATCTCACAAATTTTTGTTTTTTGTTTGTTTTTTAAAAAATCAGAATTCTATGAACTACTTTTCAAATGAAATTGGATTTTGTTTCTAATTTAGAATAAGAAATAAGATAATTTATTTGTAAGGTTAATCAGATTAGTGACTAAACCCACCATGCTGAAGTTACTTGTGCGTAAGCGGTAAGCCATTGAACTTGGGTGAGGTTATCTCAGTAGTGTGTATTACTTTCTTGATTTGATTTGCGTAGTTGATATATACATTTATATGTGTGTGGTTGAATAATTGATTTAAATTTTTGGTTAAAGTAATATTTTGGTCCCTATACATGACACGAATTCTTGATTTGGTCCATATACATAAAAAATTATTAAAATGGTCCCTATACATACAAAAAGTCTCCATTTGGTCCATGCCTTACAAATTTTAGGGACTGATTTGATAATTTTTTGCTCGTATAGGGACCAAAAGGGTAACAAATAGGGACCAAATGGAGACTTTCTGTATGTATAGGGACAATTTTAATAATTTTTTATGTATAGGGACCAAATCGAGAATTCGTGTCAGGTATAGGGACCAAAATATTAGTTTAACCTAAATTTTTTAAGGTTTTTATTCTACTACCTCCCCTTTTAATTTTTACCTCTTTGCTGCAGATATGCCAGCGGTTTTATTCTACTACATTCCCTTTTAGTTTTTACCTCTCTGCTGATATGCCAGTCGAGAAGGGCAAGCAATTCCTTGAACGCTGCGAGGATCATATGGTGTCTCTTCACTTTGTGCGATCCATGACTATTCAGATCTAAAATGTTGTACCAAAAAGGATGGTAATTCGATGAGGTGATCCTGCATAGCATTCAATAACAAAAAGATTATAATATACACATATCCGACAATGGTGAAATTGTTGTGCTCATTTCGGGTGAATATATGGCGTGTGACAGTATCAGGAAATTATTGCATGTAACTAATATAGTGATGGAAGAAGATTCACTTCCCTGAAATTCCTCTTTCATGGAACCATGATTTTTGGTAAATCATTTTGATGGCAGGGATGGTCGACCTCGGCCGTGTGCAAATTCGGCCCAAGAACACAGTATGCGTTGGTAACAATGGCGTGGTCTGTCGAACTCGCTCTCAGTGTCATCAAAGATCAATGTAGTCTTGTGAGAAAGGAATGTTGAGAGTCATTCTAAGGGGAGTGGAATGTTGGGTGGGGGAGACTTTCCCCTTACCCCACGGTGGGCGCCAAATTGTTTTAGCTGGAAAGCCTCCTACCCGATCGGCTAAGCAACCTAGTCGATTATGTGTGTGAAGTTGTCTCAATCTTAAGACTATGACTCATATAAATAGTGTGAGGATGACCGTTACATGACATTAGTAGATCGCTATGAGCGATTATGGACGTTATCGATGAGGGCAGTTAGAAGTCCAAGGTTGCTTACAAATTTCAATAGTCACAACTTAATACACATAGTCTAAGAACGGCCATGGCCGAGTTCCAACTCGGACCATGTCATAACAAAAACCAAAAAAAAAAATATTAATTTAAGTTTGATTCAATTGTCTTTGTCTGCCTCACCCTGACCTGAGTGAACACTGATCAAATGAAATCCTGTTTTCCTCAGATACATTAGAGGCCATCAAACATGATTCTGAAGGAATCTGATACTCTTGTATCGCCTATTGTAAACTCAGTTGCCAATCCCACGTATTATTTGGAAAATAAAGGATGGCAGACCTGGTTGAAAGAGAACATATTTTTGGGAAATATACTCAAGAAAACCTTTAAAGAAGTACTACTGTTCCGTCCAAATATCTCAGATGGAAGATACTCGGTCGGAGAAAGTCTAGTGGGGTTGTTTTGGAATTAGCTTGACAGAATGTGAATTCTGCTCCTACGTATCCAAATGGGAATCAAAGCAAACGTAGTTCTAAGTGAGGGGGTTGAGCCCCTATTTATAGATATTTTCAGTGCAACCGTTCGAGTAAGACGGTTACTGAGATCCTACTTGTTAGGATCGGATTGTTATTGCAGTTAGACATTGATATGGATAAGGCTCCGAGTTATACGGAGAGATATTTGGACCAGTGAGATATTCGGCCCCGATCGATTTATTTGGATAGCTCGGGGCCGAGATATCTTTGTTCGTGGTCTGGTGTGGAATAGGACCGAGTAGTTATCCTCGGGTGTCAAGTGTATCAACAGGTCTTCGGCTTTATGGGAGTTCGGGTCACGGCCCACTTACGAGAATGAGCTCGGTCGTGTTGACAATCCTCGGCCTTATATCTTCGGCCAGTACACAAGCCCCCCGAGCTCCGAGCTTAAATAAGCGAAAGAGCTGATAAGTATTAAACCGAGCTTATTCTTCGGCCACACAAACTTCCGCATTCCCAGCTGTCATTTCAATCAAATCTTTCCTCTTTGTCAGAGAAGGCAATCATTCCCCCTAAAACTTCTGCGGCACGCTTTAGGTAAGAAACCCTAGAGTTCCGCGCCCATTTAATGAGGGGAAAATCAAAAGTCGCGCCTTTGGGCTTGATGGAACGTGGGCCGTTGATCGTGTCATCAACCGCAGCTACAAATATCCCCTCCGACTCCAACTCCCTTCTACCTTGCTTATCCTCCTTCACCCTCGTCTTCCAAGTTTCCGCCATCACTCTTCTGCCTGTCATTCTTCAGGTACGCCCAGTCTCCTTCTTTCCCTCGTGCTTCTAAGTTTAATTTATGCTTACCAGATATGAGTTCGTCCATGTCCTCTGAGTCAAATACCTCGCCTCTAATTGAGCGCGAGGTTTCCCCCATTGGGGGTTCTCCCTCCACCTCTTCAATTCCTTCACAGGAATTGAACATCGGAGAAGGGGAAGCGTCCTCCTCCGGGTCGTGTTCCCCTGGGTCTGATTCCTCTAGGTCTGACACTAAGTCCGGCTCTCCCTCTCCCCAAGTTTCCAAACCCGCCGCTCGCAAACAACGCCTAAGGGTTCCAAAAGACCCTGTTCCCGATATTACCCTTCCTCGGTATACCTGGGTTAAAGGCGAGGTTGGGACATTTTTTTCTGACTTTCAGACTTCAGACTCAATTGCTCAACTTCGGTCCCAAATTAATATCTCGGTGTCCGGAGACGAGTCCGAGTTTATTTGTTCTCCATGCTCGGGTACCGAGTGTGTCTTTCTCAGGGCTCGTCCTTCCGAGCCCCCCTTTACATACATGTACAAAACACTATTTGATAAGCTGCGCGTGTCTCTTCCTTTTACCGAGTTTGAGTGTGACGTTCTGAGAACCATGAACGTCGCACCTACTCAGCTCCATCCCAACAGTTGGGCTTTTATGAAAGCCTTTCAAATCCTGTGTAAATACCTCGGGATGGAGCCCACCACTCCAAAATTTTTGTATTTTTACCAAACAAGGTTTGGTGAGAAAATGGGATGGATTTCCCTTAATGGGCTGAACCGGAGAGGACTGCTTAGTCTATACACATCGTCGTATAAAGATTTCAAAGTCGGCTTCTTCCGAGTTCGCCCCTCGGGCTCTCACTCCTCCCACTTTTTTGACGAAAATAAATGCGTCAAGTTTCCTTTATACTGGCAATCCTCCCCCACAAAATTCGTTGGCTTTGAGTACCAATCCCTTCCGGCCGAGGATAGACGGGATATAGACATACTAGAAAAACTTCCTCGGCCCCTCCATTGTGGACGCCTTCTGAAACTCCCCTTCTCATCTACTCCGAGAACTGACCTGAAAAGTAAGTGCTCGGATTTTTAGTTTTTGAATCTTTTCTGTATGTGTTGCTGTACTAACAACTCTTTCTTTTTGGCAGTCATTATGGGGAAATTCGACTTCTCCAAGCTTTTAAAGGCTGCTGCAAAAGAGGGTCAGGGTCCCTCCTCAACTGAGAAGAAGAAGAAAAGACCTCCTCCCACCAAGGCCTCCGCGAAGGGAACTTCATCATCCGCCCCTCAAAAAAGAAAGAGGGTAGAGGTGGTAGTTGACACCGAGGATTCTTCCCCTCCTCGTTCAAGTCCCCCACACCCTACTACTCACGAGGCAGGAACCGCGGGGCGAGAAGAACAACCCCCTCCATCCACCGAGCTGAAATGGTACAACACTTCTCTAAAGGCAGGGACTTCATCCCTCTGGGGTGAAGACTTCAACCCCTTCCCTTATTTCGACTCAAACTTCCTAAAGCCCGCAGATCTCCGGCTAATGAGGCAACAAGGGGCTCAATCTAGCATGGAGGCTCTCTCAACCTACTGCATCCGAGCTGCTGCCTTGGCCCGCTTTTGCAGCCGAGATTTAGTGGAGGCTGAGAGGAAGTCTCGGCAACTGGAAGCCGAACTGGCTTCTATTGAGAAGCTGAAGGGGGATTTTACCCGGACCTCCACGGAGCGTGACGAGCTGGCCAAGGCTAATAATCTCCTGAACACTACCATCACCGAGTTGAATGGCCAGAACTCCGAGCATAATACCAAAGCAAAATTTGCTGAGGAGAGTAAAGCTCGGGCTGAAGAAGGTAGAGCTCATGCTGAAGAGGAGCTCAAAAAAGGCTCAAGCTGAAATTGAGCAACTTAAATCTGCCTTGGAGGCCGAGACCAAGGCCAGGATGGAGCTCCAGGAGGATGTAAAAGAGGCCACTAACTGCATTATTGTCGAGCATCGGAAAGGTTTTGACAAGGCCATTGCTCAAGTTGAGGTTCTTGCCCCGGGGGTTGATCTTTCGGGAGTGGATGTCAATAAAGAGGTGCTGAACGGGGAACTTGTTCCCATAATTCCCGAAGAGGAAGATGAGGTGGAAGGGGCTGAAGATTCCCCCGAGGATCATATTGAGGCCGAGGAGAGTCATAGGGACCAGTAACTTAGTTTTTTGTTTTCTTCATCCCTTGTACTGGGCTTGTGCCCTTGTAACTTTGTTTTACTTAATGAAAACTGTTACCATTTTGATGACTTTCCCTTTTCTTGTAGCCTCTTGTTTGGCCGAGATACAAAGGAAGTATTTTTTTATCTTCCGACGTTGTGTTCGGCCTGTTGAAACAAATCTTCGGTTAAGACCGAGGTATTCTACCGTCCGTATCAAAAACGGACGGTAGTTGTCACACGTGAAACACATGATTCACGCCTTACGCATGCAGTCACGCATTATATGCTTTGGAAACCGCAGTGGGTTCATGCAATTACTGCTTTTTGCTGAGTTTCGAGATTTGTTTTTCCAACAAACCTTTTCCCAGCGCATATTTCTTCCTTTCCAACGCCTCTCACCCCTTATAAATAGGGTTGTTTCACTGCTCCACTTACTCATTCTTCATTCTTTCCCACCAGCCAAATTCATCTTCCTTCAACCCGAGTAGTTCTATGATAGTGTTAGGGGTTTACGCTCCCCTCTCCCAGTTAACATCCTTTTTTGAGTTTCATAGCTGCCAAAAAGGATGTAAGTGGGAGATGGGATCCAGAATTCCTTTTACAATTCAATCCTCCAAGAAGGATGTTAACTGGGAGAATGGCAGTCTTCGGGAGTGGAGAAAGGGGTAGAGGCCGTCTACTCGCGGAGCGGGTCGAGCACCTCATCGTCCAGCTTTCGCAGGGGGAAGTGATTACTTTCCCCCATGAGGGAAAGTCGTGGTGTCTGATTGGGGAGACTACTGGCCACCTGATCTTGCCCCTACCCTAATTGTGGGGGACGACTGGCAAGCCGGGGGGGGCTTATTTTCAATTTCAGCTCTTTATGTAGGTCGCAGTACTTTCTAGTACTCGACTCGTACCTTGTTTTTACTTTCGACATTGTACTCGGTATTATCAATAAATTTTAATGGCTTGAATTCGGCCTTTAGATTACAATTTTACTCTCCTAACTGCTCGTATTTTATTTCATTTAAGTAATTTCAAATGCTCGTACTCGGCCTTCAGGCTCAAACTTGGCCTTAAACAATATAATGGCTCGTACTCGGCCTTTAGGCTCAAACTTGGTCTTAAACAATTTAACTGGCTCGAACTCGGCCTTTAGGCTCAAACTTGGCCTTAAACAATTTAATGGCTCGTACTCGGCCTTTAGGCTCAAACTTGGCCTTAAACAATTTAATTGGCTCGAACTCGGCCTTTAGGCTCAAACTTGGCCTTAAACAATTTAATGGCTCGTACTCGGCCTTTAGGCTCAAACTTGGCCTTAAACAATTTAATGGCTCATACTCGGCCTTTAGGCTCAAACTTGGCCTTAAACAATTTAATGGCTCGAACTCGGCCTTTAGGCTCAAACTTGGCCTTAAACAATTTAATGTTCGCGAAACACATACATCGGCAAATTAAGAAAACAAAACAATGTTCATAATAAATTCTTTTATTGGATAAAAAGGAAGTCTACGGTGTGCCTCGTTAAAACCTTCTCGGTCAAAACCCTTTTTGGGACAAAATACCGAGGTAGGAAAAAGAGTACATCACCTGACTATATACATCAACTATAATAAAATTTTAAATGCGAAGCATTCCAAGTCCTCGGGATAGGCTTCCCGGACAACTCTTCTAACCTATATGCTCCGTTTCCCAAGTTTTTTACCACCCGGAATGGCCCTCCCCAGTTTGCTGCCAACTTGCCTTCCGTGTGATCCTTCCTTGCTTCTCCTTTTATTCTCAACACCAAGTCTCCACGCAGGAAACTCCTCGGTTTCAATTTTGAATTATACCTCCTAGTTGCTCTCTGTTTGCAAGCTTCCTCCCTGATTTTAGCCTCCTCCCTGATTTCCTCTACCAAGTCAAGTTCGACCCTTAAGTTGCTTTCATTATCATTCTGCTCATGTTGCATACGTCGGAAAGACGGCTCACCAACCTCCACTGGGATCATGGCGTCTGTTCCATATGTCAGCCTGAAGGGTGTTTCTTGAGTAGTGGATCGAGGCGTGCAGTGGTAGGCCCAGAGGATACTGGGCAATTCTTCTGCCCAAGCTCCATTGGATTTTCCCACTCTCTTTTTCAATTCTCCGAGAATGACCTTGTTGGCTGCCTCGGCTTGCCCATTGGTCTGAGGATGTTCAACCGACGTGACGTGGTGTTTAACACCGAGGTTGGCATAGAATTCTTGCAATGACTTATCTATAAACTGTCTTCCGTTGTCTGTGACGATTGCAAAGGGAATTCCGTGCCTACAGATGAGGCTTTTCCACACAAACTTTTGTACCTTCTCGGCGGTAATTTTCGCCAAAGGCTCTGCTTCAATCCATTTTGTAAAGTAGTCCACTGCTACCAGGAGGAATTTGACTTGACCTTTGGCCACAGGGAATGGCCCCAGTATATCCATTCCCCACATAGCAAAAGGCCAAGGCGAGTTTAATGTGTGAAGTCCTTCGGGAGGGGTACGACTTACATTGGAAAATCTTTGGCACTCATCACATTGCTTCGTCCACTCAATGCAATCTGCTCGGATGGTAGGCCAATAGTACCCTGCTCGGACTACCTTGGAGGCCATTGATCCGCCCCCGCAGATGAAAACCACAGATTCCTCTCGTGAACCTCTTCCATGACGTATTTTGATTGTGCCTTTGTCGGACATTTTAGCAACGGCATCGAGAATCCCCGTTTAAACAATTCTCCAGGAAACAATAGCAAAGTGACTTGCTCGAGCCCCGATCTTCCTGGCCTCAACGTGATCTGGGGGCAGAGTTTCTGAGGATAAATACTCCCATATGGGTGTCATCCATTCTCGGTCAACCGGCTCGTTGGCCATCACCTCCCCAAACGTGACACTCGGTTCATTTAGGGTTTCTTGAATAACTGTTCTATGGTGGCCCGGCTTCTTTGTACTGGCTAATTTGGACAGCAGATCGTCCCGAGTATTTTCTTCTCGGGGAATGTGCTCAATAGCGAATTTCTCAAAGCTGGAGATTAATTGGTTGACCTTACATAAATACTTGGTAAGCTGAGGCTCTTTCGTTTGATATCCTCCAGATATTTGCCCTGTGACTAGCTGTGAATCACTCCGGCATCTAACAGCCTTCGCCCCCATTTCCTTTGCCAGCATTAATCCTGCTATCAAGGCTTCATATTCGGCTTGGTTGTTTGAGATTTTGAACTCAAACTTTAGTGACTGTTCCAGGATCAGATCTCCTGGGCCTTCCAGAATCACCCCAGCTCCACTGCCCCTGACATTCGAGGATCCATCCACATACAAATTCCACCAGATATCCTCGGTTATCGACTGCGGATTGAGATCGGCTACGAAGTCGGAGAGACATTGAGCTTTCAGAGGGCCTCTCAACTCGTATTTCAAGCCGAACTCGGATAACTCTACCGACCAAGCAATCATACGTCCTGCCAACTCGGGCTTTTTGAGAATCTGCTTAATCGGGTGATCGGTTTTGACAATCACCTGGTGACTTTGGAAATATGGACGCAATCGCCGAGCTGCAGTTACCAGGGCCAAAACCAGATTTTCTATGACTTGGTACCGGGTTTCGGCATCATGAAGAACCCTGCTGATGAAGTACACCGGCATTTGAACTTTCTCTACTTCCTGTACAATGACCGCACTGATGGCATGCTCGGTGGCTGACAGGTATAAGTACAACTCTTTCCCAGAGATGGGTCGAGTTAATATTGGTGGTGAGACAAAAAGGCCTTGAAATCGACGAAGGCCCTCTCGCATTCCTCGGTCCATGTGAAGGTTTGAGGCCTCTTCAGTAATCTAAAGAAAGGCCGAGCTTTCTCTGCAGATCTGGGTAGGAACCGAGATAATGATGCCAGCCGTCCTGCAAGTCTTTGCACTTCTTTAATATTTTGTGGGCTTCGCATCTCAATCACAGCCCGGCATTTATCAGGATTGGCCTCGATTCCCCGGTGTGTCAACATGAAGCCGAGGAATTTCCCACCCTGGACACTGAAAACACACTTCTCCGGATTCAACCTCATATTATACTTTCTCAGCTGCTGAAAAATTTCCTCCAGATCTTTTGGGTGGCTGTTGGGGTCATCGGATTTTACGACCATGTCATCCACATAAACCTCCATAGTCCTTCCGATCTGTTTTTCGAACACCCTGTCCATGAGCCTTTGGTATGTAGCTCCAGCATTTTTCAGTCCAAATGGCATTACCCGGTAACAGTAATTCGAGCCTTTAGTTATGAAAGCTGTTTTCTCCTCATCTGGGGGACACATTCGGATCTGATTGTACCCCGAGTATGCATCCAAAAAACTCAAAATTCTGTACCCGGAGGCTCCATCCACCAGTCTATCAATACTCGACAAAGGATAGGAATTCTTTGGGCAAGCTTTATTTAAATCTGTGTAATCGGTGCACATGCGCCACTTGCCATTTTCTTTTTTGACCAGAACAACGTTGGCCAGCCGGGTAGTGTACTCTACCTCTCGAATAAAGTTGGCCCTGACCAACTTCGCTGTTTCCTCTTCCACAACCTTTCTCCTCTCCTCACCAAGTCTCCTTTTCCTTTGGGCTACTGGTTTCGCCTCGGGACAAATTGCCAGTTTGTGGCACAAGAAGTCGGGATCAATTCCCGGCATGTCTGACGTGGTCCAGGCGAATAAGTCAGCGTTGCTGCGAAGCACTTCCTTTATTTTCTTTTTCAAATTTGGCTCAAGTTGACCGCCGAGCTTGGTGCACTGATCGGGTTGTGAACCGAGCTGGAACTTTTCTAACTCCTCAATGGGTTGTGGCCGTTGTTCCTGCATGTCCATTCTCGGGTCCAGTTCAACAGAGTTAACAGAATTACAGACTTGTCCTTTCCCCTGTCCAGTGTTTCTGCAGGTGTAGGTTTGAGTTTGCTTACACGCAAACTATCAACATAGCACTGTCTGGCCATTTTCTGATAAGCCCGGACAGCAACTATGTCTCCCGAGTTGGAAGGGAATTTCATTGTGAGGTGGGGAGTAGAGACCACAGCTACTAACTCGTTCAAAGATGGTCTTCCGATCCGGATATTGTACGATGTTACTGCATTAACCAACACGTACCTGACCATGATAGTCTTGGATGCTTTGCTATCCCCAAAAGTAGTCAGGAGGTCAATGTATCCTCGTGTATCCACTTGTTCCCCTGCAAAGCCGACGAGCTTACTGTCGTATGGTTGAATAGATTTCTCTAGGATCCCGAGCTTCTGAAATGTTGAATAATATAAGATATCCGCCGAGCTCCCCTGGTCGACAAGAGTTCTTTTGACCGAGAAATTAGCCAACTGCACTGTGATTACCATAGGGTCATCTTGATTAGGATTCATCCCCACGAAGTCTTCGTCAGAAAAGATAATAGGTGGAGAAATCCTCGGGGGTTTGCCGGATACCGAGTTGACAACCTGAATAGCCCGCAGGTGCTTTCTCCGAGCTGAACTTGTTGTGCCTCCCCCTGCAAAATCCGCCTGAAATAGTGTTTATCACACCTCGGACCACATTATCCTCCTCTCGCCTTTCATTCTGGCCTTCTCTGGTCTCTGTTCTTTCATTATTTTGTCGACCGTCGCCCCTTCTCGGGCTTTGGTCACCTCCTCTCCTTCTACTTCTGCCACGCCCCTCGCCATTGTTGTGGTTTCTCCGAACAAAATTATTGAGATGGCCAGCTTGCACCAACTCTTCAATCTTATCTCGTAGGACCCAGCACTCCTCGGTGGTATGCCCGTAATTACGATGGTACCGACAATGTTTCTGTCGATTAGCATTCTGGGGCGTGTGGCCACGGTTGGGGAGCTGCAAAAGTTCTGCGTTGTATGCTTCCTCAAACACCCGAGCTCGGTTTGTGTTGAGGGGAGTATAGGGCTCATGCTTCGGTCCCCTATGCAAATGCTCGGATGGGCCTTTGAATTTCGGCTTATCACCTCCAGCCCTCCTCTTCTCTCTCCCTTCTCGTCTGTCAGCATCATCAGTTCTCTCCCTTTTCTTAGACTCCTCAATCTCCTCCATATTAATGAATCCCGCAGCTTTTCTCCTCAACTCATCCATACTGGTTGGTGGCTTCCGAGCTAAGTGTCTGGCGAAAGGGCCAGGCCGTAACCCGGTCAAGATAGTGTGTAGTGCAACATCGGCACTGAGATTCCGGATGAGGACAGTCTCCTTGCTGAATCTGGCCATGAAATCACGCAGAGACTCATTCCTTTCTTGTTTAAAGTTTACCAACGAGGCCGAGGTTTTTTTATGAGCTCGGCTCGTGGCAAACTGAGCATTGAACTTAGTCATGAATGTGTCAAAGGAGTCAACCGACGCTGGCGGTAGCTGGGTGTACCAGCTCAACGCAGCATCCTTCAGAGTATTTGGAAAGACTTTACACATGACAGCATCATCATCGGTAAAGAGGTACATCTGAGTAGTGAAAGCATCTAGGTGATGCTCCGGGTCCGAGGTGCCATCATATCTGTCAATGCTTATTGGTTTGTAGTTGGCTGGTAGGGGAACCTCCATGATGGCGTTTGTGAAGGGATGTCTCGGCCTCCGCACGCCGGTCCTTTCATTAGGCCTATTTGCCTGAAGTGAAAGTTCAGGGGCCTGCCTAGGAAATTCCTCCTCGTCTGCTCGGTCCATATGATGAGAAGCCCGGAGTTGTGGGCCTCCTTCTCTGCGCGTGTTTCTGGATCCTTCATTCTCAGCTGTCCGACGCTCTCTCTCAGGAGGAGAAGAGGCGGACCTTTCTCTGCTCTGTCCTGGTTCACGACGGCTGTTCTGCCACCGAATCTCCTCATTCTCCCTTCTTAGCATGGCAATCTGTGCGAGGAGTTCTTGGATAATTGTGTTGTCGGTCGTTATAGCCGGGTTTATGGACCGTTCCCCATTATCTCCGTTGTTAGCATTCTCTGGCTCCTCTCTCCTGCAGTTCCCGCTCCTTGTTCTCACCATGGTTTGTGGTATGGGAAAGTTTTGCTTCGATTCCCACAGACGGCGCCAAATGTTCCGTCCAAATATCTCAGATGGGAGATACTCGGCCGGAGAAAGTCTAGTGGGGTTGTTTTGGAATTAGCTTGACAGAATGTGAATTCTGCTCCTACGTATCCAAATGGGAATCAAAGCAAACGTAGTTCTAAGTGAGGGGGTTGAGCCCCTATTTATAGATATTTTCAGTGCAACCGTTCGAGTAAGACGGTTACTGAGATCCTACTTGTTAGGATCGGATTGTTATTGCAGTTAGACATTGATATGGATAAGGCCCCGAGTTATACGGAGAGATATTTGGACCAGCGAGATATTCGGCCCAGTCAGTTGCGGCTGGATAGCTCGGGGCCGAGATATCTTCGTTCGTGGTCTGGTGTGGAATAGGACCGAGTAGTTATCCTCGGGTGTCAAGTGTATCAACAGGTCTTCGGCTTTATGGGAGTTCGGGTCACGGCCCACTTACGAGAATGAGCTCGGTCGTGTTGACAATCATCGGCCTTATATCTTCGGCCAGTACTGGAAAGCCTCCTACCCGATCGACTAAGCAACCTAGTCGACTATGTGTGTGAAGTTGTCTCAATCTTAAGGCTATGACTCATATAAATAGTGTGAGGATGACCGTTACATGACATTAGTAGATCACTATGAGCGATTATGGACGTTATCGATGAGGGCAGTTAGAAGTCCAAGGTTGCTTACAAATTTCAATAGTCACAACTTAATACACATAGTCTAAGAACGGCCATGGCCGAGTTCCAACTCGGACCATGTCATAACAAAAACCAAAAAAAAAAATATTAATTTAAGTTTGATTCAATTGTCTCTGTCTGCCTCACCTTGACCTGAGTGAACACTGATCAAATGAAATCTTGTTTTCCTCATATACATTAGAGGCCATCAAACATGCTTCTGAAGGAATCTGATACTCTTGTATCGCCTATTGTAAACTCAGTTGCCAATCCCACGTATTATTTGGAAAATAAAGGATGGCAGACCTGGTTGAAAGAGAACATATTTTTGGGAAATATACTCAAGAAAACCTTTAAAGAAGTACTACCATGAGTACTAATGTACTATACCAAAAATAAGAAATAATGCATATAATCTTTTACCAAAACTTGAAGACAACTCTCTCTTACATGTTATGTCTTATAAATGATGTCAAAATTTAGCATGCACTTTTACAAGCACCAAGGAATTACTTTTGGAGAATGTAATGCGTCGGATGCTGCACCAAAACAATACCCGGCAAGCAGATAGATGCTCCAGTTCCAGGGTAGCAGATCACGGTTAATGAAAAAATCAACCGCTATTTAGCATTTTACAAAATATAACCAACCTGATAATCATCAATATCATCAATCAATACACATGAACAATTGTGACCCTTTTTAGCTTTTCAATTTTCATTTCCTAACACTTCCTTTCTTTCCTTACTCTTCTTGCTTTCATTTCTTCCTTTCCATTACTCTGGAAAAAACTCAAGAAAGGGGCCGATAAAACAAAGATATAGTATGGCAGGTGAGATCAAATGAAACTCAAATTGTAACTTGAATCTCTTTTACAAAAATTATTTACCCCATTCTCTCATGCTCTCTTTTTCCCAGAATTTGTTCATTTTTCTTTTATGCGAAAACTTTCCTTCTCTCGTCTCTTCCATTGAGTCGTCTATGTTTCTCCAATGGGATCAGACATTGCGGTGAGGGTGTTAAGGTGAAGTTTATGGTTATGGTCTGTGCTTTCTTGCTGACCTAACTCTTCTGTGTGACAGGTTTAGTTGTCATAGTTTTGATGATTATTGAAATCCGTATGGGAGAAATCTGGATGGGGGTGGTTATAGGTTATTTCTATGGTTTGTAATGATTTTTTGTTCCTTATAATGTGTATGTGTGCTTTGAGTGGTATTTTTTCTGCTAACCAATTTAATGATAATGATAATATTTGATTTTCCCTCTCTTTCCACATGTAATCATGTTTTTTATTTGGTTTGTTTTAGTTTTGTGCAACTTATATAGTGTGTTTAGAGTAGTGCTGATTGTGTGTGGCCTGTACATGGTTCTGTGGGGTAAGAGCAAAGAAATAGAAATGAAAATGATGATTCAGTTAGTGCCTTCAAAAATCATCCAAGAAGCTGAAGCTATAGAAACATTCCTTCTTCTTCTTTTTCTCTCTTTTTTATTGTATATTGAAAGTATAAATCATTTATTTTTATGATGAATCAAATGATTTGAAAGAGGGGAAAAATCTTTGTTGATGCAATTCAAGTATAAACCTGTCGAAGACCTTAAAACTGCTCTTGAAGGCACGCACGCCATGACTGGTGATGAGCATTGCAAGATTTTCCTTCACCCCCTTTTGTCTCTTTAAACTGTTTTTTTTAATATATATATTTTAAAATAAATACTTTAATATTATTTTGTGCTTATATTTGTTTTTGAATATTGTGTATGATTTTTTGTTTTCTTCATTTTCAATAAGGTATTTTCAAATTGGAAAAAATACTAGCTTTTTTTTGTGTGTTACTTTTAGAATTTAGTTTCAATTCAAGGTTTATGATTTGTTGAAGCATTTGAGAAGATAGCAAGGAAGGAGGGTTTGGTTTGGGTTGGGGATTTTTGGAGTGATGTGTCCCGGGCACATATTTTTACATTATTTTATTTACTAATGAAAACTTATTAATAATCTTTAATTATTTAGTGTTATTACTTATTAGAGTATGTTTTGTTGAAGGTTATCATGTTTATAAGGAGGAGGGTCCGGGGTGTGTAGCTCACTATTGTGGGTATGGCATAGACCTGGTTTGGGGGTGGATTTGGGTAATTGTCTGTATTTTTTTTCTTTAGCCGTAGTGGGTATGGGTGGGTGTCGTGTTTTGGGGTAAGAAGATGTACAGGAGCATGATTTGGGTTGATTACCTTTTTACCTCATATTATTATTGATTTAAATATTTCAATATATGGTATTGTGATCATGATTGTACTTATTTCTTACTTTGTTGGTCTATAATTCCATTTTTTATAGAAAGATGGTCCTTTGTTGTTATTTAGACAAATATTGGTTCACCAAACAACCTCGTTTTTTGGATTTATGATTTGATTGCACAATGTAAATTTTGTTTTTGATTTCTGCATAAATATTAATTTGACAGCAGTCTTACTTCATATGGCTTAATTAACGGACCAAGAATTTATACAGAATTTGATTTAATAAGAGAGGAAATATTTATTTGTAAGTTATCCCTATAATTATTTGATTATATTTAATGGTTGCCTACTGATTCAAGTTAACTTCCTGATTCTTAACATCATAATTATCATTACTTAGTTCACTTATGTCAGCTTATAGGATGGATGTTACTTTAGTTCAATTAAATTGTAAATAATAGTTTCCTGTACAGGTTACCTACTTTCAAGTCCATTTGTTATGATGTCATTGTATTTGAGGCTTGTCTGATTGTACAACCTAACTTCTGTCACTATATAGGTTAGTTCTGCCATATACCCGTTGTAGATATTAATTATTAATTGTATAGATGAATGGTTAATTTTGAAGTTAGGAACAGGGAATTAGCCAATTTATTGCTATTCATTTTTCACTTTGATGGTATCTGGCTAAGTTGCAGGGAGTCAAATAGAGGAGATATCGTTTGGCTTGCTTCCTTAAATGGCCAATGTTGCAGCCAACATACACTGTTGGCTCACTTGATATGATCTACAATGACTACATTGTTGCAGCCAGCCAGCCAGTGTTATGTGAGTGGTAAGATCTCATACTTTATTTGTAAAATAGGTTCCCATTACTGTCTCAAGCTCGATGGTCAATGTACATGTATTAGTGGCCAGACTAATGTGCAAGGTTGTCAAACTCGAGATCCTATAGGATCGTTCGAAGGATGAAAGATCGTAACTCGTGGGATCGTAATACGGATCGTAAGATCCCATCAGAAAAACAAAATTATATTTAATATATATTATATATTATTCATATAACATAAATAAGAAAAAGTATCCTTAAAAACCAAAATAACCTTAATATAAAAATGTGATACATGAATCATAAGTCACAATCTTCACATATGAAAGATCAAAACATCAAACTAAAAACATCAAAACATAACATCAAAACACCACAGCACCACCAAAACATTGTACCATAAAAACAGAGAGCACAACACCACAAAAACATCAAAATAAAAGAGTCTCAACTCTAATTTAGCAAATCATCCAAGCCATGGTGGTCATAATAATCATCCTCCATATGATCCATGCCATCTTCCTCTCCAACTTCATCATTGTACTGGCCGAAGAGTGGAACCCGGCCATCGAGCTTGAATACCCGATCCAATCCGGAAATTAAGGATAAGAAGTTAATATCACCTTTAATTATCCTGATATTGTACTGACCGAGAATATAAGGCCGGGTCAACCAAGCTTACCCCTGTAAACGGGCCTGGGCCCAAACTCCTCCAAAGCCGAGGACTTGCTAATACACTTGGTAGCCGAGGATAAATACTCGGACCTACCCCATTATAGACCGCGGATGAAGACATCTCGGTCCCGTGCAATCCAGGCACGACTGACTTAGTCAAACATCTTACCCGATTATTCAAATATCTCTCCGTATAACTCGGAGCCTTATCATTATCTCTCCGTATAACTCGGAGTCTTATCTTTATCTAGTTATGATAACAACATAACCTTATCAGATACAATCTCAGTAACAGTCCAACTAAAACTGCTATACCTAAAAATCTCTATAAATAGGGGATCAACCCCCTCACTTAGAACTACGTTTGCTTTGATTCTCACTGGGGATACGTAGGAGCAGAATATCAATTATGTCAAGCTATTCCATAAACACTCCCACAGAGTTTCACCGGACGAGTATCTCTTGCTTGAGATATTTGGACGAAACAGATATTATCTAAAATAACCGTATCCGGTTAAAAGAGATAATATCCCCTAAATTAAGGGATAAGATATTGATATTATCCTTAAATAAATCATGATATTATCTGAAATAACCTTATCTGGTTAAAAGAGATAATATCCCTTAAATTAAGGGAATCGCATCTCAAAGGAGATTTAAGAGATAAAAGGAGATAAATCCAGATCTCTAAAAGATATGGGAATCCTATTATAAAAGGAGGAGAACCCATGAGAGAAACTCACTTTCACTAACCCCGGTAACTCTCTCTTAAGCGTATTAGAGGACTAGCTCGACCAAGAGACTATTGAAGAGTCCTTGCTCACTAGTACCCATCGGATACAAAATTAGGGGATCGAGATCACCGTATGGCCAAGGGTTGAACCTAGAACTACGTCTGGCTTTGATTCCCATTGGGATACGTAGGACCGGAATATTACATTCTGTCAAGCCAAAGTCTAAAACAACCCCCATTGTTCACTCTTGGTTTGGCCTTCTACGGCGAGATTCTGGCAAGTCGGATCTCGGCAGGAACATTTGGCGCCCACCGTGGGGCCGAGGTAAATTTTCCCTCGGCCTCACATTCAAGCACTACGTCGTGCTACCTGAAGAAGCCTATTCACATGTCGCAACCTGGCCCGATTTTCATCTCGTCGCAGCCATGGTGTCCTCCAACTCGGAATTTGAGATCCAAGGACAACGTACACGGCCTCGATGTCCTTTCATTATAGGACAGCACACATTATGATCAGCAATATCAAACGGCCAACAGTTTGAGAGGTATCAGAAAATAGTGGGATTATAACTTCCAAGGTGATATTGTTCCTCTTGACTTGGTTTTATTCTTTTCCTTCTCGGCTCGTATAACTTTTCATTCGATTTCCCACCCTAAAAGGCCCTCAAGTAGCCTAGAGCCTGAAACAAATTAAAGGCTAATTTAATTGGAATAAACAAGCCATATACTCTTGAACTCACATGGTTGATGGCTCTCATTCCTCACAACACAAATGGCAGTTCCCTAAGAGGAACAACTTGAATTTAGATATGTTGTACACTGAACGACGTTAAACTCTTGATTTTGAGAGGCTTATGATTTGAAATTGCTAAAATTGGGGATTTTATCTCTATCAATATCATTATCAAATGGTGTCAGCCAACTAACACTAGCAGGATTGAGATTTTCTGCTTTGGAGGATAATATTTATCAACAAATCGGTAAGCTCGGCCAGCATAGCTCGGCCACCACAGCTCGGCCTCGGAGCTCAGCCACCACAGCTCGACCTCGGAGCTCGGCCAGCACAGCTCGGCCTCGGAGCTCGGCCAACAAAACTCGGCCTCGGAGAGCTGAAGAAGATGTCTTAGAGAGCTCGGCCACCACAGCTCGGCCTCAGAGCTCAGCCAGCACGGCTCGGCCTCGGAGCTCGGCCAGCACAACTCGGTCTCAGAGAGCTGAAGACTTAGAGAGCTTGGCCATCACAGCTCGGCCTCGGAGCTTGGTCAGCACAACTCGGTCTCGGAGAGCTGAAGACTTAGAGAGCTTGGCCATCACAGCTCGACCTCGGAGCTCGGCCAGCACAACTCGGCCTTGGAGAGCTGAAGACTTAAAGAGCTTGGCCATCACAGCTCGGCCTCGGAGATTGGACAGCACAACTCGGCCTCGGAGAGATGAAGACTTAGAGAGCTTGGCCATCACAGCTGGGCCTCGGAGATCGGCCAGCATAACTCGGTCTCGGAGAGCTGAAGACTTAGAGAGCTTGGCCATCACAGCTCGGCCTCGGAGTTCGGCCTGCACAACTCGGCCTCGAAGAGCTGAAGACTTAGAGAGCTCGGCCACCACAGCTCGACCTCGGAGCTCGGCCAGCACGGCTAGGCCTCGGAGCTCAGCCAGCACAACTCGGTCTCGGAGAGCTGAAGACTTGGAGAGCTTGGCCATCACAGATCGGCCTCGGAGCTCGGCCAGCACAACTCGGTCTCGGAGAGCTGAAGACTTCGAGAGCTTGGCCATCATAGCTCGACCTCGGAGCTCGGCCAGCACAACTCGGACTCGGAGAGCTGAAGACTTAGAGAGCTCGACCACCACCGCTCGGCCTCGGAGCTAGGCCAGCACGGCTCGGCCTCGGAGCTCAGTCAGCACAGCTCGGTCTCGGAGCTCGGCCAGCACAGCTCGATCTAGGAGAGCACGACCACAGTAGCTTGAGGGAATGCCTAAATCAGAGGCCGCGAAATGCTCAGGTGATATTGTTCTTTAAATCTAGTTTAAACCTATACTGACCGAAAATATAAGGCCGGATCGACCAAGCTTACTCCCGTAAATGGGCCTTGACCCAAACTCCTCCAGAGCCGAGGACTTGTTAATACACTTGTCGGCCGAGGATAAATACTCGGACCTTTCCCATCATAGAACGCGGATGAAGACATCTCGGTCCCGTGCAATCCAGTCACAACTGACTTGGTCAAACATCTTACTTGATTATTCAAATATCTCTCCGTATAACTCGGAGCCTTATCCTTATCTAGTTATGATAACAACATAATTTTATCAGGATATCTAAAGATCGATACGATCTCAATAACAGTCCAACTAAAACTGTTATACCTAAAAATCTCTATAAATAGGGGATCAATCCCCTCACTTAGAACTACGTTGCTTTGATTCCCACTTGGGATACGTAGGAGCAGAATATCAATTCTGTCAAGCTATTCCATAAATACTCCCACAGAGTTTCACCGGACGAGTATCTCTTACTTGAGATATTTGGACGGAACATTGGCACCGTCTATGGGAATCGAAGCAAAATTTTCCCATACCACATACAATGGTGAGGACAAGGAGCGGGAACGGCAGGAGAGAAGGGCTGGAGAATGCCAACAATGAGGATAATGGAGAACGACCCAAAAACTCAGCGACGATGACCGACAATCCCATTATTCAAGAACTTCTCGCGCATGTGGCAATGCTGAGAAGGGAGAATGAAGAGATTCGTCGGCAGAACAGCCGTCGTGAACGAGAACAAAGCAGAGAAAGATCTGCCTCTTCTCCTCATGAGAAAGAGCGCCGGACAGCTGGGAATGAAGGATCCAGGAACACGCACAGAGAAGAAGGAATCTCACAACCCCATGTTTCTCATCATGTCGACCGAAGAGACGAGGAGGAATTTCCTAGACAGGCCGCTGAACTTTCACATCAGGTAAATAGGCCCAATGAAAGGGCTGGTGCGCGGAAGCCGAGACATCCCTTCACTGATGCCATCATGGAAGTTCCTCTACCAGTCAATTACAAATTGTTCCATCCAAATATCTCAAGTAAGAGATACTTGTCCGGTGAAACTCTGTGGGAGTATTTATGGAATAGCTTGACAGAATTGATATTTTGCTCCTACGTATCCCAAGTGGGAATCAAAGCCACGTAGTTTTAAGTGAGGGGGTTGATCCCCTATTTATAGAGATTTTTAGGTATAACAGTTTTAGTTGGATTGTTATTGAGATCGTATCTATCTTTAGATATCCTGATAAAATTATGTTGTTATCATAACTAGATAAGGATAAGACTCCGAGTTATACGGAGATATATTTGAATAATCAAGTAAGATGTTTGACCAAGTCAGTTGTGACTGGATTGCACGGGACCGAGATGTCTTCATCCGCAGTCTATGATGGGATAGGTCCGAGTATTTATCCTCGGCCGACAAGTGTATTAACAAGTCCTCGGCTTTGGAGGAGTTTGGGTCAAGGCCCATTTACGGGAGTAAGCTTGGTCGATCCGGCCTTATATTTTCGGTCAGTACACAAGCCCCCCGAGCTCCGAGCTTAAATAAGCGAAAGAGATGACAAGTATCAAACCGAGCTTATACTTCGGCCACGTAGACTTTCTTCCTTCCGTGTTTCAAACCGTCATTTCAACTGAATTTTCCTTCTCCCCCTTTTTTTCTGTCCGGGAAGGCAATCATTCCCCTTCATCCTTCTGTTGTACGTTATAAGTGAGTAACCCTAGAGCTCCGCGCTCATTTAATGAGGGAGGAAAATTAAAAGTCGCCCCCTTTTTCTTCTTTTATTTAAAGGAACGTGGACCATTGATTGTGTCTCTTCATCAACCGTTGGCATCTTTCTTTTATAAATATCTCTTCTAATTCCACCTTGTTCTTCCTCGTCCATTACCTTCTTTCTCTCTTCAACTCTGCTTTTCGAGTTTCTGCAATGTTTTTCTGCCTTTCGTTCTTCAGGTACGCCCAACCTTCTTCCTTCTTTCGTGTTTCTAAGTTTTATTTCTTGCTTCCGGATATGAGTTCATCTGAGTCTACTGAGTCGAACACTTCGCCTCTGGTGGAACGCGAGATTTCTCCCATTGGGGGTTCTCCTTCAAACTTTTCTGTTCCTTCACAGGAACTAAACGTCGGTCGGGTAAGGCCGTCCTCTTTCGGGTCGGCTTCTTCTGGGTATGGTTCTTCTGGGTCTGGTTCTCCCTCCCCCCAAATTTCCAAACCCAAAGCACGCAAACGACCCCAAAGGGTTCCTAAAGACCCTATTCCCGATATTACCCTTCCTGGGTATACCTAGGTTAGGGGCGAAGTTGGGGTTTATTTTCTAGCTATCAATCTTCGGATTCAATCACTCGTCTTCGGTCCGGGATTGCTATCTCGGCATCTGGAGACGAGTCCGAGTTCATCTATTCTCCTTGCTCGGGTAACGAGTATGTTTTCCTCAGCGCTCATCCTTCCGAGCCTTCTTTTACATATATGTATAAAACATTTTTTTCTCATCTACGTGTGTCTCTCCCCTTTACTGAGTTTGAGTGTGATGTTCTGAGAACCATGAATGTTGCACCTTCTCAGCTTCATCCTAACAGTTGGGCTTCTTTAAAAGCCTTTCAAATTCTCTGTCAATACATCGGGATGGAGCCTACCACCCCCAAATTTCTGTACTTTTACCAAACAAGGTTTGGTGAGAAAACTGGGTGGATCTCCCTCAATGGGCTGAACCGAAGAGGGTTGATTAGTTTGTATACATCATCGTATAAAAACTTCAAAGTTGACTTCTTCCGAGTTCGCCCCTCGGATTCTCACCTTTCCTTCTTTTTTGATGAAAACGGATGTGCCAAGTTTCCTTTGTACTGGCAATCGTCCCCTACCAAATTTGTTGGTTTTGAATACGAATCCCTTCCTGCCGAGGATAAACGGGATGTAGATATCTTAGAAAAACTTCCCCGGCCTCTCCATTGTGGACGTCTTCTGAAACTCCCATTTTCATCCACTCAAAGAGCCGATTTTAAAAGTAAGTGTTCGGCTTTTTAGTTTTTAAATCTTTTTTGTATGTGTTCCTGTACTAACAGCTTTCCTTTTCGGCGGTTATTATCGAGAAATTCGACTTTTCAAAACTTTTGAAATCTACCCCGAAGGAGGGTCCTTCAGCGACCGAGAAGCAGAAGAAGAAAAGAGTTTCTTCAGCCGCTGCTAAGGCCGCTGCTAAGGGGACTTCATCATCTGCCCCTCAAAAAAGAAAAAGGGAGGAGATGGTAATTGACGTCGAAGATTCTTCCCCTCCTCGCCCGAGTCCCAAACATCCTACCACACATGAGACGGGTGCTAAGGAGCGAGAAGAGCAACTTCCTCTTCCTGCCGACTTGAAGTGGTATAACACTTCTTTGAAGGCAGGAACCTCGTCTCTCTGGAGCGATGACTTCAACCCCTTCCCTTCTTTTGACTCGCATTACCTGAAGGCTGCCGATCTCCGCTTAATTAAGCAGCATGGGGCTCAGTCTAGTATGGAGGCCCTCTCGCCCATCTTGTATCCGAGCTGCTGCTCTGGTCCGTTTGTGTAGCCGAGAATTGACAGAGACTGAGAGAAAGTCCCAGCACTTGGAGGCTGAGTTTGCTTCGATCGAGAAGCTGAAGGGGGATCTCGCCCAGATTTCCTCGGAGCGCGATGAGCTGGCCCAAGCCAATAATATTCTGAATACTACCATTGCCGAGCTTAATGGTCAGAACTCCGAGTTGAACTCCCAAGAAAAATTAGCTGAAGAGGATAAAGCTCGTGCTGAAGAGGATAAAGCTCGTGCTGAGGAGGAGCTCAAGGAGGCTCAAGTTGTAATTGAACAACTTAGAGCCGACTTGAATGCCGAGACTAAGGCCAAGATGGAGGTTCGGGAAGATTTGAAAGAGGCCACCGATTGCATCCTTGAGGAGTATCGGGCAGGTTTCGCAAAGGCCATCGCTCAGATTCAAATTCTCTCTCCGGGGATTGATAGCTCTAGTACCGATGTATATAAAGAGGTACAAAATGGGGAACTTGTTCCCATTATTCTCAAAGAGGAGGAAGAGGAGGAAGGGGGGGAAGATTCTCCCGAGGACCACCTCGGTGCTGAAGATAGCCATAGGGATGAGTAATGTAACATCCTAAAATTCTAACATAATTAATTTGAAAAAAATAATAATATTAAGTTATTAAAAAGTATAGTACAAATAAAATATAAATAAGAGATTTAGAATAAAGGAGTGATAGTATAAGGATTTATTGAAATTTATTAATTATTATAAAGAATGCAAAATTATATATATATATATATATATAAATAAATATATATATACATATGAAAAAAAAGGGGGGTTACGTGTTTGAGGCTGCGCCGCACAGTGTTGCATTTGCGTTCTTTCCTTCCTTGCGAGTACATTTGTAACAACATAGATCCAAGAACGCTACCAAACGGGAGAGGAATTTTTAGGGAAGCACAAATCCTTATCATGCATAATTTTTAGAGCATATTAGAGGTCTGCAAAAGGTGAGTAAAAATATCTTTGCTCACACTTTCATGGTACAATTAATTTTAAGGTTTTTGATTCATGATTTGGGATTCTTATAATATTTTGGGGTTTACTTGAATTGTTAAAATACTTTGATGTTATTTGATGAATTGATATAATAAATATATTTTTCTTTGATTCTATAAAGAAATAATTTTATATTAGATTGTCATGCTGCACCTAGTTTCCTTTCTTTTAATTGTTGATGGAAAAACAATTGTGAATGCTAAACTTGTTGAATTGCACTTCCAAAGGCGTGAAGTTCTACTTCACTTGTGAAGGCAATTTCACACTTAAGTCAGAGATAAAGCTCGTCACGTGCCAGATCATGTTTCCCGAGAAATATGGTTACACGCAAGATTTAATCTAATTGGGTTATAAATCATATTTTTCTTTATTAATTAAATACAATATTAGTTAATTCCAACTTTAATCATATAACGTTATAGTGTTATGGTGACTTGCCTGTTGTTTTATATGATGCTATAGTGTTGTCGTGATATGCTCGGTTATATTATATAATGTTATAGTATTGCCTCAACATGAAAATATACTATTGTTAGTGATGCATGAAGTTTGATAACCCATCTGGTAGTCATCTGGGATGACATATATGCATGAGTTAGTCATCACCTTCCGGGAAGGGATGACGGTATACATTCTATTCCGGGAATAGGATGAGAGATATCACCATCTGGGATGGGATATCAGATTATTGAAAATATCCACATCTGGGATGGGATATGAGATACCTCCATCTGGGATGGGGAAGGCAGTGGGACGCCATTGCATGGATATGAGCTCATAGACCTTAGTGGATTTGGGATTCACACTGGTTCTGGGAACCAAAGAGTCAGGTTAAGTGATTCTGGGAATCACCGAGTCATGTTTGTGGTGTTGCATTGTGTAGAGTTTGCATGGTGAATGTGATTAAATGCAATGTGATGTGACCGTTGCTGAGTTTATGAGTTGTGATTTAAATGCTTGACATTATATATATATATATATTTATTTATTTATTTATTATTTTGGAGGTTTATTTTATTCAATATTTTAAAAATTAGCGGGTACCATGAATGTTTTTCCGGATTACCGCGCCGGCTGAGAACAACACTATTTGCGAACCTTTTTATTAAATGATTTTTATTCACTGGGATTATATCTCATTAAAAGTGTTGTTTTCAGAGCACGAGTACGACGTCACTGAAACTGAAGAGGACTGAAGACTTAGCGGATTTTCTTTGTTATTATCCTTAGCTTGGTTAGTACTTTCTTAAATAAGGAGCCGTATGTGGCTAGACGTTTTTTTTATTTATCGTTGGGTTTATTAGTAGACGCCCGTTTTTTGAGGCTTTTGGTTTTTATTTGGATTTATGGATTTACTAATATATTATCACATTGGATACATTATTACTATTTTATTTAATATGAGACATTTTCCAGACTTATATAATTGTTAAAATTTTTATGATTATCATATTTTAATTAAATGTATTAGAGGATTTTTATACAATTTGTTTTGGGTTACTAATGTAACGAAGGGCGTTACATTTATGGTATCAGAGCAGTTCGATTCTAAATCGGACTGTGGTAATGGGGCTTTTTCTAAAGTAAAACTTGGGCGCATAGGATGCTTGTTAGAGTTATAGATGCTGCATGCTATTCTTTGGGATATTGGACCTGATCAACCCATTATTTCATTGGTAGTGAGCAGATTTATGGCGACTAATAGGCGAGGGACGAATGTTGCACTTGCAGCAGCTTTGGATTGTATAGCCAAAGTTATGCAAGGGCAGACGGAGACACGCCGTCAACTGAAGGGGAATGGAGGCCAGTCACTAATGAAGTGGTGGCAACCTAGGACCCTTAACTCGTGGGGCTGTTCGAATTCAAGAAGAACATTCCGTCATCTTTCTGAGGCAGCTTAGATCCGAAGGGGGCTGAATTTCTTCTACTCGTTTAAAAAAAATTATTATATTGTCTGATTCAAGAGCAATGCATCTCTTGATACATCCTTCATGTGTGAAAATTTGGGGATGCCAATCTTTCATTTGTCCTTTGGTTCATAGGTTTCTACTCCTATAGGGATATTCTTGTTCTTCCATTGGTTGTTTAAATTGTTTCCTTATGCATCAAGACACTCCTTATGACATCAAACTTATTGTTATATATGTATTGTGTGTTACTCTTGGTATTGACTTATTGGCATCTAGACTCATTGCCATAAGTATTCTGACAAAAATATCCTTATCTCTTCACGTCCAATGTCTTTTGATTTTCGGTGTCGACCCGTATTTTATTCGTCGTTTCTTGTGATTAGTGTTTGGTTTAGAGAGCTCAAGGATACATACTCTCATTCGCTGCTACTATAGAGGCAGACAATGATGTAGCGACTATCTTTATGATGCACAAGTTTCAATAGGGAGTTGAGTTTAGCATAGATCTAGTGTCAAAGAGTAGACTAATATCTGTAGCGCCTTACAAGATAACACCTCTAGAGTTGAGCAAGCTCAAGACACAGATAAAGGTATGTTACAAAAGGGGTTCATTAGGCCTAGTGTGTCACCTTGGGGAGCATCAGTGCTTTTAGTGAAGGAAAATGGATGGGAGTATGAGGTTGTGTGTTGATTATAAGCAACTGAATAAGGTAACCATCAAGAACAAATATCCCTTGCCTAGGATAGATGATCTCTTAGATCAGTTAAGGGGAGCGTCGGTGTTTTCCAAAATAAATCTAAGATCGGGATACCATCAAGATTAGAGTTAGAAGCGAGGACATTCCTAAGACAGTAACCGAAGTGAGAAGTTTCTTAGGCTTAGCTGGTTACTATAGGAAGTTCATAGAGGGGTTCTCTAGACTAGCCTTACCTTTGACTAGTGATGACAATTTTATCCGTACCCGCGGATACCCGCGGATAAAATCCGCAACGGGTACGGGGCGGGTAGTTAAACGGGTACCCGCGGGTAAAATAAACGGGTAATTCCAATACCCGTTTATAAATGGGGCGGGGGCGGGTATCATACTATCCGTGCCCGCGGATACCTGTACCCGTTACTTAATTACTATAATACCCTTTATTATATATATCTACTCTCAAAGTCCTTATATCATTTTCTAGATAATTTTCATCTATTGTGTTGTTTCATGGATATTTTAAGTGTGATGTATTAATTTGTAGGTGCTATTTTGTTCAAATATCGGAAGATATTAATGTGGTGGTTTGTTTAAGTTTTATGTATTTTTTTTAAATTAAAAAAAAGATTTATTTTTTTTATAACTACCCACGGATATCCGCGGAGACCCGCGGATACCCGCGAATCCGTTAAGAACCCGTTAAACGGATATCCGTACGGGTACGGGGCGGGTACGGGTAGTTTTATTATCCAACGGGGCGGGTAGCGGGTATCCAGTATCCGTGCCCGCCCCGCCCCGTTGACATCCCTACCTTTGACCCAGTTGAGTAGAAAAGGGAAACCTTTTATGTGGGACCAGGAGTGTGAGGACGGGTTCCAAGAGCTTAAGAGGAGATTGGTGTCATCACAAGTCTTAACTATACCGGATCCCTTAGTGAGTTTTGTGGTGTATTGCGACGCATCCAAGAATGGCTTGGGATGTGTCTTAATGCAGGAAGGCAAGGTGGTAGCATATGCCTTTAGGCAGCTTGGGCCACATGAGGGGAATTACCTATGACCTACAGCTAGCAGCTGTGGTTTTTGCCCTTAAGATTTGGAGGCATTACCTTTATGGGGCAACGTTTGAAGTTTTTAGTGGCCATAAAAGCCTTAAATATCTGTTCGACCAGAAGGAGTTGAACATGAGACAACGAAGGTGGATGGAGTTCCTTAAGGACTATGACTTCGAGTTGAAGTACCATCCGGGAAAAGCCAATGTGGTGGCAGATGCTTTGAGTAGGAAGTCCCTACACGTGTCAAGCTTGATGGTGCAAGAGCTGAACCTTATGGAGAAGTTTAGGGACATGAATCTGGAGGTGTTTGATGTGTCCCTAAATGTCTTAAGTTTGAAGCTGAATAGGTTGGAAATTAATAGTGACCTTAGAGATGAGGTTAGGCGGGAACAACTTTTAGACCAAGAGTTGCAGTCTCGTTTGGGACAAGAGGGTTATGAGTTGTCTGTTGATGGGCTAGTGAAGTTTAAGAATAGGATCGTTGTTCCTAAGGAGGGGAGCCTTAGAGAGAAGATATTAGAGGAAGCTCGTAAGGGAAAGTTTACCATACATCCTGGGTTAACTAAGATGTACCAAGATCTTAAGAGGATGTATTGGTGACCAGGAATGAAAAAGGATTGGCTAGCTTCGTAACTAGGTGTTTAGTGTGCCAAAAGGTTAAGATAGAACATTAGAAGCCTTCGGGGTTGTTGCAGTCCTTGGAGATTCCAGAATGGAAGTGGGAGAGAATTTCTATGGACTTTGTGATGGGGTTACCTAAGACGCGTTTGGGCTTAGATGCCATTTGGGTGATAGTGGATAGGTTGACCAAGTCTGCTCACTTCTTGCCAATTAAGGCAACCTATGGCTTAGACAAGTTGGCATACCTCTATATCAAGGAAATAGTCAAGCTTCATGGGATACCCACATCTATAGTGTCAGATAGAGACCCGAGGTTTACCTATAGATTTTGGAAAGCTTTTCAGCAAGCCTTTGGGACTAAGTTGAACCTTAGCACGGCCTATCATCCCCAAACGGATGGTCAGTCAGAGCGGACCATTCAGACCCTTGAGGACATGCTTAGAGCGTGTGTCTTGGATGAAGAGGGAGTTGGGATAGATTCCTACCTCTCATTGAGTTTGCATATAACAATAGTTATCACGCTAATATAGGCATGACACCCTATGAGGCCCCATATGGGAGGAAGTGTATGTCCCCTTTATGTTGGTGTGAGGTAGGTGGGAAAACCTTGATAGGACCTGAATTGGTCCAGGAAACCTCTGAGAGAATCAAAATGATTAGGGAGAGGATGCGCAAGGCGCAAAGTAGACAAAAGAGCTACGCCGACAAAAGGAGAAAGCCTCTAGAATTCTAGGAAAGTGAGCATGTATTTTTGAGAGTCACTCCTAAGACGGGGGTAGGGAGGTCGATGAAAGTCCGCAAGCTAAAATCCTCGTTTCATGGGACCTTTCCAAATCCTTAAAAGAGTCGGGCCTGTTGCTTATCAATTGGACCTTTCCGTCACAGTTGGCAAACCTTCATGATGTTTTTCATGTGTCGCAACTCAAAAAAATATGTGTTTGATGAATCTCATGTGATAGCTCTCGAGTCTGTACAATTGAAGGATAATTTGATCTACAAGCCAAAGCCTAGTCAAATCTTGGACAAGAGCACTAAAACTCTAAGGAACAAGACAATTCTATTGGTGAAAGTGTTATGGGACGGATTGACTCCTGAGGAAGCCACTTGGAAGATGGAGGAGGACATCGTGCGTCAATGCCCATATTTTATTATCTAAGGTATGGTAACCTTTTAGTTTAGAATACGACATATGTTACGATAGGCGCGTGTGTATGAGATGAATTTCGGGGACGAAATTCTTTAAGGAGGGGAGAAAATGTAACATCCTAAAATTCTAACATAATTAATTTGAAAAAAATAATAATATTAAGTTATTAAAAAGTATAGTACAAATAAAATATAAATAAGAGATTTAGAATAAAGGAGTGATAGTATAAGGATTTATTGAAATTTATTAATTATTATAAAGAATGCAAAATTATATATATATATATATATATATATATATATATATATAAATAAATAAATATATACATATGAAAAAAAAAGGGGGGTTACATGGGCGTTAAGCCCACCCATGATTTTGGCCAAACCTAAAAATCCTGTTCCTGCTACGTATATATATATATATATGTCTACAGTAAAAGAGAGGAAAGGGAAAAAACGCGTTTGAGACTGCGCCGCACAGTGTTGCATTTGCGTTCTTTCCTTCCTTGCGAGTACATTTGTAACAACATAGATCCAAGAACGCTACCAAACGGGAGAGGAATTTTTAGGGAAGCACAAATCCTTATCATGCATAATTTTTAGAGCACATTAGAGGTCTGCAAAAGGTGAGTAAAAATATCTTTGCTCACACTTTCATGGTACAATTAATTTTAAGGTTTTTGATTCATGATTTGGGATTCTTATAATATTTTGGGGTTTACTTGAATTGTTAAAATACTTTGATGTTATTTGATGAATTGATATAATAAATATATTTTTCTTTGATTCTATAAAGAAATAAGTTTATATTAGATTGTCATGCTGCACCTAGTTTCCTTTCTTTTAATTGTTGATGGAAAAACAATTGTGAATGCTAAACTTGTTGAATTGCACTTCCAGAGGCGTGAAGTTCTACTTCACTTGTGAAGGCAATTTCACACTTAAGTCAGAGATAAAGCTCGTCACGTGCCAGATCATGTTTCCCGAGAAATATGGTTACACGCAAGATTTAATCTAATTGGGTTATAAATCATATTTTTCTTTATTAATTAAATACAGTATTAGTTAATTCCAACTTTAATCATATAACGTTATAGTGTTATGGTGACTTGCCTGTTGTTTTATATGATGCTATAGTGTTGTCGTGATATGCTCGGTTATATTATATAATGTTATAGTATTGCCTCAACATGAAAATATACTATTGTTAGTGATGCATGAAGTTTGATAACCCATCTGGTAGTCATCTGGGATGACATATATGCATGAGTTAGTCATCACCTTCCGGGAAGGGATGACGGTATACATTCTATTCCGGGAATAGGATGAGAGATATCACCATCTGGGATGGGATATCAAATTATTGAAAATATCCACATCTGGGATGGGATATGAGATACCTCCATCTGGGATGGGGAAGGCAGTGGGACGCCATTGCATGGATATGAGCTCATAGACCTTAGTGGATCTGGGATTCACACCGGTTCTGGGAACCAAAGAGTCAGGTTAAGTGATTCTGGGAATCACCGAGTCATGTTCGTGGTGTTGCATTGTGTCGAGTTTGCATGGTGAATGTGATTAAATGCAATGTGATGTGACCGTTGCTGAGTTTATGAGTTGTGCTTTAAATGCTTGACATTAATTATATATATATATATATATATATATATATTATTTTGGAGGTTTATTTTATTCAATATTTTAAAAATTAGCGGGTACCATGAATGTTTTTCCGGATTACCGCGCCGGCTGAGAACAACATTATTTGCGAACCTTTTTATTAAATGATTTTTATTCACTGGGATTATATCTCATGAAAAGTGTTGTTTTCAGAGCACGAGTACGACGTCACTGAAACTGAAGAGGACTGAAGACTTAGTGGATTTTCTTTGTTATTATCCTTAGCTTGGTTAGTACTTTCTTAAATAAGGAGCCGTATGTGGCTAGACGTTTTTTTTATTTATCGTTGGGTTTATTAGTAGACGCCCGTTTTTTGAGGCTTTTGGTTTTTATTTGGATTTATGGATTTACTAATATATTATCACATTGGATACATTATTACTATTTTATTTAATATGAGACATTTTCCAGACTTATATAATTGTTAAAATTTTTATGATTATCATATTTTAATTAAATGTATTAGAGGATTTTTATACAATTTGTTTTGGGTTACTAATGTAACGAAGGGCGTTACAAGTAACTGTATTTTTTGTTTTTCATACCCTTGTAATGGGTTTTCCCTTTGTAATCCTCGTTGATTTAATGAAAACTCTTCCAGCATTTTGATGACTTCCTCTTCCTCTTATAGCATTTGTTCGGCCGAGATATTCTTCGAATACTTCGAGTAAGACCGAAATATTTTTATATTCTGACGTTGTTTGTATTGCGTGCTCGGCTGTTTAAACTAGTCTTCGACTAAGGCCGAGATATTTTGTCATTCGTATCAAAAACGACTGGTTGTTATCAAACGCTAAATGCATGATTCACGTTTCGTATATGCGTTCACACGTTATGTGCCTTGGAAATTCCAGTGGGTTCATGCAATTACTGCTTTTTGCTAAGTTTTGAGATTTATTTTTTCAATAAACCTTTTCCCAGCGCATATCTCCTCTTTCCAACGCCTCTTCCCCCTTATAAATAGGGCTGTTTGTTTGCTTCGCTTTTTCATTCTTCATCTTTTCGACCAGCAAAGTTCGTCCTCTTTTGACCCGAGTAATTCTCTTCATAATATTGCTAGGGGTTTACGTTCCTCTCTCCCAGTTAACATCCTTTTTTGAGCTTTACAGCTGCCAAAAAGGATGTAATTGGGAGATGGGATCCAGAATCCCTTTCGTGATTTAATCCTTTTAAAAAGGATGTAAACTAGGAGAATAGCGGTTTACGGGGGTGGAGAATGGGGTAGCAACCATCTCCTCCCGAAGCTGGCCGAGCGCCTCATCATCCAGCTTTCTCAGGGGGGAAGTGATTATTTCCTCCACCAAAGGAAGGTTGGGGCATCCGAGTGGGGGGACTACTGGCGATACCTGGGTTCCTACTCCTAGACCCAAAATGTTCTGGCCACTTGGTCTTGCTCCAGTTCCGAGGATTTTGAGGTCGGCTCGGCCTTATTTTCAATTTCAGATTTGTACTCGGTTTCCTTGATAATTTCATGGCTCATATTTGGCCTTTGGATTCAAACTTTGTTCTTCTTTAATTGATGCTCGAATTCGATTTCTCTTAACAATTTCAAGGCTCGAACTCGGCCTTAATAATTTAATAGCTCGAACTCGGCTTGTAGGCTCAAACTTGGCCTCTAACAATTTCATGGCTCGTACTCGACCTTTTGGCTCAAACTTGGCCTTAAACAATTTAATGGCTCGTACTCGGCCTTTAGGCTCAAACTTGGCCTTAACAATTTAAATGGCTCGAACTCGGCCTTTAGGCTCAAACTTGGCCTTAAACAATTTAATGGCTCGTACTCGGCCTTTAGGCTCAAACTTGGCCTTAAACAATTTAATGGCTTGTACTCGGCCTTTAGGCTCAAACTTGGCCTTAACAATTTAAATGGCTCGAACTCGGCCTTTAGGCTCAAACTTGGCCTTAAACAATTTAATGGCTCGTACTCGGCCTTTAGGCTCAAACTTGGCCTTAACAATTTAAATGGCTCGAACTCGGCCTTTAGGCTCAAACTTGGCCTTAAACAATTTAATGGCTCGTACTCGGCCTTTAGGCTCAAACTTGGCCTTGACAATTTAAATGGCTCGAACTCGGCATTTAGGCTCAAACTTGGCCTTAAACAATTTAAATATTCGCGGAATAATAGTAAATACATCGGCAAAATAAGAAAATGGACCAATGTTCATAATAAATTCTTTATTGGATAGAAGAAAAGTCTGCGGTGTGCCTCGTTAAAACCTTCTCGGTCAAAACCCTTTTTTGGGATAAAATACCGAGGTAGGAAAAAGAGTACATCACCAGACATCAACTGTAATAAAATTTCAAATGGGAAGCATTCCAAGTTCTCAATAGATTTCCCTGACAATTCTTCTAATCTGTATGCTCCGTTTCCTAAGTTTTCTACTACTCGGAATGGTCCTCCCCAATTCGTTGCTAGCTTGCCCTCGGTATGATCTCTTCTTGCTTCTCCTTGCATTCTTAGCACCAACTCCCCGTGCACGAAACTCCTCGGTTTTAGCTTTGAATTATACCTCCGAGTAGCTCTTCGTTTGCAGGCTTCTTCTCTGATTTTAGCCTTTTCTCTGATCTCCTCCACCAAGTCAAGTTCGACCCTTAGGTTGCTTTCATTCTCATTCTGCTCATATTGCATTCGCCGAAAAGACGGCTCACCGACCTCAACTGGGGTCATGGCATCCGTTCCGTATGTCATCCTGAAGGGTGTTTCTTGAGTAGTGGATTGTGGCGTGCAGTGGTAGGCCCAAAGAATACTCGGCAATTCTTCTGCCCAAGCTCCTTTAGCTTTTCCCACTCTCTTCTTCAGCTCTCCGAGAATGACTTTGTTGGCTGCCTCGGCTTGTCCATTGGTTTGGGGATGTTCCACCGATGTGTCTTGATGTTTAATACCGAGATTGACATAGAATTCTCGCAATGATTTATCTATAAACTGCCTTCCATTATCGGTGACCGCAGATGATATTTTTCCAAACGAACTTTTGTACCTTCTGGGCAGTAATTTTTGCCAAAGTTTCTGCTTCAATCCATTTTGTAAAGTAGTCTACCCCTACCAAAAGAAATTTGATTTGACCTTTGGCTATGGGGAATGGTCCAAGTATATCCATCCCCCACATAGTAAAGGGCCAAGGCGAGTTCAATGTGTGAAGTTCTTCGGGCGGGGTACGACTTATATTGGCAAATCTTTGACATTCATCACATTTTTTCGTCCACTCGATACAATCTGCTCGGATGGTAGGCCAATAGTATCCTGCTCGGACTACCTTGGAGGCCATCGATCTGCCCCCGCAGTGAAAACCACAGATTCCTTTGTGAACCTCTTCCATTACATATTTTGACTGGGCTTTAGTTAGACACTTAAACATCGGTACCGAGAATCCCCTTTTATACAACTCTCCAGAAATAATAGCAAAATGACTCGCTCTAAGCCTGATTTTTCTGGCCTCGGCGTGATCTGGGGGCAAAGTACCTGAGGATAAATATTCCCATATGGGTGTCATCCATTCTCGGTCAGCTGGTTCATTAGCCATCACCTCTCCAAGTGTAATACTCGGTTCATTAATAGTTTCCTGAATAACTGTCTTATGCTGGCCTGGCCTCTTCGTGCTGGCCAATTTTGACAGTAGATCAGCCCGAGTATTTTCTTCCCTGGGAATGTGTTCAATAGTAAATTTCTCAAAATTGGAAATTAACTGATTTACTTTACATAAATACCTGGTAAGTTGAGGTTCTTTTGTTTGGTATTCTCCAGAGATTTGACCTGTGACCAGCTGTGAATCGCTTCGGCATCTAACAGCTTTTGCTCCCATTTCCCTAGCCAACATTAATCCTGCTATCAAGGCTTCGTATTCAGCTTGGTTGTTTGAGGTTTTGAACTCAAACTTTAATGATTGCTCTAGGATTAGCTCTCCCGGACCCTCCAGTATTACCCCAGCTCCACTGCCTTTGACATTCGAGGATCCATCCACATATAAATTCCACCATAAATCTTCAGTAATCGGCAGCGGATTGAGCTCGGCTATGAAATCAGAGATACATTGAGCTTTCAGGGGACCTCTCAACTCGTACTTGAGGCCAAACTCGGATAATTCCACCGACCAAGCAATCATGCGGCCTGCCAACTCAGGCTTTTTGAGAATTTGCTTAATAGGGTGATCAGTTTTGACAATCACCTGGTGACTCTGGAAATATGGACGCAATCGTCGAGCTGCAGTTATAAGAGCTAAAACTAGCTTTTCTATAACTTGATACCGGGTTTCAGCGTCATGAAGAACTCTGCTGATGAAATACACCGGCATTTGCGCTTTCTCTACTTCTTGAACAATGACCGCACTGATGGCATACTCGGTGGCTGACAAGTATAAATACAACTCTTTCCCTGGGATAGGTCGAGTTAATATTGGCGGTGAAGACAGAAAGGTCTTAAAGTCAACAAAGGCCTTCTCGCATTCCTCAGTCCACGCAAAAGTTTGAGGTTTCTTCAACAATTTAAAGAAAGGCCGAGCTTTCTCTGCAGATCTGGGGAGAAACCGAGATAATGATGCTAGTCGCCCTGCAAGCCGTTGCACTTCTTTAACATTTTGTGGACTTCGTATCTCAATCACGGCTCGGCATTTGTCCGGATCAGCTTCGATTCCCCGGCGTGTCAACATAAAACCGAGGAATTTTATGCCTTGGACACCAAAAATACATTTTTCTGGATTTAGTCTCATATTGTACTTTCTTAATTGCTGAAAATTTTATTCCAAATCCCTCGGATGATTGTTGTGGTCATCGGACTTTACAACCATATCATCCACGTAAACCTCCATGTTCTTCCCGATCTGTTTTTCAAACACTTTGTCCATGAGCCTTTGATAGGTTGCTCCAGAATTTTTTAATCCGAATGGCATTACCCGGTAACAATAGTTTGAGCCTTTGGTTATAAAAGCTGTTTTTTCCTCGTCTGGGGGATACATTCATATCTGATTGTACTCCGAGTATGCATCCAAGAAGCTCAAGATTCTGTACCCGGAAGCACCATCCACTAACCTGTCAATACTTGGTAAAGGATAAGAATCCTTTGGACAAACTTTGTTTAAGTCTCTATAATCAGTGCACATTCGCCACTTGCCGTTTGCTTTTTTAACCAGAACCACGTTGGCCAGCCAAGTAGTGTATTCTATTTCTCGAATAAAGTTGGCTTTAACCAATTTTGTTGCTTCTTCTTCTACCACTTTTCTTATTTCCTCACCAAGTCTCCTTTTTCGTTGAGCTACCGGTTTTGCCTCGGGACAGATTGTCAGTTTTTGACATAAGAAATTGGGGTAAATCCCCGGCATATCTGATGTTACCCAGGCGAACAAATCGGTGTTGCTCCGGAGTACTTCCATTATTTTTTCTTTTAAATTCGGCTCGAGTTGACCTCCTAGTTTAGTGCACTGATCGGGCTGTAATCCAAGTTGGAATTTTTCCAACTCCTCGATGGGTTGTGGCCGTTGTTCTTGCATGTCAATCATCGGGTCTAGTTCGACAGAACTAACCGAGTTTACAGACTCGTCTTTTCCTCTTTCTAGTGTTTCTTCAGGTGTAGATTTGAGTTTTCTCACATGCAAACTATCTGCATAGCACTGTCTGGCCATTTTTTGATCATCCCGGATAGTAACTATGTCTCCCGAGTTGGAAGGGAACTTCATGGTAAGATGGGGAGTAGAGACCACGGCTCCCAACTCGTTCAAGGATGGTCTTCCAATCAAGATATTGTACGATGTTACTGCATTAACTAACACGTACCTGACCAGAATAGTTTTGGACGTTTTACTATCTCCAAAAGTAGTTAGGAGGTCTATGTATCCTCGGGTATCCACCTGCTCTCTAGCAAAACCGACGAGTTTACTGTTGTATGGCTGAATAGATTTTTCTGGGATCCCGAGCTTCTGAAATGTTGAATAATATAGAATATCAGCTGAGCTTCCCTGGTCGACGAGAGTTCTCTTGACGGAGAAGTTGGCCAATTGCACAGTGATTACCATTGGGTCGTCCTGATTAGGATCCACACCCAAGAAGTCTTCATCGGAGAAAATAATCGGCGGGGAAATTCTCGGGGGTTTGCCAACTACCGAGTTTACAGTCCGAATAGCCCGCAGGTGTTTTCTCCGGGCTGAACTCGTTGTGCCTTCTTGGGTTTTCGATTTATTTTTCCACCTTTATTTTCTTTCTTTTTCTTTTATTTCTCATTTTTCTTTTTGGCATCCCCTTCTCTATTTATTTTTTCTTTTCTTGTTTTTTTTCTTTTGCTTGGAAAAAGGGAGATTTTTCAACTCAAGAGAATTATTTTTTTTTATGATTCTTTTCCCAAACTTTCAACTACCTTTTTACCCTTTTGTAATACTTTAGAAGGTATCCTACCAAGCTTATTTATCCACATATTTCAGGGCACCAAGAAAAGCATTTTTCATGTAGGCTCAAAATTGGGCAACTAAGGGGTAGCATTTCATCATTCAAAGCTCAGAAGGCCGGAAAAATACCTATTGCCTCAATCATTTTCAAAAATGTTTTCAAAAATTTTTAAGCTTCAAAATAGTTTCAAGTCAAGTTCTAGAGAAAAACAATCCAAGAGGAATAACACTCTAACACAAAGAATGGGGTAGATTTAGTGAGTACCCCTTTGGCTCAAAAGCTCACATTTTAATAGTTCAAATATCAATGAAAAACACAAATCTTCAGAACCACATGCTAATTATCAACTATCCAAGATTATCTCAAACATTTTTATTCGCAGCCTTATCACAAGAATAAAAAAAATTGGGTTCAAAAATTCACTATCACAATTTAATTGGCACTTAGTTCTCACAATTAGATGCAAAATCTAAACAAGGGCAATCTAATTATGTGATCATGCAAAGCTATGTCTATATGAATGCAACATGCAAAAGAATGCAAAAATTCAAAAAAAATTTACACAAAAATACCCCTACCCCAAGCTTAAAAACTTACATTGTCCCCAATGTAAATAATGAAGTTAGAGAGTGGAGAAAAATTGGAACGACTCACCGAGGCGGTAGTTGGTGCTGGTTCACATGCTTTTTGGCTTTGTTTCTCCCTACCCTTTTTGCTTCTCATTCCTTATTATCCTGAAAACACTTAACAAATTTATTAGTAAAAGAAAACTCTTGATCTTCTCAAATTATTCAAGAGTTTAAAAGTCAGAAACAAAAGGAAAAAGGAAAAGAAAAATTGGGTTGCCTCCCAATAAGCGCTTCTTTAACGTCACTAGCTTGACTTATTGAAAAGCATCCACCTGGATCCCATAACTTGTGGTATAAGGACCAAGGGGTGCTCAAGATGTAAGATCCTCCTCCCGGATCCCATGGTTTATGGAGTGGCAATTGCAGAAGCAATATGACTCCAACCTTTCTTCCTCCTAGCCAGTGTGTGAAAACTCCATTGACCTCTACAATTATGAACTCACTTCCTCTCGGGTCAAATGGTGTTTTCACGAGGAAGTGTGACATACAAGTGGAAGGGGCTAACTTACCAGTGTCCACACATGCATGCAAGCCAACATATTTTTCTAATGCAGTAAAATCAGATTGCTCAGCAAGCATGGTGGAAGGAATGCTTTCCAGATGCCCTGCCTCCTCACTTGTTGTTTCCCAAGGGTTTGTGGAAGGTAATTCCTCTTGTTGTGGTTCACTTACCGCCACCACTTCATCTTCAATTTGATCCATTCCCACAATCAGATTCTGCTCAACTTCTGCTTCATGTGGCTCTATGGGAATCAAAATACACGGTGGTGGAGGTGGTAAATATGACCAAAAGGTTTCGCAATCCTCCTTGGAGTATATATATATAAGCTCACTAGTCATAGGATCGACTCGTGATGGAATGTTATGTGATAAAAAAAACTCCTCGAAGAATTCTCCCAAATTTATATCGTCTTCCCAACACAAGTTATCCTCCAAAATATGACTAGAAGCTTCCTCATCAGGTGGATAATAAAAATTTTCCATGACTTTCGTCCACCTTGCAAAAACAGAACTCAAAACAAAAAGATCAAATATATACAGAAAAATAAAAAAGAATAAAATGTCTAAATTAGTTGCCTCCTTTGTTACTAATGATATTGGCAAAACCAATCCCCGGCAACGGCGCCAAAAACTTGTTGCGTATTTTTAGAATAAAGGCAAGTGCACCTTGTCGCAAACAAGTAATACAGTGGTGAGACCGGATATCGTCCTCAGGGATCAGTTGCCAATTACCAATTCACAAACTCAACAACTATCTAGACTAAACTATGGTATAAAGAGATCATAAAATAAAGAAATAAAATATTTTTGGTCTTTTGGGAATTTTATCGAACACTTGGAAGGCAAAAGAAATGCGGTTAAGATTGTCAGGGTTAGACTACACTAATCCTCCCTTAATTGCAATGAAATGGTTTCTAACACAAGTCCTAATTCAATAATGACAATCAAGCCTTTTCTAAAATACTCAAGCCCTAATGTCTTAGGTGGAATGAGCCTAAAACCCCAAATTAAACCCTAATGTCTTAGGTGGATTAACCTGAGATTTTGCATTAAGTCAAGAATTATAAGATTGCAAGCATCCAACACCTATGTCTAGATTCTTGAACTACTTGGCATATGATTCATGAGCATGCCTTAACATCAATCTGTCAATTGTCTATCAAAGCAACATATCATTCCTATGGGTAGCTAAGCCAAGGAAAGCATTAAGCACAGAATCACATACTCATAAAGAAATAGAGATTTGCATTAAAACAACCAAATCAAATACAAACAAGTTCAGAAAAGCTACATCTAACCCCAACAACAAGGGATTTAACTACTCATGAAAAATGAGAATACAAAAGAGAAGGAGAGAAGAGATGAAGAACACTCATAGAAGAATCATTCAATCTTCTTCCAGTCCCAGAGCAAGGAAAACATCCCTTACTAGGGTTGAAACCCTAGTCCAGCCGCAGCTCCAAGTGCCTCCTCCAAGAGCTCCAAAAAAAACTCCCCCTTTCTGCCCTAAAACAGCAACTTATAACAATCAGTTCTGCGCGCGTTCGTGAGGCGAGACATATCTCGCGAGGCGAATGTTAAAATCTGCTGTTTCAGAGAATTGAACTCTCGCGAGGCGAGAGTTTCTCGCGACGCGAAATCGAAAGGTTCTTCTCAAATACGCCCGTGAGGAGCATCAGGGCCTGGGCGTGATGGCTTCTGGTCTCCAGACTCGCGGGGCGAGACGTGGTTCGCAAGGCGAACCAGAAAGGCTTGCATTTTATGGAACAGTCAGCTTTCAGGGTCGCGCGGCGAATCAAGTCTCGCGGGGCGAATCTCCAGAATTCTGCTTGGCTCAATTTCTTCTCTTTTCAGGCTCTATTTCATACAAGCTCCATCATGGCTAATTCTGAGCATTTTTAGATTAATTCCTGCAAAACAACACCAAGAAACCGCTTCACCCGCTCCAAGGGAAAATCTAACTAAAATCAAATAAAGAATGCCTAATCTATATGAAAAATGCATGCAAAAGTGTACAGAAAACATGATGTAAAATCACACTATCAGTAGCTCAGCGGATTAGGAGACTTGGTGAGGAAAGAAGAAAAGTGGTAGAAGAAGAAACAACAAAATTGGTTAAAGCCAACTTTATTCGAGAAATAGAATACACTACTTGGCTGGCCAACGTGGTTCTGGTTAAAAAAGCAAACGGCAAGTGGCGAATGTGCACTGATTATATAGACTTAAACAAAGCTTGTCCAAAGGATTCTTATCCTTTACCAAGTATTGACAGGTTGGTGGATGGTGCTTCCGGGTACAGAATCTTGAGCTTCTTGGATGCATACTCGGGGTACAATCAGATACGAATGTATCCCCCAGATGAGGAAAAAACAGCTTTTATAACCGAAGGCTCAAACTATTGTTACCGGGTAATGCCATTCGGATTAAAAAATGCTGGAGCAACCTATCAAAGGCTCATGGACAAAGTGTCTGAAAAACAAATCGGGAAGAACATGGAGGTTTACGTCGATGATATGGTTGTAAAGTCTGATGACCACAACAATCATCCGAGGGATTTGGAAGAAATTTTTCAGCAATTAAGAAAGTACAATATGAAACTAAATCCAGAAAAATGTGTTTTTGGTGTCCAAGGCGGAAAATTCCTCGGTTTTATGTTGACACACCGGGGAATCGAAGCCAATCCGGACAAATGCCGAGCTGTGATTGAGATGCGAAGTCCACAAAATGTTAAAGAAGTGCAACGGCTTGCAAGGCGACTAGCATCATTATCTCGGTTTCTCCCCAGATCTGCAGAGAAAGCTCGACCTTTCTTTAAATTGTTGAAGAAACCTCAAACTTTCGCGTGGACTGAGGAATGCGAGAAGGCCTTTGTTGACTTTAAGACCTTTCGATCTTCACCGCCAATATTAACTCGACCTATCCCAGGGAAAGAGTTGTATTTATACTTGTCAGCCACCGAGTATGCCATCAGTGCGGTAATTGTTCAAGAAGTAGAGAAAGCGCAAATGTCGGTGTATTTCATCAGCAGAGTTCTTCATGACACTGAAACCCGGTATCAAGTTATAGAAAAGCTAGTTTTAGCTCTTATAACTGCAGCTCGGCAATTGCGTCCATATTTCCAGAGTCACCAGGTGATTGTCAAAACTGATCACCCTATTAAGCAAATTCTCAAAAAGCCCGAGTTGGCAGGCCGCATGATTGCTTGGTTGGTGGAATTATCCGAGTTTGGCCTCAAGTACGAGTTGAGAGGTCCCCTGAAAGCTCAATGTATCTCTGATTTCGTAGCCGAGCTCAATCCGCTGCCGATTACTGAAGATTTATGGTGGAATTTATATGTGGATGGATCCTCGAATGTCAAAGGCAGTGGAGGGAGGGTATCTTGGAGGGTCCGGGAGAGCTAATCCTAGAGCAATCATTAAAGTTTGAGTTCAAAACCTCAAACAACCAAGCTGAATACGAAGCCTTGATAGCAGGATTAATGTTGGCTAGGGAAATGGGAGCAAAAGCTGTTAGATGCCGAAGTGATTCACAGCTGGTCACAGGTCAAATCTCTGGACAATACCAAACAAAAGAACCTCAACTTACCAGGTATTTATGTAAAGTAAATCAGTTAATTTCCAATTTTGAGAAATTTACTATTGAACACATTCCCAGGGAAGAAAATACTCAGGCTGATCTACTGTCAAAATTGGCCAGCACGAAGAGGCCAGGCCAGCATAAGACAGTTATTCAGGAAACTATTAATGAACCGAGTATTACACTTGGAGAGGTGATGGCTAATGATCCAGCTGACCGAGAATGGATCACACCCATATGGGAATCTTTATCCTCAGGTACTTTGCCCCCATATCACGCCGAGGCCAGAAAAATCAGGCTTAGAGCGAGTCATTTTGCTATTATTTCTGGAGAGTTGTATAAAAGGGGATTATCGGTACCGATGTTGAAGTGTCTAACTAAAGCCCAGTCAAAATATGTAATGGAAGAGGTTCACAAAGGAATCCGTGGTTTTCACTACGGGGGCAGATCGATGGCCTCCAAGGTAGTCCGAGCAGGATACTATTGGCCTACCATCCGAGCAGATTGTATCGAGTGGACGAAACAATGTGATGAATGTCAAAGATTTGCCAATATAAGTCGTACCCCGCCCGAAGAACTTCACACATTGAAATCGCCTTGGTCCTTTACTATGTGTGGGATGGATATACTTGGACCATTCCCCATAGCCAAAGGCCAAGTCAAATTTCTTTTGGTAGGGGTAGACTACTTTACAAAATGGATTGAAGCAGAACCTTTGGCAAAAATTACTGCCCAGAAGGTACAAAAGTTCGTTTGGAAAAATATCATCTGCAGGCATGGAATTCCTTTCGCAATTCTCACCGATAATGGAAGGCAGTTTATAGATAAATCATTGCGAGAGTTCTATGTCAATCTCGGTATTAAACATCATGTCACATCGATGGAACATCCCCAAACCAATGGACAAGCCGAGGCAGCCAACAAGGTCATTCTCGGAGAGCTGAAGAAGAGAGTGGGAAAAGCTAAAGGAGCTTGGGCAGAAGAATTGCCGAGTATTCTTTGGGCCTACCACTGCACGCCACAATCCACTACTCAAGAAACACCCTTCAGGCTGACATACGGAACAGATGCCATGATCCCAGTTGAGGTCGGTGAGCCTTCTTTTCGGCGAATGCAATATGAGCAGAATGAGAATGAAAGCAACCTAAGGGTCGAACTTGACTTGGTGGAGGAGATCAGAGAAGAGGCTAAAATCAGAGAGGAAGCCTGCAAACGAAGAGCTACTCGGAGGTATAATTCAAAGCTAAAACCGAGGAGTTTTGTGCACGGGGACTTGGTGCTAAGAATACAAGGAGAAGCAAGAAGAGATCATACCGAGGGCAAGCTAGCAGCGAATTGGGGAGGACCATTCCGAGTAGTAGAAAACTTAGGAAACGGAGCATACTGATTAGAAGAATTGTCAGGGAAATCTATTCTGAGAACTTGGAATGCTTCCCATTTGAAATTTTATTACAGTTGATGTCTAGTGATGTACTCTTTTTCCTACCTCGGTATTTTATCCCAAAAAAGGGTTTTGACCGACAAGGTTTTAACGAGGCACACCGTAGACTTTTCTTCTATCCAATAAAGAATTTATTATGAACATTGGTCCATTTTCTTATTTTTCTGATGTATTTAATATTATTCCGCAAATATTTAAATTGTTTAAGGTCAAGTTTGAGCCTAAAGTCCGAGTTCGAGCCATTTAAATTGTGAAGGCCAAGTTTGAGCCTAAAGGCCGAGTACGAACCATTAAATTGTTTAAGGCCAAGTTTGAGCCTAAAGGCCGAGTTCGAGCCATTTAAATTGTTAAGGCCAAGTTTGAGCCTAAAGGCCGAGTACGAGCCATTAAATTGTTTAAGGCCAAGTTTGAGCCTAAAGGCCGAGTTCGAGCCATTTAAATTGTTAAGGCCAAGTTTGAGCCTAAAGGCCGAGTACGAGCCATTAAATTGTTTAAGGCCAAGTTTGAGCCTAAAGGCCGACTACGAGCCATTAAATTGTTTAAGGCCAAGTTTGAGCCTAAAGGCTGAGTTCGAGCCATTTAAATTGTTAAGGCCAAGTTTGAGCCTAAAGGCCGAGTACGAGCCATTAAATTGTTTAAGGCCAAGTTTGAGCCTAAAGGTCGTGTACGAGCCATTAAATTGTTTAAGGCCAAGTTTGAGCCAAAAGGTCGAGTACGAGCCATGAAATTGTTAGAGGCCAAGTTTGAGCCTACAAGCCGAGTTCGAGCTATTAAATTATTAAGGCCGAGTTCGAGCCTTGAAATTGTTAAGAGAAATCGAATTCGAGCATCAATTAAAGAAGAACAAAGTTTGAATCCAAAGGCCAAATATGAGCAATGAAATTATCAAGGAAACCGAGTACAATGCTGAAATTGAAAACAAGGCAGAGTTCAAGTATTAAAAAGTACTACAACTTAATTAGAAAGCTGAGATAAAAAATAAGGCCGAGTTCGAGCCTTAAAAATACGAAAAAAAAGGGGTTACAAATCTGAAATAGAAAATAAGGCCGAGCCGACCTCAAAATCCTCGGAACTGGAGCAAGACCAAGTGGCCAGAACATTCTGGGTCAAGGAGTAGGAACCCAGGTATCGCCAGTAGTCCCCCCACTCGGATGCCCCGACCTTCCTTTGGTGTAGGAAGTAATCACTTCCCCCCTGAGAAAGCTGAATGATGAGGCGCTCGGCCAGCTTCGGGAGGAGATGGTTGCTACCCCATTCTCCACCCCCGTAAACTGCTATTCTCCCAGTTAACATCCTTTTTAAAAGGATTAAATCACGAAAAGGATTCTGGATCCCTGATGAGCCTCTGTTTGACTGGTTTTATAACTAGTAAAGACCTTGGCTTTGTGCTTATTTTATATCATTTTCACCCAAATTAGACTTGATTGTCCTTAAGTAATATTTTGAGTCTGTAAATTGTTTTTAAGTTAATTTAGTTGATTTAGAGTGAATAAAGTATTTACTTTTATTTTCTGTTTTCAGGTTAATAGAAAGGAATAAATCTGGAGCTTTCGCCCCACGAGAAGTCTGTTCGCCCCGCGAAACAGAAGGTGACTGTTCCTGAAAATTGCAAAACTTTCTGTCTCGCCCCGCGAAGAAGGACTCGCCTCGCGAGTACCTGGAAGTCAGAGAGCATCACGGTTTACCCGTGTTGAAGGCCACGGGCGTTATAGTTTGGAAGCTGAAGAGTTCGCCTCGCGAGAATACCAAGAGTTGCAGACCTTTCGCATAATTCGCCTCGCGAGCAGTGCTTCGCCTCGCGAGTACTTGGGTTCCAGAAACGTGTATTTAAGCAGTCTTAGGCAGAACTGAAGTAGAGGTCAGAATTAGCCAGTTTTGGCTAGTTTCTGAGCTTGTTAGTCTTTTGTTTTCTTTTCTTTTTAGTTTATTGTTTGCTTTCTGTAATGGAGAACTAGTCTCCTAGATTAATCTACTGTAATTGGTTTCTGTTAACACTTGAGGTTCTGTATTCCATGTTTAGTTGCTTTTCTCTTTTCAATGCCATGCTGTATGTTTCTGTTTGTTATTTCAGGAATGTATAGTGTGGTATTGTTTCATTTCGGTGATGTAATGTTCCTATATATAATCGCGTTTGTTATTTCGCGTGTGTTCATTCATGTTCGTTTGTTCATGAGAGCTTAACCCCGTTTGTTATTTCGGGAATAGGAACATACATCTGTAGTAGCGATTTTCGTTTGTTAATTGTTGCTACAACCGGGAGGGGATTAGTATCTGCTTAGAATTTGCATGAACCAATGATAGTGGGAAACTGAGAACAGTAGGTTAATCGCTTTTGTTTGCTTTGTTTCTTTTCTCTGTTTTTGATTTGTTTTGTTAATTTAGTTTTAATCTCAAAACCCCCATTTCTAACTTTTACTAATTTTCTGTTAATAATAACAACCACTAAAGAGTCCTTGAGAGACGATCCGAGTTGTCGCTCTATACTGCATTATTTTATAATCGCTCGTTCTTTTTGACGCGTGGCGACAGCGCGGTCAATCCCATCTCCCAATTACATCCTTTTTGGAACCTGTAAAGCTCAAAAAAGGATGTTAACCGGGAGAGAGGAACGTAAACCCCTAGCAATATTATGAAGAGAATTACTCAGGTCAAAAGAGGACGAACTTTGCTGGTCGAAAAGATGAAGAATGAAAAAGCGAAGCAAACAAACAGCCCTATTTATAAGGGGGAAGAGGCGTTGGAAAGAGGAGATATGCGCTGGGAAAAGGTTTATTGAAAAAATAAATCTCGAAACTTAGCAAAAAGCAGTAATTGCATGAACCCACTGGAATTTCCAAGGCACATAACGTGTGAACGCATATATGAAACGTGAATCATGCATTTAGTGTTTGATAACAACCAGTCGTTTTTGATACGAATGACAAAATATCTCGGCCTTAGTCGAAGTCTTGTTTAAACAACCGAGCACGCAATACAAACAACGTCGGAATATAAAAATATTTCGGTCTTACTCGAAGTATTCGAAGAATATCTCGGCCGAACAAATGCTATAAGAGGAAGAGGAAGTCATCAAAATGTTGGAAGAGTTTTCATTAAATCAACGAGGATTACAAAGGGAAAACCCATTACAAGGGTATGAAAAACAAAAAATACAGTTACTCATCCCTATGGCTATCTTCAGCACCGACGTGGTCCTCGGGAGAATCTTCCCCCCTCCTCCCCCCCCCCCCCCCTTCCTTCTCTTCCTCCTCTTTTAGAATAATGGGAACAAGTTCCCCATTTTGTACCTCTTTATATACATCGGTAATCGAGATATCAATCCCCGGAGCGAGAATTTGAATCTGAGCGATGGCCTTTGCGAAACCTGCCCGATGCTCCTCAAGGATGCAATCGGTGGCCTCTTTCAAATCTTCCTGAACCTCCATCTTGGCCTTAGTCTCGGCATTCAAGTCGGCTCTAAGTTGTTCAATTACTCCTTGAGCTCCTCCTCAGCACGAGCTTTATCCTCTTCAGCACGAGCTTTATCCTCCTCAGCTAATTTTTCTTGGGAGTTCAACTCGGAGTTCTGACCATTAAGCTCGGCAATGGTAGTATTCAGAAGATTATTGGCTTGGTCCAGCTCATCGCGCTCCGAGGAAATCTGGGCGAGATCCCCCTTCAACTTCTCGATCGAATCAAACTCAGCCTCCTAGTGCTGGGACTTTCTCTCAGTCTCTGTCAATTCTCGGCTACACAAACGGGCCAGAGCAGCAGCTCGGATACAGTAGACTGAGAGGGCCTCCATACTATACTGAGCCCCATGATGCTTAATTAAGCGGAGATCGGCAGCCTTCAGGTAATGCGAGTCAAAAGAAGGGAAGGGGTTGAAGTCATCGCTCCAGAGAGACGAGGTTCCTGCCTTCAAAGAAGTGTTATACCACTTCAAGTCGGCAGGAAGAGGAAGTTGCTCCTCTCGCTCCTTAGCACCCGTCTCATGTGTGGTAGGACGTTTGGGACTCGGACGAGGAGGGGACGAATCTTCGACATCAATTACCATCTCCTCCCTTTTTCTTTTTTGAGGGGCAGACGATGAAGTCCCCTTAGCAGCGGCCTTCGCAGCGGCTGAAGAAACTCTTTTCTTCTTCTGCTTCTCGGTCGCTGAAGGACCCTCATTCGGGGTAGATTTCAAAAGCTTTGAAAAGTCGAATTTCCCCATAATAACTGCCGAAAAGGAAAGCTGTTAGTACAGGAACACATACAAAAAAGATTTAAAAACTAAAAAGCCGAACACTTACTTTTAAAATCGGCTCTCTGAGTGGATGAAAATGGGAGTTTCAGAAGACGTCCACAATGGAGAGGCCGATGAAGTTTTTCTAAGATATCTACATCCCGTTTATCCTCGGCAGGAAGGGATTCGTATTCAAAACCAACAAATTTGGTAGGGGACGATTGCCAATACAAAGGAAACCTGGCACATCCGTTTTCATCAAAAAAAAAGGAAAGGTGAGAATCCGAGGGGCGAACTCGGAAGAAGTCAACTTTGAAATTTTTATACGATGATGTATACAAACTAATCAACCATCTTCGGTTCAGTCCATTGAGGGAGATCCACCCAGTTTTCTCACCAAACCTTGTTTAGTAAAAGTACAGAAATTTGGGGGTGGTAGGCTCCATCCCGATGTATTGACAGAGAATTTGAAAGGCTTTTAAAGAAGCACAACTGTTAGGATGAAGCTGAGTAGGTGCAACATTCATGGTTCTCAGAACGTCACACTCAAACTCAGTAAAGGGGAGAGACACACGTATATGAGAAAAAAGTGTTTTATACATATATGTAAAAGAAGGCTCGGAAGGATGAGCGCTGAGGAAAACATACTCGTTACCCGAGCAAGGAGAACAGATGAACTCGGACTCGTCTCCAGATGCCGAGATAGCAATCTCGGAACGAAGACGAGTGATTGAATCCGAAGATTGATAGCTAGAAAAATAAACCCCAACTTCGCCCCTAACCCAGGTATACCCATGAAGGGTAATATCGGGAATAGGGTCTTTAGGAACCCTTTGGGGTCGTTTGCGTGCTTTGGGTTTGGAAATTTGGGGGGAGGGAGAACCAGACCCAGAAGAACCAGACCCAGAAGAAGACGACCCGGAAGAGGACGGCCTTACCTGACCGACGTTTAGTTCCTGTGAAGGAACAAAAGAGTTTGAAGGAGAACCCCCAATGGGAGAAATCTCGCGTTCCACCAGAGGCGAAGTGTTCGATTCAGTAGACTCAGATGAACTCATATCCGGAAGCAAGAAATAAAACTTAGAAACACGAAAGAAGGAAGAAGTTTGGGCGTACCTGAAGAACGAAAGGCAAAAAAACGATTGCAGAAACTCGAAAAACAGAGTTGAAGAGCGAAAGAAGGTAATGGACGAGGAAGAACAAGGTGGAATTAGAAGAGATATTTATAAAAGAAAGATGCCAGCGGTTGATGAAGAGACACAATCAACGGTTCACGCTCCTTTAAATAAAAGAAGAAAAATGGGGCAACTTTTAATTTTCCTCCCTCATTAAATGAGCGCGGAGCTCTAGGGTTACTCACCTATAACGTACAACAGAAGGATGAAGGGGAATGATTGCCTTCTATGACAGAAAAAGGGGGGGGGGGCGAAGGAAAATTCAGTTGAAATGACGGTTTGAAACACGGAAGGAAGAAAGTCTACATGGCCGAAGTATAATCTCGGTTTGATACTTGTCAACTCTTTCGCTTATTTAAGCTCGAAGCTCGGGGGGCTTGTGTACTGACCGAAAATATAAGGCCGGATCGACCAAGCTTACTCTCGTAAATGGGCCTTGACCCAAACTCCTCCAAAGCCGAGGACTTGTTAATACACTTGTCGGCCGAGGATAAATACTCGGACCTATCCCATCATAGACCGCGGATGAAGACATCTCGGTCCTGTGCAATCCAGTCACAACTGACTTGGTCAAACAACTTACTTGATTATTCAAATATCTCTCTGTATAACTCGGAGCCTTATCCTTATCTAGTTATGATAACAACATAATTTTATCAGGATATCTAAAGATAGATACGATCTCAATAACAGTCCAACTAAAACTGTTATACCTAAAAATCTCTATAAATAGGGGATCAACCCCCTTACTTAGAACTACGTTTCTTTGATTCCAGTTGGGATACGTAGGAGCAGAATATCAATTCTGTCAAGCTATTCCATAAATACTCCCACAGAGTTTCACCGGACGAGTATCTCTTACTTGAGATATTTGGACGGAACAAAACCTAATATGATTTGATATGTTTTGCTCCACGCCTTTAATGTTGTGTTATGCAGCATCATATCATATTATTTATATATTTGGGCAAAGTGATGTTCGGATGATACCACTCCTAGAGTCACAAAATTTGCGACTACAAAGTGGTTGAGCTCCGGCTCCCTTGAAAATAACAGGTCGAAGTTCGGTGCTTCCATTCCCACAAGGTCGAGCTTCGACTTCCTCAAAACTCACAGGTCGAGCTTTGCTCCCTTTAAAACTCACAGTTCAGCTCCGGCTCCCGAAAGGTGATCGAGCTAAAGTCGACCGAGCCGTTGTCGAAATGCCGAACCTAAAGAGGCAAGAGCCTAAAAAGGTGATCGAGCTAAAGTCGATCGAGTCGTTGTCGAAACGCCGAACCTAAAGAGGCAAGAGCCTAAAAAGGTGACCGAGCTAAAGTCGACCGAGCCGTTGTCAAAACATTGATCGAGCTAAAGTCGACCGAGCCATTGTCGAAACGCCGAACCTAAAGAGGCAAGAGCCTAAAAAGGTGATCGAGCTAAAGTCGACCGAGCCGTTGTCGAAATGTCGAACCTAAAGAGGCAAGGGCCTAAAAAGGTGATCGAGCTAAAATCGACCGAGCCGTTGTCGAAACGCCGAACCTAAAGAGGCAAGAGCCTAAAAAGGTGATCGAGATAAAGTCGACCGAGCCGTTGTCGAAACGCCGAACCTAAAGAGGCAAGAGCCTAAAAAGGTGACCGAGCTAAAATCGACCGAGCTGTCGTTGAAACGCCGAACCTAAAGAGGTAAGCAAGAAAAACATAAAACAGTTAATTACGATAGGGCCGAGCTCAAAAAGCTCAGGAGGCCAAATTAAAACGCCAAGCACCAAAGGCGAGTAAAAACTTAGGAAAGTTAACCGAGCAAATCCAAATGCTGGGTTAAAAACCATAAGTATGAAGTCTTTATCATTCATAAAGAAAAAGTACATAGGGCACAGCCAAGAGTACAAAATATTTTAAAAATTTGCTGAGTTACTCATGGGCATTCCCATAAGCAAAGACTCCATCAAGCTTGGAACCAATAGTGTCTTCAGATTGAGAAAGAGCAACCGAGGATGGCTCGAGCACGACCACTTCAGTTCCTCTGTTCTCCTCCTCTCCCCCAACCTGCTCTTCATTATTCTCCTCTTCCTCATCATCGAGATCGGACAAAGGAACCATTATGCCATCTTTATTAAAATCCTTCTCCACACCGGCTCTCGATAGATCGGAATCAGGAAGAAAGCGCTGGATTTGTTTTCTAGCACGTGAAAACCCAGAAACGCGTTCCCTTATAATCTGGGCTTTAGCTTCCTTCAACTCGAACTGAAGCTTGCAATTAGCCTTTTTTCTTAGTAGAAGAAACTGCTGAAGATTGTCAAGGGAAAGTTTTAAAGCCTTGGCAGCCCTTTGAAAGTCAATCCTTTCATTTTAGAGAGCTCGGATTGAGGAGAAGAGTTGGTCTTCTCAAGCTCGACATTTCGAGTTTTCAATTGCTCAATTAGCCGAGCTTGCTTTTCACACTTTGCCACGGCTTTTTCAAGCTCATCCCCAGTGCGCAAAGTTTGGGCAGCTTCCGCCTTCATGCTTTTCATTATTAGAAAGCTCGTGACTCGAAACACGGATAATGGAGGAGACTCGAAGAGCATAAGCGGCCGCGACTTTCATGCTCATGTCAGGGCCCTATTCTAGTAAAAGCCGAGCATATGCTAGCTTAATAACTTGAGAATCCACTAAAGGGCCCCAGCTAAAATTGTCTAGCCAAGAACAAAGGGCAGAAGCCCAAAAAGCCGAGGCGAAGTATTACTCCCTCGCACCAAAAAGCCGAGGTCGAGCTATGCTCCCTCGCACTTCGCACTAAAAAAAGTCGAGGTCGAGCAATGCTTCCTCCCTTGCACTAAAAATCCTAGACCGAGCAAAACACCTTCGCACCAAGGTAATGTCCACAGCAGATCATGCATATTAGAGACCCAAGATTTGAAGGAAATCCCGGTAGTGTTCGACCCGAAAAGCTGGAATCCCAAGTAAGACTTGGCTCCGGATGAAAATCCGAGCAGTGCTCGGCCAAGTAAGTCGACAACCCAAGAAAGACTTGGTTCTACAAAAAGACAAATTTCCGAGCAGTGCTCCCGAATCATAATCCAAAGTCCTCGGCCCCAAAAAGCGTCTTAAGACATGCGGGTTGACATTTAAGCTCTTTCGCTTTTTTCAAGATCAGAGCTTGGGGGGGCTTATGGGGATAAAGGAAGGATATTCTCGGAAATCACAGAGAAAGGATATCTCTTAGCCTACAACTCGATTGTTGTTACGAAGAACTTGTATGAAAACCATTTTCTCATACAAATTGGAAAAGATATTAGGAAAGTTTATTCTGAGATACACCTTCAAGATCGGTAAAAATAATGACATTCAAGGTTAAGTGTCAAGTTAGTGGGTATTTCAAAATCCACCATATGAAAGGGTTAAGAGCTACTCAAAGAAAATGTTAAGAGCTCTCAAAAGCTTCAAAGACCGAGCTACGTTCGGAAAAAGGTGAGTCAAGTTCAAACTCTCAAGATAAGCATCTTGAAAACATCAAAAATTTCAGCTGAAATACAAGCCTGAGGTAAATTCCTAGTGACCGAGTTTGAGCTTGACTTTCCAAAGGATCGATTCGGCCCGAATCATTGAATCTCAGCTACCAGCTTCTAAACTTGTCTTAACAAAGGCAAGATTGAAGTATCTTCTGTTCAGAGCATGTTACTGGCCAAGATGTGAACCTCAACCACTAAACTCGAGTACTGCCCGAGATGTGAAACTCGGCCACCGAGCTTGATTGGTCGAAGTAAGAGGATCTATGCAAATCCAGTACTTTATCGACACTAAGGACAAGCTCAGCCTCTTTCATAAAGCTTTTGTGCTCTTCCGAGATCAAAGCTTGGGGAGCTTATATACTGGTCGAGATGTTAAACTCGCCCACCGAGCCTACCAAACTAAAATATTGGACGAGAAATAAAGCTAGATCACCATATCCCAAACAATCAAAGAGAAATGATTACTAGACTCGCCCACCGAGCCCGCTGAGCTTAAGAATTGGCCGAAATGTAAAGCTCGACAACTTGAAACTTGAAACGTGAAGCTTGGGCTTCCTACTCGGTTGAGCTTCGACTCCCGATTATTGGGTTGAGCTCCAGCTCCCCACTCGGTTGAGCTCCGGCTCCCGACTACTCGGTTGAGCTCTGGCTCCCCACTCGGTTGAGCTCCAGCTTCCTACTCGGTTGAGCTTCGACTCCCGATTACTAGGTTGAGCTCTAGCTCCCTACTCGATCGAGCTCCAGCTCCCTACTCGGTTGAGCTCCGACTCCCGACTACTCGGTTGAGCTCCGGCTCTCGACTCATCGTTTAAGCTCCGGCTACTCGCGGGACTTGTATATGGGCCGAGGTGCAGAGCTCGGCCACTTACTTCGCCAACTCGAAAGACCAAAGAAGAAACCAAGTTCCCAAGCTCGGCTAAAGTCATGAAAGCTTCTACGCTTTACTAGCTCAAAGATTGGGGGGCTTGTGTACTAGCCGAAGAGTGAAACCCGGCCATCGAGCTTGAATACCCAGCCCAATCCGGAAATTAAGGATAAGAAGTTAATATCACCTTTAATTATCCTGATATTATCTAAAATAACTGTATCCGATTAAAAGAGATAATATCCCCTAAATTAAGGGATAGGATATTGATATTATCCTTAAATAAATCATGATATTATCTGAAATAACCTTATCTGGTTAAAAGAGATAATATCCCTTAAATTAAGGGAATCACATCTCAAAGGAGATTTAAGAGATAAAAGGAGATAAATCCAGATCTCTAAAAGATATGGGAATCCTATTATAAAAGGAGGAGAACCCATGAGAGAAACTCACTTTCACTAACCCCGGTAACTCTCCCTTAAGCGTATTAGAGGACTAGCTCGACCAAGAGACTATTGAAGAGTCCTTGATCGCTAGTACCCATCGGATACAAAATTAGGGATCGAGATCACCGTATGGCCAAGGGTTGAACCTAGAACTACGTCTAGCTTTGATTCCTATTGGGATACGTAGGACCAGAATATTACATTCTGTCAAGCCAAAGTCTAAAACAACCCCCATTGTTCACTCTTGGTTTGGCGTTCTACGGCGAGATTCCGGCAAGTCGGATCTCGGCAGGAACAATCATCAACATTAGGAATCACCAAATCATCTATAGGGGCAGCAGCTGAACCATTAGCCAAGTCTCCGTCATTTGGAATATCCAATTCCAATTCTTCATTGTCTATTGTTAAATCTAAAACATCATATGAACCTTCATCATTATCCACAATCCATTCATCATCGGATGCAAGATCATCGAGGTTATATTCAATCTTCTTTCTAGGTTGCTTCTTCTTGTCCAATTTTGAATTGGCCATCGCAAATACAACATCATTCATTGTCTTCTGTTTCAAACGGTTTCTTCTCTTTGTGTGGACCTAATAGATATAAACTCCATTAGTATATAGCAAGTGGTAGGCAATTTTAAAAATGAAACGTGAGAGAAATTTTACCATCTCAAAGACACTCCAGTTTCTCTCACAACGAGATGAGCTGCAAGTCAAGCTTAATACACGAATTGCAAATGTTTGGAGTTCTGGATGCTCATCCCCATATGACTCCCACCATTGTGATGGAGTTTTGGTTTTAAGAGCAGCCATGGCTATTGCACTACCAAAAAACTTTGCTCGCATCTTGAAATTTTCAAGTTGAGCATCAATCTTGGTTATCACTTCAGCATCTCCCACCATCCTTTCTAAACAATCATATAACCCACGCTTTACTTCATAGTCGGCTTTAAATTCAGGGCCATAATGTAATTGGGGGTTAAGGTAGTAACCCGCAGCATGCAAAGGTCTATGAAGTTGCTTGTCCCATCTCTCATCAATGATATCCCATAGAGGCTTAAAACTAAATAATACAAAAATAATTTAATTAGTTTTGAAAATAAAGTTTATAATTTAAATTAAAATATATAATGTAAACTAAATTTTATAGTCTACCTTTTATGGACATTATTGAAGGCTTTTTGTATGCTCTCCTTAGCTTGATCCATTGCCTCATAAATAAACCCCATTGCTGGCTTTTCATCCGAATCCACCAAACGAAGCACTTTGATTAGTGGATAAGCACCTCTCAAGCAAGTCACAATGTTCTTCCAAAATTCCTTATCCATAACCACTTCTTCAATATGCTTCCCATCCCTTGTCCTTGCAAACCGGCCTGATGTCCATTCATTAGAGGTAAACATTCTTATCGAGGCCCCTTTGTTGTCCATGAGACACCCCAAAGTTAGATAAGAAGTGGCAAAGCGAGTCATGGCTGGCCTCACCAAATCCTTTCCTTTGGTGAAATGTTGCAATAAAGAAATTAGAGAAGTCTTGGAGTAGATATAGGTGGTAATCTTCTTACCCTTTGAAATTGTTTCATGGTGAACTGATATTTTTTTTCTCAAAATCCTCCAGCATTAGATCAATGCAGTGCTCAGCGCAAGGTGTCCAATAAAGCTTATTCCTTTTCTCCATCAACAACGTACCAGCAGCTTTGTAATTTGCTGCATTGTCGGTCACAATTTGGACAACATTTTCTTCACCAACTTCCTCCGCAATTTCATCAATTATCTGAAATATTTTATGAGCAGTTTTTGATACATGAGATGCATCAATTGACTTCAAAAAAACAGTACCTTTAGGGCTATCCACTAAGAAGTTCAATATTGTTCTCCTTCTTTTGTCAGTCCACCCATCACTCATGATGGTGCATCCTGTTTTCTTCCAAATGGCCTTATGTTCTTCAATGTTCTTTGCTATCAAATCCACCTTTTACTTCAAGTACTTTACTCTAATCTTGTGATAGGATGGTGGCTTAAATCCAAGGCCATGTCGGGCTACCATCTCCAACATCTTGTGAAATTCTTCACTCTTTGCAGCATTAAACGGTATGGCATTGTTGTAGAAGAATGAAGCAATTTCTTGGCATGCTTCTTCTCCCAAATTCTTCTTGAAGATGCTGTTGATGGTGGTTCGAGAGGTCACTCCCCTCTTCTTAAAAAGATTTCCAGGTGTCTCCTCTTCCTGCCTTTTTTCTTTCCCTTTCTCAGTAACCGTCTCCTCATCATCTGTGCCTGATTTCTTCACTAATTTTTCTTGCAAGGATTTTACAATTTCCCACATTTGTTTCTTCACTTCATCAGGAATAGAATTACAAGCACCAACATCTTTTTGTGTACAAGCCAAGTGATGCTTCAACCGGTAAACCCCTCCAATAATTACTTTGGCACAGTAATTACATTTGATTTTTCTTGTTCCCACATCAACAGAAACTCCATGCTTCCATGCCATATCACTCTGCTACCAGCAGCATTAATCTGCACTCTACGGGGTGGACCACCAGAGCTGCCAGCAACGAGGATGCTCGAAGACATGTTGAAACAGAGTGGAGAAACAGAGGAGAAACGGAGAGTAGAAACAGAGAGGAGAAACTCTGATATTGCTGAATAATAACATTGTTTGCTACTGTGCATATATACTCGGTGAAAGAATCCATGTAATGAAGAGCTTTAACCACCACAATGAAGCATCCGTATATTGGGAAGAAATGATTTGAAGTGAAAACGGTAATATAATCAATAATAAATAATCAATTTGTGACAATTCCAAAACAAAAGTCATTGAAACTTGAAAGCTATTAAGAGTAGAGAGATACCCGTATGAAGTGGAAACTGGAACGGCAAAAATCGGGTTAAAAACTTAAAACAGCTGGGTCGGGTATTTTTTAAGTGTTTTGGGCTGAAAAACGAAGTTGGGCCGAAACGGGTTATTAGGGAAACCGGGTCCAACACGAATAAAACGGGTCACACCGCACGGAAACGGGTCATGCCTCAGGATCGCACAACGCGTCCAGAAAGCACCGCGCCGATCGCGTTCATGCGTTTCCTCGTCGCGCCGGTCGATGGTCGCGTTTTCCTGCCGATCTACCTCGTTGAACCCCTCATATCTCGTAGGAGCGTACGATCCCACGAGTTAGATCGTGTGCCTGACAACCTTGCTAATGTGTTCTTATGTTTGGTTGCTCATTGTCTTATTTTGTTTTCCCTTTTTTTCTTAGTCATTTTTTCCAAGGCTCTTTTTTCCAATCCCAGTGTGTGTATTAAGAATCGCTGATGATGTAAGTTGTCCTGGATAATGTATTGCCTCTTCGATGTTTTATGTGAGAATAAGGTTTAATTGTTGTTTCCATATTCAATACAATAGAAAGTGCATTTAGATAATTGTGTTTTTTTTTAACATTACCCTCTTAGAGCCATGTTTCCAAGTTTTTTTTTCCCTTTTTGTATGGTAGCAATTGTCAACAGATTTGATTTGGCTGAATAATTTGAATCGATTGCCAAGATGTTAGCTACTATTAGAGCAGATTTGTTGGCCTTATTTCTGCATTAATTGTAGTAGATTTGTTGGCCTTATTTCTGCATAATTGTAAGCAGATTTGTTGGCCTTAGGATTAGCATTTATAGCACATTAATTGTAGCAGATTTGTTGGCCTTATTTCTGCATAATTGTGAGCAGATTTGTTGGCCTTATTTCTGCATAATTGTACAGTTATGATTATGTTTCTATTAGCTGTAGCATTAGCATTTATAGCACATTAATTGTAGCAGATATAACAGATGCTGTACAGCTTGTATCATCTCTATTTAATTGAGAATTCTCCAGCAGGAGAACACGGGTTTTAACCTATATTCCTCTGAGTTTGACATGGTCTCAGTCTAGGTTACGATCCTAACCTAGCTCTGTCCGAATCATAGTCCTTTTTTTTCTCTCTCAAGTCTCTCCTAGTTACCTCTTGTCCCTTGTCCCTTCTGCGTTTTCTTCCTTGTGATTTATTCTCAGTCTCATGTTTACTGAAAAGTATGATGTCTTGTTCGTTCGCCTTAATGGAAAGAACTATCCATCCTGGGCATTTCAGTTCGAGATCTTTGTCAAAGGTAAGGACCTTTGGGGACATGTTGATGGTACCAGTACTGCTCCTGACAAAGAGAAGCGGAAGGCTGACTATGCCAAGTGGGAAGTCCAAGATGCTCAAGTCATGACATGGATCATAGGGTCTGTTGATCCCACTATTGTTCTCAACCTCAGACCATTCAACACTACAGCTAAGATGTGGGTCTATCTGAAGAAAATATATAGCCAAAATAACACTGCTCGTAGGTTCCAGCTTGAACATGACATTGCCATGTCTCAACATGATAGTCTATCAATTTCTGAATTTTATTCTTATTTCATGAATCTTTGGGCTGAATACACTAACATTGTTTATGAGGATTTGTCTGCTGAAAATCAAAGTGCAGTGCAGAAAGTTCATGAAACTACTCAAAGAGATCAATTCCTTACGAAATTGAGACCTGAATTTGAGGGTATTCGGTCCAACCTCATGAATAGGGCTCCTGTTCCCTCCTTGGATGCATGCCTTAATGAACTTCTTCGTGAAGAACATCGTCTCCTAACTCAAACAACCATGGAACAACAGAAATCAGCCTCTCTTCCAGCTGCATATGCTGTCCAAGGCAAGCCTAGAGGACGCGACATGACTGCTGTCCAATGTTTCTGTTGAGAAGGATTTGGACATTTTGCTTCATGGTGTCCTAAAAAGTTTAGCAATTACTGCAAAAACAAGGCCACATCATTAAGGAATGTCCTATCCGACCACCAAGAAAACCCGCAACAGCATATACTGCCTCTGTTGGTTCTTCTGCCACTGGTTCTACGGTTCAAGATGCTTCTGCTCCTACACAAAACTTGACCCCCAAAATGGTCCAACAAATGATAATTTCAGCTTTTTCTGCTTTAGGACTTTCAGCTAAACCTTCTACTTCATGTTCTCCTTGGTATTTTGACTCCGGGGCATCCAATCATATGACCAACACTACTAATACTCTTACAAACATCACCAAATACTCTGGTAATCTCCAAATTCATACTGCTGATGGCAATAGTTTACCAATCACAGCAATTGGTGATATTTCCTCATCCTTAACCAATGTTTTTGTTTCCCCTGGTCTTACTAGTAACCTTATTTCTGTTGGTCAATTAGTTGATAATGATTGTCGGGTTGAATTCTCAAAATCTGGTTGTCTTGTGCAGGATCAACACTCAGGGAAGATGATCGCAAATGGGCCTAAAGTTGGACGTCTTTTCCCTTTGTCTCCATGTACATTCCTATCTTTTGTTTCTTGTAATTCCGCTAAAGTTGATTTCCAAAAATGGCATAAGCGTCTTGGTCACCCAAACTCATATGTACTTCATGACTTGATGAAATCTGGTGTTCTTGGTAATAAAATTCCACCTTCTCTTTGTGCTGTCCAGTTTGACTGTAACTCATGTAAACTTGGTAAAAGTAAAATTCTACCATTTTCGATTCATCAATCACATGAAACCCAACCTTTTGATATGATCCATAGTGATTTATGGGGAATAGCACTTGTTATATCTCATGCTAATTACAAATATTTTATCACATTTATTGACGATTATAGTCGGTTCACATGGGTCTATTTTTTAAGATCTAAAGATGAAGCATTCTCCGCTTTTAAAATTTTTCATGCCTATGTTGAAACCCAATTTTCCTCCAAAATTAAAATTTTGCGTTCTGATAATGGGGGGAATACACGTCTAATTTATTTCAAAAGTTCTTGCAAGAAAATGGCATCTTATCTCAAAGGTCATGTCCTTCAACACCCCCAACAAAATGGGGTAGCTGAAAGAAAAAACCGACACCTTCTTGATGTGGTACGAACTCTGATGTTGGACTCCTTTGTGCCATCTCGTTTTTGGTGTGAAGCCATCTCCACTGCTGTCCACCTTATTAATCGATTGCCTTCTCCATCATTAAACAATGATTCTCCTTTCTCCCGATTATTTGGCCACAAACCCACCTATTCCAGTCTTCGCACTTTCGGTTGTGTGTGTTATGTCCATCTTCCCCCACATGAAGGCACAAAGCTCACAGCTCAATCTGTTAAATGTGCTTTCCTTGGTACTCAGCCCACCAAAAAGGTTTTATGTGCTATGATCCTAATCTACATAGGCTTCGGGTTTCTAGAAATGTCATATTTCAAGAAGATACATATTTTTTTGCAACTACCCAAGACACTCCCTCTTTTACAGTTTCTATTATGCCATTATTTTCTGCAGACAAACCTGCGCCAAAACCTTTATTGGTGTACCAAAGACGTCCTCCAAGGCCACCTTCTGATCAATCTCTGGCTGCTGATCCCGTGAGTTATCAACAATCAGCTACTCTATGTGGCAGTACCCGCATTCATAAACCTCCGGAAAAGTATGGTTTCCCTTCACCTTTATCTTTGAAAGCAACTTTAGCATCTGTCCCGATCCCCTCTTTCTATAACCAGGTCATGGAGCATAAATGTTGGCAAGAAGCAATTCAAGCAGAACTTCTAACACTAGAAGAAAATCAGACATAGGACGTTGTTCCCTGTCCTCCATTTGTTAAAGCTCTTGGCAGCAAATTTGTCTTCACTATCAAGCTTTGATCGGACGGCTCAATCGATCGATATAAGGCTAGATTAGTTGTTCTTGGCAATAGGCAAGAATTTGGTCTTGACTATGAGGAGACTTTTGCACCTGTGGCCAAAATGACTACTGTACGTACTATTCTTGCCATTGCTGCCTCTGAATCTTGGCAAATAAACCAGATGGATGTCAAGAACGCATTCCTCCATGGTGATCTCAAGGAGGAAGTTTACATCAAACTTCCTAACGGTATGCCTTCATCTTTTCCTAATTCTGTTTGCAAATTGAAGCGTTCTTTATATGGCTTGAAACAGGCACCCAGAGTATGGTTTGAAAAGTTTCGCACAACACTACTTGGCTTTTCCTTCATACAAAGCAAGTATGATCCGTCACTTTTAATACAAAAGACCTCAAAAGGAATTGTCATACTACTTGTTTATGTGGATGATATTGTGGTCACCGGATCAGACCAAGAGGCTATCTTTACAATCAAGCAATTGTTTCACTCCACTTTCCACATGAAAGATCTTGGCCAGATTACTTACTTCTTGGGACTAGAAGTACATTTTCAGGAAAAAGGCATCTATGTCAATCAACACAAATATGTCCAAGATCTAATCCAGTCGGCTGGCCTCACCAATGCATCTCCTGTAGACACTCCTATGGAAGTTAATGTAAAAATAAGACGAGATGAAGGTGAACTTCTACAAGACCCTACTTCCTACAGGCAGCTGGTTGGCAGTCTTATCTACCTAACCATCACAAGACCTGATATTTCTTTTGCTGTCCACACCGTCAGCAAATTCATGCAAGCTCCTCGGCACTTGCATCTTTCAGCAGTACACCGTATTATTCGATATCTTCTCGGTACTACCAACCGTGGTCTTTTCTTTCCTACCGGTACATCCACACGCCTTCAAGCCTACATCGATGCCGATTGGGTTGGATGCCCGGACACAAGAAAATCCACAACCGGCCGGTTCATGTTTTTAGGTGATACTCCCATCTCCTGGAAGTGCAAGAAACAAGACTCGGTCTCTAAATCTTCTACTAAAGCAGAATATCGGGCCATGTCTGCAGCATGTTCCGAGATTATCTGGTTACGAGGTCTTCTTTCAGAGCTTGGTTTCTTACAAACAACACCGACTCCACTACATGCTGACAACACAAGTGCCATACAGATTGCAGCAAATCCTGTATACCATGAAAGAACAAAACACATAGAGGTTGATTGTCACTCGATCCGGGAATCATATGATCGTCGAATCATCACTTTGCCTCATGTCTCTACATCTGCTCAACTTACTGACGTCCTCACAAAATCCCTTACACGTCAGCGTCATAATTTCCTAATTAGCATATTGATGCTTGTCGACTTACCAGCATCAATTTGAGGGGGGATGTCAACAGATTTGATTTGGCTGAATAATTTGAATTGATTGCCAAGATGTTAGCTACTATTAGAGCATATTTGTTGGCCTTATTTTTGCATTAATTGTAGCAGATTTGTTGGCCTTATTTCTGCATAATTGTGAGCAAATTTGTTGGCCTTAGGATTAGCATTTATAGCACATTAATTGTAGCAGATTTGTTGGTCTTATTTCTGCATAATTGTGAGTAGATTTGTTGGCATTATTTCTGCATAATTGTACAGTTATGATTATGTTTTTATTAGCTGTAGGATTAGCATTTATAGCACATTAATTGTAGCAGATATAACAGATATTGTACAGCTTGTATCATCTATTTAATTGAGAATTCTCCAACAGGAGAACACGGGTTTTTAACCTATATTCCTCTGAGTTTGATAGGAATGTCTTATACATCATAAGGGTTCAAAATATTAAGTTGAGAATGCTTAATGATGGTGTATGGTGTCCTTCATTGAAATTGTTCATTTTAAAAGGAACTCCAGTGGTGGTGAAAGAGGTGATAGGAAAAGAACCTTTACTTATATCCCTTTTTTTTTTTTTTGGAAAACTATCATTTTCAAATGTCGATGCATTACTTGGTCTATTGATGCCACTCAAGGACACATAAAGATTTCTTCTATCTTATTAAGAAATCCTATAATCGGTATCTTGGACTGCAACTTTCTTGATGATTGTTTATAAGTTTTAAGAGTTATATACTCATGAACATTATGGGAAGTTGTCTATTAGTTGATTTTTCATGTTGCACTTTTATTAAAAAGTACATATTAGGTTGATGATGCAGTAGGTGATATATATATATATATATATATATATATGTGTGTGTGTGTGTGTGTGTGTGTGTGTGTGTGTGTGTGTGTGTGTGATGCTTACAATCTTTCTGTCACTTGGCTTGGCGCTCATGGAAACCTTTTGAGTTGATATTTTGATATGCTCTTTGTACTGTAAATGCATATGAGGTGTTTGACGGAAGTTCATCTTTGTAGGTACTATTGTTCATTGTTGGACACATTTGTGTTTGAAAAAATTTTCTACCCTCATTACTGTTTCTCTTTGTGGTTGAAGTTTTGTTTTTGGAGTTTGGGGTTGAGTTTTAAGTTTGACTAAACCCCCAATTTGGTCCCTGAGAAAAACACTCGGGTCTGAAATAGTCCCTAACCAAAAAAAACTATCCATTTAGTCCTTAAGAATGTATTTCCGGGACAGATTAGTCCTTCTGTCATATTTTGTAGTGTTTTCTATCATGTGTAGTGCATGTTAATAGGGACTAATTTGGCTCACGGTCATGTTTCTTAGGGACTTTACTGGTATCACTTAAAAATTGTTAGGGACTAATTTGGGACAGAAGGACTAATCTGTCCCGGAAATACATTCTTAAGGACTAAATGGATAGTTTTTTTTGGTTAGGGACTATTTCAGACCCGAGTGTTTTTCTCAAGGACCAAATTGGGGGTTTAGTCTTTAAGTTTTTAAAGGAAATTTTGGTAGTGTGGAGAAGTGATAACATCAAAATGGAGCAAGAATGATAAAGGAGATTGATTGAAGTTACATTGAATTGGTTGACATTCAAGATATTCTTGATCTCATTGAAAATGTCCTTACTTTTAACTCCATGATCCTTCTATTGATATGCTTTGTCTCTTGAACAATTATTATGTGACATTGGAAATTTTTAATGCTTGAGCTGCCTTGCATTCATTTTCAAAATACCTGGTGGCAATTCTTCTACTAGATGAAGCTTGGTAACTATACTTTATATTGACCGCCCATATTTTTTTAACTACTTTTAGACTAAACCCCCAACTTGGTCCCTGAGAAAAACACTCGGGTCTGAAATAGTCCCTAATCAAAAAAAACTATCCAGTTGGTCCTTAAGAATGTGTTTACCGGGACAGATTAGTCCTTCTGTCATATTTTGTAGTGTTTCTATCATGTGTAGTGCATGTTAATAGGGACTAATTTGGCTCACGGTCATGTTTCTTAGGGACTTTACTGGTATCACTTAAAAATTGTTAGGGACTAATTTGTGACAGAAGGACTAATCTGTCCCGGTAAACACATTCTTAAGGACCAACTGGATAGTTTTTTTTGGTTAGGGACTATTTCAGACCCGAGTGTTTTTCTCAGGGACCAAATTGGGGGTTTAGTCCTACTTTTATTGATGCTCCGTTAGCTTTATGTGTTTGTGTTATGCGGTATGTTTCCTAGATCAACACATGAAACTTTTGCCCCCAAGCTGTAATAGACCTTCAAACCAGAAAAGGTTCAGCAAGCCCAAATTATCACACAGTTACTTCACAATTTGCCATTATGCTAGTGGTCTAAGTTGAGATAGTCGTTCTGTTTTTTTTTTGTTTTTTTTCTTTTTCAGAGATATAATAAAATGGTCAACAATATTTATTTCAATGGTGCTGCAGGTGAATATATAATGATTTTGACTGCTGAAACTTGAGACCATGTTAATCTCGATGACTAACAACTAATTAGAGATCCCTCCAAAGGCTGTCCATTAGAAGATAGGACATTACGGTAAATTGACCAAACTGGGTTCCTTTTAGAAACTATTTATCAGTGTAGGGTTGTTCTGAAACTATTTACTAATGGGGGGGTCGTTTTGAATATTTTATTATTTTTCGGTCTGACGGGTCAAAGGCGCCACTGCAGATGGCGCCACACTTTTTATAAAAAAAAAAATCAAATGGGGAGGCGCCAACTGCAGTGGCGCCTCTACCCCTGCGCACTGCTACAGTAGCGCTACTGTAGCAGCCCTTTTTTATTTAAAAAAATTGACTTTTTTAAAAAGATAAAAAATTTATTTATAAAAAAACTCATTCACCAGATAATGAACTGAATTCACCAGATATTTGTACCCGATTCACCAGATATTTGTACATACTTAACCAAAAAATTTATTTCTCAAAAAAACCTATTCACCAGATAATGAACTGAATTCACCAGATATTTATACCCGATTCACCAGATATTTGCACATACTTAACCAAAAAAATTATTTCTCAAAAAAACCATTCACTAGATAATGGGTTGACCATGTTTAATCCTCTGATCCTAATAAATGAATCCCTTCCTGATCAAGCAACCAACAAACAAAATAAATAAAATAATAGAAAATAATAAAATAACCAATAAAACAGACAAAATAATATAATAATTGAAATAAAAAAAAATCCCAAATATTTGTGAGGCCGCCACCTCAGCACTACAGGAGGCATAAAAAAATAATAGCAATAACAATTTACACCAAAAAGCATTCGTTGCCTTCTTCCTACAGAGAGAGGAAGCTTTTTACTGAACTAAACAAAATACAAAGAGAAAAATGTTCGCGGAAGAGAATGGTCTGAAGGGAGACCCAAGGCTCCCAGCCATCTCCCAAGCAAGGAACTGATCTCGATTTTTTGACCAAACTGGGTTCCTTATTGATAAAGTATCTATATAAAAAAACAAGAAGTAATAAAAAAAGTCTCAAATAATGAGTAGCAAATAATATCGTAGTAGGCATAAAAAAATAATAGCAATAACAATTTACACCAATAAATATTCATCAATTATTACAGTAGTAAAAAAATTATTTGGTGAGAGCATTGCAGAAAATCTCCGGAGTGAAATTAAGAAGATGGGTTTACCTGAGATGAATATTCCTTGATCCTGTCGCTGATGGTTCCGTCTAAAGCTCTCTCAGCAAGCTCATAATATACAGTATTGCCTTCAGGACCACTAACTTTGTCCTTCTGCAAGTACCTATCACTATGCCATTGCACATAGTTTTTTTTTTACTGAGATTGCACATAGTTAATTATAATGAAAAATTTGGAGGATCAGAGGTTCACCTCCCCTTTTCTTTTTCTTTTTCTTTTTCTACACGTTCGTTCTGCTATCTTTCTTTTTCGGCTTTTTGACCAAACTGGGTTCCTTTTAGAAACTATTTACCAGTTTAGATATCTGGTGAATGGGTTTTTTTGAGAAATAAATTTTTTTGGTTAAGTATGTGTAAATATCTGGTGAATCGGGTACAAATATCTGGTGAATTCAGTTCATTATCTGGTGAATGAGTTTTTTTATAAATAAATTTTTTATCTTTTTAAAAAAGTCAAAATTTAAAAAAAAAGAAAAAAAAGGGGCTGCTACAGTAGCGCTACAGTGCACTACTGTAGCGGTGCGCAGGGTAGAGGCGCCACTGCAGTTGGCGCCTCCCCTTTTGATTTTTTTTTTTTTATAAAAAGTGTGGTGCCATCTGCAGTGGCGCCTTTGACCCGTCAGACCGAAAAATAATAAAATATTCAGAACGACCCCCCATTGGTAAATAGTTTCAGAACAACCCTAAACTGGTAAATAGTTTCTAAAAGGAACCCACTTTGGTCAATTACTCGGACATTACAGATGATGGCCTCTGTTTACTTCTGAGAACAAACATGGACAATCAACAAACAAGACCCTTTATATAGAAAAGAATTATTGAAGAAGTCAGGAAATCAATAGCAAGCAACAAAAGGCATTATAGTATTGCAATGTTCACATTGTAAACCTTTACAACAAATCCTCCAACACCAATCTGGACCACATCCATGAAACAGACAATATGGGATGGACAATGGGAAAACAACTTCTTTGCCAGACAGTGAAGGCATGTAATATTTTTATTTACTTTTTTAAAAAGCAAATAAAAAATCCTTTTTTCCCTCTTACAATTTTTAGAAGATTGCTACCTTTAAAGTTTACATGCCTTTGTTGTGTTTTTTATTCCTATATTGTGTTTGGTTATTTGAATTATGTCCACCTTCCGGCTTTTTGATCAAACTGGGTTCCTTTTAGAAACTATTTACCAGTTTAGGGTTATTCTGAAACTATTTACCAATGGGGGGTCGTTTTGGACACGTGGCATATTTTATTTTTTTTCAATCTGACAAGTCAAAGGCGCCATTGCAGTTGGCGTACCCTATTTAAAAAAAAAAAAAGCAAAAAGTGGAGGCGCCAGTGCAGTTGGCGCCTCCCATTGTCCCCCAACCCAATTCACTTCAAACGTCCCCCCCCAAATTCACTACAAATATAAGCCCCCTGTTACCAATAACAAAAAAATTATTACAGTAGTATAAAAAAATTTACCTTATAATAATTAAAATAAAGTCACATGCAATTTTAAAGTATAGGAAGTAACGATGACATTAATGATAAAGTATCTATTTAAAACAACAAGATGCAATATAAAAATACCAGTAATAACGAGTAACAAATAATATCACAGGAGGCATAAAAAAAATAGCAATAACAATTTACACCCTTAAATATTCATCAGTTATTACAGAAGTACAAAAAAATTTACCTTTTAAGAATTAAAATAAAGTCACAAGCAATTTTAAAGGAACACAGCTACAAAAAAAAATATACTATAAGTATAGGGAGTCACGATGACATTAATGATAAAGTATCTATTTAAAACAACAAGATGCAATATAAAAAAACCCGTAATAACGAGTAGCAAATAATATCACAGGAGGCATAAAAAATAATTATAGCAATAACAATTTACACCAATAAATATTCATCAGTTATTACAGTAGCAAAAAAAAATTTATCTTATAAGAATTAAAACACAATCACATGCAATTTTAAAGAAACACCGCTACAAAAAAAAAGTATACCATAAGTATAGAGAGTAAAGATTACATTAATGATAAAGTATCTATTTAAAATAACAGATAATAAAAAAAATACCTTAATATATAGATCTTAGTAAGAAATTTTATTTACTACTTGTGATATTATTTGTTAACATATATTAAGGTATTTTTTTTATTATATGTTGTTTTAAATAGATACTTTATCATTAATGTAATCTTTACTCTCTATACTTATAGTATACTTTTTTTTTGTAGCGGTGTTCCTTTAAAATTGCATGTGACTGTGTTTTAATTCTTATAAGATAATTTTTTTTAATACTTTAATAACTGATGAATATTTATTGGTGTAAATTGTTATTGCTATAATTATTTTTTATGCCTCCTGTGATATTATTTGCTACTCGTTATTACGGATTTTTTTATATTGCATCTTGTTGTTTTAAATAGATACTTTATCATTAATGTCATCGTGACTCCCTATACTTATAATATATTTTTTTCTGTAGCGGTGTTCCTTTAAAATTGCATGTGACTTTATTTTAATTCTTATAAGGTAAATTTTTTTGTACTACTGTAATAAATGATGAATATTTAAGGGTGTAAATTGTTATTGCTATTTTTTTTTTATGCCTCCTGTGATATTATTTGCTACTCGTTATTACTGGTATTTGTATATTGCATCTTGTTGTTTTAAATAGATACTTTATCATTAATGTCATCGTTACTTCCTATACTTTAAAATTGCATGTGACTTTATTTTAATTCTTATAAGATAAATTTTTTTATACTACTGTAATAATCTTTTTGTTATTGGTAACGGGGGGCTTATATTTGTAGGGAATTTGTGTGTGAGGGGGGGTGGGGGGGACAGTGGGAGGCGCCAACTGCGCTGGCGCCTCCACTTTTTGCTTCTTTTTTTTTTTAAATAGGTTACGCCAACTGCAGTGGCGCCTTTAAAGGCGTCATCTGCAGTGACGTCTTTGACTTGTCAAATTGAAAAAAAATAAAATATGCCACGTGTCCAAAACGACCCCCCATTGATAAATAGTTTCAGAATAACCATAAACCGGTAAATAGTTTCTAAAAGGAATCCAGTTTGATCAAAAAGTCCCACCTTCCTTTAGATAGTTTTAACTTTTGTCTGATTCAAATGTCCATGATTCGGAGATGCAACTGAAATAATTCCCTGAAATACAAATAACATAATCTAGTTGTCTTAAAGACATTTTTCTTTCCACTCCTGAGCCAACAACTTCAATGTAGTTAGTGGTGGAGGCTACTTGTGAATACATTTTTGAGTTTTGGGATGAGCATTGATGGGACACCGATTGAGTAAATGTTCTGCATATTGACCACTATTTTTATGCACCAAAATCTAGGCCGTCAAGGAGTGTACCATCTTGGATGGAATGGATTTGATATAATGTGCTTTCATGTTATTTTCATTATGTAAGATTGTCTATTTGCTTGAACACAATACTCTGGTAATTCAGTTGAATTAACGACCATATCTTTTTTCCCTACTAAGTTTAACTAAGCTTATAAACAAATTGTTATTCATACATTATTCTCTTATACACTGAAAAGAAATATTCTGAAATTCATTTATCCGTGTTAAAGGCCTTATGCACTACACTCACACGTTGGCGGAGATTGTGATTATATTCAATTACATAATCTAAACACCTTTAAAAGAATGTAATTTTAAATTGAATTAATACAAAATCATATTGTGAATATAATTTATATAATAAAGATTTTTTCAAAGTCTTCTATTCTCATCAACAAAGAAACTTCATTGTTTTAAAAAAGAAATATCATTATTCATTCGCTATGATTATCTTTCATCTTTACATATTTTTATTTATACTTTATATCAAATTGAAAACGATAAATATTATATTTAATATTGAAAAAATAATATTATCAAATAAATAATAAAGATAACAACTAATTTTTATATCAAGTTGAGAGAAACAAATATTAAAACATTTAATATTTCAAAAAAATACTTAATATTTCAAACCTCAGATGTTTATACTCTTTATACGAGCAATCAAAATTAGTCATTCTTTTTATAGTATAATTTTATATCTGAATATACATTGATGGTGTCGGTGTGTTTTAGTGAACAATTGTAATAAAGGAAAGTAATATTGAATCAACAAGGTAATAAAAAAATTACAATATCATTTTCTTACACGGTTCTTTCAATTTTATACCAGCCATTTAAAAGCCCTTCTTTTTTTTTTTTTACAAAGCCATTTAAAAGCCTTATAATTTTAAATTTTAGAAATTATTAAAATAACTTTTAAAATCAAAGGTAAATTTTGTACTATAATATTAATAATATTATAGTTACCCGTGCGTAAATAACACTAGTAATCTATTAACTTGCAACAACCAACTCCCTTCAAGTGCACCCTGCATTTAACAGGATCCTGGTGCACTTAACAGTAGAGGTCCAGTGGAATATAATTAATAAAGTTTTCAACTGAATCATAGTTTGAAATTTCCATCAAATTTATGCTAGGAATGAAACATATACAATATCTTATCACTAAAACGGAATCTACTACCTTAACTACCTTCCTACATTTTCTTCATCAGATAAATAACTACATGCTTTTATTTAATTAATAAATGGGAAATAAAAAAGGCCTGACCTGTAAAATTGGAACCTAAAACACATCAGGAAAAAGCCTAAGTACAGGAAATACAAATGACTACGGAATGAACCGTTGAAAAAATCCCAAAACTACCTTGGAGATTTTGTAGACAGACATTTCCCACATGAGACAAGGTTCAGCAATGCACGTGGTTTTCGGGCTCGAACTTTCAAGCGTGACAGCTGCCAATGCAATTGTATACATCAGTAATGCCCTCATGGAAAATATACAAGTTGCAGCACAAATTCTAACGTGATATTCTAAATTAAGAACTCTAGTTTTTTTGTTGGTAAAACCATAAAAGTATGTCAACTAAAAAAAATAAAAAAAAAGCATTGGATAATCGTAGTATGTAAGATCCATAAACACACACACACACCTAACCAAATCTTTTATACATGGGCAAAGAAAAGAAGAGGTCTGTTAAAACAGAAAAGCAAGAACTTGTTGAATTTCCAACTATAAATAGAGGTAGATGAGGTAGGCAATTGAGTAGTGAGTTGTGGAAGGGAGAGACCAGGCTCTTGAATTCCTGGGGAGAGGGAGAGTTAGGCCTCTTGAAGAGCCTACAGAGAGTTTGTGTTTTGAGCATTGACAATAATATTCATTTTCATATTGTTTTCTCGATGAAACTCCAAAATACCCTCATGTCAAACATTTGGGAGTCACTTCTGATGGCGGTGGACCATTTTGCACCGAACCAGAGTTAAATAACCTTTTTACACATTTTTGAAATTGAAGGACTAAATCGCACATCGACCTAAGTTGAAAGGGTGTTTTTGGACTTTTTCCTAACATTAATATGGTGCACTCAAGTTTTGTGCCTTAAGAAAATTGGAATATTAATAAAGAACAACTATCAACTATGATTGAAAAGTGTAAATTGTTAAATATTGAGGAACGGGAACAAGCTAATTGGAAGTGTTTTTTAAACCATTTATACATTCAAAGTCTCTAACAATAAATTTCAGGATCATAATAAAATAAATTACCTTCCTACGGGTCGCTCTTGATGCTTTCCAGCATAGTAAGCTCCTTGATCTTGGCTCCAGTCTCCTAAGGAGTAAATGATTTTAGGATTAATAGGCAGTTATAAAATAGACATTACTTCATTACTGAAACAGGACAACATCCAAATTCCAAAGCTCAATAGGACAATCTGTCCCATGCTTGCTTATCAATATATATATATATATATATATATATATATATATATATATATATATATATATATATCCCATACTTACTCGTATAATTGAAAAGGAAGCATAATCTTAACCTAGCATATAGTTCTAGGAAGCTGTTATTCATTCTTAATTATTCAATTCTGCATTCAAGCAATACCTAGCTTGTGCAATTCTACATGGTCTTGCTCCATCATAGAAAACCTCATACATCTTTAAAAATTTCAAGTCATCTACCAGACATAAAATATAGTTATCCTGTTGTCCAGCATAACACTACTCATGCCAAGGTTAATTAAAACTTGGAAATACTATGTTTATTTGGGATTACCATCCTCTTGCCATCCTTATATTACAAATTATAAGCCACACTTCTTCTCTAAAACTAAGCTGTAGTACATGTCAAAAGAGAAAAGGATGGAAGAGTAACATACAGATTCTCTTGCTCAAGCTTTTCAGCAATAGACACTGCTTTGCGTTTTGACCACCCACTTCGCTGACCTTCCGCCTGCTGGATTACATGAGCAAGAGATACCTTACTTCTTACAAGACTTCGACTTTGACCTTGTTCCCTAAGCTTTCTTCGATCTAAATGCGACTTAACAATTGGATTTTTCTGGGAAGTTGAAGCCTGTCCTATACTTGTACCATCTAGACTTTTATAAGATGCTGCATGAGCATCAACCTGCTGCTCATTATTCTTGTGCTGCACTGGCAAAGCTGCTTCTTCTACTATTTCACCCCTCTTCTTTTCAACAGAATCAGTTACTGAAGGATGGGCTTGAGTGCCAACACCATTTAAGTCTCTAATATGAGATGAACTATTGTTAATAGCAGGCAATATAAGAGGCTGTTGAACCGAGTCTGCATCTTTATTTGATTCACATCTAATTTCCATCGTTATAGAAGATCCAAGGACAGATTCAAATGCTTGTAAGATATGGCCTGTGAACTTCTCAGCAGTAGATTTGGACAGTTGAGAACTAAACATTAGCTGCACAGTTGGAGCTGCACAATAAAGCATCGCACTACCATTAGATAAATGGTAAATGTCAATGAGCATAACAAAAATTGGAGAGAGACAAAGAAGCAACCTACCAAAAGTCCAAAACAACAACAACAATACCAATAAATTAAACAAGAAGTCAAGAAGTAAAGTAACTTTCAGAAAAAGGTCAACCAGTTAAATGGCAAAATAATGATAAATGATATACATCACAAAAAATACATGGGAACAGAGTGGACTAAAAGCACTCAGAAAAGAAAGCCCGTAGTTATTAGAGTTCAGTAGTATGTGCCAAAGACAAAAGCTCTTGATAATTTTCCAAAGAGAAGTTAGAATAGCACAACATTACTAATGAAACTTATAGAAGCAAATGAAACCTTTAGTATCATAGGATTAATAACCACTCTTAACTTTATGATGAACTTTAAAATCCTTAAATAATGCTACGAGGACTGAATTTTCAATGCACTATAATACAAGGCCCTTTAGTTGATACTACATTCCGTGCAATCACATACATAGTTCAGTTTATCCCCTAATTCTTCCTGAAATGAATTATGAAATGCACTGAAAACTTCTGCATATTATATCAACGCTAGAATGACATTTCTGAGGGGGAACATTGAATTATATCACTACAAAAAATTAATAATCGCATTGTTGAATAAGCATAGTGGATTTGATGATCACCTGCCCCAAAATTTACAGATATCAGCTTGCCTTCTTTATACAAGAACTCCTTTAGACCAGTAACTTGAATCTTCTCAAGCACCTCTAACCATATCTCTTCAATTTCTTTACGGTTTTTACTCAAAATCTGTCTTTCATTTATCCTAATATTATTGGTGCCACGTGAATAAGTATGTTGAGGAGCAAAACCAGACACGCTAAGTCTTCTTTTGTCTGAACTACGACCCTTTGTCACACTGTCAGTTGAGCTTTCAGCATGGAAATTTTCTATTATAGCATCCATTGATAATCGTCTTGCTTTGCTAGGAACTTCAACAGGATTACCAGTAATTCTGGCTGCTTCTTTCACATCGGCATTGTTTAGAGGCAAGGGACTATGGTTGAAACTATTATCAGATGAACTAGGCAACACATACTGCTGGTCAGGAGCAAGTTGAAGCAATGCAGCTGTCAACCATGTTAGCTTGTCATTGGACATCCTCAACTGCTTCTCAGCCTCAGATAAAGTTTTCAGAGCTTGGCGAAGCTTTTCCATGTCTTCTTTGGACACTGAGACAGAAATCAGTATCATCAATTTGCAAAAGGATACTTTAAAAAAAAAAAAAAACATTCATCAACATGAAACCAGATTAAGACTCTCCCCTCTCCATTCTTTATACTGGCAGAAATGTAAAACCTCAAGTAATGCTAGAGAAAATATTTATCAGGATAGCTAGCTCCAGAAACCAAAACTAGAAGAGAAACATATTTATCGAAAAGATGTTTAAAGAATGATGAGGATTTGAAGTGGTACAGCATTAAATATTTACAGATACTTCAGATCAGAGAACTAATATGATCAGAATCATCACAGTTTGCAATAAATTGATAACTGTAAAGTATAAAAAGAGTTTCTTTTTACTCACATGGCTGTCTCCTGAAGAACTTTCTTCTTCGCCTTTCTTTTGTGAAATCATAGGTCCCAGCAAGTATATCAGTAATTACTGTAGCAAGTTGTGACATTAAAGCTAATGGCTCAACACCAGTTTCCATGATCACTCTCAAAATTTTCACAGTGTTGACTGTGTCTGCAGATAGTGCCAAATCAAGCAGATCGACCAATTTCTCATCAGAGATAAGCCCTACCTGAAGAAAGGATTTAACTTCAGAGCAATTCATGCATGGAAAATTAGCAGTATTAACAGCAGTTTGCAATAGAATCTAGTGATGTATGTAAGAAGCATTGATAACAGAAACTCTATTAAATAAACAACTTACCAGTTCCTGAACAAGAGTAACAGATATTCTCTGCCCAAGCAAACTAAGTTGCTCGAGGGTCATCTCAGCATCTCTCAATGATCCATCTGACCTTGATGCAATGAGTTTCAGGGCATCCTTATCAATTTCTAGACCTTCTTTGGTTGCAATCCACTGCAATGTATGTATAATATCGGAATCCTTCAGCTTTGGGAAAAAGAATTTTTGACACCTGGATATTATTATATGAGGCAAGACATCAAGACTAGAACTGACAAGGATAAAAACCAGACGTCTAGGTGCTCGATCAATGACCTTTGATATAGCATTCCAACAATCTGCCGATAGAGTATCACAGTCATCAAAAATAAATACTCTGTACTGTGATGGAAGATGGGAAACAATCATATTGTCAAGTAGATTCATGATGCTCTCAAAGTCAAAATTACTGACTGGACCGACTTCTCTTATATTTCTACTCTTGCCCATGTCATGTGCTATGCAATAATTGCAAAAGCCACAAGGTTTTGGGTGTTCTGAAGAATTACAATTCAAAGCTCTGGCAAATATGCGAGCACACGAAGTTTTTCCAGTGCCATGGGGACCATAAAACACATACAACAGTCCAACTTTCCTTTTAATTACTGCATTCGAAAGAGCTTGTGCCACTAAATTCTGTCCAACCATATCTCTGAAGGTTCGTGGCATATATTTTTGTGTTAAGCTTTGGTGTCTACTATGACGATTCCGTCTCAACTTATGCTGGTCACCAGATCTAGCTTCAGAAGCAAGGTCAGAATCAATATCATGCTTGAATAAATTATTGCCATAAAGACCAAGTTCCCCGGAATAATCATGGTCCCAACAAGCATTTTCAGCGCTTCCATGAGATCCAGATGCCTCAACCAGTAAAGGGAGTGCCTCTGCATCAGATTTAGTAGATGAGCTTGAGTACTCAGATGCCACAGGCAACTCAGAAATATTTCTTCCATTGGCATTTAATGTCCCTTTCTTTAACCTTGGGTCAGATAAACCACAAGATAAACTTCTTCCAGCCATGTCAAGGAATGATTTACCTCTATGATGAATTCTGGACCAATTCCAAGGAATGCCACACCCATTTTTTGGAGCCCTGGTAAAATTTTCATTTGCATACTCATCAGCCTCCTCCGTGTGATATTTATGGTGAGCGGGACCCTGAGCAAATGAGTTGGAAGCCACAGACAATTCATTCTCAGCTCCAATATCTCTTGATGCTGTAGCAACTCGAGTTCTTCTTCGAAATTTACGCCTTTTAACCCTATTCATTCCACTGCCATGACCGTGCATGCTGGTTTCTGCCTCCTCAATAATTTTCTCCTGTCTAGGAAACCTTCCATGAAAATGAATGTTTGATGATGCTAAATCATCACTATCCAATGGAATATCATTCAGCTGCTCAGAAAGGGTCTTCACCTGAACATTCTTCCCCCTCTGTTTGCTCTTTCTCTCTTTAGATTCCGAGTGCCTTGAAATAACATCTTCAGCCAAACTTTTGCCAGCATGACTGGGAGGCTGCTCTTGACTAATATCCAAATAATCAGGCCTATCACTCTTCCTACCAGATTCTTCCCTCCCAACTCTCCTTCCATCCCCAATTCCACTCCTGCTACTACGTTCACTAGTTGCCGGAATCCCATCATTACCCATACTAGCCTCACCTGGAGCAACCCTTGACATACCTATACTCACCAAGGGTGGTGAGGTGCCGGACAATCTCCTCCCTTCCTTCCTGCGCTCAATGCCTATAGACCTTCTTCCCCCCGGAGCCATGGCATCATTCTCAACTCTCTTGAAAAGCATATCAACTACGGAAGGTGAATGCCATGATGGAGGGCTTGCCGAAGGGTCCCTGAGAGAGCGTGATCTCTGCAGCACAACAAGGTCCCTCATGAGTGACCTATCAGCCAGTATGGGGCTGTTCTTGTGCATATGGTTCTTCAAGTGAATGCAATTTGTTAAATGGATGTGGTTGCGTAGATGATCACTAATATCACCATTGGCATCCTTGAGTACCCTATTGCGGACAGCCCTAGTCATGATCACAACATCAACCCTTCTGACAGAGCAAAATCCTTACTTCTAAATTCAGGAAACAAATCAGAAAATCTCGCATTTTTGCCTGTAATTGTGTAAATTTTCACAATTATGGCAGCAAAAAAAAAAAAATGCTCAATCCTGAACACCCACTAATTACTTAGAAATGTTGGGCTAGAATTCACTCACCAAAAGGGAAACAGCGACTCTCATGCTCAATTATCCCATTAACGAAGCTATAACACCAAGAGCCACAAAAATAAAACACCCTTCAAGAGGAAACCATTACTCACCAAAACTTCCCACCAAATATTAAAGAATGAACTTTGTGCACATGACCAGAGTGCTGCTACCCCCAAGAAGCAGCTATAGTCTATAGACACTACAAAGGCACAATTTTGAGATTAGGCATGAAAACATAAGAGAATAAGCTAAGACCCCATTATCTCAAAAGCTCAAGTACAATCAAAGTAGCAACCCCTCACTGGTTTGTCAGACAAAATGAGAGGGAGGTTGTTGAAGCAGAGGCAAAAAAGTACTTGATGTAACATTTGTAAAAGGGAAAGGGTAGAGGGAAAACATAAAGAAGAGGTATGGAAAAACAAAAAGGTAGAAGGGAAACAGTTCAATCACCTGAATCAGAAAAAGAAGGTGACCCGTTTGGATTATTAAGTAGCAGATCTCTCAGCAAGGTTCACATGCACTTCACGAGGAAGAAAACGATAGTCCAACCCATCAATAGTAGAGAGAGAAACAGAGGTTACAGAGAAGGGAAGAGAGAGAGTGTGGGGTGTGTATGGGTTGTGAGATCCGTTGTAGACATACTCTCAGACACAATTCTGGGAACGGAGGACAACACTGCCAATAAAGCGGTGTGTCCATTTGCTGAACATGCAAATAGGATTATATATGTTTTTTGAAAAACAATATTCAAAAAAGAGGGTTTTTGAATATTTTTGACTAGTTATTCAATTCACCTCAAAAGAAATTCATAATTGGAATTTTGTGGATGTTTGAATTGGGATGGAGGGGACCAATGAAACCCGTCCCGTTGAAATTCCATATTGTTGTTTGTATAAGGTTGGACAGTGTTTCTCATGCTGAAGACTTTATTTCCATTTGGACTTTCTTATGAAAAATCTATGCTTCATTATACTATGCATTGATGCCATCTTAATTATTACGAGTTCAAAAATGGCAATAAAAAAGTTAAAATCAGGACATTCCCCAAAATTTTCAAAGATATATATTATTATATCTATTACAAATTAGTGTTTGAAAAGGAATATCTTCCATGATCTTTTCACATTATATTTTCACCAAGTTTGGGTAGAAATTCTTTTTATTTACAATAAAATCATGGTGTGAGAGGACCGGTGCTTTAGGATCATAAAAATTTCTTATTTTGACAAACACAATAGGTTGGAAAAAGAAATTAAAACACTTCATATTTCATGATTTTGTATTTTGTGTGACCGTAAAGTGTGAAGAAAATGAGTTTTTTATCACTAAATAGTTATTATTTATGCTAAATTAGTGCCCTTTTATTTATTTTTTGAGTTTAATTCTGACATATTATTAGGATAAAGTTTTTATATTTTTAATTCATCATAAATTATCTTATCTATAATTTTTAAAAGAGTTTAATTTCTATACATCATCAACATAAAGTTTTTTATACTGTCAATCAATCAAAAATATGATATCAATGATTACCAAAAAAAATTTATTATATGAATGACTTTTAATGTATTTATTATTTAGGATAAGAATCAAACATCTTAACTTATGTGATAATTTCTGATTGGTTGAATATGTCAATTTTTTTTACATTGACATTTCATACTAATTAAATACTTTTTAAAATAGTTATTATAAAAATAATGAATTTTAATGATGTAGTAATGTATGATTAATAGATGGTATAAAAAGTTTTACCCCCACTAACAATATTTTTGTTTAAATGTCTAAAATGTAACCATAAATAGTGCCTATTCATTCGTATAAAAAAAAGATATAGGACATATAGGAGAAAAAAGGAAATCATTGATTGATTTTCAATGCACCCAGTTGTATGCCTTTATTTCCTAGATCTGCCTATTAAAATAATGTAAGAAACCCAACGTATATCATAATATGATTTGCCTTTAGTTAGTTGTTTTTTACTCCTTGGCCAATTTCCATGCAGGAATTATTTGGTAGGTGGTTGCTCAGCTATCAATCTGCAGGTTTGCATTAATGGCATTTTGATCCCTAGCTATCTGTAGTGAAAATGTGAAATGTGTATCCATATCATAATTGGATTTAATTGATATATATTGATAATGTAAAAAATTTTTATACTATTAATTAATTAGAAATTAATATATTATTATAAATCTTTGATTCTTATTCTGAACATCTTAAAATTCATCAATCTTACATAAAAATTAAACTGATCATAATTTCGATGTTTTGAATTCCGTTCAATATTTTACTTTTTGATACGAAATCGGAGTTATGTCCTTGTACCGTTATTTGCATAGGATACTTTCTCTGCACATGTCATTTTGTCCCATTCAACCCTTACAAATATAAAATATTCATGGAGTCAGGCAGAAACACAAGTTTTCACCATTAGTTCGATTAATTAATTGTTCAGTAGGATAGGAATCATAATAGCATCTTGATAACCAAGTGTCCTGAGAAGGTTACTTAAAAGATTTCATAATAAATAAGTTTCTTTTGGAACGTAAGGTATTTATATTCTCAAGATATTAAATATATTATTTTTTAATAAAAAAAATTTATTTTGATTCTTTAACCAATATCTTAAGGACACTGATTAACATATTCCATAATAATATAAGCCAAAAAAGTCTAGGGCTCTATTCGATAAAAACTAACGGATAACGGATTTAATATTTTTACAAATATTCAACCTTAAAAATTACAGATTTTTGTTTTACAACGAGAATATGAGCTTTGAATATCTTGCAATTGTTCAAATGGCAAAAGTTGTTCTTCGGTACTTGAGACCTTCTATATATGTAGTGGTCTTCAACTTCTCTTGCAACTTTTCAACGGTTATATTTGATCATCTCGTTTAGAGATAGCATTAAATGCATGATATTCGTTGAGGCTGATAGCTTGATTTGGCCGTGTTGAAAAGCATCATTGGTTATCATAAAAGCACAAAATGGAGGCTCTCTGTCCTGAGCAATTGTACCTTAAAAACTTTCTTTCCTCCTTTGTGTATAACCCAGCTTTTGTCCAGCAATAAAATTGTCATCGTACATATCGTTTTGCAACTCCAAATGTACTATTTGCTTTTTGTATTTCCTTGATAGTACTGTGAATTAACCAAATAAAATAATTATTGTTGAGAACTCTGCTTCGAAGTCAGTCTTTGGACTGATGGCAGAAAGGAAACACACACACACACAGCTGTGTTGTAAACAATACAGAAAAGATGTTAAACAGAGAAAGAAGAAGAACAAAATAAGGCACAGGTTTATCGTGGTTCAGGGCTGAGATCAAAGCCCCTACATCCACACTGAGTCAATCTTATTGAGCAAACCGAAAAATTTGCAGGACTTTTCGTAAATCGAATGATAATCACTCTGCCATTCACACCTACATCAATGGCTATTTATACTAATGCTGAATATACAAACAGATAGGCTTCTATATCATAATGTGCACAAGAAGGAGTCTAAACAGTTACAACAGAAACTAACTAACTCCCTAACTGATATCACTTTCTGTTATTCAACACTAAAACAGCCAATGCTTGATCTCCAATCAGTTAGCTTTAGCTCATTGATGATCCACAATGCTAACATATTAACATTTATAAAGAACGTATATTCCTTTGAAATAAATATCAATCATCTGAAATAAATTTAATGTGGTCCAAATTGTATTAAATCACATTCAAGATAGTTAAGATATAAAAGATGTAGAACGGTCTACAGGCACTCGGTTTTAGAATGCGTCTACAAGGTTTTATTCTGCTCGTCCACTGATGTGCTAGAAGCGCTCGTCCACACAAGTCTTTGGACTTGCTAAGTCCTTAGAGAAACTCTCTCCAATGACGTGGTACTATGGACGTCTACTGAATTTTAGTTAGGCACTATGGATATCTACTTGAGTTTCAAGGAGAGCACTCGTCTGCTGACGTGGCTACTATGGACGTCTACTGAATTTTAGTTAGGCATCTACTTAACGATTAAAATGTAACCAGTTTAAATAACCTTTGGACGGGTAATTCTTTGCAAGAGTCCAAACATTATATACCTTATATTATTTTGGGTATTCCTGCATAAACTGAAATCACTTGTTAGATCTCAACTAACACTTTGTCAAGCAAATTTAATCCTTTTGTTAACATCAAAACCTAGAAATTAAAAAAAAATAAGAACCACTTTGGTTCCAACATTTTTGGCAAACCAAACAATGCCCTAGGATACTGGTTAACGACTCAATGTTGGCAAATGGCAATCAATATAGTCATTAAGGGATATATAATTGATTAGGAAAATTATAACAATCATTCAGAGATGCGATTGGGAATTGATAGCCATTAATACATTGGCAATAATTTGTTTCAACAGAAATTCTTAGAAGTACGAAATGGAATTTGCACTGTTATAGTTATCAAAAAAAAAATAAAAAAATTGCACTGTTATATCCATATTCTTTTTCTTTCTATTCTTAACTTTCTTTATCTCTCTTGACATTTTACTCGTGTTTTAATTGGTTGAAATCAAATTCGTTCTGTTTAGTATAAGAATTTAATTACTATATATACATTGTCAGTGTAAAGTTTTTTACACTGACAATCAATCACAAATCATGATATCGATGACTTTTAAGATGATTAGAATAATATTCAAAGATTTTGTATAATATGGCTATTTATGATTGGTTGACTGTGTAAAAAATCTTTATACTAACAATGTATATCAATTAAACTCTTAGTATAAACTTAATTCCACATATTGCACAAAATAAATACTCGTCCCAGATAAACCAATTTGAGCCAAACCTAATTCTTGCTGAGAGCCCCACTAAGAATGATATATAAGGAGTCATACCTCCTCACAAAGAGACTGGCTGGATATAGAATTACGTTAGTCTTGATTCTCAAACGGGATACGTAGGAGCGGAATTCCATATTCCGTTAGGCTCAATCCACAACTTCATCTCCGCCTTGCCAGAATTTATTTTTTTCTACTCGGGCGGACGGAACAATAACAACACTCTTTTAAGTGACAAGAAACCCAAAAACTCAACAAAGAACATTCACAATAAAACTTACACCTATATTAACCATAACCAAAACTTTTTAATGATATGAAGGAGTTTATTTTTGGGGCCTTAAACGACCGCCTAAGTAGCCTTAGGGTATCCCGGTCTTGACTACATTAATACTTATATTCAACTTATAAAATAATTTAAATTTTAGCCTCTTTTAAACTACAAAATACACTTTAGAAAGTAAAATATAAAACCCTAGCAAACTAATACATCGTCAGAATAAATAACATTTTTGTTATTATTTTCAATACTTTCTGTATAAATTTTTGAAATCAGAAACAAAATAATATGACATTTTTATAATTATTGATGAAATCGGGAAATAAAAAAAGCTGAAAAACAAAATAAACAGACCATTTTTTTTATAAACAAAAGAATATATAGATATGAATATAATTGATATTTCAAGCCATATATAATAGGAGAAAGACATGATAGAAGACGATTTACAAGTTCAACCAAGAGTATTAACTTAACTACAAGGTTGAACAATTAACTTGAGATCCACGTAGCCAATAAAAAGTATCACTCAGATGCACAACTCTAACAAAACAAAGTCACCAGACCCTTAAAATCTGACAGTCGGGTGGATCATAATTAGTTCGTGGAAATCTGGAAAGTGTCCATGATTGATTAAAGTAATTTTCAAAATAGATGAAGCTTAGACTCATTTGGATAAACAAATTTTTTTTTTAATTATTGATAAATGTTAGTGTGTTAATATTAGTTTTTGTTAGTGAGTGGGGTTTGAACCTTTAGCCTTCTTATTACTCCACTTCTTAATTTCCCCACCAAAACCATCTCGACCACCTTATGACTCTCGGATAAACAACTTATTTAAGTGCTTATATAAAATGACTTATGTGAAAATCTTTTATATCATAAAGGTCTTATTTGGGTAAACAACTTATTTAAGCTCTTACATAAGAAGGACTTGTGTGATAAGTTTTTATGCCATAAACTCCTTTTAAATTAAATTATGCAGTGTTTCGATACAAACTCAAAAAAACGTCTTTAAAATTTATAAAATATATGCAAAACATATTTTTTTCAATGGGAAAAGATTATCCCTTTAAATTGTACTTCATTGATAAAGTAGTATTAAAGGTGGAGCGCATTACTTTTTTTAAAAAATGGGGAACAGATAACATAACCTCAAGGAAGTGTTATTAAAAGGGAAACATGTAATAACGTTTTTCTTAGGAAGCACTATCAAACTCCCCTACGCGATTTTTTTTATAACTTTAATCTTCATAAACACTATTAAATACATGTTTTTTTTTTTTTACAAAAGAAAAACTAAGCAATTTCATTAATAATGGAGAACGCAATACATTCGATGACAGCATCACGAATTTGGAGAATAATAACATATGTAGCCACCCCTAACAAAGAGTGAGCAACTGCATGAACTTTTCTTCTATCAAACTCTACCAAAGAGTTGTTAACATAAAATGATAAACGACTCCTATAATTTGAAATAACAACCCTATAATTAGTTTGATCCTCTTGAAGGAGACCTGGGACTTCCTCTTTTTGCACCTGAAGTCTGGGAGAGTAACTATAAAATTTAGCTTTGAAGAAATATCCTCCATCATCACGTAAATTGTGATCGAAGTCGATGCTTCGAGCTACCTGCAAGAAAGACTCAATGCACTGCAAACTGTCTTTGATTTTATTTGCGTAAACTAAAAAAACCAAAATAAAAAAGAGAAAACGATAAAACCCGTCTGGCCAATAACACCAAACGGGGTATTTGTAGTTAGAAACTGCACACAGGTTACCCGTGCCTCTGCAGTTCCAACTAAAGATACTTATGTCTTCTGACAGGCCTGAGAACCAGAACCTGCCAATAAAAAATGGAGAGAAATGGAGAGAAACAATTTCTTCATCTTCTTCATCCAGCAACGATAGACTCTCATAAATGAAGAGAAAAACAATCATAAGCAGAGAGAAAAACATAATACTCCTGAAAATCATAGCTCTCACAAAATGAGAGAAAAACATAGCTCGCGTTGAACATACTCTTGACGCAACAAAACTTAAACTAGCAGTACAAATCTCCTCTTGAAAAGATGATGACGAACAAAGCAGCCTACACTAGTGTAAAATATGCTTTTTACATCGGAGTTTCCACATCGGTTTCTTTTAAACCAATGTGTAAAACGAGGCGGTGGCATTTTTTAAATTAAAATCAAAGAATTACACATCGGTTTAGATTTTAACCGATGTGTAAAACCTTTACACATCGGTTATTTCTAACCGATGTTTAAAATTAAAACAAAAAAATTTTAAAGTCAGAATTTTTATCATTTAACATCGGTTCTTCCTGAACCGATGTGTAAAATTATAATTAACCACATCGGTTTTCATGTAACCGATGTATAAAATTATAAAAAAAATAGAATTTAAAATTTTACTTTTTCCACATCGGTTTTTAGTAACTGATGTATAATATGGTTAACCACATCGGTTTTCCATAACCGACGTGTATAATATGGTTAACCACATTGGTTTTTCTGATAACCGATGTGTAATATTCCTAATTTTTGTCATTCCCTCCTTCTGTTCCGCGCCCTCTTCCATTCCTTTTTGTTTTGTGTGTTTCTTCCCTAACTCTCTCACTGCTCTCTAGTTTATGAAAACCCTAAAACACAAAACACTCATCTGCTAACGCGCGGCCCTCATCTCCTCCTCGAAGTTCATCTACTCTGCTAACACGCGGCCTCCCAGCTCACCGGTCTCTGCTTCTGCCTCCGCTTCTGCTTCTGCTTCTCCCTCCCATCTCTGTCTCTCAAGGCGTGAAAGGTAGTTTTCTTTTACTTTTTTGTTTACAGTTCTATCTCTGTCTCCCAATGTATGATATGGTTGTGGTGATGTGGGGTTTCTGGAAGAAAGGGATAGAGCTGCTATTGAAGATGCTGTGAAGGTTTTGCTGCTGGGTCTTGAGGAAGATATAGATAGGGAAGGTCTTAGAAAGACACCATTTCGATTTTGTTGATTGATGCTAATCTCCGATTTGAAGTTTACTGATTAACAATGGATGCAATCTATTATTATATTGTAGAGAGTGCCATGTGTTTGTTGAAAGAGCACTGTAAACCCGTTTATCTATTATTATGGTTGCTTATTTATTGCTCCGTGAAAGTTTCAATTTGGAGTAGGTGTGTATATTTGTTAACATGCTACAACGAGTTTGCTTGCTGGTACATGGGTTTGTGACAAAACTTTTGTGTGGTTATTATTGTTTTTTTCCCTATCCAAGGATTTTAAGCTAAGGCTCTTGCAATCGCTGGATTGTTCAGTATTTGCAGTTTTTTTTAATATTTGGTTTGATGGCTTTATTGAAATGTCTTGGAAGTTTAAGGGATAACACGTCCTGTGAAAAAGAAAGTGAGAGTGATGAAAATGAAGGGTTGGAAGGAATGGCTGAGGAAATTTGATTAGGAAGCCTATGGCTGGTTTTGTGTTGTGTTATTGTGAGTCCTAGTGTTTCCAGGCTATTTATTAAGAAAAATATTGTTAATGAGCTGAATTCTGTTAATGAGCATATGACGACCCTGATAGGTGTGAGTTGTATGTTGATGATCATCATGCTTGCCGCTTAGTGGCATTGGGTAGGGCACATAATAACTTAGGTAATACCATACACCATCGTTTATTACCGGATGATCAGCTGAGGGTCGTTGTTGAGATTATTCGAGATGCTGATGCTCGAGTCCCTGTGCCCACTGAGGAGGTTCAAACAGTGGGTCAGGCCCCCGGTAACTTCATCCTCTGGCCAAGAAGACTGGTCAGCTTTCTTGTTGCATCTGAGGTATTCAGTTAGTTGTGTTTTTCTATATTCATAGTTGATATTGTGCCTAAAAGGTCGGATCCAGGAAGATCAGAGGTGTCTGCTCCTGCCAAGGTATTCATTTGACCATTTAGTTAATTACGAATTAAATAACTTGATTATTCGTGATTACTAATATATATCTATGTTGTTTAGGGGATCGACAAAAGGGCACCTGGCCATGGTGATTTTTTAAAAGTTCTGGCAATACAGGTTGTCACCATGGAGAATGACGCAGCCTTGGTAAGGTTGGAACATGATGCCAGCCCTGGTGATGAACTGTATATCCCAAATAAGGAACTTATGGAGATGGTACTCAATAAAGAAATGGCTAGTTCTGCACACATATCGTTATGGTGCACGTAAGTACATTTTATTTATAAGTTAAGTAATTAATTTTTAAATGCTATGATAATTAACATGTTTTTCCAATATATTAGGTATCTGCATCGTTTGTTAGTTGATCAGGGTAACCTCGCGGTTTATGGGTTCATTGACCCCATGTTCATTCAGGGTGATGTTCTCCTAGCATCAGAAGACCCGGTCACTACCATACGTGATATACTTGCTCGAGACGATCATCAATTCTACCTTGCGCCTTATCTCAATAAGTAAGTACCAGTTATTTAAGTATAACTATATATGACTTAGTCACTAACTGTTCCGCAAATACAGCCAGCATTGGCAACTGTTGATATTGTACCCTAGGATGAACGTCGTGGTCTTCTTCTGCTCATTGGGAAATAAGCCGGTGAATCAACTGAAGACGATCATCGAAACGTAAGTATTAAAATACTTTATAATCAGTAATGCAGTTGTTTTAATTATCTGAAATCTATTAGATATACTTTAATTAATGTTTTTGTCATGATAGGTCAATTAATGCAACCCACATGTTGCGTGGTGAAAGGCGTACTCGGGCTATCAGATGGATTATTCCTAGCGTAAGATATTTATTAGTTCAAATGCATCAAATGCAGTGGGTACAATAATTGATTTCTATTTTATTTAATTCCTCATATTCTAATTGGGTTTCATTTGTACGTAGTCACGTATACAACGTGGATCATGGTATTGTGGCTACTATGTGATGCAGTGGATGTTGGAAATTATCTCCTCCAGGATCACTGAAAGATGGCACGAGGTAAATGTTAATTGACACAATTAGATGTGATAGTATAGATTCGTTATATGTTTTATGTTAGTTTATTACTTAAAAGATATAATCTTTTGTCCAATTAAACTTGCAGATATTCAACATTCCAACTCCATTATCTGATTCCGACATCAACAACATAAAGAGGCGTTGGGCAACTTTCTTTCTTGAAGTGTACCAGCAACCATAGTTTGTATATATGTAGTTAGTTTAAAAACTTATCATGTAAGAGCTATAGTGTACTTTTGATTGATCATATGTATTTTGATATGAAATCTATAATATATCATGTAGCTTTTTGGTTTCTAATTATTTTTGTTGTCTGATGTAATTGAACGTACATATATATGTATTGTTCGTAATAAATTCAGTATATATTAGTTGTGTTGAGAATATTTACAGTATGTTATTCTGGTATTGATCTGCATTACTGAAACAGGGGGAAAGGAAAGATAGAAATGTAAATAACAGGGGGGAAAAATGAGACTTTACACATCGGTTTTCTTTAAAACCGATGTGTAAATTTTACTTTCCACATCGGTTTTCATGAAAACCGATGTGCAAAGTGAAATTCCTCAATAAGATACCAATTGACAAATTAATTTTCCACATCAGTTAAGAGAAAACCGCTGTTAAAAATATATTATAAACATCGGTTTTAAAATCGATGTGAAAAGTGGCAATAAACCACATCGGTCATTTCAACATCAGTTTGAAAACCGATGTGTAAAGCCAAAAATAACCGATATGGAATCCCTTTTCTGCACTAGTGCTAGAACCCTAGCAGCAACGCCGCACAGGTTGAGAATAAGAAATAGGGTTGTGAATCGAATGTTAAAAAAAAAGATAAATCAATTGTTAAATACACGTTATCAAGTGTCTTTTTTTTTAAAAAAAATAGTGCAATGTATTGTTACAAGATTTTTTCTAAGCTTGTAATATGCTTTAACCATGAGGTAAGATAAATTCTTCTTCTCATGATATTTCTTCTACCAAAATATATAAATAAAATAAATATGATGTCATCAAAGTAATTTTAATTCACATTACCTGAAATTATTTTAGAGTTAGTATGTATAAATTGTGCTAAATACATGTATCTACACGAATAATGGAAAGTAATAATAAAACATAAAGGTTTATTTAAATATATTTTTAAAAAATTGTGATAATTTTTTTTGTTACCATAACATAGGTGCGAAATATTCATCGATTTCGCCGATGACTAATCTCTGTCGGGAAACTCGGTTGACCACCTTTAATAGGGTCTCCCCTCCCAACCACATTTTTTCATCCATAAGGCTCGAACTCGAGACATTGCTTAAGGGATGCGAGCTTAGTTCCACTCAAACCATCAGTGTGTTTTTTGGGATTCTATTAAAATAAAGTGAACCTCCAAGTTAGGGTGCCTTCTATGGTGCACCGGCACCTAAACTGGTGCAACCTTGCACCTAGTTGACCCTATATTTTGGACCAATCATTATGCCATATAGGATTTTGCTTTACTCGTAATTAATTTTCTGGTCAAAGATGTGTATTCCCTAGTGCAATAAGTGTTTTTTACGTCAGTTAAAATTGATTTTTTACGTCAGAATACTGACTGACGTAAATACAGCTGACGTTAAAAGTTAAAATTTTAACGTCAGTTGAGAACTGACGTTAAATATAAAACTATTAACGTCGGTTCTTTAACACAACTGACGTTAATTTTGTCAAAATTAACGTCAGTTCTTTAACACAACTGACGTTAATTTTGTAAAAATTAACGTCAGTTCTTTAAGAACGGACGTTAATTTTGTTAAAACTAACGTCAATTGTTATAAAGAACTGATGTTAAAGGTCTTAATTTTAACGTCAGTTGTAATAAACAACTGACGTTAATAGTGTACTGTATATTTTATAAAATACTATTAACGTCGGTTATATCATACAACGGACGTTAATAGTATTTTTTTTTAAATTCAGTTTTAAAATATCACTCCCCTCAGCTATCCCTGCATTCAGTAAATATCCCAGTAACACAGAATATCACACACATTACAGAATTTCAAAGGAAAAATGGAACAATGATCCATATGTATGCATGTTCAGAAACAATATATATTTATTAACATAGGTTATAACTCAAAATAAATACAGAAATATAAATAAAAATAAATGTATACTAAGTTTAAACTACCTATATCAATATCCCTTCGTGATGATCATCACGAGTGGCATGTACATCATCCACCCGTGTCTCCTCGATTATAGTAGGCATGTTTGTTGAAAAAGAAGGAGTCTCAGGAATATCAAGATTTGAATCTTCATTTTCATCACTACCATTATACATGCTTTTTCCTTGGAGAACCACGGACAACCTTTTGTTAGAAGGATCAGTGATGTAGAACACTTGTTTTGCTTGGGAAGCCATTATGAAAGGCTCATTTATATGACCTAACTTGTTGAGGTCTACCAATGTGAACCCCAATTCGTCGGTTTGTACACCACCGTTACTATCAAACCACTTACATTTAAATACCGGCACCGTAAGCTTAGTGTAATCGAGCACCCAAATATCTTCAATATATCCAAAGTAAGGTCTCGGTGCTTTAACGGGTTTTGTGTCCTTTGCACTAGAGAAGTGCATTGCTTCAGCCACGATCATAACCCCACTATTTTGCATGGTACTCTTGTTATCTTGTTCCTTTGTATAAAAGGAAAAGTTATTTATGTCATATCTGCTCCAACATATGACGTTGAAGCTAGGCCCACGTGCTAGCCATCTTACGTCATCAGAAGCAGTACTACCATCCTTAAGCATTTCTTCCTTGAAACATGGTAAGAAAGTCTTGTTATGCTTTTTCAACAACCACCTTTCGCTCATTCGAGGGTTTTCTTGATTGACTTTTCTTTTATGTTCAAATAAGAAAGGCTGAACACATTCGATGTTGTTCAATACATACAAATGTGCTTGAAGCACTTCCTCCCGATCCTTCCTATTAATAATTCTTAAGCCATGTGTACCCTTACCTTGACATCTGATCTCATCATGCCGAGGCTTAGGAACCCCTATAGGATCCGTGTTATGAAGGTAGTCTGAACAAAACTCAATAGCTTCTTCTGCAACATACCTTTGAACAATAGAGGCTTCCGGACGATGATGATTCTTCACGTACCCTTTCAAGATCTTCATGTAGCGCTCAACTGGGTACATCCATCTCAGAAAAACCGGCCCACATAATCTAATCTCCCTCACCAAATGAACAATTAAGTGAACCATTATGTCGAAAAAGGAAGGAGAAAAATACATCTCCAATTGGCACAAGATTGTAGCAGCCTCAACTTCCAAGTCATCCAACATACGGGGGTCAACGACTTTACTACATATAGAATTGAAGAATGAGCACAACCGAGTAATGGCATGTCTCACATTTTTTGGAGCAATACCACGAATAGCAACGGGCAGAAGTTGTTGCATCAAGATGTGACAATCATGAGACTTTAAGCCAACCAATTTAAGATCACTAGAGACAAGCCTCTTCATATTTGAAGAGTAACCATGTGGAACTTTGATGCGTTGAAGACACCCGCAGAAACTTTGTCTCTCTTTTTTTGACAAAGTATGACATGCTGGCGGCAAATAAGTCCGCTTACCATCCTCAACAACTGAATCTAACTGCTCTCGTATACCCATAGCAACGAGGTTGAGACGAGCATTCACACCATCCTTTGTCTTGCCCTGAATGTTGAGAAGCGTCCCGATCACACTATCACACACATTTTTCTCCACATGCATCACATCAATGCAGTGTCTGACTTCAAGCTTGGCTAGTATGGAAGATCAAAGAATATCGACCTCTTCTTCCATATATTTTTCTCAGCAGCTTTACCTTTCTTTTTGGACTTGTCGAATATAACATCGATGCCCTTTACCCTCTGATAAACCTGCTCTCCAATTAAGGCCGTCGGCGCTTCTTCTGTCTCTTGGCATCCATTAAAAGCTTTTTTCATCTTACGATATGGGTGATCACGTCTAAGAAATCTCCGATGCCCAAGGTGAACCGTCTTCTTTCCATGATGCAACTGAGTGTAGCATGTGCCTTCTTCACATATAGGGCATGCTTTATGCCCCTTGACACTGTACCCGGACAAGTTACCGTATGCTGGAAAGTCGTTGACGGTGCAAAATAACATGGCACGAAGCTTGAAAGTCTCATGAGAATACCCATCAACAACATCAACACCTTCCACCCACAGCGTTTTCAAGTCTTCAATCAAGGGACCTAGATAAACATCTAAGTCATTTCCCCGTTGCTTTGGGCCCGGAATCATCATAGACAACATCATGTATTTGCGCTTCATGCACAACCAAGGGGGCATGTTGTAAATTACCAACAGAACAGGCCATGAACTATGAATACTACTCATGTTACCATAAGGATTCATTCCATCCATAGCAAGTCCAAGCCTTAGGTTTCTTGGCTCATCGACGAAATCCGGAAACATAGTATCGATATTCTTCCATTGAATAGAATCAGCAGGAACCTCTCATCATTATGCCATCTAAGATTCTTCGCATCTTTCGCATTGGCAAACAATCGCTTGAACCTTGGAATTATTGGAAGGTACCACAACACCTTCGCAGAAGGACCCTTTTTTATCACATCATCAAGATCATCATCATCATCACCACCCTTCACTTTGTATCGTGATAACCCACATTTGGGGCAATCGTGATTGTCTTCATGAACACCGGTGTACAATATGCAATCATTGGGGCATGTGTGTATCTTCTTATACTCCATACCCATAGGACACAATACCTTCTTGGCCTCATAGTTACGGTCAGGCAATGTGTTGTCCTCCGAAAGCAAGTCTTTCAACACTTCAAGTAATTCCGTGAAGCTTTTATCTATCCAACCATTTCTCGCCTTCACACAAACCAATTTTAGCACCGCCGACAACCGTGTATGAGTAGTACACCCTGGATATAAAGGCTTATTCGCATCACCGCACAACCTATCATACACATGAGCTCGATGAAAAGATTCTTGTCCAATATCATGGATCATGTCCTCTACTCGATCATCCTCCATATCTACGTCAACGTCCTCACTTTGGGAGACACTTACCGTACTACTCAACAACACATCACCATGCCATATCCATCTTGTATAACTCAAGCAAATCCCTTCACATATCAAATGAGTACGTATATCCTTCACCGTACATTTCCTCGTATTCAAACACTTGACACAAGGACAACAGAACATTCCATTACTATTAGGAACATTCCTTTGAGCAAATTCTATAAATTCTCCCACCCCCTTCAAATACTCAGCACTAGTACGCTTACAAACCATCCAACTACGATCCATAACTAGATAGGTCATGTAGATATACAAAACATATATCCAATATAAGGACAATACGGGAGATTGAAAACTATAGTTTTTGAAGATTGCCAAGCACTGGTCACGGCCTGGCAGTGATGTCCATCACGACCGTAACGTGCCAACTGAACCAAACCATCACAGGCAGAACTGATCACGGCCTAGCCGTGATGAGCATCACGGCCGTGACAGATCAACCAGCAGAGCAACATGCACTCAAAACCAAAAATAGAGACGTACATTCCAAACAACTCAAACTCACGGTTTCAAGTTTCAACGACTGAGACTACAGTTTCAACATACACTCAAACCAAAAATAAAAAAATGTGCCCTAAAGACTCACCAGAAATAGGTGCTCGCGTGGTGGTGGGGAGGGGAGCTCAAGTGGTGGCCAACGTTCGATGTGGTTACTGAGAGCAGAGGGACAAGGAGAGTTAGTGCGCGGGAAGGGGAAAAAGAGATGTAAAGTTATTGCAAAGAATGAATGGAAAGACAGAGTTAGGGTTAATAGTGTACCTCACGGTGGTGGCGAAGAAGCCCTCGCGGTGGTTGTGGTGGATATGAGCTCGCGATTAGGGCAGAGTGAGAGTGAGAGTGAGAGTGAGGGTTGAGAGTGAGGGTTGAGCGTGATGAAAAGAGAAAAGAGACGTACAGAGCGAAGTGCAGAAGGCGCGCGGGTGTAAACCAAAATAAAACAACATTTGACGTCAGTTGTTTGTAAAGACTGACGTTAAAGGTCGTATATTTAACGTCAGTTGTCTTAAGAAACTGACGTTAAAAGTGTATACCTTTATCCAAAAACATTAATTCCTTTGACTATTTATTTAATTGAAGTAAAAATAAAACTTTTAACGTCAGTTGTATAAAAAACTGACGTTAAAAATAAATATTTTTTATTTTAAAAGCACTTTTAACGTCAGTTTTTGAAGACAACTGACATTAAAAGTATATATCTGCAAAAAAATTCATTCCTTTGACTACTGTGCTAACCCATGCACCTTGAAACATAATCCTCTTAACGAGCATTAAGTTTATAGATAAGTTTTCAAGAAAATCAGAGAGAGACTATTCTCTATATAAAGTGTCATTCTTCTGTATCAGTATATAAATACACCCTCTCTTTTTCCTCTATATTTCGTGCGTTTTCTATTCCTTCACAATATGGTTCTATCACATTTGAGACTTTTGTTATTTCTTCCTATACCTATACTTAAAGGTCTCTATCTTAATGGTCAAAAAACTTCTGAGGTTGAGTAAATCACATAATATGACTCCCTCACTTTATTCCATCTCCTCCCCAAGCGACTGTGGATAAAGCACAGATGGAGCATCAAGGACTTCAAATGAGCAGGGAGGGGATCGATGCATCCATTGGAGTTTCTGAGGACAGAACTGAGAAGAAATTGATGTTGAAGCAGAAACTTTTTAATATTTTAGTGCTATGTTGCAAAAAAAAAATTATCTTTTAATCATGTAATTGTAACTTATGAATCGCTTCAATGAGATACGATTTGATTATACATATAACACTTTTATGTTAAGTGTTTATTTATTTTAATTTTCACAAGAATATGTTTACTAATTCAAGATAATTAATGTAGATTAAAAATAAACTTGTTTAATATTTACACAAGTTCTTTACACAACTGACGCAAATAGTGATTTAATATTTATAAATTGCCACCACCTCATTTTTAATGTCAACATAATTTATGACTGTCAAGTTCCCGTATATTACATTATTTCCAATATTCATTCTGCACGTTTATAATTTATAGGATTATTTACGTCAGCTATTTATTACATTGAAGTAAAAAACCACACTTATAACGTCAGTTGTATAAAAAACTGACGTTAAAAATAAATGACTGCCAAATTGCCACCCCCTCATTTTTAACGTCAACTTAATTTATGACTGCCAAGTTCCCGTATATTACATTATTTCCAATATTCATTCTGCACGTTTATAATTTATAGGATTATTTACGTCAATTATTTATTATACTGAAGTAAAAACAACACTTTTAACGTCAGTTGTATAAAAAACTGATGTTAAAAATAAATATTTTTTATTTTAAAAACATTTTTAACGTCAGTTGTATTAAACAACTGACGTTAAAGGTGTATAAGTTTCTACAAGAATTCATTCCTTTGACTACTGTGCTACTTACCCATGCACCTTGTAACTTAATCCTCTTAATGAGCATTAAGTTTATAGGTAAGTTTTCAAGAAAATCAGAATAGCTTAGTAACTTCATCCCCTGCTCCTATAAATAGCTTCCTTCCATCCTTTTAATTTTCTGCTTCACAATATGGCTCTGTCGTGGAGATTAACTTCATCACTCTTTCTTCCTATTCCTAGACTCAAAGGTCTTTGTCTTAATGATCAAACAACTTCTGAGGTTGTGTAAATCACATAACATGGGTGATAAGGTTGTGTAGATCACATAATGTGAGTTGCTCACCTTATCATCTTTCTGGAGAATCGGCGACTACTGACACCGAGCGTCAGCTTTGGAAGCAAATGACTGTTCCAAGACCATTGCTGAAATAGATCGGGTGCACCCTTGCTCAGCTGCTCTGGAAAACTCGGTCGCTCGACTCTCCTCTCTTGCTCACCCGTGAAGGGAACGAAGCCTCAACAAATGTTTAGGATTTTAAACCCTTTCAATGTAACTTTTTATAGGATTTTAAACCCTATCAATGTAACTTTTTATAGGATTTTAAAGCATTTTAAACCCTTTCAATGAATGAGATCCGGTTTGGGTTATTGATTCAACTTATACTTCGCACATATATTTTAGTTTTCAAAACAGAAACACAAAACATCAAAGCAATTGTGAAACTGAAACTTTTTGGAAGGCAATGCGGAAGGGTACGTATACTAGATAAAAAAAATTATTAAAATAACTTTTAACGTCTGTTGATGAAAGAACAGAAGTTAAAAGTGAAGTGACGCACTTTTAACGTCAGTTCAATGAAGAACTGACGTTAAAAGGTTCACTTTTAACGTAAGTTGTTTATTGAACTGACGTTAAATGTGAGTCACTTCACTTTTAACGTCAGTCCTTAAAACAACTGACGTTAAAATTGAATTAATTAAGTCTGATATTTACAAAACTGCCACCGCCTCCTTTTTAACGTCTAGCTTTTGGTTAACTGACGTAAACCTTTACCGTCTAATGTATATTTTCCACTAGTGATTCATTTGAGTATTTGTAAAAACTAGATTGTATTTGTGAATGGCTGTTTTTTTTTTTTTGTATCTACATCACTTATACAGTAAAAAAAATACATCTCTTCCCTCAAATCCCTATCCCCCAACTTACCTAAACCCCTCACAACACTATTACATCCCCCTCACCCTGTGAGCTCCATCCCCAATTCCGTCGACAAGCTCCAAGCCTTGACACCTCAGTCCCGATCTGAAGCTTCTGGTATACTACTCACGAGCAACAATAGCGATGACGCAGGAAAAAAAGGCAGCAACTGACGAGAAGATGCGGCAGTTTCTGGGCGGTGATTTGCTCTATGTGTAACACCCCCTTGGCACTACATGTTGAAACTAAAAGACTGAAAATAATTACGCTGGTTGCTTTCAGAAAAATATAGTTTTCTCTATTTCGTAACTTCCTTGAAAATAAGTGATAAATTTTTTTCTTTTTCTTTTCCTCAAACGATACAACCCAAACCGTTATAATTAACAAACAACTGAATACATATATATGCATCAACAAGGTTTTACATATGGCCCTTTATATTACAATCATTTATTTCAGCCATAGCATAAGGAAAACACACATAAACTAAACCTATATGGTAGCAGTACCACTTTCCAAAATTAAACCCAAATCAGAATCCTACAGCTGGTCACACTTAAGAATACCCATTGGGAAATCCACCCGAGATTCCCCGCCGCAGAAGTACCCAGGTTAGTCCTCCACACGCTTCCGTCATCAGCCTCGTCAAAGTGCATGGAACGTATCCCCGTGTACGATATCAGACTCATTGGGCTCGTCTGTACTCGAATATATATATAGAAGCATAGTAGAAACCCAACATGAAAATAAATAAAGCAAGGGTGAGATACCATCATTGAGTTTTCTTCATGATAACTACATGCACGACACTCAAACAAACATCATGTATACATATTATAAATATTTCCTACCAATGGGATTTATACCCGATCATCCAATCGTAATTTTTCAAAAATGCATGACACTTCAATATCCATTCCTGTGATTCTTGACCTTTATTCTCCGGAGATTCCTAACTTCCCTTCTTCGAGCAATGATTAGGCTGCGGTACCCTTAACACAATTGTCTCATGAGATCGGCCTCTAAATTTAGGTCCGGCTCCAATTGTTCAGGGAATATCACGATGGAGCACCTAAAATAATATTGGAATAGTTCCCTATTGAGTACATTCATGCCGGGTAACCGAATTCCACGACCCGAGGTTGCAAGGCCCCAAGTATTCGCTGGATTTTCGAAGCCCAAATGTCCCTAAGACCCTAGAATTTATCTTTGGTCCGTAACTAACCAATTTACCCAATTCACCCTTTGTGAAATTGTAGCTCGATACCCAAGGCATGTCTGCCCAAATATGACATGTTTGCCAGACTATGCATGTAAAATCCTTTGTTATCGTAATTGTTCTTTGTCGTTTATTTTTCCTCTGTCGAGGCTTAAAGCTCCCGACTACCCTTCCTTAGGTATTCCAATTCCTTTCCTTTCCAAGTGCAATTTCCTTTTAGGAACACTAGCCCGATATCTCGGTAATCTAGGTCCTTATCATTTCCTTGATTTTTCCTCAAAGAATTTTCGTTCAGTTAAACACAAATACCAAAAACAAAACTCCGAAAACTTATCCAAGTTTGTCGGAAATTTCTGCTGTTCTTAAATCCTTTTCCAACAAAATCCTTTTCCGATGAAATTCGTTTTAAAACGTCACGAAAATCATTTTCCCCTTAAATCCTTTATTTTTATTTTTGAAAATCTGTTAATTCTTTTTAAAATCATTTCTAACACATTCATTTTTCTCATGTAAAAAGATCGTTTTTCCTCATACTGTCGTTAAGTAAGCAAAAACCCCTATTTCTTGAAAAATTATTTATTATCAATCTTAAAACAATTTTTAAAATACATTTTCTTAAAATTAAGATTTTATTTCCATTTTTCCCGACGTTTTCGAAACAAGTGCGAAAGTGAAATTTTTTCACGGTTACGTACGCGCGATTGCTCATTAACTTATTCTTTTATTAAAATTCATTAAATATTATTATTTTTAACTTAAAAGTTAAATCCACCAATTTTCAAAAACGTAATGTTTCCCTTAAATTTTCTTAACGTTTTACCCTTAATTTTCAATAAGCACTGATCGGTGTCAGGCTTCTAGCCAATCATAAAAATCAACAAAAATTTTCATACAACACAATTTATCACATGCTTTCACAACCAACAATAAATTCACACATCGCAATTTATAGCATGCTTTCACGGATAAATCATGCATCACAGAATATTACGCAATAATTTTAAAACAAACACCACAAACTCTAACCATTAATTATAGACACACCAAACAATTTATACACATAGTTATCAAAGCTCCTCAGGCAAACTCCCCTTACCTTTGAAGATTCGAGTTCTGATTCAACGAAGTCTCGGTTTTCAAATCCGGATTCCTCCACGAACTCCGAACAACAACTACTAACACAGTCCTTCACAAAACAACACATAACTAATTAAACTTTGAAAAAAATCTATTATTTCATATGGATATGGTTTCTGCCCAAGATAAGAAAATAGGTTCAAGGTTTCAAAATTCTACATACTCTTAGATCTATAACCGTAGAGTAGTGTAGAGTTAAGACAAGTTATCATAAGTTGAAAAATGAAACAAAATCTTTCAACTCCTCAAGAAAATAATTTCGGCCATGAATAAAATAATGGCTTAGAGATTTGATTTTGATTCAAAAATCATGGACTCAACATATATATGAATTATAAGATTGAATCAAACAAGACTAGTTAACAAAATGAACAAAGTCCTCCCCCACTAGAAACTAGGGTTCGGCCTTGACAAAATAAAAGGGCACAACTTTTTGTTTGATGTATCCTCTTGGATATTAAATATAGAGAGGATAATAAGATCATAGAAATTGGTTTCACTTTAAAAGGATTTTTCTATGATTTTCTATAAATTTTCAAAGTTTCTAGATCTAGGAATTGAAAAATATGATCAAGACTTCAAATCACAAAAATCAATGATGAACATGATGATTATTGAGTGAGAGAAGCATGGTATACCTATTGGATGAAGAATATGAAGATGGCCTTTTATAGAAGTGAAAATGGCAAAGCTTGATGGAGAATATGAAGATGGCCTTTTATAGAAGTGAAAATGGGACTCTTGGCTGCCTAGGGTCGTGGCCTTTGAGGGGTAAAAGGGTTCAACAAACAAAATTTCAAGGACAAAGTAGTAATCTCACAAAATGGCATTTTTGTGGTATTATGACAACATAAGGACAAAATGGTCATTTCCCAAAAAACAATCATGACCAACATGTGGTGAGAAATGAGTGAGGATGTGGATGATCTGTGTCCACAAATTGTGGGGCAAACTTATCATTTTTATGAAATTTCAAGGATAAAATCGTCCAAAGGCAAAACGGTTTTTACACTAGTTTAAAGAAATATCTAGATATTTTGAAATTTAATCATGACAAAGGTGAGTCATAAGTGGTGACTCACCCTACTCACCACAACCATGTGACATGTGTCCCTCGGTGGCCCGGTGTCCGGTTCAGTCTACGCAGTTCCGTTTCCGACTCCGTTATTCTCCCGATTTAGGTTTTCCGCCCGAATCGAGTATAATAACATATTTATTTTGAAAATTTTAAAAATAATCTATATCATTGGAAATGATACATAAACGCTATCCATTTCGTTCCCGGGTCAAAATTAGGTTTTCTGATCAGTAAAATCTTACTGTCAGTGAAAACGCAGATCGGGTTCCGTCTGAATTTTCAACCAAAAATTTCACCGTATACTTATAAAAATAAGTATGATATGAATATGACTTTGTTTTTCCCAAAATCATTTTCTAAGTTTCAGATAAAAAAAATATAAACAAATGTTTGTTTATCGATACAGAAAATAGCAGAAACAGCAGAAATCGGGGTGTTACACTATGGATCGGACCTGGCGGTGGCACGACGGAGCTTATTCTACACGGTGGTCTATGAACTGGTAGCACGTCAGTGGATCTGGAAGCAACGCTAGGCGGAGCAATGCGGAGGAGCACGATTTGAAGGCGTTTTGTGGCGGAGCTCGCGACTGAGACAATGGCGGCGTAGAGGGCAACGAGGCACGACTTTTGTGAACGACAAGGACTTGGGATGTGCGGTTCTGGAATCCGAGAGGCGGCGATATGGCCAACGCCCTTAAACAGGGGTGGCGAGACGCGGTTTGCAATGGAGCGACGGTGGTGTCGCGGCTCCTTCAAAACTAATGCCTCGCCTTTCCTTCCTTCGACTAAAACTGTTGTACCTTGTTTAGTTATTAAAAAAATAAACAAATAGGTTCCAAATACGATGTACCAAATACGTAGTCTGATATTGTTAAAATACACAAACAATGGTTCAAATATAGGGAAATACAAATATTATACTTAGTTGACTATGTTTGCTTTTATGTGTCAAATTAATGAAAACATCCTTTTGACTGACCAAAATGGAACAAAGTTGCACCAGTAAAAGTGCTAGTGCAACTTTGACTAAACCCCAAGTTAGTGGCGTTGTATTGGAACTTCATGGTCACCTTATACTTCAAGGAGAGACTTGGATTCATCATTCATAAAACTTGCTAATGACAAAATCTATCATATTTGTGGTCCAAAAAGGATTGAGGTAGTAATGACTGACCCGGTCTAAACTTTTTATAAAAAATAAATGAGTAAATAGTCAAAATGGTCCCTAAAACTGTGAGGTCGTGTCAAGTTGGTCCCTCAAATTAACGAAATTTCAAAAAGGTTCCTGAAACTGTCAATCGTTGATCAAGTTAGTCCCTCCGTTAGTTGGTGTAACATCCTAAAATTTAATGTAATTTAATATAGTCTTTTTAATAAAAATATTAAGTGATTATAATGTTTAGTATAGAAAATTGGTAGTATAAGAATTTATTATAATTGTTTAATAAAAAATGACGCCACGTATAGCAATAGATTTCTCTAGGAAATGAATATAATAATAATAATAAAACAAAATCATTAAAAGGGAACCATATTCTAATACATATCACGGCTAATTTCAAGCCACGACGTCAGGGCAGTGTGATGGGTTTGGTTTCCAATTGTTATACATGAATTAAGGGAGGGGGGACGACATTAATTGATATGGGAAGGAATAAGAATTATATTTTAATAGATAGGTAACCTTGTTTTTGGAAGATAACGAGAGAAGAAGTTTAGCGCCGCACAACAATCTTTTCGTTTGTTCTCTTGAAAAGAAAATATACTGCGAGAGAGAGGTTGTCATCGAATTTGCAACGCGAAGCGTAGAATCATAAACATCAAAGAAAGTCAGTGTAGAAAAGAAGGGTCGGTGGTGAAGCGCTTGGATTTATCTTACATAATTTTAAGATCTCTCCGGAGGTCTACGTAAAGTAAGTAAACATCTATTTTCTTAAACTTTCATGGTATAGAATTTTAAATGGTTTGATTATAAAATTAAGAGTAATTATTTGGGGTTTTGTCTTCAAAATAAAATTGATTAAATTGACTTTTTGGATATGAAACACATTCTTGGTATTTGTATTGGTTGATTGATATGCTTGTTGATGTATATTATCCCTTGTGTTTATGATTTCTATATTGTACTCGTTTACGTGATAACATGATATTTGTTCAATTGATATTTATGAGTTGATTATATGATGAGGTGGGATTATAGTGGTTATATGCTTAGAAAAGTCTGTCAATTGTGATTGATGGTTTTATGCTTCAGAATATGGATGAATGAGTATATGCTTGATGTGTGGAATTTGTTGATATGCCGCCTAAGAATGGGGCATTGGCTTGTAACATCGCCATTTAATGGGATGTCGAAAAATAAGATATGGGGCAAGGAATCCATTTTATGAACGAGGCTCTTGGGTCACCGTTAATGGGAGGCAAGGAACCAATTTAATTACAAGATTCTCGGGTCACCATAGGGGCAAGGAGTCAATTCTAAAATGGGATTCCCGAGTCACCATGGGGGCAAGGAATCAACTCTAGAACGAGGTTCTCGGGTCACCATAAAGAGGGTGGCAAGGAATCAATTCTAGAACGAGGTTCCCGAGTCACCATCGGGGCAATGAATCAATTCTAGGATGAGGTTCTCGGGTCACCATAAAGAGGGTGGAAAGGAATCAATTCTAGAACGAGGTTCCCGAGTCACCGCAGACAAGAGGCAAGGAACCAATTTAATGAGGTTCTCGAGTCACCGAATTGGGCAAGAAACCAACACAGAGTGGGGTTTCCGAGGCACTTGAGGATTGTGTTATTGTGTGATGTGTGATTACTTTGTTTAATTAATATATGATATTTGATTATGTTGTCGTTATATGATTGTTGTAATTAAATGTACTTTTTTTAATGAACATTATTTTAGAAAAGTAGCGGGTACCATGATTGTTTTTCCGGTTACCGTGCCAGCTGAAAGCAACATCTTTTCGAAAACCTTTTAGAACTGTGTTTACTTACTGGGATTATAAATCTCATTAGTGGTGCTGTCTTTCAGAGTATACAGGTGTTGAGATAGATGATGCAGCGTCTTGAGAAAGTCTTGAAGATATCAGGTCAAGTTTATTTTTATTTATTTATTTCTTTTGGGTTTATTAGACGTCTGTGCTTTGAGGCAAAAACAATTGTAAAGAGCTATGTGGTTTTCATTAATTAATATTTACGAGACTTTATTTTATTTGGATATAATGGTTTATTTAACACTATTACTTTATTTAATTATTTTGAATATACGAGAATATTTTACACTAATTTTTTTTTATTGTGAAAAATCTTTGACTCGATTATTTAATTTAAATATTATAAAGGTTTTTATAGAAAATTAATTTGGGCTACTAATGTAACGAAGGGCGTTACATTTATGGTATCAGAGCAGTTCGATTCTAAATCGATTGTGGTAGTGGGACTTTTTTCAAAAACAAAGCATGGGCGCATAGGTCTGATGTTAAAGTTATAAAAACTGTATCATATTCTTTTAGATGTTGGGCCTGGTCAACCCAATATTTGATTGGTGATGTACAGATTTATAACGACTAACATGCAAGGGTACGGGTTTTGTTAGTGAAAAAAAAATAATTTTTTTTTATTTGTTGTGTGTGAGAAACTTTAGAGTTGACTAGTGCTTGAATTTTTTTTTTTTTTGGTGTTGTTTTCCTCCACTTCTTGTTTATATTGTTCTCTGGTGTACAAGGCTTGTTCTATGCTGTTAATTTTAATTAATTATTGATTGTGATTGAACTTACCTGAAATTGTTTGTTGTACTGAAAATTATTTTGATGATCATAACTCATGTAGACATACTGTGCATAATAAATTTTTTTTTGTTAGCTATTTATTTAGTTATTATTTTTATGAGTGTTAAGATGTTGAAATTTCGGGGACGAAATTTCTTGAAGGAGGAGAGAAATGTAACATCCTAAAATTTAATGTAATTTAATATAGTCTTTTTAATAAAAATATTAAGTGATTATAATGTTTAGTATAGAAAATTGGTAGTATAAGAATTTATTATAATTGTTTAAAAAAAAAATGAAGCCACGTATAGCTATAGATTTCTCTAGGAAATCAATATAATAATAATAATAATAATAATAATAATAATAATAATAATAATAATAAAACAAAATCATTAAAAGGGAACCATATTCTAATACATATCACGGCTAATTTCAAGCCACAACGTCAGGGCAGTGTGATAGGTTTGGTTTCCAATTGTTATACATGAATTAAGGGAGGGGGGACGACATTAATTGATATGGGAAGGAATAAGAATTATATTTTAATAGATAGGTAACCTTGTTTTTGGAAGATAACAAGAGAAGAAGTTTAGCGCCGCACAACAATCTTTTAGTTTGTTCTCTTAAAAAGAAAATATACTGCGAGAGAGAGGTTGTCATCGAATTTGCAACGCGAAACGTAGAATCATAAACATCAAAGAAAGTCAGTGTAGAAAAGAAGGGTCGGTGGTGAAGCGCTTGGATTTATCTTACATAATTTTAAGATCTCTCCGGAGGTCTACGTAAAGTAAGTAAACATCTATTTTCTTAAACTTTCATGGTATAGAATTTTAAATGGTTTGATTATAAAATTAAGAGTAATTATTTGGGGTTTTGTCTTCAAAATAAAATTGATTAAATTGACTTTTTGGATATGAAACACATTCTTGGTATTTGTATTGGTTGATTGATATGCTTGTTGATGTATATTATCCCTTGTGTTTATGATTTCTATATTGTACTCGTTTACGTGATAACATGATATTTGTTCAATTGATATTTATGAGTTGATTATATGATGAGGTGGGATTATAGTGGTTATATACTTTGAAAAGTCTGTCAATTGTGATTGATGGTTTTATGCTTCAGAATATGGATGAATGAGTATATGCTTGATGTGTGGAATTTGTTGATATGCCGCCTAAGAATGGGGCATTGGCTTGTAACATCGCCATTTTATGGGATGTCGAAAAATAAGATATGGGGCAAGGAATCCATTTTATGAACGAGGCTCTCGGGTCACCGTTAATGGGAGGCAAGGAACCAATTTAATTACGAGGTTCTCGGGTCACCATAGGGGCAAGGAGTCAATTCTAAAATGGGATTCCCGAGTCACCATGGGGGCAAGGAATCAACTCTAGAACGAGGTTCTCGGGTCACCATAAAGAGGGTGGCAAGGAATCAATTCTAGAACGAGGTTCCCGAGTCACCATCGGGGCATGGAATCAATTCTAGGATGAGGTTCTCGGGTCACCATAAAGAGGGTGGAAAGGAATCAATTCTAGAATGAGGTTCCCGAGTCACCGCAGACAAGAGGCAAGGAACCAATTTAATGAGGTTCTCGAGTCACCGAATTGGGCAAGAAACCAACACAGAGTGGGGTTTCCGAGCCACTTGAGGATTGTGTTATTGTGTGATGTGTGATTACTTTGTTTAATTAATATATGATATTTGATTATGTTGTCGTTATATGATTGTTGTAATTAAATGTACTTTTTTTAATGAACATTATTTTAGAAAAGTAGCGGGTACCATGATTGTTTTTCCGGTTACCGTGCCGGCTGAAAGCAACATCTTTTCGAAAACCTTTTAGAACTGTGTTTATTTACTGGGATTATAAATCTCATTAGTGGTGTTGTCTTTCAGAGTATACAGGTGTTGAGATAGATGATGCAGCATCTTGAGAAAGTCTTGAAGATATCAGGTCAAGTTTATTTTTATTTATTTATTTCTTTTGGGTTTATTAGACGTCCGTGCTTTGAGGCAAAAACAATTGTAAAGAGCTATGTGGTTTTCATTAATTAATATTTACGAGACTTTATTTTATTTGGATATAATGGTTTATTTAACACTATTCATTTATTTAATTATTTTGAATATACGAGAATATTTTACACTAATTTTTTTTATTGTGAAAAATCTTTGACTCGATTATTTAATTTAAATATTATAAAGGTTTTTATAGAAAATTAATTTGGGCTACTGATGTAACGAATGGCGTTACAGTTAGGGTTCGTTGACTCCGTTAACGGCGCTTATGTGGCACGTTACACGCATATTTAATGGGCCAAATTGACACTCAATATTTTTTCAAAAACCCTAACTTCATCTACTTCTTCTACCCCAACGTCTATCCAACTACTGAAATAGGTCGTTCACTAGCCTTTATGTATGCTGTGGTGATCAGTGTCCCTGACTGTAAAATAATGCATTCAAGCACAAGTGCAAATCAACCTTGGTAACAAAACAAGCATACATGATCCACTAAATGGTAATAGCAACCCAGTTGAGAAAGGGGAAGCTGTTTCTTAGAGAAAAAGGTAAAAGTAAAACAAATAGTTGTCTATGACAAGAGATCATCTTTTCTCAATACTTGGTAGACAGGAAAGGGCATTGCACATTAATACCAATTGAGAAATAGACAGGAATGAGAAAAGGGGAAAATAATTAGGACACTAAGAATTTTGCACAATTCTAGTTAGAGTATTGGAAAATCTGTAAGACCGGAAGAATTTCCCATCCCTTCTGCAGAGCTTCTACATGCAGTGGAAACGAGAGTGCTCACTACCAAGATGCATTCTATCAGTTATTATCTAGACTACAAGTCAAATAAAAATGCAACAAAACCAGCTTTGACAAGATCCGTGTTGAAGAAAATGGAGTTTTGGGAAAAACCTATAGGGGAAACTATCATGAAGCAGAATGAACAATTGCTCAATTCTAGCACGCCTCTCTTCACTGCCATCTTTGACTGGACTACGATGCTTCCTTCCTCCAGGACTTGGACTTCGAGTACGACTCCTTCCTCTCCGGTGTCCAGGGCTCATGGTCCTGTTTTTCCTACTACGAGTCTCAACATAGTCCCTGTCATCATATCTTCTATGACCACGATGGGAGCGGCCGTCGTGGCTCCGATGTCTATAAGGACTCCTGCTCCTGCTTCGGTTGTGCCTGCTGCGGTGATGACTCCCAAACAATTGCCGCCTCAAATCCCTGAACAAAACAGTTACAAATTAAACCTTTTTCTATTGGATGCATAGATGACGCCGTAGTTGGATAGACGTTGGGGGAGAAGAAGAAGATGAAGTTAGGGTTTTTGAAAAAATATTGAGTGTCAATTTGGTCCCTGTATCAATTTGGTCCCTCAAATATGCGTGTAACGTGCCACATAAGCGCTGTTAACGGAGTCAACGAACCCTAACTAACGGAGGGACTAACTTGATCAACGCTTGACAGTTTCAGGGACCTTTTAGAGATTTCGTTAATTTGAGGAACTAACTTAATACGACCTCACAGTTTCAAGAACTATTTTGATTATTTACTCAAAAAGAAACTGACCCATTTTAGCGTTCATTAACATTTGAGTAAAGGAGGGAAAAGGGTATTTGGAAAAAAATAAGGAATAAAAAAAGAGTGTATCAGTCGGCACGAGAACCGTTAGACAGTTAGAACTTAGAACACAGGTATAACGTCACCATCCATCACTTGTCATTTGACGCATTGATCATGGCTGATGTTTCAGAAGGAACATGAATGATTCTGATTGTAATCAGAGATTCAGAGTTATGAGGTGAAAACAAAGGTTAATTGGTCAATTATCGGATAATTTTGTGCCATTTAATACTTCCAAGATAATTAATTAATAGGATAACTCTATCCTCTCTAGTAAGCACTCATGTCAAAATGAAAATGTAGGTAATCCATGGTAAGAGATTTTTTTTTTTTATTAAATTATACTATGTTTTGTGAGTCACTGTTTTTTTATATTTTAATAAAAAATTTATTAATTTTTGTTAAAAAAATTAAAATTTTTATTAATGTTTTCAATATTATAACTGATATGACGCAAATTTAAAAATATAAATAAAAACTTTCTTTTTATGTGGAACTAGGCATGGCTAAAATAATGAAGGGTGATACAAGTTTTGGGACGGATTTTGGGGGGACAATTATTTTCTCTATGGTTGTGCATGTGGGATGAGTTTTTTCGTGTACAAAACTTGATGCATAATTCCATAGCTATATTATGTGTTGTTTTCTAGTGATAATAAGATATGTATAATAGTTGTTACACATGTTATATTTTTATTGATGAGCTGTTATACATATCCTATTACCATTAAAAAATATTACATCCGGATTCAATTATAAGTAAAAAAGTATCTATATTTTGTGGACTCAAATATAAGCAAAAGTAAACCAATTAAACTATATTTAACGTCGGTGTTCTAAAAGTCAAGACAATCAATCAATCCAACCAATTCTCCTTTTACTTTTCCAAGAGTATTGCACACTCCCGAGACAATTAAAGGGTAGTTTAGCAATTGTAACTCACTTTTTTTATATATAAATCAAGATAATTAAACTAAATTAACCAACTTTCTTAATAAATTTTTACTTATAATTGAGTACGGAGGTAGTAGTACCTAATGTACATATAAAGTTATATCTATGTCTTAACCTTTTTTCATACCTACATACTTCCTCCGTTCTTTTTCTATGGTAATTTTAGCTATTTGTTTTTTTCAAAACAATCGATCTTTTATAAACCCAAGATATATTTGACAATTTTTTTCCATATACACCCTTATCATATAATTAAATTGAAATGCCTTGAAAATACACTAAACCTTCCCTATATAAATTTAATCATAAATATTGCATGTTCCAAAACAAAAGTGACACATATCAATACATCATGCATTTGACCAAATAAAATGTACACCTTGTTAATGGAGTGTGGAGGAAATATTATTAGAATTTATAAATAATTAATGATACTATAAATAAGGATATTTTGATATAAATATAAGCAAATTAATAATTTTTTAATCTGAATGTAAAAATATTAAATTATCATAAGAAAAATAAACGAATGGAGTATCAAATGAGGTGAGGGTGGGCGTCAGAATATTTATGTCGGCAGGTATTCTTTCCCATAGGTATCAGTGCTGCTTATTATATTTCTTGTCTTACGTAAACTTGGTTAAGATCAAATTAACAAAGCAAGCATTCAAAACTTTGTGAAATATTCTCTCCAATCCGAAATATAATAAATAAAATCCTAAAACACACATATCAAAAAAATATATTGGAATGAGTTAATTATAATTAATATTTATATAAATTTTTAAAAACACCCTTTTTAATTTTAATTAATATTCTAATGACCTATAATTAATTATAGTAATTAATAAGGATAATATTGAAAATTAACATTTAATAAGTATGAAAATTGTTATGGTAGCAATTTTTATATTAACATTATTCATGGTAGCAATTGCAAGAAGCAAACTCGTATAGTCGTATATTACTGTATTTCTAGCATAAATATATGTGAGCCAAAACAAATCATTTGAATGATGATCAAGCATCCAAAAGCATTAAGCATAGCAATTACTGCTAAACAAAGAAAATTGTTCATAGAATAATTGAATTAAAGTTAAAACATCATCACAATCAAATTACATCTTCCTCCTAGCTAAAAGGGGTTTAGTTACACATGCTTAAAGACTTAAAAATAAAGAAAAAAGAGAAAGGGATACAATGTCTGAAGAAGAAGAAAATAATAACTCTATTTTTTTATATATAAAAAAACTAAATTAATGAATAAGGACAAACATCATTAAAATGCTACGTACCTACCCATATCACAAATAATAGATAATCAAGCATATTATTATTAATTAGTTCATAGAATTGAATTATTAAAAAGAAAAAATTTTGCTGGCAATGGGCTAAATCAGACCCAATTGCTCACGTCTTACAAGGACGATCGTCTAGTGTCTATTATTCCATTGACGTATATACCACTCTCGAGAGCCAAATATTGCTAAACTTTTATAATCTGGATAGCGAAAACATTTAATTGTGTGATGAACATGTGAGGGAACATTGTGTAGAAAACTGGGATGTCCATCAATAATAAATGGAGTTACGAATAATATGGGCGTGTCGTTGAAAATGGTGTGGTGCAAATCAAGATCTTCTGTTCCATTTTTTTATCACATTTTCTATGTCCTATCAATCATAATTTATCATTTAATAAAATAAAATTATACTGTAATAACTCATTAACACTTTTGTATAATCTTAACATTTGATCGGTAGGGGACATCGAGACACCACTTTCTGAAATAAAAGATTTGTATCCCTACAAAACGGGGATAGAGTCGAAGTCGGTGACTACTCGTATTAATGTAAGTAAATGCAAGTGGTTGAAACAGGACGGTAAGTGTATGTTTGCTTCGAACTTTTTTCATGGGATGCTTTCGATTCGTTGGAGGAATGGATGATGGGTCAGTGAACGTGAATTTTATAGGTTTTATTAATCACCTAAAGGCCACAAACAGATATTACTAGACGATGTCATCAGAGACTCAGAAGGTCGATAAATATTCCAAGTTTCAGTGATCATGAGCACTTGTCATCGAATGTGAGGCTTCTCAATTCTCATGTGACTCTGGAATCTCTAGACTGGGGGAAAAAATAGATAGAAGGGAATGAAAATTAAGTATATATATGAAAAAATGGTGATGGTTATTTTAACAAAAATAAAAGTAATTATGCATATTTTTTTTAAAAAAAAATGTATTTTTAAAAGTTTTAATAATTGGGTTAAATATTTTTTTAAGGGTTACATATGTTTTTCTAATCCCTTTAAAATCGATAATTTTTAATCTCTACATTTAAAAAAAAGTAATGTACTTTTAGTTTGTCACCAAGGATTAAAATACACAATTTTTATATTTTTAGAGATTAAAAATGAATAAAATTTTTATTAGGACCGGAATTACAATTTATTAATTTTATAAGGATATAAAACATACCTATCCCTTAATAATTATATGATGGTAAAAATATATTTACTATATATAAGTTTATATACTAGTAATTTAATTTAAATATCTAAACTGATTGCGTAGGCGCGCGTGTATATATATATATATATATATATATATATATATATATATATATATATATATATATATATATATTATAAGGGAGGCTCCAACTAATATATATATATATATATTTACAGATCAAGTCAGGATTTTAATTTATGATTTCTTGTAAATTGTTCTAAATTTTCACCATTAGCCTAATCATGATTTAGTCCAGGATGGAACCCAGGATATCCCCAAAGCCGATAGTTGTAGGACTAATCTCCTGAGGATGTAGATTATCAGTTAAGGGGCAACTCCTCTATCCACAGATGCAGCTCTATTCCTATCACCAGAATTCAAACCCTGAACATATGGTTAAATGGCTCAAGCTACTAGCCGGTGTCTCATGATTTAAATAAAAACTTCTAGAATTTTGTTGAAATCTGCCCTAAGCACGTATTAACAAAGTGCAAATCCTTATTATAAAAGTTGTGTTTTTTCTTAAATTCTCATGAGTAGGATAAAATGATTACTCGTTAATTATTGCAGCAAATCTTTGACGACTGCTTTAACTTTATAGTTTATAGTGGCCGTGACACCAAATAGTTTTTGTAATTCGTTGAAAGTTACTTTAGGAAAGGTGATCAAATGAAGTGCTTGATTAAATAATGAAATCCCTCATTAAACTACACTTCCCCTCTGGTAGAAACGCCAAAAGATAATTTGCACATCTTTTATAACTAAAAATAACTACTCTTATTAGAAAGGGGCTGATTTAAAGAGGCTTGGCCCTTGCTAGACAAGAAGTTGGCAATTTAAAAAAAAAAAAAAAGGAGTTCATAACATTTAGGTACCATCCATCCATGTGTGATTAATGAATTATCTTTTAGATTAGACCTGTTGAAACAAATATATAAAAGTCTAGCGCTATATGCCCTTTGTGCATCATGTGTGATTCATTACATTTTATATTTGGATAATATTAACGAGTAGGATATTGGTCAATGAATCAAAACAAAAAAGTTTACATGAATGGTGTATTTAATATATTGGAAAGTATTATATTTAGTTTGACAATATGAATTCTCCTTTTATGATTTTTTTAATCAATATCTTTATGTCGCTCGTTACCAACATCTTTTATATTTTCATATTATAAGGCCTAAAGAAACAAGTACAAAGGTCTAGCTAGCCTCACAGTTTGATTAATATTGTCGTTAGCTGCTGACTCTTGTTGATGGTTAATTAACCTTTTTTCTTTTATGGGGAATACGGGGCAATAATTTGTCATGTGGATGGTGGAGGGAATCATTTTCAGTCATTGGGAAAGACCCTTGGTGTCTAGTTCCGGAGAAACATTTAGCTATTGTCCCGATATTGTTAATCTCTTCTCTTTACTAAGCTTTTCGAGTGATGGAATCTCTAAATTCTAATAATCTTGAGAAAAGCAGCTCCCTGAACTTGGTTTGCATAGGATTTTGACGAAGTTCATTGTTGCTTGCACTCATGCACCTCAGCACCTTTGCGGCGGGGAGTTTGGAAAGAAAGATTGCCTGGTTATTGAATTGGAGTTTAAGAATATACTCCCTCTTCTCAATATTATATTATAAGAAAAAAAAATCTCAAATCTTTTGATTCAATATATAAGCAAATTTTGTTTTTCAATGACTCATTTAATGACATTATTCCTAAAATATCCTTCATTTAATATAAATTTTGTTTTTCAATGACTCATTTTATTCCCAACAACACAAGCAACTTCTCATTACCATAAAGGGTAATTTAGGTAAAAAAAACCTAACTTTTTAACCAAATTAAATGAGATTAACTAACTACCTTAATATGTGTATTGTACTAATTTTTTTGCTTATAAAATGGACCAAAGGGAGTATATAGTTTTTGTTTTGTGTCATGCTAACGAGTGTCCTTAGGACACTATTTAAGGAACTAACAAAAGAAACTTTACATTGGGAATTGGTGTATTTAACATTTAAAAAAGTGAAATGCTTGGTTTTTCAATGAAAACTTATTTTTCTTGATTCCTTAAAGAATGTTCTAACGGCACTCGTTAGCATGACCGTTGTTTTTAAGGTGAGGTTGTGTTTAAGGTGAAGAAGTCAGAATATATGATAATCTTAAATTTTTTGGTGAATTAAAATTAAAATTTATTTATTAAGTTGAGAATAATGCATACATTTTATCTAAGTATGAATTCACTTCTTTTTTATTCTCCAGAATTTAAAACCTACTCGCCCGGGATTGGATAGAGGCATTAGTAGATGCTATGAGCAAATGGCAAAGTTGAAGTTAAAGGAATCCAGGTTTGTAATAAATATATAATGTAATTTAAAATTCAGTTTGTGACTTTGTGTGTCTATATATAATGTATATCCAATTTCTTCTTAAATATTCGAGTATTTTTTTCTCATTATTTTTTTATGCAAAAACTGGTGTCAACCAATTAGGGGTTATCTGTTTATGATTTATTGTGATTTTTACATATTAATAAGTCATAATTTATAATTTATTGTGAAGAAGAAGAAAAGGAAGAAAAAAACTCCAATTGAATTCTCAATATATAATACTTATTTGGGCTTGGACAACCTTCGGAAGCAAATATGGAGTTTGAGAGCTAATAACCTTTCGTGGGCCATCAATATTGGGCTAAGGTACAAAGTTTGTCAAGATCTCTGTTTCCACACAATGCTTGGGATACGGTGTCGGTGAATACACAATTAAAATGGTAAAACATTTTTTGTTATAACTGATGACTTAGTGTGTGTTTGGATAAACTTTTGACAAACGTAATTTTGAGAAGAATTGATTTTGTAGAATTGATTTTGGTTAAAAGTGAGTTGACAGTGAAGTGATTTATGTTTGGATGACTTCATGGAAAAAGTGTTTTTTATCAATTCTTGTTGTTTGGATAGTTTGGATCAAAATTGCTTTTGGGTGTGTAATTACCAAAATGGGTTTTAACTAGATTTCATTGTCATTTTATATATATATATATATATATATATATATATATATATATATATATATATACCAACAAGTAGGATAAATATATTAAGATGATTATTTTCTTTTATGTTACATTATGAAACTAAAAATAATTATACACATGTTATTTATCTTTTGAAGTAAAATGTATATGGTAGTATCATGCTTGTTGAGGTACTTGAGATTTATTCATCATTGTCAACAAAAATCATAAACAAAGCATTCAGGTAATCTTGCATCCACCAGAACAGAACAAACATCAGAAGAGTTGTTTAGTTGTTTAAGAGTTTTTCTTGGTGTTCGTCTGCCAGCGCTGGGCGCCCCTGGCCTGGGCTGGGGGCCAAACGCTGCTCTCTGTCTTCTGCTGTTGAATCATTGGCGCTGGGCGCCCCTTTCCATTCAACATGCATGTTGGCGCCCATTACCGATCTTTGGGCCACGGCCATGTTTCATTTCTTGTGGCTGGGCGCCAATCTTCCTGTAGGAAAGCTAGGTGTGTCAATGCCAGTAGTTGGAGGGGAAGACAGGTACAGAACTGGACAGAATAGCTATAGACTTCTGAATAGTGGATAAAAATTAACATATAGCTATAGAGTAGTTCACAAGCAGCTAATGATCTGGACAGAAACTGAGGTTCAGAAGAACTTAGTTGTTTATTTGACAAGAGAAATGGTCAAATAACATCTTGCATACACCAGAACAGAACAAACATCAGAAGATTGGCGCCCAGCGCCAGCAGCTGCAGATGCATGCAGCTAACGAAGGGCAAAAGGAAGGGCAATAGGAGAATATCCATCTTGAATCGAGTTCCTAAAGACCCAGAATACCCACAGAATCGCGTTCCCTAAACTCAGAAGCTAGGATGGGCAACTTCAAACATTCACGATTTTGGGGGATGAGAAATCGCGTTCGTGTGTTTTGCCAAACATGCAGATCTGGAGGAGGAATCGCGGCCGAACCCATGGAATCGCGTTTGAGGGTATGCGGACGCCGAACCAAACACGCACTTAACCTGATTCTGGATTACTTACAGTGGCCTGATTAGAACGCAAGCCTCTTTCTAAAAAATGTGTTTATTCATATTTTCAATGAGACAACTATTGTATTTATCGTTAATTTTAGATATATTTTGAGTATCATTTACCTTGAGAATTGTACTGGCCGAGGTTATTAACCCGGCCACCGAGCCCAAGTACCCGGCCCGGTCCAGAAATTATAAAAGGGGCAGTACCCCTCATAAGAAGAGGACACTTTTCACTAAACACCGGTGACTCTCCCTTAAGCGTGTTAGAGGAACTAGTGTCGACCAAGAGACTATCAAACAGTCCTTGCTCCCTAGTACTCGTCCGATACAAAATTAAGGGATCGAGATCACCGCCCCGCCAAGGGATGAACCTAGAACTACGTCTGGCTTTGATTCCCACTGTGATACGTAGGACCGGAATCACTGAATTCTGTCAAGCCCAAATCATAAAATAACCCCCTTGGTTTCACGTTCTATGGCGAGATTCTGACAAAACGGATCTTGGCAGGAACATTTGGCGCCGTCTGTGGGAATCGAAGCAAAACTTTCCCATACCACAAATCATGGTGAATACAGGAAGATGGAAGAAAGACCGGGAGAGAGAAAATGGGGAAGGTGGCCAACCTCAACCAAAACCGCCTGATGGTGTAGGGGGAGGGGCTGGCGTGAGAGTATCTTTTAGAGGCAAACTGATGGGTGCGAAAGAGCCTCTTCCAAGGACGCAAAAGGTCAACTTGTTGGCTAATAAGATGTTTAAGGTTCAATGGGATGAGGGGGATCGGTTGAAACCAAGATGCTACATCAAAGGGGAAATCTTGGAGGAATTATGGAAGCCATGGAAGGATGCAGTGTTCGTGACTCTACTTGGTAAGAGTATTGGGTTTCTAGCAATGAGGGATAGATTGAAGGCAGCATGGAGGCCAATTGGAGACATGGATATGGTGTGTTCCATCCAAATATCTCGGATATGAGATACTCGGCTGAACGAGGATTAGTGGGGTGTTTTTGGATTGTGCTTGACAGAATGTGGATTCTGCTCCTACGTATCCAAAAGGGAATCAAAGCAAACGTAGTTCTGAATGAGGGGTAAGCCCCCTATTTATAGTGATATCTCAGGATCAAGCTCCGAAATAAGCGGAGGAATATTTGGATCAGATCGCGATCATGGGGAGAGATATCCGGAGCCTGATTATCCGGAGTGACATTATGGCTAGCGAGATATTCGGCCCAGTAAGCTGCGGATGGATAGCTTGGGGCCGAGGTACCTTCGTGCGTGGTCTGTCATGGAAAGGGGCCGAATAGTTATCCTCGGGTGTCAGGTGTGCTGACATGTCCTCGGCTTCGGAGGAGTTTGGGCCAAGGCCCATTCGTGGGGGTAAGCTCGGTTGGTCCAGTGTGTAGACGAGTTCTCGGTCTTACATTCTCGGCCGGTACACAAGCCCCCCGAGCTCCGAGCTTGAACAAGCGAAGGAGCTGATAAATATGAAACCGAGCTTATTCTTCGGCTATGCAGTTATCCACATTCACAGCTGTCGTTTCAATCAAGTCTTCTCTCTCTGTCAGAGGAAGCAATTATTCCCCTATTACTTCTACGGCACGCCATAGACAAGAAACCCTAGAGTTCCGCGCCCACTTAATGGGGGGAAAATCAAAAGTCGCGTCGGGAAAATCAAAAGTCGTGCCCTTTTTGGGCCCGATGGACGATGGGCTTCCAATCGCAGGCTATAAATATCTCCTCTGGCGCCAACTCCCTCCTACTTTGCTTACCCTTCTTTGCCATTCACCCTCGTCTTCCAAGTTTCTGCCATTATCTCTCTGCTTGTCATCCTCCAGGTATGCTCCATTTCTTCCTTTCCTTCGTGCTTCTAAGCCCTATTTCTGGTTACCAGATATGAGTTCATCTGTGTCTTCTGAGTCGAATACCTCGCCTCTAGTTGAGCGCGAAGTTTCCCCAATTGGGGGATCCCTTTCTGTTTCTTCTGTTCCTTCACGGGAACTGAGCGTCGGGGAGGCGGAATCGTCCTCCTCCGGGTCGTCTTCGACTGACTCAGATTCTTCCGAGTTTGATTCTCCTAGGTCTGGTTCTCCTCCTCCCAGAGTGTCCAAACCCGCCGCTCGCAAACAACGCCCTAGGGTTCCAAAAGACCCTATTCCCGATATTACCCTTCCTGGGTATACCTGGGTTAAAGGGGAGGTTGGGACCTTTTTTTCCGACTACCAAACTCCCGATTCAATTGTCCAGCTTCGGTCCCATATTAATATCTCGGCTCTGGAGACGAGTCCGAGTTTATTTGTTCTCCGTGCTCGGGCACCGAGTGTGTCTTTCTAAGGGCTCGTCCTTCCAAGCCCCCCTTTACATATATGTACAAAACACTTTTTGAGAAGCTGCATGTGTCTCTTCCTTTTACTGAGTTTGAGTGCGACGTTCTGAGAACCATGAACGTCGCACCTACTCAGCTTCACCCTAACAGCTGGGCTTTTATGAAAGCCTTTCAGATTCTATGTAAATACATAAGGATAGAGCCCACCACTCCAAAAATTTTGTACTTTTATCAAACCAGATTTGGCGAGAAAAAGGGATGGGTATCCCTTAATGGGTTGAACCGAAGAGGTCTTCTTAGTTTATACGCATCGTCGTATAAAGACTTCAAGGTTGGCTTCTTCCGAGTTCGCCCTTCGAGTTCTCATACCTCCCACTTTTTTGACGAGAATAAATATGCCAAGTTTCCTTTATATCGGCAATCCTCTCCCACAAAATTCGTCAAGCCGAGTATCATTCCCTGCCGGCCGAGGATAGGCGGGATATAGATGTACTAGAAAATCTTCCTCGGCCCCTCCATTGTGCACGCCTTCTGAAACTCCCCTTCTCCTCCACCCCAAGGTCCGACCTTAAAAGTAAGTGCTCGGCTTTTTAGTTTCTTAAGTATTTTCTGCATGTGTTGTTATACTAACAACTCTTTCTTTTTGACAGTCATCATGGGAAAATTCGACTTTTCAAAGCTTGTCAAGGCTGGTGTTGGTAAAGAGGGTCAGGGTCCCTCTTCAACCGAGAAGAAGCAGAAAAGACCTCCTCCCACCAAGGCTTCTGCAAAGGGGGCTTCGTCATCGGCCCCTCAAAAAAGGAAGAGGGCCGAGGTTGAAATGGTCGCCGAAGATTCTCCCCTTCCTGGCCCAAGCTCCCCTCGCCCTACTACTCAGGGGACGCAAATCGCGGGGCGAGAACAGCCACCTTCTGCCCCCCTCGAGCCAAAATGGTACAACACTACCCTGAAGGCAGGGACTTCATCTCTCTGGGGTGAAGACTTCAACCCCTCCTCCTCCTCTTTCGACTCGAGCCTCTTAAAAGCCGCTGATCTTCGGTTTATCAAGCAGCAGGGGGCCCGATCTAGCATGGAGGCCCTCTCGGTCTACTGCCTTCGTGCTGCAGCTTTGGCTCGTTTCTGTAGCCGAGAGGTGACGGAGACCGAGAGGAAGTCTCAACAATTGGAGTCTGAGTTTGCTTCTATTGAGAGGTTGAATGGGGATCTTTCCCGGATTTCCTCCGAGAACGAACGCCTAACTACCACCATTGCTGACATTAACACTCGGAACTCCGAGTTGGATTCTCGGGCAAAATCGGCCGAGGCAGGCAGAGTTCGGGTTGAAGAAGACAAGGCTCGTGCCGAGGAAAAGCTCAAAGAGGCTCAGGCTGAGATTGATCGGCTCAAGGCTGCCTTGGAGGCTGAGATCCAGGCTAAGATGCTGCTCGAGGAGGACGTAAAGGAGGCCACCAGCTGCATTGTCATCGAGCACCGGAAAGGTTTTGACAAAGCCATTGCCCAAGCTGAGGTTCTAGTTCCCGGCATCGACCTTTCGGGGGCCGATGTGAACATGGAGGTGGTGAATGGGGAACATGTTCCCATTATTCCCGAGGGGGAGGAAGAGGTGGACGTGGTGGGGGACTCTCCCGAAGGTCACATAGAGGCCGAGGAAAGTCATAGGGGGGAGTAGCTGTTATAGTTTTTTGTTTTTTGTCCATCCTTTGTACTGGGCTCATGCCCTTGTAACCTGACATTACTGAATGAATATCATTATCATTTTGCTGATTCTTTGTTGTGTTTGGCTTGTTGATCAAATCTTCGGCTAAGGCCAAAACACTCTACCGTCCAAAATGGACGGTGGTTGTTACACGAGAAGCACGTGTTTTACATTTTGCGTTGTCATGCATTAAATGCTTTGGAAACCGTAATGGGTTCATGCAATCGCTGCCTTTTGCTTAGTTTCGAGGTTTGTTTTCCCAACAAACTTTCACGCATGCTACTACCTTCCTTGCTTATAAATAGGATCCTTCTGCTGCCTCACTTGTTCATCCCTCGTCCTTTTCCATCAGCCAAGTTCGTTTCTTACTTCTCTTCCACCCGAGTAGTTCTATGCTAGCATCAGGGGTTTACGTTCCCCTCTCCCAGTTAACATCCTTTTTTGGGTTTCACATCCGCCAAAAAGGATGTAAGTGGGAGACGGGATCCAGAATTCCTCGATCCTTCAAGAAGGATGTTAACTGGGAGAATAATAATCTTCGGGAGTCGAGAAAGGGGTAGAGGCCGTCTACTCCCTGAGTTGGCCGAGCACCTCATCATCCAGCTTTCTCAGGGGGAAGTGACTACAGCCTCCCTTAAGAGAGAGTGGTGGCGCTTGATTAGGGGGATTGGGGGCCGTCCGGAGTTGCTCCTACTCTGACTGGGGGGACTATTGTCCCGCCGAGCGGCCCTTATTTTCAATTTCGGCTTTCGACTTCAGTGTTGTGAACGGTCCCTTGAATGTACTTTTCTAAGTGTCAAACTCGGCTTTATTTTTGCCTTGCGCATTGTACTCGGTTTTCTTAATAAAATAATGGCTCGTACTCGGCCTTTCCGAATTTTGTTATTTGCTCATATTCGGCTTCAATAATTTCGCGGCTTAAATTCAACGTCAATAACTTAATAACTCGGATTCGGCTAATAAGATCATGCTTAACCTTTAGATTTAACTTTATGGCTCGTACTCGGCCACCAGGCTCAAACTTGGCCTTTAGAATATAATCGGCTCGGACTCGGCCGCTAGGCTCAAACTTGACCTTTAGAAGATAATCGGCTCGAACTCGGCCGCTAGGCTCAAACTTGGCCTTTAGAATGTAATTGGCTCGGACTCGGCCATTGGCTCGTACTCGGCCACCAGGCTCAAACTTGGCCTTTAGAAGATAACCGGCTCGAACTCGGCCGTTGGCTCGTACTCGGCCACCAGGCTCAAACTTGGCCTTTAGAAGATAATCGGCTCGAACTCGGCCACTAGGCTCAAACTTGGCCTTTAGAATGTAACCGGCTCGAACTCGGCCGTTGGCTCGTACTCGGCCACCAGGCTCAAACGTGGTCTTTAGAAGATAATCGGCTCGAACTCGGCCGCTAGGCTCAAACTTGGCCTTTAGAATGTAATTGACTCGGACTCGGCCATCGGCTCGTACTCGGCCACCAGGCTCAAACTTGGCCTTTAGAAGATAACCGGCTCGAACTCGGCCGTTAGGCTCAAACTTGGCATTTAGAATGTAATTGGCTCGGACTCGGCCATTGGCTCGTACTCGGCCACCAGGCTCAAACTTGGCCTTTAGAAGATAACCGGCTCGAACTCGACCGTTAGGCTCAAACTTGGCATTTAGAATGTAATTGGCTCGGACTTGGCCATTGGCTCGTACTCGGCCACCAGGCTCAAACTTGGCCTTTAGAAGATAACCGGCTCGAACTCGGCCGTTGGCTCGTAATCGGCCACCAGGCTCACACTTGGCCTTAAGAAGATAACCGGCTCGAACTCGGCCGTTGGCTCATACTCGGCCACCAGGCTCAAACTTGGCCTTAAGAAGATAACCGGCTCGAACTCAGCCGTTGGCTCGTACTCGGCCACCAGGCTCAAACTTGGCCTTAAGAAGATAACCGGCTCGAACTCGGCCGTTGGCTCGTACTCGGCCACCAGGCTCAAACTTGGCCTTAAGAAGATAACCGGCTCGAACTCGGCCGTTGGCTCGTACTTGGCCACCAGGCTCAAACTTGGCCTTAAGAAGATAACCGGCTCGAACTCGGCCGTTGGCTCGTACTCGGCCACCAGAATAAGATGCCTGCAAAATAAATACTTCGGCAAAACAAGAGAAAATAAAACCATATTCATAATAAATTTTGTTTTTTATTGAATGGAGTCCGCGGTGTGCCTCGTTAAAACCTCCCCGGTCAAAACCCATTTTGGGAAAAAATACCGAGGTTGTCATAGAATTCCCGTAGCGTCTTATCCACAAATTGTCTTCCGTTGTCAGTGACGATTGCAAAGGGAATTCCGTGCCTACAAATAAGGCTCTTCCACACAAATTTCTGCACTTTCTCGGCGGTAATCTTGGCCAAAGGCTCTGCTTCGATCCATTTGGTGAAGTAGTCCACCGCTACCAGTAGGAATTTGACTTGGCCTTTGGCTACAGGGAAAGGTCCCAGTATGTCCATTCCCCACATAGCGAACGGCCAAGGCGAGTTTAATGTGTGGAGTCCTTCAGGGGGGGTATGATTTACATTGGAAAATCTTTGGCACTCATCACACCGCTTCGTCCACTCCATGCAATCAGCTCTGATGGTAGGCCAATAGTACCCTGCTCGGACTACCTTGGAGGCCATTGATCTGCCTCCACCGTGAAAACCACAGATTCCTCGGTGAACCTCTTCCATGACATACTTGGATTGTGCCCTCATCAGACATTTTAGCAATGGCGCCGAGAATCCTCGCTTATACAACTCCCCGGCGATTATGGTAAAGTGACTTGCCCTGAGCCTGACTTTCCTGGCTTCGGCCTGATCCGAGGGTAGAGTTTCTGAGGATAAGTACTCCCATATGGGTGTCATCCACTGTCGGTCAACCAACTCGTTGGCCATCACCTCTTCCGTCCCAATGCTCGGTTCATTGAGGGTTTCTTGAATAACCGTTCTATGGTGTCCCGGCTTCTTTGTGCTGGCTAGCTTAGACAGCAAATCAGCCCGAGTGTTTTCTTCCCGGGGAATGTGCTCAATAGTGAATTTTTCAAAGCCGGAGATTAATTGGTTGACCTTACACAAATATCTGGTGAGCTGAGGTTCCTTCGCCTGATAGCCTCCGGATATTTGTCCGGTGACTAGTTGTGAATCACTCCGGCACTTAACAGCCTTTGCCCCCATTTCATTCGCCAGCCTTAGTCCCGCTATCAAAGCTTCATACTCGGCTTGATTGTTCGAGGTTTTGAATTCGAACTTTAACGATTGCTCCAAGATCAGATCTCCCGGTCCTTCCAGAATTACCCCCGCTCCACTGCCCCTGACATTCGAGGATCCATCCACGTACAAATTCCACCATATATCCTCAGCTACTGACTGTGGATGGAGCTCGGCTATGAAGTCGGAGAGGCATTGTGATTTCAGAGGTCCTCTCATTTCGTATTTCAAGCCAAACTCGGACAATTCTACTGACCAAGCAATCATACGCCCCGCCAATTCGGGCTTTTTGAGTATCTGTTTAATCGGGTGATCCGTTTTAACAATCACTTGGTGACTCTGAAAGTACGGGCGCAACCGCCGAGCTGCGGTTACCAAGGCTAAGACCAGCTTCTCAATGACTTGATACCGAGTTTCGGCATCTTGAAGCACCCTACTGATGAAGTATACTGGCATTTGGGCTTTCTCTACCTCCTGTACGATGACTGCGCTGATAGCATTCTCGGAGGCTGACAGATACAGATACAATTCCTTCCCAGGGATGGGTCTTGTTAATATCGGCGGGGAGGACAGAAAGTCCTTGAAGTCGACAAAGGCCTTCTCGCAGTCCTCGGTCCACTTGAAGGTTTGGGGCTTCTTCAGCAGTTTGAAGAAAGGCCGAGCTTTCTCTGCGGATTTGGGTAGGAACCGAGATAAGGATGCAAGCCGTCCCCGCCAATCTTTGTACTTCTTTAACGTTCTGCGGGCTTCTCATCTCAATTACGGCCCAGCACTTATCGGGATTGGCCTCAATTCCCCGGTGCGTAAGCATAAAGCCGAGGAATTTACCCCCCTGGACACCGAAAACACACTTCTCCGGGTTCAGCCTCATGTTGTACCTTCTCAGCTGCTGAAATATTTCTTCCAGATCTATAGGGTGGTGGCTGGGGTCATCGGATTTCACCACCATGTCATCCACATATACTTCCATGGTTCTGCCAATTTGCTTCTCAAATACCCGGTCCATAAGTCTCTGATACGTAGCTCCCGCATTCTTCAGCCCAAACGGCATTACTCTGTAGCAGTAATTTGACCCCTCAGTAATGAAGGCTGTTTTCTCCTCATCCGGGGGGTACATTCGAATTTGGTTGTACCCGGAGTATGCATCCAAGAAGCTTAGAATTTTGTATCCGGAAGCCCCGTCAACCAGCAATACTCGGCAAAGGATAAGAGTCTTTTGGGCAAGCTCTGTTCAGATCCGTGTAATCAGTGCACATGCGCCACTTGCCGTTTGCTTTTTTGACGAGAACGACGTTGGCCAGCCATGTGGTGTATTCTACTTCTCGGATAAAGTTGGCCTTGACCAACTTCGCTGTCTCCTCTTCCACTACTTTTCTCCTTTCTTCACCTAATCTCCTCTTTCTCTGGGCCACTGGCTTCGCCTCGGGACAGATTGCCAATTTATGGCATAAGAAGTTGGGATCGATTCCCGGCATGTCAGATGTGGTCCAGGTGAATAGATCGGCATTTCTGCGCAGCACTTGCTTTATTTCTTCTTTCAAAGTAGGCTCAAGGTGACCACCGAGTTTAGTGCATTATTGCCGCCGCGCACCGAGTTGGAATTTCTCTAACTCCTCGATAGGTTGTGGACGTTGTTCCTGCATGTCCATCCTGGGATCCAGTTCAACGGAGTTTACTGAATTCACCGCCTTGTCCTTCCCCCTGTCTAGGGTTTCTACTGGTGCGGGTTTAAGTTTGCTCACCCGCAAACTATCAAGATAAGACTGTCTTGCCATCCTCTGATCTGCTCGGACAGCCACTATGTCCCCCGAGCTGGAAGGGAACTTCATCGTGAGGTGGGGAGTAGAGACCACAGCCCCCAAATCGTTCAAGGACGGTCTTCCGATCAGGATATTATACGATGTAACAGCATTAACTAGCACATACCTGACCATGATGGTCTTAGAAGCTCTGCCATCGCCAAAAGTAGTCAAGAGGTCAATATATCCCCGAGTATCAACTCTGCTCCCTGCGAAGCCAACGAGCTTCTTTGTCAGAATGCGGCTGAATTGATTTCTCCGGGATCCCGAGCTTCTGAAATGTTGAGTAATACAATATATCCGCAGAGCTCCCCTGATCGACGAGGGTTCTTTTGACCGAGAAGTTGGTCAACTGTACGGTGATCACCATGGGGTCATCCTGGTTGGGATCTACTCCCACAAAATCTTCATCGGAAAAGATAATAGGTGGGGAACTTCGGGGAGGCTTGCCAGATACCGAGTTGACAGCTCGGATGGCCCGCAGATGTCTTCTCCGAGCTGAACTTGTTGTGCCTCCCCCCGCGAACCCTCCTGAGATGGTGTTTATCACCCCCCGGATGACATTATCCTCTTCCCGTCTTTCATTCTGCCTTTCTCTGGTCTCTGCTCTCTCATCATTTCGTCGATCGCCGCCCCTCCTCGGGCTTCGGTCACCCTCTCTCCTTCTGTTTCCACCGCGCCTCTCACTGTTGTTGTTGTTTCTTCGGACAAAGTTGTTGAGGTGGCCAGCCTGAACCAGCTCTTCAATTTTATCCCGTAGGACCCAGCACTCCTCGGTGGTATGGCCATAGTTGCGGTGATACCGACAATGCTTCTGGCGATCTGCGTTTCGGGGAGTGTGGCCACGATTTGGGAGCTGCAGAAGTTCCGCGCTGTACGCTTCCTCAAACACCCGAGCCCGATTTGTATTGAGGGGAGTATAATGCTCATACTTCGGTCCCCTCTGGAAATGCTCGGCCGGGCCTTTAAATCTCGGCTTATCACCCCCTGCCCTCCTCTTGTCTTTACCTTCTGCTTTGTCGGCATCATCGGTCCGATCCCTTTTCTTGGACTCCTCCACCTCCTCCATATTGATGAAACCTGCAGCTTTTCTTCTCAGTTCGTCCATGTCGGCTGGTGGTTTCCGAGCCAAGTGCCTAGCAAAAGGGCTAGGTCTCAACCCGGTCAGGATGGTGTGTAGTGCAACATCGGCACTGAGATTGGGGATGAGTACCGCCTCCTTGCTGAATCTGGCCATGAAGTTGCACAGGGATTCATTCTTCTCTTGCCTGAAGTTCACCAGTGAGGCCGAGGTTTTTTGGTGGGCTCGGCTCGTGGCAAACTGAGCGCTGAACTTGGCCACAAATGTATCAAAAGAGTCCACCGAGGCTGGGGGTAGCTGGGTGTACCAAGTCAACGCTGCCTCCTTCAGTGTGGTTGGGAAGACTTTGCACATGACAGCGTCGTCATCCGTAAAAAGGTACATCTGCGTGGTGAAGGCGTCCAAGTGGCGCTCGGGGTCTGAGGTGCCATCATATTTGTCAATGTTGATGGGCTTGTAGTTGGCTGGCAAGGGGACCCCCATGATATCGTTCGTGAAAGGATGCCTCGGCTTCCGCAGGCTGGCCTTGTCATTAAGTCTGTTTGTTTGGAGTGAAAATTCTGGGGCCTGCCTAGGGAATCCCTCTTCCTCTTCCGCTCGGTTGTTGTGGTGGGAAGCCCGGAGGTGAGGACCCCCTTCCCTATACAAGTTTCTGGACCCCTCAATCTCGGGAGGTCGGCGCTCTCTTTCATGTGAGGAAGAGACCGACCTTTCCCTGCTCTGCTCTCTCTCACGACGGCCATTCTGCCGGCGGATTTCTTCGTTCTCCCTTCTCAGCGCTGCAACCTGCGCGAGAAGCTCCTGAACCACGGGATTGTCAGTCATTCCTGCTGGGCCTACGGATTGTTCTCCATTATCCCCGTTAACTCCGTTGTTGGCATTCCTTGGCTCCTCCCTCCTGCAGTTTCCGCTCCTCGTCCTCACCATTTTGTGTGGTATGGGAAAATATTTGCTTCGATTCCCACAGACGGCGCCAAATGTTCCGTCCAAATATCTCGGATATGAGATACTCGGCTGAACGAGGATTAGTGGGGTGTTTTTGGATTGTGCTTGACAGAATGTGGATTCTGCTCCTACGTATCCAAAAGGGAATCAAAGCAAACGTAGTTCTGAATGAGGGGTAAGCCCCCTATTTATAGTGATCTCTCAGGATCAAGCTCCGAAATAAGCGGAGGAATATTTGGATCAGATCGCGATCATGGGGAGAGATATCCGGAGCCTGATTATCCGGAGTGACATTATGGCTAGCGAGATATTCGGCCCAGTTAGCTGCGGATGGATAGCTTGGGGCCGAGGTACCTTCGTGCGTGGCCTGTCATGGAAAGGGGCCGAGTAGTTATCCTCGGGTGTCAGGTGTGCTGACATGTCCTCGGCTTCGGAGGAGTTTGGGCCAAGGCCCATTCGTCGGGGTAAGCTCGGTTGGTCCAGTGTGTAGATGAGTTCTCGGTCTTACATTCTCGACCGGTACATGGTTGATATTGGCCATGGATATTTTATGGTCAAGTTTGATCTTGAAGCTGACAGGGAGAAGGTGATTTCCGGAGGTCCGTGGATGGTGTTTGATCATTGTGTGGCGGTGAGACCGTGGGAACTTGATTTTGTGGCGTCTGAGGTGAAGATCAACAAAACGCTGGTATGGATCAGATTCCGGGGTCTAGGAATGGAGTACTACGATGAGAGTGTCTTACTAGCATTGGCTACTGTAGTCGGTGTTCCGATGAGAGTTGATATAAGAACCATGGAGGTGTCCAGAGGTAAATTCACTAGGGTTTGTGTAGAACTTGAGCTGGACAAACTTGTGGTAGGGAAGTTTTGGTTCCGTAACAGATGGTTTCACGTAGAATACGAAGGACTTCACTTGCTGTGTAAGTAGTGTGGCATGTTTGGGCATATTGGCAAAAACTGCACCTTAGAAAATGAGGTCAATGCAGAGGAGAATATGGTGGCGGAAGAGGGTGCGGGTGTGGCTGCGGTGGAGCAAGCAATACCAGGAACAAATTCAAAATCGAAAAACCCTAATCAAGATTGCGAGATTTCAGGATGGGGGCGTTACATGGGGATTGGATTGAGGTTCAAAAACCCAAAAAGCTCGCACGTGGGGCCAAGAAGATGGGGGGAGATAATAGTCGTTTTAATGACAGACTCAATCCAAATCACAACAAATTTGCCGTATTTAAATATATGGATAAGGAAGGTAGTGGTTTTGGTGGTAAGGAGGGTGCTAGAGGATCATGTTATCAACAAGGATATAATAATTTTAATGGAGATAAGGTTTGGGTGAAGAAAAAAAGGCCTAGAATAGAGGGACAGAATGCCGTGAATAAGGGGATTGAGGATATTCCAAATATTTTCTCAAAACCATTAAATTCACAAGTTGTGTCAGGTGGTAGGATGACCACTAACCAACTCGAGCCACATATAGGAATAACAGAGGGCCCACCAATGAATAAAATGGTTGGGGTGAAGGGAATCATAAAGGGTAAGCAGAATGAGGGAATGGACCAGGCAGAAACTTTACGTGAACATGGCATCTTTACAGCCATGCATGTGGATATGGTGAGCCCTAATCACCTAAGGCTTCTTGATGAACCAGAACCTCCGAACTTGAATAAAGCAGGCAAATCGCATGAGAGAGGAAATGAGGTGTTGGAATAATCTGCGTGTTCCTTGGTGAAAATCATCAGCCCATGATTTAAATGTGCCAAGGTTAAATGGCGACTCTCAAATAGATCGAAGATAATCCTATCATAAAAACAAAGAGCAGTGGCAATGTGTTAAAGGAGAATGGTATCAAGTTATTATATGCACATTCACAATGTGGAGAATTCCAAAGAGTGTATCAAGCATCTGAGGTCACTTTGAGGGAAGTTTCCCGTTCACTCCATCTCTTTAATTACATATTTTCACTTTGCTTCCATGCTAGGGAGCAGTTGTCATATAGCATGTGTCATTTGATCTTGTTGATTAATTTTTTGAAGCATGCCGACATACTCAATGAGGCAGAGCGAAGCCGAGTTTAGGCTCAATCTGGTGTCTCGCAAAGATTGATTCTTCAAGGCCGAGTACGAGCCAGTTAAAGTTCAAAGGCCAAGTCTGAGCCTGATGGCCGAGTTCGAGCCAAATCTCTAAAGGCCAAGCTTGAGCCTGGTGGCCGAGTACGAGCCAATGGCCGAGTTCGAGCCAATCAAATTTCTAAAGGCCAAGTTTGAGCCTAATGGCCGAGTTCGAGCAAAATCTCTAAAGGCCAAGTTTGAGCCTAATGGCCGAGTTCGAGCCAAATCTCTAAAGGCCAAGTTTGAGCCTGGTGGCCGAGTACGAGCCAATTACATTCTAAAGGCCAAGTTTGAGCCTAATGGCCGAGTTCGAGCCAGTCAAATTTCTAAAGGTCAAGTTTGAGCCTAATGGCCGAGTTCGAGCCAAATCTCTAAAGGCCAAGTTTGAGCCTGGTGGCCGAGTACGAGCCAATGGCCGAGTTCGAGCCAGTCAAATTTCTAAAGGCCAAGTTTGAGCCTAATGACCGAGTTCGAGCCAAATCTCTAAAGGCCAAGTTTGAGCCTAATGGCCGAGTTCGAGCCAAATCTCTAAAGGCCAAGTTTGAGCCTGGTGGCCGAGTACGAGCCAACGGCCGAGTTCGAGCCAGTCAAATTTCTAGAGGCCAAGTTTGAGCCTAATGGCCGAGTTCGAGCCAAACCTCTAAAGGCCAAGTTTGAGCCTGGTGGCCGAGTACGAGCCAATGGCCGAGTTCGAGCCAGTCAAATCTCTAAAGGCCAAGTTTGAGCCTAATGGCCGAGTTCGAGCCAGTCAAATTTCTAAAGGCCAAGTTTGAGCGTAATGGCCGAGTCCGAGTTCGAGCCAGTTCAATTTTTAAAGGCCAAGTTTGAGCCTGATGGCCGAGTTCGAGCCAATCAAATTTCTAAGGCCAAGTTTGAGCCTGATGGCCGAGTTCGAGCTATCGAGTTATTAAGGCCAAGTTTGAGCCGCGAAATTATTGAAATCAAATCAAATACGTATATCAAGAAAGAACAAAGTTTGTGTGGCTGAAGAATAAGCTCGGTTTCGTACTTATCAGCTCCTTCGCTTATTCAAGCTCGGAGCTCGGGGGGCTTGTGTGTACTGGTCGAGAATGTAAGACCGAGGACTCGTCTATACACTGGGCCAACCGAGCTTACCCCCACGAATGGGCCTTGGCCCAAACTCCTCCGAAGCCGAGGACATGTCAGCACACCTGACATCCGAGGATAACTACTCGGCCCCCTTTCCATGACAGGCCACGCACGAAGATACCTCGGCCCCAAGCTATCCATCTCTTTAAAGTTGACAAATTTGATTTTCTTATCTGCATGGCTGCCTTCCTTGGAGTCGCCTTTGTAAGCATGGATGTTGGCCTCTTGATGTCTGTTGGACTCGGTGTGCTTAGAGCACTCTTATATATGGCTAGACCAGCGGCATGCGAGCTTGGAAAGTTAAATGACTTGGGTTTATATCGAGATGTTGAGCAATATAGTGCTTCAAAAATCCCAGGAGCTCTAATTATACAACTTGGTTCTCCCATTTACTTTGCAAAATTCTATCTATGTCAAAGAAAGGATTATGAGGTATATTAGAAGTGAGCAAAGACATGAGTGGAGATGTTGTTGAGTACATCATAACTCGATTTGTCAGGAGTGACATCAATTGACACAACTGCTATTGGAGGATTATTGGAGATAAATAGAACATTGGAAAAGAATGGAATTAAGGTGTCATTGGTAAACCCAAGGTTGGAGGTTATGGAGAAGGCGATATTATCCGAGTTTGTTGACAAGATTGGGAAGGAGTCATTTTATCTAACATTGGATGATGCAAAGTGTCGCAAGTCAATATTCACTTCGTACATTGAAGACAACTAGCACTAATTATGAATAGACAGGGGGAAAAGACAAGTCTGAAAATGCAGTCACTCTGTTGAACTAGACCCGAGAATTGACATAGCCCATTCAGGAGTTGGAGAAGTTCCAGCTTGGATCACAGCCCGATCATTGCACTAAGCTGCAGTTGATGTATATAGTCGGGTGCTGTACTCTTTTTCCTACCTCGGTATTTTGTCCCAAAAAGGGTTTTGACCGGGGAGGTTTTAACGAGGCACACCGCGGACTCCATCCAATAAAAGAATTTATTGCGAATATTGCTTTATTTTCTCTTATCTTGCCGAAGTATTTACTCGGCAGGCATCTTATTTTGGTGGCCGAGTTCGAGCCAGTCAAATTCTTAAGGCCAAGTTTGAGCCTGGTGGCCGAGTGCGAGCCATTAAATTTCTTAAGGCCAAGTCTGAGCCTAAAGGCCGAGTTCGAGCCATTGAAATTATTAAAGGAACCGAGCACAATGCCGAAAGTAAAAATGAGGCCGAGTTCAAAGCCTTAAAATACAAAAAGGAAGGCAGGTTCGGTTGAAGTAACGGCTTGAAATAAGGAATGAAGGAAGTCCACATGGCCGAAGTATCAGCTCGGTTTAATACTTGTCAGCTCTTTCGCTTGTTTAAGGTCAGAGCTTGGGGGGCTTGTGTACTGGCCGAGGTTATTAACCCGGCCACCGAGCCCAAGTACCCGGCCCAGTCCAGAAATTATAAAAGGGGCAGTACCCCTCATAAGAAGAGGACACTTTTCACTAAACACCGACGACTCTCCCTTAAGCGTGTTAGAGGAACTAGCGTCGACCAAGAAACTATCAAACAGTCCTTGCTCCCTAGTACTCGTCCGATACAAAATTAAGGGATCGAGATCACCGCCCCGCCAAGGGATGAACCTAGAACTACGTCTGGCTTTGATTCCCACTGGGATACGTAGGACCGGAATCACTGAATTCTGTCAAGCCCAAATCATAAAATAACCCCCTTGGTTTCACGTTCTATGGCGAGATTCTGACAAAACGGATCTTGGCAGGAACAAGAATAATCAAGCTTTTGCTTCCATTCATGCTATGTTTATGTTTATGGTCACATTTTATTGTCAACTTGGCGGGAATGCCTTTTTTGCCAAAAATTGTAAATATATATGGGATACATGGGCTTCGTTTGGGTAATGATGTATCCACAAGTAGTGAGTTATGGGCCGGCCAGGCCGACGATATTATAGGAGAGGGATGTTAAGTACAATATTTTTTAAAAAAGCTTAAAAAGCAATGTATTTGTGAAATTCACACATATTATGCTTAGTTAAATATAAACTTAAATGTTTTGATAGAAAATTTGTGTCACTTATTAATTAATATTGAGTGCATTCTTTTGTGTTCATTGGACTAAAATGTGTTTTTGATATGTTTTGTGAGATTTAAAGTTTTTTTTTTTAACCCACCATAATTAGGGTCTTGAGCTTTCTAATGGGTTCACGAAGTATTCTCATAAGCTTAGATTATTTGGACCCGCTATGAGCCCAATCTTTACTCGATTGATTGGTCACGGTTAAGGTTCTTCACCCCTCCCCAAGGATGTATTCTATGGGATTCGAAACTAGGTCCTCCCTCCCCCTCCACAAACTCTGCATGCACAACCAACTCAACTGCACTCATTTGGGTGATTTAAAGGTTGTTTGACCAAGTCAAAGTAACACACTAAATTTTTAAAAATAACTGAAAGCTTTAATTGGATTTTAAATAACCATTAGTCACTGATAAAACAATCTTTGTATTTAGGGTTAAATATGTTTTTAGTCCCCCATTTTTTAAAATGTGTTACAAGTGGTCCATACACCACATATTTTTAGTCCCTCATTTTTTAAAACCACACATTTTTAGTACCTCATTTTGAACAAAAAATCGACTTTAGTCTCCCATTTTTCAAATGAAAGTGTGATGTAAGGATTATTTCTGATACATTTTAAAAAACGGGGGACTAAAAATACACATTTTTTAAATGGGGGACTAAAACCGAACTTTTATATAAAATGAGGGACTAAAAATATATTTAACCCTTGTATTTAATACATGTATCTTAAGAAGATTCATATATGTGGATCTCGTTTTTTTTCCATGAGTCAAACCAACTTATGTTATTTCGTTAAAAATGATATGTTCAATACATGTAGGGATAGAATTAAAATCTCGGAGACAAGCATTAGAAGTAGCTACCCTAGCAAGACAATGAGCTGCTACATTCGCTTGATGTCGGATAAACTTTACTTTGAAGTTTGGAAGAAAGTTGAGCATCTCTTTGCACTTTGAGATGATATTACCAAAAACAAAGAAATTGCCCCCTTCTTTGTAAATCTTGTCCACCACCACCTTGCAATCCATTTCAAACACAACATTGTCAACTCCCACTTGATCTCATGTCAGTGTATAGCAATTAATAACATATTAATCCTTTAATCACTTATCAGATAATATTTGATTTTTTTTTTTTCTGAGGTCTTCGACATTCGAAAATCACATTGAACTTCAACTAATCTGAGTCGAGTTAGGAAGACCCACTTAAGGAGACAAACTTTTCCAAGACCTCGATATCTTAAGAAGATTCATTCACAAGACTCAAACTAATTAAGACCTTGTTGCTCCTTACCAACAACCATTGTACTTTATACCCTTAAATAATTCTTCACCTTGTACAAATTCATATGATCTCCATCTACCGATTTGGATTAATTAGTTTAATGAAAATACATTTCTTCCACCATTAATTAAGGAGTCATGAAAAAAATGATTGTGAGTGATGGAAGAAGAAATAATGAATAATATTGTTTTGAAACCTAAAACTTTATTAACAATTGAAAACTCGTTGACCGTTAAATGAGATATCATATTTATGATTTTTTTAAACAATTTATTAATTATTTAATGAGTTTTGCTAATGAGTACCTCGAAGAGGCTATATAATGTTATGTAATTATATAAAAGTGAGAGATAAATATAAGTGGTTTGATTGAAATATTCTAAGAAAGGAATGTTATTAGAGATTAACTTTTATATACCAACGAAGTCTTTTTTTTTTTTTTTTAAGAAATATACCAACAAAGTCAGACACTTTTACACATACACTCAATCAAACTTTGTCACATCATTATTTAAATTAACTAAATTCTGTTAATTAAAATTTAAAACAACATTAGATTTCTTCTTATCAAATCTCTCCGAAAATCAATCACGTTCGGATCCTCTTTCCCCACCCGCCCACCCACGTTCTTCTCCATCTCTTCACTACTTCTTCTACGACCAGAATCTCATGTGCTAGTGTGTAGCAATTGAGCTCATGTTATTATATAAAGGATTTAAAATGATTTGTGATATTCAAAAATGTTTTGTTGCAGTGACAGTTGAGTGTGCTTTTATACGAAATTTACCTATACGAGTTTAAATAACGAAATCGTCACTTTGGGAAGAGTTTTGCCCAACCACCACCTTGGTTTGAGGATTAGTCTCACCTATTTGCTTGTGGGAATACTTCGTTAAAGACAAAAAAAAATTATGATAAAATTACTTGTTTATGTTTTTTTTTATCAGGATAACTTGTTTATGTTTAATAAAAGATTTAAAAGTTTCAAAAGAATTTTTATCAGACAATTTAGATTATAAAAGAGAGATTTAAAATCCCATTTAAATAAGTGGAATTTATGAAATTGTCTTCTGCCTCTCTAACAATCACGTGCCTCTCTTTGGATAGTATCCACACACCACATTTTGTTGGGCGAGAAAGGGTTTCAATAAACAGTTGTGTTATTTGGACTCATTTTTAGTTATATCATGCATAAAAGAAGTGTTATCGGACTCGGTAATGTTTGTGAGAAGCAACCAGTACGGTACCCCGTATTGTTGTCGAAAGTGGATGTTAAAAATTCATTTCTCTTCAATAAATGAACTTGGTAAAGTTAATTAGATTAAAAGAGGAATTCTAGTTTTGAAATAAAATTCTGAATTCAAAATAGTTATTCACACGATATTTTGTAGATGAGAGGAAATAAATTAATGTAATTAAAAATATTTATATTTGAATTCTTTGTATTTTTAAACTACCTCATCCAAAGGTTCCAAACATGCTAAGAAAATTTTATTAGTATAGTACTTAATTAAAATTATAATTTTTTTATAATTTCTCTGTTTATCAAATTTTCCTGGAATTGAGTTGTGTTATTTGAACACAAATTTCAGATATCATATGTGACACTATATGTGTTTTTTTATCTCTCACTTATTTTTTATCATTTTTATATGCATGTATCTCAAAAATACATCCGGACCCTACCCGCAAAAAATACCAGCCATGGGTAGGGTAAAAACCCGCTTTATGGGTATGGGTACGGGTACGAGTAATTACCCCCAAATCTGAGAGGGTATGGGGGTGAATACAGGGACATCGGTGCCCACCCCGCCCCATACCCCATATATATATATATATATATATATATATATATATATATATATATATATATATATATATATATATATATACATACACACACACGTATAATTATATTAGATCAAAATTAGAAATTGAAACCATACTTCACTATTCTTCTCATCTCAACGCCGTTTTATGTTTTAGTTCTACCCATCTTCCTTGTTCGGTTGTTCATCTCCAAGACTCCAACCACCGTCCCTTCCTCCTTCATCGTCGGCCAGAAGGTTCCGCCTGCCGTCATCTTCCTCTGTTCGACGTTCGAGTTCGACCCTTCCTCCTTCATCTCCAACCACCGTCTGTAATTGTACATTTATATATTTTGATGAATGACAGACACTAATAAAAGGCGAAAGAATTTTTCTTATAGCATGCAGGTAAGCGCGCACAAATTCAAAGAATTTTGGAGTAAAGAAATTTAAGTATCAAGACCAAAAACTCCAATAGATAAATTATTAGGTCTTACATACTTTTATAAGAGATTGATTTAATTAGGTTCAATTATGACACAAGATATTAATGATGATAAAACATATAATAAGCTGACTTGTTTTTGAATTTTTTTTTTAAAGAAAAGTTTAGCTAATATGAAATATTTTTTAATGGTTGACCAAAGAATCAAATATTTTTTTATATTCAATTAAGTGTTCAATTAATTTTCTTTCAATCAATGTCTCTTACTTTTGAAATCAATTGTCTTATTTTTATCATTTGAATTCCAGCGGTGGATATGGGTAGATAATGAATGTACATATATAGGCCATTTTTTCAATTTGGCATTAAGTGCAAATCAATACTGACACAATCAATTTGAGCATTTTGCAAATTTGTGATGGAGATGAAATTGCGTTTCAGTTTAATATCAATTGATTTTTTAATTTTTTTTGATAAAAATATCAATTGATTTTGGAACCTATATTTTTCACGTGCTTTATTTGAAAATTCTACAATCAATATGTTTTAATTTGTTACCATTCTTGTCTTGCAACGGTCACTCTCTTCAACTTCAATAAAATAGCTTCAGCTGCGTGAAAAACGGATATACACATATAACAGCTTGAATTATATATATATATATATATATATATATATATATATATATATATATATAAGTTTCTTGCACTCTCTGAAATCACTTTGAGCCATCAATTGTTCCTTCTTTGATCATTGGACTTCAATTTGTATTATCTGTACTAGTTAGAGTGCTTTGATTTTTTCTATTTTGTGTGTCAACTCAGAAATAGGGCATGGTATCCCTAGGTTGAGGGTGATGCATCCCTTTGGTTAGAAGGTGAGATATGCTTCTGTTGTAAAGGGTGTGACATCCCTTTGGTGTGTGACTCTAGGCTCAGAAGCGTGGATGTGGTATCCCGGAGGTGCGAGAGTTTGTTGAGGCTCTTATACCTGGTGGGTGAGGTATCCCAAGAGGCGTGGTTAGAATGCTCTATTTTGTACAAAGGTTGCAAGCACCAGTTTATAAGTTTGCTTATTAGTGGAAGAAAATCCACAAATGGAGTGGGGACTAGACGTAGGTCACTGTCACTGACGGTGGGTGGGTGAACCAGGATAAAATCAGCGTGCAAGTATTCTCTCCCCTTACTTTTAAATTATATATTTATTTTATATATTCGTTTACGTGATTAATCTTGTTAAAGAAAATATCTTACGAAAAATTAAAAATAAAATTTTGGACTTAATTCACCCATCCCCTCTTGAGTCAAAGCCACCTATTCCAACACCGTCCCTTCCTCCTTCATCGCCGGCCAAAACTACCGCCCCGTTCATTGTATTTTTTGTTTTATTTTGTTGTGTTCATCTTGTTTTGTTCTCCTTTTTCGTTTTACCTTGCGTCTTCATTTTTAAAATGTTGAACTTTTGGCATATTGTTTTCATTAGTATGTCTTCACTAATCTTTACCTTGCTCTGTGTTCATATTGTTTTGCTGTGTTCACTGTATTTTTAGTTTTGTTTATCTTTGTTGTTATACGAGTTTTAATTGGTTCTGCTTGCCTCTTTATTAGATGGAAAATGCAGTTGGATTGATTCAATCAAAGGAATCCGAGAGTAGCTCATCTCCCGCACAACCTCAAAGTATTCCCAGTTGTAATGTGGGTAGTTCTGAAAAAGATCAATCCCAAACTCCAACAATTCCTGTTTCTGTTGATGATACTAATGCTGAGTTGATTGATGATGGCAAAAAAAGAAAGATATATGTTGTTTGGAACCACTTCACGAAAAAAATAGGTAATGGTGAAGAAAAAACTATATGCAATTATTTCAACAAGCATATGTGTGGTAGAAGATCTGATGGAACACATCATTTGCCTATTTCAGTAACTATCACTTTGATTCAGAGAAATCAAGAAAAGACCTTACTTGTATGATAATAGTTCACGAGTATCCACTTTCAATGGTGGATCATCTGGGGTTCGGAGCATATTCTGAAGGTCTTCAACCTTTGTTCAAGGTTCCTAGTCGAAACGCGATAAAAATTGATATTATCAAAATCTATGAAAATGAAAAGGTGAAGATAGACTATGTGACTCTTGGACAAGATCGGGAGTAAGATTGCTTTAACAACAGACATGTAGACAGCTAGTAACCAAAAGAAATGGTATATGACCATTACAGCTCACTACATTAATGACGACTGGGATATGCAAAGTCGCAAATTAAGGTATGATATTTGTTAACTTTATCATATACATATATTACTTTGGATTGTATTAATATCTAATAAATTATTTTGCATATACATATAGTTTTGTAAAAAAAAAGAAAATAAAATCATATACATATAGTACTTTGCATTATATTAATATCTAATAAATTATTTTGCATAATAGGTATGTGTATGTAGAGTGTCCACATACAGCTGAAGCTCTTTCAAAGGTGTTGGTCGAATGCATGATAGATTGGAATATTGATAGAAAGTTGTCAACCATCACTTTGGATATCTGTAGCACAAATGACTCTCTTGTTGGTATGTTGTTGAACAAACTTGATTGTTCTACTCTTATGCTTGATGGCCAATTATTTCACATGAGGTGTTGTGCACATATTCTGAATTTAATTGCTCAAGATGGTTTGAGTGTTCTTCGAGATGGCATAGAGAAGGTTAGGAATAGTGTTGTCTTTTGGACAGTCACACCTAAGAGAGAACAAAGTTTTAAGGAAGCAGCACGTCAAATAAAAGTTTCAATCACAAAGAAACTCGTTCTTGATTGCAAAACTAGATGGAATTCTACTTATCAAATGCTTGTTGTTGCATTGTCTTATAAAGATTTTTTTCCTCGTCTGAAAACAAGAGAGCATTTGTATACATGTTTGCCTACAGCAAGTGAGTGGGAAATTTCAAAAGAAATTTGTTGTAGGTTGGAAGTCTTTAATCGTGTAACTGAGATGTTTTCAGGTACACAATATCTCACAACAAACATATTCTTCCCTTTGGTTTGTGAAATAAAGCTCTCTTTGAAGCAATGGGAGACTTGCTCAATTGATGCTATTAGAAATATGGCTTCAAAAATGAATGACAAATTTGAGAAATAATGGTATGTTATTCATGGAATTATGGGAATTGCCATTGTTTTGGATCCAAGGTATAAATTGAAGTTGTTGGAGTACTTCTTTCCGTTGCTTTATGGATATGCATCTTCAATTGAAATTAACAACATCAAGAAATTATGTTTCTCATTGTTTGAAGATTATCAAGCTAAGACTACTAGGATGGTTGAAAGTTCAACTGAAAAGTTAAATGTCAAGGATTCAAATTTGGATAATCTTACTTGTAACAATTTTCTTAAGTGGTTACGACTCCTTTGTCAATGATACCAATGACATACAATCAAAGTCTGAGTTGGATCAATACTTGGAAGAGAAGGTATTGCCAGGAGTGTTACATTTGATATACTTGGATGGTGGAAAACAAAATGATCAAGTTTCCAACATTGCAAAAGATTGTTAAGGATATTTTGGCCATCCCAATTTATTCTGTTGCTTTTGAATCTGCTTTTAGCCCATGAGGTAGATTGTTAACTCCTCACCGTTCTAGGCTTCATGAGAATACTTTGGAGACGTTTATGTGTGCACAAAGCTGGATAAAACATGTTAAGAAAAGTAATAAATGTTGCATTAATATATTTGTTTAATGTAATGAAATTTGTGTTTAGTCTAACCATTAATTTTGTTTTTTGTTCTAGTTTCTATGGGTATAACTGGACCAAAGCAATATTTACACATGAAAGACAAACGTTTGCAGTCTTTTCAAGACTCTGATTCAGAAGATGAGGTAAGATAATCTAACAATTTGTTACTAATTATTGTTTTACAAGTTTATAATATATAACTAATATAATGTATGTTTTTTATTTAACAGGTTTTGGAGAACATGCTCAAGAATTACAACTTGACGAATTTATTATTTTGGATACTTATAGTTATTTACTTGTTTTGGATATTTTACATGTTTTTATTTGGTATAATACGTTGATTTGTAATGTTTGATGAATACATTCGAAATGTCGTTGCTTGGTTTTTAAATTAAGTTAGGATCATTTTGTTATTTATTTATTTTCTTTGTTAAAGTGTGGATAATATGTGTGGATGTGGGTACTTAGATATATCCAAAGAATACTGATAAGAATATTGAAGTTGCTACTCACAAAAGTACGAATCCAGATAATTTTTTTAAATGCGGAGCCGAAGAAGACGAGTAGTATAATACCATGTCCATTGGTGTCCCTACATTTCTTGTGTTTAAAAAAGCATTGATAGATTTAAAAGATCAAAGCAATTTGAAAAAGAAACGGTTTTGACAAGATTGGCATATATTGGTGGGGAACAATTCTGAAATAGGTGAAGATTTTCTGCCACTGGAGTCACGACCAATCTCATTTCATATTCCAAGAAGCCCTAAAATGACCAAGATCTCATTGAATCCTTCAGATTAGACGATCGTGCTCTCTCTGAACGCTGACATGAACAGTGGCAGATTGAAAAAGCTCAAGGTAACAGATTGATTGAGTACAATCTTAGTTATAATATAGTTTATACTATAATACTAGTGTGGATCGAAAACGGCAAATGAAATTGGACAAAAGTGCTGTTCGGTTGGAGGTCACTGGGCGTAGCAGTAACTGGCTTTTTTTCATGACCGCAGGAAACAAGCAAGGTCCTGCATTAACTCGTACCCTCGGGCCGGGCCGGGCCAGGCCCCGAACTTGGAATCCTCCGCTGCATGATCCGGATTTCCTATGTTTAGAAATCTCTCTAGTCTAAAGTTTTTTAACGTTACGTAGAATTATGTCAAGTAGGTTTTTGAGTCGAATTTATTGGATGTAATAAAGATAAAAATATCCTCAAAATTTTTCTAAATATAAAAACTTTAGAAAAATATAACTTCATAGAATCAAAATCCTCAATGAATAATCTCGTTCTCCGTCTCACTGCCAAAAATTTGGCTAGATCTTGTCCTAATAAAGTAGGTTTTACTTGCCAATATTCTAAGAATATTGTTTAAAAAAGTAATATAATTTTTTTAATGAAAAATTACAACTTTTCATTCTTTTATATATTTAATGCATCATGTTTTAATAGAAACCTTTATATTTTATTCCTTAATCAATATTTTTAGGATATTGTTTAGTATTTATCTAATAAATTACAAAAAAAAATTAGTATAAAATTATTTATATAGTTTAATAATAATATTTGGCAGTTAGTTTTGTAAGGATGAAGGAGAAAAAATGTATTTAGTTTTAAAATCATCTAACAATTTTAAAATTTAATTTCAAAGTTTTATTTTTTTCTAAAAATTGGTACCATAAAAACTGTTTTTTAATAATTTAAGAGCTTAATTTATGTGCATTATGTAAAGGTTTATTGTACTAACATTCAATAATATATTAACAAATCAATATTATTATTGATTTTCTTTTTAATAAGCTACATTATTATTATTATTATTATTATTATTATTATTATTATTATTATTATTTCACTTTCTTAATTATTAGAATAAAAACACATATATTAACATATATTAGTAGATGTTAGTGTAAATTTTTTTACACCAATAATATATACTATTTGATCTATAATTTAATCAAGTGTGACGAATGTATTATATTAAATAGGAAATAAAAGAATATTTCGATTAAATCTATATGAAACATGCTCTTATTAGACTGGACGATGACTAGTAAGAACCAATCAAGAAGCAAAGAAAAATGAGGTACTGCTTGTAATGTGAACAGAAGGGAATGTTTGAACTCACCTTTCAACATTTTCTGCTGCAGTTGTGATTCCCATCAGGCCCTCGAAATAAATTTTGAAAATAACAACAATGATATTTCTGATCCCAAGCAGCATCTTCACGAATTGAAACTCTATATATGAAGCCTTAACTATATCAAATATTTTTAGTAAAAAAAAAAACTATATCAAAATTTAGTAAGCTACTGTCACCCATTTCCCAACTGTAGGTGTTTACGCATATAATAAACCAGTTACAATAAAAGGTCGAAGTAAGTTAAATTATAAATTCAGAAAGTAAGGATGAATGCATTGTTGATTAATTAAAGTGTAATGAGACCTTAACTCATTTTAATTAATTAAGAGTAAATAAACTTTTTTTTTTTACATTGAAATCTTGGGACCTGTTTATTTTGTTTTCAGTTTTATATTCTCATTTCTTGTTTTCAGAAATAATTATAATATCACCACCTTGTTTTAATTATGTTTTCTGTTTTCAGAAATTTGTACAGGAAACACTTAAAATAATTTTTTATGTTTTCAGTATTTCCTGTACAAATTTCTAAAAACAAGAAACTGTAAACAAAGTAAACGGGCTCTTGCTAAGTTTAGATGAGCCTTATTTCAGTTAAGTATATAAATTTGTTCATATACGTAATTAATTAACTACCGTTAAATACTTAATCAGAACATATTTAACATGCCCTATCTTATAGCATGCGAACAGAATAAACAATTCCCTGGATTCCCTTATCGTTTATAATGTTCTTTCTACAATTAAGCATCACAGTTAACTTCTCAGCAAGCCCATGGTCACGGCGATAGTTGGTGGGTCCAGAATTATATTTTAGCCATCAGGGCTACGGGTGTGCAAAATTAACCCGGCATACTATTTGGATCGGATCTGATCCTAACCAGCAAAAAAGAAATGACGAACCCGTATCCTATTTAATGATCTGTTGTCGGATTAGGGATAGGTGCCAATTGATCTTCAGGTTACCCAATCCATCCCATATAATAAAAATCTACTTTTATTTTTATTCTTCCCTGACATATGTTTCACGTTTGATATGTTTTGTGATTTTTGTAATATTTAAAGAATCATGTTTGATGAAAGTATCATATTTTTAACAATGTGACTTTTATAACACGAGCATCAAAGAAACATCCAATAAAAGGATCTATTTGTTGAATTTTGTAACATCCAGTTTTGGATCTATTTTGTGACACAAGATCAATTGGTGTCTTTTAGGTAGCATCTTTTGCCGATATTTTGGCTTATAAAAAAATTTACATTTTTTCTCGCTCAATGAAATTTAGTTTGCAAAGAATCTATTTAACTTCGGGTCAACCCGGTCTCGTCTCATTTAGACTCGGTTTTAAACCAACTTGCATATGTTCAGGTTCATTCGGGTTTATGAAATAACCAAAGTTAACACGAGAAAGTGGGATTGGATTATGTTTACCAACTTTTTCAGTTACTTTGAAAGTTATTTTCGCAAGCACACAAAGGCAAAATAAGATAGTAAAAGATTAGACGAGTGACACGTCTAATTTTGAGACAAAACACACAAGCAAACAGAGAAGGGTAAAACAAAGTTTGATATTCACAAAATAACTCCCCAAGTTAAAAGCTTAAACAAATAATACTTAAGCAAATTAAATTGATAAGGGAAGAGAAATATCACTCAAGAGATTTATACTGGTTCACCCCAAAATTCACAGGGCTACGTCCAGTTTCTTGGCAGCACCAAGTTTCCACTATAACCGATCAGATTACAGTACAAGTATTCTTTGCTCACCTAGCCTCTCTAGGCTCAACACTCAAACAAGTATTTTTTGCTCACCTAGTCTCTTCAGGCTCAACACAGTAAGGGATAAAGGTTTTGAGTAATTAATACAACTTGCAATTTTTTTAGATGACACTCAGTGTGAAATAAATATGAAGTGTGAAAGACTGCGAATTAATATCAAATGATTGAAGAAGTATTCAATGAAAGAATGAAGAAGTTAATGAAGTGAGTAAATGCTTCTTGCCTAGTGTTCTTAATGATATTCAACTTCTTTTCTTCATCTTCACTTCAATCAACTTAATCCGTTAGGCACAGCTTCAGAAAGCGTGTTCTCTTGATTTGAGCTTCTGGGACACCATTAATGCCAAAAAGTCGTTCTGTGTAGACATTAAATGGTTAGGAACGTTGAGCTTTGATAAGGTTGTCCAAGAGTACACTTTATTCTGAGCAGCTGTTGTATCAGAGTTGCAGCAGCATGCTTCTTGTACTTGCAGTAGAGAGCTTTCCTCTTTTAGTGCAACACTCAATTCGCTTTCCAGAAAACACTTTTATTTTGTACTAAAACATCTAAAAGGTTTTTGCTGTGGTATAGAGATTGCGTGTTTATTCCTTAAAACCTTGAAACCAAAGTTCTTTATTCTTTATCCTTTGTGCTATTGTCTAGAGGTCTTCGAGATCCTTAAGGAAGGCATCTAATTTGATTAAGGTGACTTGTACTTTATTCTGACATACTGACATTGTAGCAGTGTTGGAAATTTAGACGGATGCAAAGCAAGCCAAAAAGTAGACTGGTGCTCGTACAGTCCAAAACTAGACGGGTGCTAGTGTATTCCAAAAAATAGTCGGGTGCTCCACAGAGTCTTCTTCAGACAGATGCTTCTTGCCACGTCAGCAAGTATATTCGAGTCTTGACTGAGAGTTGACTTGGTCTTTGATTGTGTTGACAGAAATATTAGACAAGTGGTTTTTAGACGAGTCTAAAAACTGTGCTCTACTAAAAAGTAGATGGGTCATAAAATAGACGAGTGTCCTTAAGTCTATTTTCCTGCACACTTATCAGACATGTCAGTACTTTCATATGGTTCAATATTATCCGACTTAATCTATTTAGAATCATCAAAACTTGGAGAATTTACACATAGAATGTGTCTCAGAGTTATGTGGTCTTAACAGTTTAAGGACATGTTCAAGTTCAAAGAATCGACCCTATCAATATTTAGGATCAGGTAAGAAACAAACAAAACCCGTCCCAACCCATCCCACACTTACCTCTAATCATGGCTACACATCATTCACAAAAGTCAAATATTTGTAATAATTTTATAATAATTAATAATATAAAGATTACCCATTAAATTAGTATTTTAACTTCAACAAATCGAATTATAACACATAAATTAAAAGGACAACGTCACATATACAAAATCTCTTGTTGGTTCGATACTCATCCTAATTAGTCATTCGGATCGAGTGAGCCCTCGAAGTATCTCATGGCTTAGATTCTTTGGATCCGTTATGGGATTAATCTCCGAGTCGGCCACACGATTAATAAAATCTGACCAAGAGTTATTGTATATCTAAGAATCGAATTCGAACAACATAATCCGAATGATTCGTTCTTAAATAACGGTACGTTGACCACTTTTAACCGACCACTTAGTTACGTATACAGAACCTTATATATTGTTCTTAAAAAAAACTTATATATTAATATTACTACAAGACCAAGGAGTTCAGATAGAGTATTAGTCAAAGATTTGTGCCTGTTTTTCCAACCAAAATCTTTTCGGCTGCAGACATTATCTCCCAAGTCCAAAATCTTTCCTTATCTTGGTTTCACTGTGATTCTATAGCCTCAAATTCTTATGCTTCAAACCAACTTTTTCATGAGATGGGAACCATTAAACCCAAATCAGCAATCAACAATAGGACCAATAAATTGGGCAAGACATTCCACAACGTGATTAGCCTCCGAACCAAAATTGCTTCAAGCAATGCCATTTTCACTGAAAAGCTCAAAACCCAACAAGCCAATGGTAAGCATGAAGACACCAAAGCTCGACATAGAGCAGTTATGGAAGCTCTTATTGCAAAGCTCTTTGCTGGAGTTACAACTATTAAAGCAGCTTATGCTGAGCTCCAAATGGCTCAGCACCCTTACAACAACGAGGCCATACAAACAGCTGATCAAGCTGTGGTAGATGAGCTTAGAGCTATCTCAGAGTTGAAACGCAGCTTCTTGAAGAAAGAGCTTAATATTTCACCCCAAGTCACTCTCATGCTTTCAGAGATTCAAGAACAGCAGAGCCTAATGAAGACTTACGAAATCACCATCAAAGCACAGGTTGATGTTAAGGAATCTGAAATGTCATCCCTCAAGAAACACCTTCATGAGTGCGTTGCCTTCAACAAATCACTTGAAAAGAAGCTACATTCAAGTGGGTCATTGTCAGTGTTCGAAAATCTTCACCTTTCAGTATTGAACCCAACCCATTTCATCCATTTTCTTCACCACACGTTAAGATCAATGAGAAGCTTCGTGAAGTTGATGATCAGAGAAATAGAATCAGCTCATTGGGACCTTGAAGCAGCCATCAAATCCATCCACCCACATGCATTTTTATCCAAACAAAGCCATCAATGTTTTGCATTTGAATCCTTCGTATGCATGAAAATGTTCGAAGGCTTCAACTACCCAAATTTCATTGTGCCAACACAAAATGAGTCACTCGAGAAACACCTCTACTTTGAGAAATTCAAAAGGCTCGAATCTTTGAACCCAAATCAGTACTTAGTCCAGAACCCAAACTCATCCTTCGCTAGATTCTTGAAATCCAAGTACCTTCAAGTGGTTCTTGCCAAAATGGAGTGTTCCTTGTTTGGCAACTTGAACCAGAGGAAGCTACTCGATGGTGGGGATGTTTTGGATTCTGAATTCTTCACCGCTTTTGCAGAAATGTCGAAGCGTTTGTGGGGTCTGCATTGTTTGGCACTGGCGTTTGAAGAAGAGGTCACCATTTTTCAGGTAAAGAAGAATAGTAGATTCTCTGAGGTGTACATGGAATGTGCAGCAGCAGAAGAACTGGTTTCGATGTCAGGGGAAGCCACTGATTCCGATTCCGGCGAGCTTCGGGTGGGTTTCACGGTGGTTCCGGGTTTCATTATCGGAAAAGTGGTGATACAGAGTCAGGTTTATCTGTCTCCGGTGGGTTCTCCGGCGAGTTGCTGAGTTAGGCTTTTAAAAGTCTTAGGTTGTAAAATTGGTCTCCAAGAAGGGATCTCACGCGCTATGTAACACGCCCTGCCCTGCCTCATGGAAAATTGATTGGAATTGGAAATTGTATAATTTCTTTTGGAATAGAATCTTTAAATTTCCACTTGAGAGGGTTGGTTAATTTATGGGATATTAATTTTGAGTCCACTGATTCAAAGTTTTTATAGTAGTATATACAAGACTGTGTGTGTGTGTTTAAGCATGAAAACAAGAAAATATCTTTGAGTGGGGTTCTAATTCAATCGTAGTATCGTATATCCACATATTAATTTCTTGATAAAAATAAAATCTATCTTGCTGTTATGTTTAATTGAAGTTAAAATTAGAATTAAAAAAAGTTAATATATTGATTTTAAAGTGCTATCTGCTCCAGAGACTCTCATGCATATGATGAGGGATTGTAATGCTATCTAACACTTCTAGAATCAATACATCGACCCTGCAGTTTGGAGTAAGTTTTTTAACACGTCTTCATCAATGGTTGGACTAGAATCTCTCAACAAACAAGATGGGAGCAACCCCTTGGAATTGACGAATCTTCTTTGGTGTAGCAGTATGCTCCATATGGAAAGATGGAAATTCTCTACTTTTCTCATCTGTTTCTTACATGAATTCGAGTTTTTGGTTGGAACTGTCCTCTCAGGTCCATATTCTTTAGAAGGAAATCCAGAACCCAAGTCATCTAACAAATTCTCAGTCCTCCTTTCAGCACTTGCATTAGAAGAAACCTGATCCAGGTTGGCTTAAATGTAACTCCGATGGATCCTTTTTTCATAATGGAAGAAGGTCCTCCTGTGGAGGGGTTATAAGAGATGATCGTGGAAACTTTATGAAAGGCTTTATGTGAACTGAATCCTTGCAATGCCCTTATTGCTGAGTTGCATGGTCTTTTATATGGCATAAAGACAACCAAGTCAATCAATGTCGGGAAAGTCATGTTTGAGTTGGACTCTCTTGAAATTTTTGAGATGGTCTCCAAAGGCTACACAACTATCCCCTACATCAAACCTCTCCTTGAAGAGACAATTTCTTTGCTAAGGGCCCTTTGTTGACAAACTTCAATTTCGGTACAAGTAGAAATGCAAACTATGTTGCCGCCTTTCTAATAAACAAATGACATTCTTCTCCCTATTCAATATTTTTTGTGGTTAATCCACGTAATGTTTTAAACTTGTTTTGAGCAAAGACTTGGGAGGGGTTTGTCCCCCTACTCTTGTTAATTAGTTAATATACCATTGATTATCACAAAAAAAAAAGAAAAGAGAGTAGACTTGTGTATATTTATAAGGATTTAATTGATATGTATTATTAGTATAATTTTTTTATATTATCAATCAATATGAAATAATTCGACTCTTATCATAATTATCTTAAAAAATTTACATAAAATAATTTGTAATTGATTAACCCTATAAAATATTTTCATTGATGATTTTTTTTTTGACAATTTTTCATTGATGATATATTAATATTAAATTCAGATTATGTCAAGTATTTTAATATGATTGACATTAGCAACAAGTGGCGCGTGGGACAAATGAATCTTGCTCTACTTGGTCAATTTTATTTTTATGTGGTTTGTGGGTCCAATAATGTTTGGTGTGTATATTAAGAGTTCATTTATCCAAAATCCTTTTCATATTTGTTGGTTGAGTTTAATAAATATATAGTGTCAATATAAAAAAGTTTTATATAGATATTCAATCTTATTTTATTATATTGTCACTTTGATTAATTTATTAGTTCATAAAATATCTTTACAAATATTTATATGATAAGATATAATTAAATATATATATAAAACTTTTTTATACTATCTATACATATACGTTAAATCCTTGTTTGTTTGATAAAATTGTAACAGATAACGTGTATATTTTGGGTACTTTTTTTTATATAATATTTTGGGTACGATTTAATTGTTATGAATTGTGATGTAAAAATGAATTGTCATATCAATAATAATATTTATTTCACTCAAACACTTTTAGATTTTAGCAATCTTAGAGTTTACCCGGAAATGATTGATTTTTATTGGTTCAGCTATTTTATTGAAAAAAAGCTGTTTTATGAAAAAAAATACTCTTGTTTGAGTCAATAGTTGAAGTTTAAAAACAGTTTATTTTTTAAAAAAGTTGTTTCTGAACCATGTAGGACATAGGACTGTAAGATGGATAGGATCTTATTATGCTTTAGTGAGAAATGTCTTTTCCCATTTCACCCCTTTATGCACTCTGCTAAAGCCCTAGAAAATCTTGTAGAACGTAAAGTCGTAAATCACCTACCAAACTCACATCGCCATCCACCCACACCAAGAAAAACCATTATTCTAATCTAATTCCATTACAAAATTGACTTTTGCTTTATTTCTCCAATTTAAAAAATGCTTAATTTGTATTTCATATTTATAAAACAGAGACACCATTAAACACTATTGTTTTTCTTATGGGGCGCATGTATAGAGCATACTGCGTTGATTGATATATGTCATTTTTTTTTGAATTTACATCTTAAAAATTCTCTTTATTATTATATTGAAATACATATTGTTTTTATTTAAGTATTTTAAAAATAATATATTTTCACATGTTTTTCATAATCATGGAAAAAGAGTTAGAAATTTTATTCAATTTTTTATAAATAGAAAAAAATAATTTGATGACAAGATATAAAATAAATCTAATGTAAAAAAAAATTTATAAACAAATATCTTCGTACCCCTTTACGCAATTTACTATGTAAAATTGATTATTTTTGCATCACCCAAACGAAATAGATTATCTTAAAATCGTTTTTCAGCAAACATACCCAAACAAAAACAGATTATGATTAAAATCGACTATTACAATAATCGATTATACAAAAATTGATTATCATCATAATCTATTTTTCCAGCTAGTGGTGGGAATATGCTAGGCCGAGCTAGACTCTGGTAAGCCTGGGTCTGGCCTGTGTTCCAATCACGAGGCCTGAGCCTGGCCTATAGCCTGATATAGGCCAATTTCTAAGGCCTGAGCTTGGCCTACTTTAAAGCCCGACCTGACCTGAAAGCCTACTTATCAACGAGACCTTTAAATATGCATTCATCTATAAGTAGGTCACAGTTCTTCACTTGTAAATAGGCTCGTAGGTCTCTAATGACAAAGAAGTTGATAGATATATACTAATAAATAGGCCACTAGGCATTCACAAATAAATAGGCAAGTAGGTCATTACATGGCCAATAGGCCTTTACCTTTAAATATTATGAATAATGTAAATAATATATTATACATACATATATATTTATATGTGTGTATGTATTAAATAGGCCGGCCTGGTAGGACTAATAGTCTTTTTTAAAGCCTAAGGCCTGGCCTACTTAGCTATATAAGCTTTTTATAAAGCCTTGACATGACATTTTTACTAAATATGCTAGGCTGAGCAAGGCCTTAAATAGGCTAGGCCGTAGGCCCCCGACGAGCGGTCTGGCCTATTCCCACCCCTATTTCCAGTTTTCCTAAACACATATTTTCAAAAAGTTGTTTTCAAAATAATCTAATATGTTTGACACTTTGCTTAAATTTTTTTAAAAAAACTTTTTTTCTTATGCTATCTAATTTGTTTTAGCTTAAGATTGTTGTAATTTGATTATTTTTCATTCTCAAAACTCTCTTCTCTATTTACCCCTACAAAACTAATTTCTAAACAAATATTGTTAAATTATACAAATAGCTTCATACTATTTTTTGTAATTTAATATATAAAAATGATTTTTTTATATCACCAAAACAAAATAAATTATCTTAAAATTGATTTTCAGCAAACATATCCAAACAAAAACATATTCTGATTATAATCTATTATCAAGATAATCTAATTTTTTTAACTTTTCTAAATACACTAATAATCGATTATCGGCATAATATATGTGTATAAGTATTGATTGTGTGCTAGGGTAATGAAGGAGGGGAGCTATAGTAGCTGATAGTTCGACCCTGATAGGGCCTGTGCTATTTTGGACCCACTCGTTTAAAATTGAACAGGGGTGTGGAAATATGATCGTTGCATAATGACTGATGAGTAATGAGAGAAAGGGGAGGTGTGGGAATTCACCAAATAAAAAGAGGGAGGTGTGGGAAGGGAAAATAATCGGATTTCTTTTAGAGAAGCTTTGAATTAGTTCTGTTCTTGCAATAATTTTGTCATATTACTTCTGTAAGTACAGTAATCAAATTCTACATCAGCAATTAACTTGTTTAGATTTGATAATATATAAATGTGAAAGTGCTATGCCGCCTTGCTAGCTAGTTTACTTAACTCGTTTATATTTATATAAAATATGGTTATTCTTCACATAAAAGCCAAATTCACCAAGATAAAATATAGTAATACATTCGAGATGTAGCTGTTCGTTTTCTATATAAAGAACAATTTTAGTTCCTAACTAATTATTTTCCAACCTCTGTCACCCATGTTGGAAATGTCATATTCTTTTTGGTAACTCAGTGATCGATATAACTTGGAGGTTCTAAGCATTCTGACTATAGTTCACGGGATTGCTAGCTAGGCAACATTATTAGGACTATTATAACATTTAGCTCATGTCCGTTGGCCGTTTGCATATTCACCTTCTATCTACTACAAACAAAATCAACATTTTTTTGTTGTAATTATTAAGAGAGCATTCTCTTTTACACTGTAGCAGAAGGTAACTTGGTCTGGGGATGAGGTGTTTGGAATTGGGGTTGAGATGGTCAAACGCATGTCCCGATGTTATCCATAGAAAATGTTAATCTTCTAGGAGGATATGCGTTTGACCATCTCAATCCCAATTCTCATTTGACTCGGAGAAAATGTTATCAATGTTTAACCTTCAATTTATGCTGTAATTATGTAATAATTGAATTTTCACATACAATTATTGACTTCACGCATTTTTATTTCAAATAAGTAGACTTCCTACTCACTATATGCCACTTTCCCTTTTCGTTTTGCTAATAACCAAATCATAAGTAGATTCTATAAGTAGAAAGTTTTATAACAAAAACATGGTGGAGACATAAATGAGGGAGTTGAGATTTAAAGATGAGACAAACTTGACATGTCGTTGTTCTTGTATGTTGGGGGTATAGATGATGAATAAATCATTCCAAGCAGGCAGGCAACAAGTATAGAGGTCAAATTGTGTATAATTTAATATGTTGCACTTGGCTGTTGGCTCCATTCAAGCCAGCATCTAATTAAGAGACCAAGCTTCAAACAGAACCGTTCTGCCAACATCAATTAATGCTTTCTCACTGTACACCCTGCGCCCAAGCCCAACATCCCATCATATATTATCTCCATTTATCCTGCCCCACTTATAATTATTGACATTTATTTTCTCATTCATTATTGACATTTATAGAACATACAAAATGAATAAATAAACAAATTGATCAAATTTCCGGATAAAAAATATCAGGATGAGAATTTAATTTTATGGGGTCGCTTCTATTACATCATCAGTACAGGCAATGCAATGATAATATATGCACACTCGATAATGTTGGGACCTTGATCCTCTCCAGCTTTCTCAATTTCATAATGTTGCTGCTTAGGAGTTAGGAGCAATCTTTAGGTGATAGCGATGGTAGGGAAAGATTAAAAACAGAGATGAAACGAAAAAATGGCAGATGCGTCACGTTATTATTATATTAGCACCACCCTCTAACCAAACTGAACTAGTAAGGAACATGCTTAAGTGACTTCAGAAAATATATAAGTTCGATTAAAATAAAATGTTCGGTTAGGCTATGGTACTTGGGCTCTGCACAATACTTGGTAATTGGACTGCTGGTAAATACGACTGAACTAAAGCCCGTTTTGCCAATTCGCTAGTGTAAAAACAAAGACACAGAAGAAAACAACGTATAGTTGCAATAATATATTATATTTATGGTTAAGGTCATGATGTACCACCCATTACACCACCCGCGTGTCAAGAGCTTCACCAATTCTTTTTGACTTTTCAACCACTCAAATACATGATTGAGTTTGAAATATCGACCAGTCCATACGACAATTTCATTGGCACAAAATGTAGCATACAACTTCCCTGTATTTCAAGGGCTTCTATGATTAGAATGACCTACAAAATGTGGTGCATTATGGCCTCTGTGGCTTGGTCCTGAAGATGGCACATAGCCCTTTGCAAGGAGAGAAAGGGCATCTTTACCTGAACCCGGTTCTGACAACTTATCCGCAGCTCCTCTTTCGTTTTTATCTTTCTCCATAGGCATGGACTGAAAATTTGATGGAGTTGCTGAAACTCTTACTGCCAGTAAACCCAATAAGATTATGAGACAATAGAGAAAGCGAAGTTTGGCGCCTATGGTAGCCATAATTAATGTATTGATTGGTGTGAATAGATAGAACCGGTTTTCTTTGCTTTAGGAATAATTAGGACTATGACATGAGGACATTTTATATATAGGGGAACCAGGTTTGTACTTTCGGTTACATTAACATTGAGATTGGAGAAATAACTTTGGCACCTCCCGAAAAAGAGAAGAGAATAGTAGTATTTAAGTGAAGAGACTTCAAGTTTACAAACTTCTTATATATTGTAATTGATCTAATATATTCGTCATAGAGTTGTTAGGGAGGTCTGCATAATGGAGAGTCTAAAGTGAGAGAGGATACGCTTTGGAAGTGATTTTTCTACCACGCATGACATTTTATAGAGAAGCGGTGTTCTGTGCTAATATCTTGCAGAGTATTATGTTAATCTTATTCATATGATTAATTGATGTTAGGAAATTTTGGGTCACATATGTAATGTTTAAATGTATTAGGGTCATTATTTTAATTAGTCAAATTAAAGTGATCTAATTCAAGTATGGTTTATGGCTAAGGACATAATTGTCATGAAAAATATTGTTTAGATACCTAAAGTTTTATTTCTATTTTTATGATGGGCTAAAATAGAAATAGGAAAAGTCTAAGAGTCGTGACTCTTCATGAAAGGGCATGAACTCGTTATAAAAGGTTATGGTCCCCAAGTCATATGCAACTAGTTTTCTTTTCTAACATCTCATCGTTAGAAAAGAGAGGCTCTTTAAGGTTTAAGAGGAATTGTGCATGCTTGACTTGAAAGATCAAGAACCACAAGTTTTTTCATCATTCTCCATGGATTCGGGTACGCTTCCGCTATTATCTTTCATTCTATATTCTTGATGATTGAACATAACTTATCTTGATATGATGATGGTTTTCATCTTTAAGTATATCTCCCATAAATTTTCCAACAAGTGGTATCAGAGCCACAAGTTTATGTTAAATCATTAAGAAAATTTTGTTTTATGAATGATTGAGTGTTCTTAATTTGATTATTTAAATTGTGAAAATGTCAAATTTAAGAACAAATATGGACACAATTTTATTAAAGGTGGATATTATTAAATATTGAATTCATGTCTTATCCATACTAATTTTTTATGAATTCACGGATTGTTTTTTATTTATGATATCAAATCATAAATGTTGGTTTAAAGTATCATGTTATTGTCACAGATTTGGTTCTGTGAGTTATAGTTTCAATTGGTATTTTAAATGATTATGAAATTCGGTGTTAATTTTCTTCGTGAGAGCATTGATCATCATGAACTTTTGGTTTTGCATTCAAATGATTGAGTTATTGTCTACGGACTGGTAAATTCGGTGGGGGTAATGGCTGCTTGCCTGTCTTTGGATACCATTTGGCATCGGTTCGATTCACATGTTGGGATTTGAATTAAATATGAAACATATGTGTTTTATTTAAAGTTTAAAGTTGGTACATTATCACAATGTGCTCCTTATCAAAGTCGTCTGAACGGCTGCGTCCTTCCAGACGGTTCCGTTTTCGAATCCCATTCTTGCATTCATTGTTGTATTTTGTTATATCTTTTTCTGGAAAATCCGAAAAAATATATAAAAGTAAGGCTACCATGGGAATCAAACATTAAACCATAAGGTTGGAAGGGGAAAGGCTTACCATCAGGCTCCTGCTACAGAGATACATGTTTGTCTCCAAACAATTTTATTAAATCTACAATTAGGGGAGAAACAATTTTTTTTTTTGGCTGAAACACAGTGGTGCGTACAATTTCAAACAGTTTCGTAGAAATAAATAAAACTTTATTTCTGGATTAAGTTTTTAATCAAAATTCAAATAATTGGTTATATTTTGGATTATGAAATTGTTTGACATTTTAAGTGAATCAATTAAAGCAAGAAGTCACCAAAGTGACCTCTCTTGTGTAGATTGCTCATGAGAAATGTTGAATGTTAGTGTGTATGTGTATCCATGCGAGTATTAATCGGCCCAAAGGAAGGTTAATATTTGGCCGGATTACATGCACACCTGTGATGGTAAACATGTGATGATTATAAGGTTGTAGATGTGAATGATAAACCAGTCCAAAGAAGGGTTTATTATTTGACATACATTATTGTCAATGTTTGATCGTTACAGCAAGAGTACCACTAGCAGTTAATATTACTGTCCAAAGACTTGATATTAATGTTGCACTAGGTATCTTGAGATGGGGTATGTCATTATTTGAATTTATTGATGATTGAATTTTGGTTATGATGTGAGTATATTTATGTTATTTATTTGTTCTCTCTTCAGCTACTATTGCTACTATATCTGCTAACCTAAATTCGGTTCCTGATCTTAATGCTACAAACTTCAAGGATTGGAAAGAGAACATTTTGATTGTTCTTGACTGCATGGATCTTGACCTTGCACTAAAGATGGAGAAACTCCCTTCTCCTACAGACTTCGGTACCTCTGAAGAGAGAAAAATTTATGAGAAGTGGGACCGCTCCAATCGCATGAGTCTAATGATCATTAAGCGCGACATTCCAGAGGCATTTAGGGGTGCTATATCCAATGGGATAACAAGTGTCAAAGAATTCCTTATTGAGATTGAGAAATGCTTTACCAAAAGCAATAAGGCAGAAACAAGCACACTCCTTCAAAGCTTGATATCTATGAAGTATAACGGCAAAGGAAACATAAGAGAGTATATTATGGAAATGTTTAATATTGCTTCCAAGCTTAAGGAGTTAAAGCTCGAGTTATCTGAGTATTTACTCGTGCATTTGGTTTTTGTTTTCTCTTCCTGCACAATTCGGTCAATTTAAGATCAGTTACAACTGTCAGAACACTAGTGGAAAATATACATTAGACGGTAAAGGTTTACGTCAGTTAACCAAAAGCTAGACGTTAAAAAGGAGGCGGTGGCAGTTTTGTAAATATCAGACTTCATTAATTCAATTTTAACGTCAGTTGTTTTAATGACTGACGTTAAAAGTGAAGTGATTCACTTTTAACGTCAGTTCAATAAAAAACTGACGTTAACAATGAACATTTTAACGTCAGTTCTATAAAGAACTGACGTTAAAGGTTATTTTAATAATTTTTTTTATCTAGTATACGATCCATTTCGCATTGCCTTCCTCAAAGTTTCAGTTTCACATGAATTGCTTTGATGTTTTGTGTTTTTGTTTTGAAAACTATAAGTTGAATCAATAACCCAAACCGGATCTCATTCATGAAGTGTAATACAGACTGATACAGAAGATTGAAAGGGTTTAAAATCCTATAAAAAGTTACATTGAAAGGGTTTAAAATCCTATAAAAAGTTACATTGAAAGGGTTTAAAATCCTAAATATTAAAGCTACATACCATCAGAGAGTTTTATGAAATATGCCAAAGGGAAAACTATACTCCGAAGACCTCAGAAAACTGGGGGGCATGAGAGAGCTCAAGAGAGGCAAAAACAGGTGCACTAGATCTGTTTCAAGCAAAGGCAGTGGTTCCAGAGACTTCCAAGACGGTCACTTGCTGCCAAAGCTGAGGTTTTGGAACTGTGACCCCCGAGCACCTGATTAGCCCTCCAGCAGCTGATTCTCCGGAAGGTGATAAGGTGAGCAACTCACATAATGTAGTTTACTCAAACTTATCACCCATGTAATGTAATTTACTCAAACTCAGAAGTTGTTTGACCATTAAGACAAAGACCTTTGAGTCTAGGAATAGGAAGAAAGAGTGATGAAGTTAATCTCCACGGCAGAGCCATATTGTGAAGCAGAAAATTAAAAGGATGGAAGGAAGCTATATATAGGAGCAGGGGATGAAGTTACTAAGCTATTCTGATTTTCTTGAAAACTCACCTATAAACTTAATGCTCATTAAGAGGATTGAGTTACAAGGTGCATGGGTAAGTAAGCACAAGATGCAGTCAAAGGAATGAATGTTTTTGCGAGATATCTATACACTTTTAACGTCGCTTTTTTAAAAAAGCGGCGTTAAAAGTGTTTTTAAAATAAAAATATTTATTGTTAACGTCAGTTTTTTATACAACTGACGTTAAAAGTTTGATTTTTACTTCAGTTAAATAAATAACTGACGTAAATAATCCTATATATTATAAACGTGCAGAATGAATATTGGAAATAATGTAATTAATATATGGGAACTTGGCAGTCATAAATTAAGTTGACGTTAAAAATGAGGTGGTGACAGTTTGTAAATATTAAATCACTATTTGCGTCAGTTCTATAAATAACTGACGTAAATAATTATGAAACTCATTTCATTGGTTGTCATGCCCCTGTTGTCCCTCTTAACACAGATCACTCCATATAGTACTGCACTTTATTTCTAAACCTTTTTTTTATACAAGTTTATTTTTAATTTTTATTAATTAGCTTGAATTAGTAAACAAATTCTTGTGCAAATTAAAATAAATAAACACTTAACATAAAACAAGTTATATGCATAATCAAATCGTATGACATTGAAGCGATTCATAAGTTAAAATTACATGATTAAAAGATAAAAAATTTCTGCAACATAGCCATAAAATATAAAAAAGTTTCTGCATCAACATCATTTTCTTCTCAGTCCTGTCATCAGAAACTCCAATGGATGCATCACCTCCCTCACTTGAATTCCATGATGCAAAGTAATTCCTCAGTCACTAGCAGCGAAAGCAAAGTGAAATGGATCTTTGCATCTTTCTTATTCAGTGGAGTTCCTTGATGCATCATCTTGAATCCACAATCACTTGCTTCCAAAGCAAAGTGAAAGGGATGACGGGGATGAAATAAAGTGAGAGAATCACATTACGTGATTCACCCAACCTTAATATCCATGTAATGTGATTTACTCAAACTCAGAAGTTGTTTGACCATTAAGACAAAGATCTTTGAGTCTAGGAATAGGAAGAAAGAGTGATGAAGTTAGTCTCCATTGCAGAGCCATATTGTGAAGCAGAAAAATTAAAAGGATGGAAGGAAGCTATTTATAGGAGCAGTGGATGAAGTTACTAAGCTATTCTGATTTTCTGGAAAACTTATCTATAAACTTAATGCTCATTAAGAGGATTAGGTACAAGGTGAATGGGTAGGTAGCACAGTAGTCAAAGGAATGAATGTTTTTGCAGAAACTAATAAACTTTTAACGTCCGTTGTGTAATACAACTGACGTAAGAAGTTGTGAGTGTTTTTAACGTCAGTTTCTTAATACAACTTACGTTAAATATATGACCTTTAACGTCAGTTTTTACTAACAACTGACGTAATAAGTGTGAGAGTTTTTAACGTCAGTTTATTAAGACAACTGACGTTAAATATATGATCTTCAACGCCAGGTTTTACCAAAAACTGACGTAAAATATTGTTTTATTTTAATTATAACGTTTACCCCCGCGCGCCTTCTCCACTTCTCTGTACGTACGTGTCTTTTCTCTTTTCCTCACTCTTAAACCTCACTCTTGCTCTCACTCTGCCCTAATCGCGAGCTCATCTCCACCGCAACCACCGCGAGGGCTTCTTCGCCACCACCGTGAGGTACACTCTTAACCCCTAACTCTGTCTTTCCCGCTCATTCTTTGCAATAACTTGACATCTCTCTTTCCCCTTCCCGCGCACTAACTCTCCTTGTCCCTCTGCTCTCAGTAACCACATCGAACGTTGGCCACCACTCGAGCTTACCCCCCACCACCACGCGAGCGCCTATTTCTGGTGAGTCTTTAATTAGGACACATTTTTTTATTTTTGGTTTTGAGTGCATGCATGTTGCTCTGCTGGTTTGAAACTGTAGTCTCAGTAGTTGAAACTTGAAACTGTGAGTTTGAGTTGTTTGGAATGTCTCTATTTTTGGTTTTGAGTGTGTGTTGAAACTGTAGTCTCAGTAGTTGTAACTTTAAACCGTGAGTTTGAGTTGTTTGGAATGTCTCTATTTTTGGTTTTGAGTGCATGTTGCTCTGCTGGTTGATCTGTCACGGTCGTGATGCTCATCACGGCTAGGCCGTGATCAGTTCTGCCTATGAGGGTCTGGTTCAGTTGGCACGTTACGGCCGTGATGGACATCACGGCCAGGCCGTGACCAGTGCTTGGAAATCTTCAAAAACTATAGTTTTCAATCTCCCGTATTGTCCTTATATTGGATATATAGATGTTTCGTAAATCTACAGGACCTATCTAGTTATTTTTATTTATACTTATGTATTTATTTTGAGTTATAACCTATGTTAATACATATATATTGTTTTTGAACAGGCATACATATGGATCAGTCGGATAGCCCACATGCACGGGAGGACACTGTGGGGGTTTCGCAGGACCCGATCACGCCTACGCCTGATTCTAGTGTAAGTTTACATGTTATATACTATCTTTAGTCCTTCTTTTTAATGTAAGTTTATAATGTTATAACCCTCTATTTTATCATTTTTTTTGTCCATACAGATATCACAGGCTCATAGGAAAAGGGGTAGAGGAGCCACCTCGTTGAAGAAACTAGAGAAGGACAGGCAGAACAGACAGAAGCTTGAGGTGTCCTTCGATGCTAATCTAAATGCCCAGGGACCCCGTGCTAAAGAATTTAATAAGTGGGTGTTTCTACAAACGAAGCAGCACGTAAGCATCAACTACAACCACTGGAATGACGTTCCACAGAACGTTAAGGATCAGATTTGGGAGGCTATCACGGTATTTTACCTTTACATTCGTTTGATTTACATTATTAGATAATTATCTGAGTTATAATCCATCCAGTTGTTATATATGTATCTAATGTGTAGGTAGCTTGGACTGTGCCAAATGACGAGGATCATCGTCATAAATGTATGAAAATGGCATCAAGCGTTGGAATGGGTTCAAGCATGATCTTACCAGGTACTATGTATCTGGGAAGAAGCAGCTTGATAAAATGTTCTCGGATTATCCCTGGATTGATCAGGATACTTGGGATATGTTTGCCAGGAGTCGACAGGATGGAGAATTTCAGGTTGGTTGATTAAGTTAATTTTGTATGCTTATTATAGATCATTTAACTGTATTTAATTGTGTGTTTTTGTTTGAATAGGCTAAGGCAAATAAGGGTCGGCAGAATCAGCCGAAGAACGTCCACCGCCACACCATGTCTCAGGGTGGGTACCAGACTCGGATCGAGCAGATGATGGCGGATAGGCTGAGGGCGAAGCAGGAAGAGCACTCTGCTAGGATTGAAAGAGGAGAGGTGCCTGAGGGCACACCATCAAGTCCTCCGTCGGACATCGACCGCGAGGATGTCTGGTTAGCCGTCCGCATGACAAAGACGGGATCTTTTAAAGTTGATGCCACTCACGAAGTGGCAGATAAGATTGTAAGTAAATAATTAACTTGATTTCAATTGATATTTGTATAGATATTTGCAACACTTTTCACTTGCACGTTTTTTCATTTTTTTTCATTGTAGATGGATCTTAAAGCAAAATCCTCCCAGGGCGCATTCGTCCCTTCTGGACGGCAGGACGTCTTGATGACTGCTCTAGGCAAGAAAGACCATCCTGGTCGGGTTCTCGGTGTTCCTGGGAACGTGACCATCAAACAATATTATGGCAAGTCTGCTTCACGAAAGCGGGTGGTCAATGAATCATCAATTTTGGCTGACATTACTCAGCACCTCATGTCCAACCCAGATATTACAACACATCTGACGCAAGGCTTAATATCCAACCCAGAATTCAAGCAGGCGCTTGCCAGAGAGCTTTCCTCCGTTGGTACATCCCAGGACACCGCAGGGCTTGCCAACCCTTCACATGTGAGCACAAAAGAGAGTTTTAGTAGGGCACATGTGGAGGACGATGAGTTGGCAGCTAGGGAGCGGGAGTTGGAAGTCCAGCGCCATGAGCATGAGTTGGAAATGAAAAAGCGCGAGCTTGAGTTGGACTCCAAACGACGTGAGCTCGAAATGTTAGCAAAGGTATTTATTAATTATTAATGTCCAAATTAGTCAAATAATTACTTGTGTTTTTTTTAATTATCAAAAACTTATCTATTTTATTTTTCCTAAACTGAAGGCCAAGTCGACGTCGGTGTCGCTGTCACCTATCACTCGTTTGTTCTCACTTGGTGAGGATTATGCGTTTGATATTTTTGAATGTCCATTGGATCACGATGGATGGGTGGCACGCCCAGATCAACAGAGGATATTTTCCTTCTATGGTGACGATCTCGGGAACGCCTGCAGAAATAACGTCTGGATGAACAGCAATGTCATCAGTCTCTGGTGCACGTAAGTTAATTTTAATTTTATAACTTATTTATTTTTGGTATTTTTTCATTTAATAATTTATTTTAATTTCAATATATATATATTATGTAATTAACATCCACACCTTTTCATATCTTAGGTATCTCCATCGTCTTCAGCTTGATAAGGGCGTTGCATCAGTTTACGGTTTCTTAGATCCGTCAATCCTTCTGCCCGATTTCTTTGCTGGCGATGCATCGAGTAAATACTTAGGGAACTTGTTGGGAGACAATCCGAAAGAATTATATCTGGCTCCCTACTGTATGGAACGCCATTGGCAGTTGTTCATACTTCACCCGTCTAGGCATACTGTCATATTCTTCTGCTCTCTCCACCAAGATCCGCCACCGATGGTGGTGGAAGCTGTAAATATGTAAGTAACTAATCTTAAATTTAATTTAAGTTTTAATATCAGTTGTTTTTAGTTTATTACACACATGATATATGAGTTTGTTAATTGATTGACATGATTATTTGTTTATGATAGCGCGCTGAAGGCGAGTAGCATAAGTTGCGCCAACGGGAGAAGTATGACTTCTAAGGCTAAAGCAAATCCTGTATGGAACATCCTCAAGGTTTGGTAGTTTATTTATCAAATAATTAATATTATAATTACTAATTTATATGTATATTCAACTGACGTTGAAATTAATTTTGTTGGTAGTCTCGATTTCAAATTGACGGGTGGTCGTGCGGCTATTATGTGATGCTTCATATGCTGAACATAGTCTCCGCATCTATTACGGATGGATGGAAGAAGGTAATATTTAAACAACTTGTTAAATTATATATTATAGTTTTGAAGATGACCTGCATTGATGTTATTGTTATTATTTGAACGTGTCTTGGCATTTATCGACCAATCGCCTATTGAAGAAGATGAGTTAAGAGACTTGAGGATGCGCTTCGCCGAATTCTTCTTTAAGTATGCGGCTGAAAAAGGAATTGACAACATACCTCCGCACTACTTAGATGAATAGTTTTTTTGTTAGACTTTAGAAACTAATTAATAACATGTATATATATATCCTTAGATAGTTTTGTTTTTTAGACATTGGAACTAAAATTTATTTATATATATACATGGGTTTTGGTTTTAAGTCCCCCCATTGTTCAATTTTCCTTTGCAATTCTGTAATGTGTGTGATATTCTGTGTTACTGGGACTGAATGCAGGGATAGCTGAGGGGAGTGATATTTTAAAACTGAATTTAAAAAAAAAAACCTATTAACGTCAGTTGTATCAAACAACTGACGTTAATAGTATTTTATAAAATATACAGTACACTATTAACGTCAATTGTTTATTACAACTGACGTTAAAATTAAACATTTAACGTCGGTTCTTTATAACAACTGACGTTAGTTTTAACAAAATCAACGTCCGTTGTCTTAAAGAACTGACGTTAATAGTTTTATGTTTAACGTCAGTTGTTTAAAAAACTGACGTTAATTTTTACAAAATTAACGTCAGTTTTGTTAAAGAACTGACGTTAATAATTTTATATTTAACGTCAGTTCTCAACTGATGTTAAAATATTAACTATTAACGTCAGCTGTATTTACGTCAGTCAGTATTCTGACGTAAAAAATCAATTTTAACTGACGTAAAAAGCACTTATTGCACTAGTGGAAGGAGAAATTGTCTCTTAACGAGCTCATTTCATATTGTGTGCAAGAGGAAGAGAGGATGAAGTAAGAAAGAATAGAAAGTACTCACTTGGTAAGTACCTCTAATGACAAGTGCAAAAATAAAGCTGCTGATATTGAAGTTGCTAAGGTTCAAACACAAAAGAAGCAAAATGAAGGTGAAGAAAGTTGCTTCTTATGTGGCATGAGTGGACATGACAAGAAGGGATGTACCATGTATCACGCATGGCGTGGAAAGAAAGGTATATTCCTTACTTTGGTCTGTTATAAGGTAAATTTAGCTTCAGTACCTAGAAACACTTGATGGTTAGATTTTGGTTATACTACTAACATCAGAGTTTCAATACAGAGTTGCCCAAGTTATCGAGGGCCAAATGATGTTGAAAGATGCATTTATGAATGAGATGGCATGTCAGTAGAGGCAAATATGGCATTTTAGGTTGTTTTTAAGTACTGATTATTATTTGGATTTAATGGATATTTTTTAGGTACCGTCGTTTAGACGAAATTTGGTTTCTGTTTCTTGGATTGGACAAATTTGGTTATCATTGTTCGTCTGGAAACAATCACTTCAGTTTATCTATTAATTCAAATGTTGTTGGAACTAGTACTATTACAGTGCATGACAATCTATATTTGCATGATATTATAAGAACCGTTGAATGTGGAATCACATGGTACTAAGCGTAAAGTTAATAGTGCAAATTCAAGAACATCAAGTGCCTTGGTTACATCTCTAGAAATAGAGTGGAGTAGCATGTGTCAGATGGAATCCTAGATTCCACTAACTTTAAAGACTTTGATGTCTCTGTTGAATGCCTTAAGGACAGACAGACCAAACAAAGAAATTAGGTTCCTAGTCTAACTCATGTATGGGATTTCCAGCTGAGGCATGGCCTTATAGGCCAAATGAAAGGTAACTGGAATTCTGAACAGGGAGCAACTACTTTATTGGCTATTCTGAACGATCCAGGGGCTATAAGTTTTACGATCCCAAATTAAAGACAATTTTTGAGACAGAAACTGCCATGTTCTTTGAGGATATTGAGTTTGGGGGAGGAGAAATAAGGTTAGAGACTTTGTCTTGGAGGAAGAATTGGTTTCAATTCCAGAATAGATTCATAAAGTTGCTTTTGATGAAGCAAGTCTGGAACCTCTAAATGACATTGTTGTTCAAACTCTCATTCAAGATGAGTTAGTTGTTCCAGAAGAACAAATTCAAGATTCTCAAGAACTAGTGCTTCAAGAGTAAGTGTCTTTGCAACGATCCACTAGAGAAAGAAGAAATGCTATTCTAGTTGACTACATAGTATTTCTTCAGGAACATAAGGAAAATGATGGTATGATGGAAAATGATCCAATCAATTTTTCGTCAAGTCATGCAAGATTCCAACTTAGAAAAGTGGATTGATGCAATAAATGAGGAGTATGAGTTCATACAAGACAATAAGGTTTGGGAACTTCTCCTATTACCAAAATGTGTGAAACTCATTGGTTGCAAATGTATATTTAAGACCAAAGGGATTACAAAGGTAATGTGGAGAGGTATAAGGCTCGTCTTGTAGCCAAGGACCATACTCAAAATAAAGGGATTGACTATAAAGAGACTTTCTCTCCGGTTTCATTGAAGGACTCTTTTATGACAATCGGGACCCTTGTTGCACTTTAGGATTTGGAGCTTCATCAAATGGGTGTCAAGATGATGTTTCTCAATGACAACATTGACGAAACAATCTATATGGTGCAGCCGTAAAACTTTGTGTTGGGAGACACAAAGAAAACGGTTTGAAAATTGACATAGTCCATTTGTGGGCTAAAATAACCGTCTCGTTAGTGATGCCACAAGTTCTATCAGGTAATTCTCTCATTCAGTTTTGAGATGAATGTTGTTAGTATTTGTGTGCAACACAAATTCAGTGGGAGTAAGAATATTTTCCTTTTATTGTATGTTGATGGCATACTACTTGAGACTAATGATATAGGCATGTTGCACGAAACCAATAGATTTCTATTGATAATTTCGAGATGAAATATGGTGACGTCTCCTTTGTATTAGGGATCGAGACACATTGAGCCCAATCTTGGAGTACTCTAGGATTGTCACAAAAGAGCTATATCAATAAATTGCTCAAATGGTTTGGCATGCAAGACTGTCAATCAAGTGATGCCTCGATCGCTAAGGGAGACAAATTAGTCTCAATCAGTGCCCAAAAGAAATCTTAAGATTAAAGGGATGCAGGAGATTCCTATGCGTCAGCTGTAGGAAATATAATGTACGCTGGTCGCGCTGTCGCGCACGCGCCAAAAAGCGAGCGGTTTGTAAAAATGTAGTTTAGGGAGCGACAACTCGGATATCGTCTCACAAGGACTCTTAGGTTGTTGTTATTAACACAAAATCAGTTTGGGGGGGGGGGGGGGGGTTGGATATGAAATAAAATAAATAAAGAAACAGAACAGAAACAGAGCAATAAAACAAAGTAGTTAAAATGACAAATAAGCTAAAGACGATTAACCTACTGTTCTCGGTTTCCCACTATCATTGGTTCATGTAACTTCCAAGCCCTAAGCAGATTCTAATCCCCTTTCGGTTGTAGCAACAATTAACAAACGAAATCGCTACTACAGATATATGTTCCTATTCCCGAATTAAACAAACGGGGTTAAGCCCTCATGAACTAAACGAACATGAACGAACACACGCGAATTAAACAAACGCGATTCAATATAGGAACATAACATCACCGAAATAAATCAACACAACACTATACACTCCTGAATTAAACAAACAGAAATATATAGCATGGTATTGAAAAGAGAATAGCAAGCAAAACAGGAATTACAGAACCTCAAGTGTAAATGAAAACCAATCGCAGTAGATCAATCCAAGGAGACTAGTTCTCCATTACAAAGGAAAAACAAAACTTTAAACCTAAATTCGTAGCAGTCCTATTCTAAAAGAAAAGAAGATAAATTACTACTGACTAAAACTAAAAAAAAACTAAAACTCCTTCAATCTGCCATAGAACAGCTATTTATAGTATTCAAGAACTGCGCCTACTCGCGAGGCGAACACTGTCTCGCGATGCGAATATTATGAAGAGTCAGCAACGTTTGGTATTCTCGCGAGGCGAAGTACGGCTCGCGCGGCGAGGAATGGAAGAGTCATGGCTTCTGGTCTTCAGTCTCGCGAGGCGAGACATGTATTCGCAGGGCGAGACAGAGAGGTTTGCAATTTCTGGAACAGTCACGCTTCAGGTTCGCGGGGCGAATGCACTCTCGCGGGGCGAAGAACTCCAGAATTATTTCTTTTTATTACCTGAAAACAAGAAATAACATAAGTGCTTTATTTGACTCTAAATCAACTAAATTAACCTAAAAATACTTAAACGACTCAAGATGCTGCTTAAAGACAATCAAGTCTAATTTGGGCGAAAATGAGATATAATTAGCACAAAACCACGGTCATACTAGCCATAAAACTAGATGAGCCAGCGGCTGATCAAAATACCCCAAACTTAAACTTTGCTTGTCCCCAAGCAAACTACAACTCAAAAACTCAAAAAGACTCAAAACATGGCAAGCTTAAGGGATTCAATCAACATTGCACAAATTCAAGCAATTTCATCAAAACAGTTTTCTTCAATGTTCCCCCTTTCAAACAAATCAATCCCCACATTCAATTATTCTGAACAATTGAGAATTTCATCATTCAAACAATCATTAATCTAAGCAAGGGATCCAAGTTACACACAAGAGGGAGATCGCCAAATTCAAACAACTGCCTTCCTCACAAGGGAGTTTAGTGTTTCACTCAATCGCTCAGTTTTTGTCAGGCAATCAACAATTCACTCAATTCACCTTTCATAAGCATTTCCCATAAATTTGATTTTCATCTCCAAATGATTCCCACAGAAAACATGCATGCAACATCAAAAGGTCTTTTAAGGTTGTAATGGGGCCTGGCTAAGGGTAGGATATACAAGGGTACTAGGCTGAAGACCCTAGGAACTAAGAGAGCATGAGCTTTTTACACTTTGAATTTCCACTCAAGTTCCTTTTTTCATTTTTTTCATTTGCCTTGGGTGACTACAACCTTTTTATTCAAATAGTCTTTTGACATTTTTTTGCACTTTTTATTATTTTTATATTTTCTTTTTCTTTTTCTTTTTTTTTCTTTCATTCTTCTTTTCTTTGCCTTTGGCTCCAACCTTTTTATTATTATTTTTTTCTTTTTCTCAATCCCAAACAACACATTACACCTTGTAGTCACCCCAAACTTAGTTTCTTGCAAACATTCTCTTGTTAAGATTCCATGCTCTCCTAATCCTAATATCGGGTTAACATGGTTTTTCCAGATTTTGGCTTGTAACATAGGGTTATCAAGAATTAACAGGTTAATTAGGCTTAAAGGGGCTAACTTGGGAACATGCACTAGGGACTGGTTCAATTTTAGGCTAAGTAGTTATTTACAAAGAAAATGCCTAAATCATTTGAAGCAAACACATAAACATGCAAACCATAAAGAGATTCAAGCAAATTCGGGAAAGTGCACTTCAAAAGTGATTCTCACAGTCAAAAACATGTTGGAGGCTCAAATCCTCACCTGGACATTTTTGCAAATTGTTTGACTGAGATTCTATCCCTAGTGTGTGCTTCCCTTCACCCCAAACTTATCATAAATCATGCAATCACAACAAAATATCTCAAAGTTCAGTTTTCAATTTTTCAAATGGGGATCAAATTTTCAATTTCAAAACCTAGGGGGAAAACAATCAACACATAACATGCAATCCATCTATGCAAATTCAATTAAAATCCAGCAAACTTGCCAACACAAGACTCAACACACAAACACTCCTGATCTTCTCAACTTATTCAGGAGCTAAAAGAAAACAAAACTAAAACAAAGCAAGCATAATTAAAAGGAAAAGGTTTAGAGAAAACTCATGGAGATGGTTCCACCGGGATCCCACTGTCTGTGATATAGCGGCCATGGAATGCCCAAATTGCAGTATGATCCTCCCGGATCTCATGGCATGCAGCATAAGGCCCACGTGATAGACAAGGGACGGAAGCTTGTTCCATGGTCCCCTAACTTGCAGTCTTGATATGGAGGTGGGTGCTTGACAGTTATGGTGACTCCGCCAAGTGCGGCGGACTTCTCACTCCCTCTTTGGTCAAAGTTGATCTCTTTCTCAATAAAGTCCTCCCAATAAAATCGGGGTTCAACCTCTTGGACTGGCCATGGTGCAAAATCCAGAGGCTTGAACTCCATCACCGATTGTTCCACAGTGGGAGGTGGTAAACAGGTAGAGAGAGTTACTGGTGCTGCTTCAACTTCTGCACGTTCTTCATTCACTGTGCTAACAAATCCATCACCTGCTAAACCTGCAGAATTCTCAGCACACACCACAGAAAGGTTAGAGTTAGTACGGTTAGTAGATATGGTACAATAAACTGAATCAGTAAAGGTCTGAATGTCTGGAAATTCAGCACAAAGTTCATCAATCCCATCACTTTCAACACATGCATATGAATTAATAGAATCATCTACTTCCAAAGGTTCTTCATCATCCTCAGGCATGGTGAAGCAGATGTCCTCCTGATCCTCATTTTCTATGTGGACGTTTTGCTCTTCATACCTTTCAAAACATGCTACACACGAAGCAAATTCATTACAATCAGCACATGCAGTATAATAGATAGAATCAGGGGAAGAGTGAATATCTGGAGATTCAACACACAGTTCATCAGCAGAAGTATTCTTAACATCATTATAAAAATTTTCCTCAGAAATATTGTCAAGAATAACTACTTGTGAATCTGTATGTTCCTCAAGGGGATGTGGAGTTTATAGTGTAGTCCCGCTGACTTGCTGAAAAGTATTAATGCTAGCATCATTTCTTCTTTGAAAGCGTGTCTGTGAGGCACGAAATCGTTCAATTTCTTCTTTGAAAAAATGTAGTCATTTGTGCAGTTATTTGTGAAGTCATTTGCTTGAACAGGTCCTCTAGTGAAGGTGCAGAGGTGGTCACTTGGGGGGGGGGGGGGTTCTGTGGTGCCAGTGGTAACATCTGTTGTGAGTCCCCATACCAAGGGTTTGGATGGTTTCCCCAGCTCGGGTGGTACTCATCATTGGAGGGGTCAGGAATGTTGTGCCTGATTGCTGCAGCTCTGAAGGTAGGAAAGTATCTCAATAGGAAGACTTTCTTCAAATCAAACCAGCTGAAGATGGAATTCGGCTCAAGATTATACAACCACTCCTTTGCAGCGGCTTCAAGTGAGAGATGGAAAGCTCCCATCTTGATGTGGTCTTCTGTTATTCCTTCAGGTCTCAGCATTGTAGAACAAACAATCCGGAATTCCTTCAGATGCTCCTGCGGATTCTCACCTGCAAGACCACTAAACCTTGGCAACCAGTGCATTAAACCAGCAAAGTCAGGATAATATATGCATGGTGGTTCATAATCAACATTAGGCATATAACCTTGCATATACTCATCCATGGGTAGATTACAACCAGACAAAGCAGCCGTAACTAATTCAGTAATGCAAAAGTTTTTTTTTTCCTTTTTTTTATGTAATTTTCTGTTAATAACAACAAGAGTCCCCGACAACGGCGCCAATTTTTGGTCGCGCTGTCGCGCACGCGCCAAAAAGCGAGCGGTTTGTAAAAATGTAGTTTAGGGAGCGACAACTCAGATATCGTCTCACAAGGACTCTTAGGTTGTTGTTATTAACACAAAATCAGTTTTTGGGGGGGGGGGGGGTTGGATATGAAATAAAATAAAGAAAGAAACAGAACAGAAACAGAGCAATAAAACAAAGCAGTTAAAATGACAAATAAGCTAAAGACGATTAACCTACTGTTCTCGGTTTCCCACTATCATTGGTTCATGTAACTTCCAAGCCCTAAGCAGATTCTAATCCCCTTTCGGTTGTAGCAACAATTAACAAACAAAATCGCTACTACAAATATATGTTCCTATTCCCGAATTAAACAAACGGGGTTAAGCCCTCATGAACTAAACGAACATGAACGAACACACGCGAATTAAACAAACGCGATTCAATATAGGAACATAACATCACCGAAATAAATCAACACAACACTATACACTCCTGAATTAAACAAACAGAAATATATAGCATGGTATTGAAAAGAGAATAGCAAGCAAAACAAGAATTACAGAACCTCAACTGTAAATGAAAACCAATCGCAGTAGATCAATCCAAGGAGACTAGTTCTCCATTACAAAGGAAAAACAAAACATTAAACCTAAATTCGTAGCAGTCCTATTCTAAAAGAAAAGAAGATAAACTACTACTGACTAAAACTAAAAAAAACTAAAACTCCTTCAATCTGCCATAGAACAGCTATTTATAGTATTCAAGAACCGCGCCTACTCGCGAGGCGAACACTGTCTCGCGACGCGAATATTATGAAGAGTCAGCAACGTTTGGTATTCTCGCGAGGCGAAGTCCGGCTCGCGTGGCGAGGAATGGAAGAGTCATGGCTTCTGGTCTTCAGTCTCGCGAGGCGAGACATGTATTCGCGGGGCGAGACAGAGAGGTTTGCAATTTCTGGAACAGTCACGCTTCAGGTTCGCAGGGCGAATGCACTCTCGCGGGGCGAAGAACTCCAGAATTATTTCTTTTTATTACCTGAAAACAAGAAATAGCATAAGTGCTTTATTTGACTCTAAATCAACTAAATTAACCTAAAAATACTTAAACGACTCAAAATGCTGCTTAAAGACAATCAAGTCTAATTTTGGCGAAAATGAGATATAATTAGCACAAAACCACGGTCATACTAGCCATAAACTAGATGAGCCAGCGGCTGATCATACGCTCAAGTCTGTATGCATCCGGACATAGCGTACATTGTTAAGTATTAGACAGATACTTAAGCAATCCAGGAATAAACCGTTAGAAAGCAGCCAAACGGGTTATGGTTTATTCATTAGAGAACAAAGAACTATATGCTCACATAAGGAAAATCAGATCAATTAAAAATCATTGGGTATTCTGATTCTGATTTTGTTGGATGCCAATACAGTTGAAAATCCACGTCAGGTTATGTTTATTTATGGTTATAAGGCATCCAAATTATGGACTATGGCTGCGGAATTTTGTCACTGGGTTATGAATTTTAGATTTATTGAAAGACCACTACAGTTATTTTGTGACCATAAGTTAACAGTGACATTAAGTTCCTTATTGATGTGGAAAGAGTTCAGAGTGTCAGATGTCTATAAAGCATGTTAGGACAAACTCCATAGTTGTGGATCCACTTACTAAGGTTTACCACCCAGGGTCTTTCACGAGCATATTGCTCGAATGGGTGTTGTACCACTAGACGATACATTTGTTCAGTGGGAGTTTGTATTTGGATGCTTTTCTAAGGAAGATATACTTTATAATTATTTTCTACAGAATACAGTTTTTTGGTTTGGTTTTCACTTTGAGTATTGATCTCATTAAAGAATAAAGTAGGACCAGTTGAAAATCGACATGTACAGATCACCTTCATGTGATTTTCATGCTGCACATTTCATGATTAATCTATGTCATTTGGTTGTGTTAATATTAGTGATCATTGATGGATTTGGTTATGATTGATATATCGAAAACCGCTTTGGTTCTATATATTGATATAACTAATGAACGGGATAAGGATATGTCCAAGGTTTATAATGGCGGATTTTGAGCTCATAAAGCCTAACACATTTGTAAGGATACATATGTGACCAGTGGGAGATTGTTAGGAAATTTTGGGTCACATATGTAATGTTTAAATGTGTTAGGGCCATTATTTTAATTAGTCAAATTAAAGTGATCTAATTCAAGTATGGTTTATGGCTAAGGACATAATTGTCATGAAAAATATTGTGTAGATACCTAAAGTCTTATTTCTATTTTTATGATGGGCTAAAATATAAATAGGAAAATTTTAAGAGTCGTGACTCTTCATGAAAGGGCATGGACTCGTTATAAAAGGTTATGGTCCCCAAGTCATATGCAACCAGTTTTCATTTCTAACATCCCATCATTAGAAAAGAGAGGCTCTTTAAGGTTTAAGAGGAATTGTGCATGCTTGACTTGGAAGATCAAGAACCACAAGTTTCTTCATCATTCTCCATGGATTCGGGTACGCTTCCGCTATTATCTTTTATTCTATATTCTTGATGATTGAACATAACTTATCTTGATATGATGATGGTTTTCATCTTTAAGTATATCTCCCATAAATTTTCCAACAATTGATTCTTAAATTTTTAGATTTGAAGAATTAAGTTATTTTTTTACCTTATATATTTGAATTTTGAAAGGTCAGAATTAATCAAATCTCTACTTAAATTCACATTCTCGTTAATTATCTCTACTTAATCTATATCTTTAAAAAACTATAGCTCTCTAACCCCTTTAATTTTATTTCAATGCGGTAGTGTAGCTTTATTTGTTTCCTATTCCAGACTCTATGTTCCATCCAGTTTTTCAAGATAATAGCAAAGGCTAAACCTAACCCAGACGAAAAAATCAAACATTATGAGGGACAGCATGCACAACACCATGATATGAGGCAATGAGCTCATCAAAAAAAAAAAAAAAAAAAAAAAACGCCAAGAGATGTGCTATGTGACCTTGTTGAAACAATAGAGGAATATGAATTTATTTTGATCGTAAAATAGTCCATCTTCGTAGGTAACCTTTAAACTCCACTCGACTTCTTTCATTGATTCTAACATTTTCCAAAGCTCGTATGAATTTATTTTGATCGTAAAAAATCTTGCTAAGTATTTGCTTTCCTCTCTTTGTTTTGTATATATAGTAAAAACAAAAAAATGGCGGTACAAAATAAACAAACATGCACGTAATTCCAACCACCTTAGCTATGCCCACGTGATTATGGAAGGCTTTGTATGTACTATTGTATTATTGTCAAGGTTGAGAAATTAGGGTATTTCTTTTTGTAGGTGAAAAATACGTAAATTTGCAAGCCATTGGTCAATTCTGTAATTATATTACTTCATCTTCATTTCATTTTCATTTGTTCGGTCCGATGGATAGCCTTTTTCTTTTTAAAGATTTATTTGTTGATCTAGTCCAATTAATTATATGTTGTGGAGTTCTATTGTTTTAAATCGACAGTACACACCACAAACACATGTTAGACAAATTGATTTTTGTGTTCAGCATTTTCCAAAAGCATGGCGGTTTTGTGGAGCCCTTGTGTTGGTTTAAAAGGGGCAAGTTCACATTTGCAACTCATGGGCAATCACATTTCTTTACGTTGCTAACTTGATATCAGCACTTTTCCTATAAATATATACAGATGAATTCATCATCAAGTCATATATCGGTAAACGGCATGGACGGTGGGAGGTGGGTAGGGATCCCAAATATGTTGAGTAATACACTTGATATTCGGACACGTAGACGATTTAGTTAATGACGTACAAAATCTTAATTAATACAATTTAGTAAATGATAAACAACGACGAATTATGTACTCTTTACAAGGTAGATTAGTTTCAATAGGAAAAAAAAGCAACAGTTTATTAATTTTAAGAACTCACATAAGCATAAGCGTTGGAGTTGCTATCAAAGCACTGTTTAGCATATCTCTTTAATAAAACTAGAGTTTGAACTTCAAATCGAAAATTATTCCCAAATTTGGGTAAGTGCTCTCTGTTCTTTGCAAGCCATATGTACAAGCCAAGTTCTTGGCCTCAGCTTTAGTGTTCTCCATTTCTACAAGATTGTGCTTAGTCTATTAAAGCAGCGACGTTTGAGTAAATAACTAAATTACTAAATAGTATTTGGACATTGCTTCGCAGCCTCCTAGGAGAGTCTATGATGTGCTAAGTGTTATTGTGATTTTGGTGGGTAGACAAGGAAATAGGAAAAGCAAAGGAAGCCACAAAGAATGGATTGTTTATCTCGTGGAATAGAAGATTGTACAAAGACGTGGCTCAATTAAAAACTTAGACTGAGCAAAGCGCAATCTTAATTAGATCATCTATGAAAATCCATGACTTGAAAAGAAATTTGGAGAATAGGAAGAAAGCATGAATCTTCTTGATTCCTCAGCACGCACATTGTGTGCTTGGAGAAATATACGTCGTTGATGACTTTCTAGTCAGCTCAACTTTTTTATTCAAGCAGGTAACCTCAAATCGAAAAGGACACTTTTTCGTTAGGGGGAAAGAAATGGGGAAAAAAATAGAAAACGCAAGAAGTCAATGAATAGCAGCCCATGTGTTTACCAATATTGTGACGTGAAGTCCACAACCCATTTTTTTGTATTTTTTTTAGACGTAGGTGTGAAGTATTCATCCGATATTTCGATGATTAATCTTTATCTAAGAATCTGGCTGACCACCTTTAATAAGGTCTTTCCTTTCAATCACGTTTTTTTCGTCCACAAGACTCGAACTCGAGTCTTACCTAAAAGATCTGAATCAAATTCCATTCGGATCAACGTAATGTTGGTACCTATTTTTTTTGTATGATATATGATTTTTATTCTACTAATAAAAAAAAGTAAAATATAAGGTTTGCGGTCAGAAGCTACATATTAGAGGCTTACATGAGACGGTGATTCCCTTCTAAACAGCTCATCTGCATGAAAAGTAACAAATAACATATAGGGATCTGAATTTCCTATATTTATAAATTTCACTCATTCACGTATTTATTTTAATTTATGGTCAGGATTTTATAAACTTATTTTTATATTAATATATTTATCCTATACAAAATTTAATCAATGATCAAGATCTTCCTACATTTACAAAGTAATTGCATAGTAGGATGCTGATTAGGTTAAGTTATATCTTGTGACACGTTTTCCATCTCTCTGGAGTTTTTGTTTCGCTAAAATGCAACCCCAGGTGCCGACCCCAACTTATATACACTTATACAGTATACTAGAATTGATTAGTCTTTTATTAAAAACGTTGGGATATACCGAGTTTAGATAATAAAAAAAAAAGTATACTAGAACCATGTCCCACGCCATTTTTCACTCCTTTGTACTTTAAAATTCAAGATCTCACCTACTTTCCATTCAGAAAATTGTACCATGTAAAGAATTTCAAAGGGGCATCGGTACAAGTAATTCTTCAAAATCCCATACTATCAGATTCAAATTGATTAAATTGTGTATTATATAAAATGGGATTGTTCAATTTTGTTATGCTCCCTTAAATTACACTACACTTATAATCCAAAAGATAAAAAATACAATTTGCTTGTTATGGGGATGGGGATTGAAATTAAATTGTCTCAATTGGCTTGGCTAGCGAGAATGTAGATCTCGTCTCATTTTTCTCTGTCATTCTCTATTATGCTATTTAAAACATGTCATGTCAGTTAAAAAATATAACTTCTAATTTGTACAGCATGTAGCTATTGAGAAGTTGCTTTGATATCCAAAAGGAACTTGCTCTATAATCATCTACTGAAAATAATTCCACATTTAATTATAATTAATAATGTTATAGTTCATGGGGTCTACTTATATATTATCATCAAAGTTCCGACTACTCATAATAAAACAAGATCATGTTAATTTAAAACCTAATTATACAGACCAAAATAGAAGTTGATCATGTACAATACAAAATTGTTACTACATATATGTTTTTCCCTCAATAATGATAATTCTAAATAGGATTGAAGATAATCCCAAAACAGAGGAAAAGCAGAGATATATATATACTACTATCTCTATACAGTTCACACTATCCCTGTCATTGCTGCTAATCTCTTGTCCCATACAAAGAATCTAAGAATGTAACAAAATTGAACAAATAAAAAAAATGTGTTCTCATCTCATGAACGAACAAATAATACAGAAGCTAATCAATGTCCAGCACCAGGACTAGGAACAGATCGATGAAGAAGTTGTTGAGTGCGTATGAGATGGCGCGCAATGAGCTTTTCATCAACCTCCATGGCATGGCCTTTTCTGCTTGGTGTAGAAGATGGCACAGTGCCCTTGGGAAGGGAACTGAAAAACAAGCTGCCCCTTGAAGATGGGTTAACCTTGTTGCCGTCTTTCTCTGCACCCAGATGAAGCTTTCTACTTTGTAAACATGAACACTGGGAAGCAAAGAAGAGGAGGAATAGAACCAGGAAAGTGGCAAAGCGAGCCATGGGAACTTCAACTATTTGAGAAAGAGTTAGATGAGAGGAGAGGTTATGGAGTATGTAATGTTGTTGTTTTGGTGTGGGGATGGGATTATGAGAATGAGTGAATTTGTGAGGGCCATGACATATTATTTATAATAATACAAGAGAGAGAGAGCTTGGGGATCAAGTTTAGAGGGGAGGGGAGTGCAGTAGCCAAGTCAAGGGAAGAATTGTGGGGTTTGAAAAGGAATGTGATGTGGCCTGTGGGTGATGTTAAGTGAACCCAAGGGTGATTGGTGGTAGTACAGCTGAACTGTATCCGCTGAAGTTGGATAGGGTAGTTCAAGTGGTTTGAGGGTAGCTCAAGTGGTTTGAACTGAGGATAAAAGTAGTTGGAGTTTCAATGTTCAAACATTTGGAGAGTTAGGTAAGATAGCTCAAGTGGTTTGAGACGAGGATAAAAGAAGTTGGAATTCCAAGATTCAAATACATTGACACGTGGAGATACTAGTCGGAAACAGTAATAAATAAATAAAAAAAAGTGTTGGCCTTAGTGAGTGTGAATGTGACTAATGTGCTGTGTGGGTTTTAATTGCATGTTTCCAAAATAGCCGCGTGGGGTGGCTGAGTTAGGTGATGCTTAGATAAGCCGCCGGCCACCTCTTTCCGGCAATTTCATTTCACTTTGATTTTCTTTCTTTCTACACCGTCACGGGATGCATTCTATTTACATTGGCTTAGCCACGGATTCAGGCTTGACTACTCTGACTTAGGAAGCTCCATCCCGTGGATTTCCATTGGGACAATAGTCATATTAGTTGCAAGTATTATGGTAATATGGGATAATTTATGTTTAATTTCAAGTGTGATATTTTATAAATTTATTTTAAGATATTATTTCAATACTTTAAGAATTTCGATATCTTTCTTTATTTTAGAGATCTTATTTTTAATAAATTATTTGATTTGACTTTATTTCATTACGGCAAAGAAACTCTCAAAGATTTGGATATCTTCTGCTTAAAAAATGGTTTTATTTCTCCATCTCTAGTTTCTTTCTCTCGCTGCATGCGATTATATGTGTTTTCTTAGTTATTTTTTTATTTTCATAATAGCCCTTCCATTGTTTTGTTTTTTTTTTTACATTGTAATAGCCCATCCATAGTTAGGGCTTTGGATCATATTGTATTTCGATGGTTTGTTTCTCAATTTTAATTTAATTTATGACTTTCTTTATTTTGTTGTAATTAATGCATGTTAAGACACGTGAGTTAGTTAATTAATTGATGGATGACTAGCCAAAGTTGGTTAGCAAATCTATGAAACAATCCAAATTTAAAATTGATGGATGGTCGAACTTTAAGGAATTTATTTAAATTGGGAAAGTCTTTAAAAGTAAGAAATTAAATGTACATCAAACTTTGATTTGATAAATATATATAGATCTTAATCCACTAAAAATGATTCAAGGAAGATACATTCTTACTTTATTATTTTAGAGACTTTCTCATTTTAAAGGAGACAAATTCGAACTATAATTATTTTCTTTCAAATTAGCTAATTAAGCTAACAAATCTCTCTATACTTCATGATTATGATTTTTTTTATATATATATATATATAGCTTTGTCTGTGACTTTTGATTGTAGGTTTTACAAATTTGATAATAGCTAACCAATTTTGTGATGGTGCAACCTCATCCGGCTTAGTGGTTATTGACGGCAATCATAGTAATCATCCACACCACGATGCTACCTCCCATCTCAATGTACCGTGGGGAGAATGAATTTATTTACGTGACGTTTGATTCATGGAATATTTTATGTCAAGATATGTTATATTTTTTAGAATCTTATTTTTAGGAATATTTTTTCCCTATCTTTACATATGAGAATATAGTTTTAAAATTTCATTCATTAATTTTATTCCCAATATCTTTGATATCTGAGAATAATTTTTTAAAACTTGTATCAAATATGATAAACTTTTATTCTCATACTCATTCCCGATAATCCGATAATATTAAAATATAACTGATATTAAAGACAGTATTATTGATTGTTGAAGATTCTTGTTGTTGAGCATTGATATGGGGTTTCTATGGGTTGGATATTTTATTTTAAAATATTTTATTTTGAATTTAAATTTAAGAGTTTTTGTTATTTTTATTATTTTTTTATTACAATTAATTTGTTACCCCAGGTTTTATGTTTTTTTATCAATGGAAAAACAAAGAAACCAAAAGAAAAAAAAATCAAGTTCTAAGTCTAACTATCCTCAAAACATCAGTCATCAATAAAGAAGAGAGCAGATGGGGGGAAGTATCCCACAAGATCAAGCTTCGGTTAGAACTAGCTCCTTGTTTAGCAAGCCAATCCGTATAAACATTCCCTTCTCTAAGCACATGTTGAAAGCATAAGGTCTATGATAGACATTTGAAACTCTAGATATGCTGAATCTGGGGAGCATAAGGATGAAAATCAGTAATCTATTCATTAATCAAATTCAAAGCAGTTTTGGAATCCAATTCACAAATGAGATTTCTATATCCAGCTCTCCATGCAAGTTTAAGACCATTCGCTATTGCTAAAAGCTCAGCATTAAGATTGTTAGAAGTGCCACAAGAACCTGAGAACCTCAAAATCCATTCTCCAAGGTTGTTTCTGATTAAGCCTCCAAAACCAGACCTGCCAGGATTACCAAGATTGCCAGCATCAACATTTAGTTTAAACATATGCTCCCTTGGATAGTTTCATGTAGGGGTGGCAAAATGATCCATTTGTCTACCATCCATCCAGTCCATCCATGAGAAAATTCATCCAATCCATCCATTTATAAAAAAATAATATAAATGGATTGGATGGATTGGATTAGTTTTTTAGTGGATGGTTTATGATCCATCCAATATTTTTTAAAATCCATTGGACCAACAATAAAAAATGTAATGGATCAACTTTTATCCATTCCAAAACCAATTTATTTTTTTCATATTATTTTTCACCAAATAAAAAAACCCTCCATTTGTAACAAAAAAAACACTCCATCTAATTTTCTCTTCCGTTCCCTATTATTTTTTCTTCACTATTTTTTAATTTATTTATCTGCTTTTTTTTTCTTTTTTTGTTACATTAAGTATTAACTAATTAATTGTTCTCAAACACCGATTCTGATCCACCTTATCACGTATGTTTTCTTTTTTCGTTACTTTTTTTTTTTCCTGAGAAACTTAATAGGGGCTTGCCTTGCACCATCAATGTAACAAATAAATAATAAATAAACAACTAAACAAATAAAATCAGAAGACTTGTTTTTAATATCATGGCTAAAAGCGGTACTAATGACCTAAACCAATAAGCTGAACTAATTTCCTTCTGATTGAACATATACATTACTAATTATAGAAAGCACATTAAACGTTTAACATTTTATATTGATGTATCATGTTCTTCCATTAAAAGGGAAATGCTGCACCAAATTTCAGAATCCAATATAACAAGTGCAGGGATATACAAAGTAGCAACGCCAAGTAATAATAAATAATTTTGAATATTACAGCCACTTGAGCAATTAATGTTCATATTCAAGATACTAAGGAGTAATAATTGAGAAGGAATACTATACACTATGGGTGACAAAATTATCCAATTGTCCACCATCCATCCAAAGTTTAATCCATCCAGTCCATCCATTACAAAAAAAAAAAGTTAATGAATTAGATCAAATTGGATCATATTATTTTAGGATGGATAATGATCCATCCACTATCTTTTAAAATCCAATGGATCACATCTTTAAATGTAGGAGAGAGATGGTAGAGATGGGAAAGAGAGAGATAGAGGAGAGAGAGGAGGAGAGGATATTTTAAAACTAATAAAATTATTTAATTGTACAAAAAAAATTTATTAGGAGAGGATATTTCAAAATTAATAAAATTATTTAATTGTACAAAAAAAAAATTTAGGAGAGGATATTTTAAAACTAATAAAATTATTTAATTGTAAAAAAAAATATTCTTTAAAATAATTTTTATGGATGGATTGGATATCCATCCATAAAAAAGTTGTTAATGGATGGATTGGATGGATTTTATTAAATGGATCATGGATGGATTGTATTTTTTTTAATGAATTTTTAATGGATCATAATGGATTAATGGATCGTTTTCAATCCATCCATTACAATCCGCATAAAAATTTATCCAATCCATCCATTTGCCACCCCTAGTTTCATGTAACTTGAAGAGTTTGTTTGATGGTGATCTGAGTGCCAAAAGCCTGCTTGATATCATCTAGAACAGAGTGAACTTTACTTAGTATTTTAAATACATTTTATTATTATTTATGGATTTTGGGTTATTAAAATTAATTATTTTCATTGCAAATATTAATTATTTTCTGAAAATAAATTTTTTTCTTCAGTTTCTTGGATGGCGGTTGGGTTGATCTTTTTCCCAACGTGGTGAAAGAGACTTAAAGACAAACACAGCAAACAAAGGATTCAAGGATTTCTTCATTTTTATTATTCACAAAACTTTGATCTTAGAATGCGTTGTTCTCCATTTTCTGAATGTTAGGGAACGCAAGAAAACTGGGGCATCTAATGGGATTGAACAATAAGAATATATATATAATTGACCGGTATATATATTGATTATTGATGCATTTCTTCTTCAATTTCTTTCCCCTCCTTTTCAAACTCATTCTCCCCAGTTAAGATCAAGAGGCGCAACAGTGGACAGAGTGGGCGATAAGATGTTTGAAAGCAAGAACAAAGATCAAATGACGAGGTGTAGTTGACCCTTTGTGGTTCGCGGCGGAGAAAAAGAGATCATGTGATGGTCGTCGGAGGGAAAGGCGACCTTGAAACGGCATCGTCGGCGGCGGCGGACGACGGCACGCTTGACAGGTGTGCAGGTGATTGTCTAGACCGTGGTGAAACAAAAGGCGTGGAGACGGCAACGATGGCAACTCCGACTTGTTGTTCATGGTGGCTATTTGGCTTGGATAGGGGGTGCTGATTTGGATTTTTGATGGCGAATGGATTTGTGAAACAGGGAAGGGATCTGGAATTTGGATGGAGAATGGATTTGACGGTGCTGTTTGGCTTTCTAGGTGGAGAAGGGATTTGGTAAAGAGGGGAAGAAAGAGATGAAAAAAATTAAAATTTTTTTTTGGTTAAAGTAATGTTTTGGTCCTATGCGTGACATCGATTTTTGATTTGTACGTAAAAAGTTATCAATTTGGTCCCTATACGTGACACTGATTTTCAATTTGGTCCTCACCGCTAATTGGTCCCTATATAAGAGGACTAAACTGCAAATTATTGTCACATGTAGGGACCAAATTGAAAATAATTATCATATGTAGGTATCGATTTCAAATTTTTTTTGTTGAATTGGTCCCTACATGTGACAATAATTTGTAATTTTGTCCTCTTATATAGGGGTGATGACCAAATTGAAAATTAGTGTCACGTATAGGGACCAAATTGATAACTTTTTACGTATAAGGACCAAATTAAAAATCGATGCCATCTACCGGGACCAAAACATTACTTTAACCAACTTTTTTTTTTGGTAACATGATGAAGAGGCAACATGTTTAGAGGTAGTCAAATGGACCAATGAGAAGGAGCGTGTGACAAAAAGTGTGCATTCCTCTAAATTTTTTAGGTGGGCACGTTTTTCTTTTTGTTTTACAGAAAGCTGTAAAGCGATTTTTAGTTGGTTTGCGTTTAAAAACAAATTGAAAACTTCCGTTGGTTAGCAATTTTGATTTTGGGTGCGTTTGAGTAAACAATTTATTTAAGAGCTTATCACATAAGATCTTATCTCATGAGAGCTTATGTCATAAGCGCTTAAAGAAAGAAAAAGAAAGAAAGGAACATGAGAGGATTCAAATAGTGAAAAACACGGAGATGGTGTTTAGTGCATGATACTTCCATGATAATTCCATAAAATCAGGTGACTTATGAAAACAAGTCAAAAACTCTTTATGGGATGACATAAGTTATTTTTATAAGCTCTGCCAAATACACTGCATAACAGATTATGTCATCAGATAAGTCAAAAGGAACTTAAATAAGCTCTTCTAAACACCACCTTTCTCAAATAAAAGAAAATTAACAATTGTGTTCCATGCTTTTGCAAAGAAATGCAAGAATTTGGCATGGTGATATGAATATCATCATATTAATCATGTGCCTGAGGTTTGCCAAGTCATTGCTTTTGGAACATTCAGTTTATCCTCTCCGGTGCCTTTTTATTTGATATGTTCTAAGGTGCTTCCATTCCTGGGATGAGATCGAGCTGTAATAGATTGCATCGTTCATCATTCTACTTTCTTTTTATCGTTTAGCTCGTTACTGACAGCTTTCATCCTCTATGAACTGGCCACCACCAGCTTTCCATCTTTGTCGTAAAGAAGTCACTGTTACTCCCCCTCCACCTTCTTCTTGTCACCACAATCTCAGATTCGTCGCCATCAACATAGATCTGCCATCATCGATTTGGACCGAGTTTCACTAATCTTGTTACCTGAATCAATCAAAATCTTACGAATCAATTTGGGTTGAATTCATGTATTTTTTTGTCAAACTCGAACCGAACATATCCGATAAAAAACAGGTTGGTGTTTGGGTGGGTGTATCAAATCAAACATATTTCCAAATTATGACTAGAAAAATACAATTAATTATGAGCGTTCTTTTAATTATTTAGGACAATCTCATGATTTATGCAACTTTTTTTTTTTGGACAAATTTATGCAACTTTTTAAGAGTGTTTTTTTTTTTTGTTCTTCGTTTATCAATCAAAATTTTCATCTTCAGTTTGAAATGTTAAGATGTGTTCACAATATCTTTAGGTCCTTTTTGCAATCAAGTGACATATGTGATGAAATTTCTCTAGGAAGTGTAATATACACTACAAGAATAATGATGATTTGCGACGGATTTTTTACGACGGCCTCAATGCCGTCAGTAAAATTGTCATTTGCGACGGCCTTTGCCGTCGCTAACAGGAACGGTTGTATTTCCCAGATTTGCGACGGCCTTGGGCGTTTTACGACGGCCTCTGTCGTCACTGTCGTTGAGGGCATTTCCGCGAAAATTTGGCGCCAGTTCGAGTGGAGAAATATTCAAGTTTGCGACGGCCAAACCGTCGCTAATGTACCAAAGCCGTCGCTAAGGGAAATGGGAATTTCGAGGTGGCCATGTTTGCGACGGCCAAAGCTGTCACTAATATTTTATCCAGATTTGCGACGGCCAAAACCGTCGCTAAAGGAAATGGGAATTTCAAGCGGCCATGTTTGCGACGGCCAAAGCCGTCGCTAATATTTTGTCCACATTTGCGACGGCCAAAGCCGTCGCTAAGGGAAATGGGAATTTCGAGGTGGCTATGTTTGCGACGGCCAAAGCCGTCGCTAATATTTTGTCCAAATTTGCGACGGCTAGGCCTTCGAAAAATCCGTCGCTAATGTCCAATATAATATTTGTAACCCATCCCATTTTCATTATCGTCCAGTTCTCTCCTCTCGCACCTCCACAGCTCCCAGCCGTTCGCGTCTCCACCTCTTCGCAACTCCACCACGGCCACCACGACCACCGCAAGGACGGCCACCACGACCACCGCAAGGACGGCCACGCAATCGTTTGTTTCCCATTTCCTCTCATTTCCCTCTCCTCTCCTTTCCCCACTGCCATTTCTTGAAGACCGCTGCCGCCACCGCCAGCTGCATCTCCGGTCACCATCCAAGCCTCTTCTGGTCACTGGTATTCTATTTGTTTCACAAGTTTTGTGTTTGTTTCAACTTCAATCCATGTATGAATTGCATTTGTTTTTGTTTTGTTTCATAAGTTTTACATGGCTTCGTATTATAGGTTGATGAATCTGGAAATAATGCCAAGTATGAAGGTATAAGCTGGAATAAGATCCTCCATGGTTGCGGAGAGCCGGGAGAGTCGAACCGAATTCCAGTATGGAAGTTAGTTACCTGAGCAAGCTAAGAAGAAAAATTATGAAGATAATCCAGATTGTTGTGATTAGTGGAAGATTTCTGTTTGTGATTCCAAAGAAGCAAAGCAACAAATTATTTATTTTATTTTTAAAAAATATGTATTGCAATTTGCGACGGCCAGGCCGTCGCTAATTTCTGGTGATTTGTGACGGCCAGGCCGTCGCTAATTTCTGTTGATTTGCGACGGCCTAGCCGTCGCTAATTTGCGACGGCTATTTATAAAAAGCCCTCACAAAAATTTTGCGACGACCCTATATGCGACGGATTTGTGGCCGTCGCAAATCCGTCAGAAAAACTTGTTTTGCGACGGATTTTTGTGATTTGCGACGGCTTTTGGCCCTCGCTAAAATCAATTTTTCTTGTAGTGATATGATGCAACAACTTAACATTTTTCTAACAAAAAAAAAACTTAACATGTAGAAAAGATTCTTTTTATAAAGCTAACAGAGATTAATTATAATTTTAGGTTATTTTTAAGGATTTAATTGGTATGCATTAATAGTATAAAGGGTTTTTACACAATCAACCAATTAGAAATTATCACATAAGTGAAAATATTTGACTCTTATACTAATTACCTTAAAAGTCTAACATATCATGATTTATGATTGCTTGACAGTATAAAAAACTTTACACTAACAATATATAGAAATTAAATTATTTTTTAAATCGGAGGTACAAGGAAAGACAATATTTGTCTTAGTGAATCATATCAATATTTTGACATTATCATTGGGCTTTATAAAAAAGTTATTCAAATTCAAGTTATCATGTATTGGCAGTTTGGCACCATTTTTTCCGTTAATATAGTTACATCTAGTAGAGAGAAAGCTTCAAAACATATAATACACATCGAGCCCAAAGAGCAAACAGCGTTTGTAGTCCAACGGTTAGGATAATTGCCTTCCAAGCAATAGACCCGGGTTCGACTCCCGGCAAACGCAACTTTTTGTGTTCAACGAGAATTTAACATTGTACGTGTCAAAATGCAATAGTGTTTTATAGACATTGGTGCTTTACATATATAAACTTTGAATTTCATGTTAAATGGTAATGGAGTTTTTGGGGCATACATGAATAACATAATCGGAAAATGAAAAACTGGGCATTCTCTCAATTGATATGGTCCCCATATGATTTTGCTTTGTTGCTGCAGAAATGCTTGAAAGCAAAAGCCTTGAGACAAGGCATACAGGTCCATGCCATGTTGGTCACAAGTGGAATCAACATGAACATTTTGTCTTTGAGTTCAAAGCTTGTTGGGATGTATGCTAGTTGTTCTGATTTGAAATCAGCAAGGCTTTTATTTCCTAAAATTGAACACCCAAATGTTTTTGCATTCAATTGGATGGTTTTGGGTTTATCATATAATGGGTACTATGATGATGCACTTGTGTATTTTCGTTTGATGCGTGAGCTTGGGCTTATGGGCAATAAGTTCACCTTTTCCACTGTGCTTAAGGCTTGTGTTGGCTTAATGGATGTAAACAAGGGGAGACAAGTTCATGCAATTGTTTATGAAATGGGTTTACAGAATGATGTCTCTATTGCCAATTCTTTGATAGATATGTATGGTAAATGTGGAGTAATTGGTTATGCTTGTCGTGTGTTTGATGGAATGCCTCAGAGAGATGTTGCCACATGGACATCATTGATTTGTGGCTTCTGTAGCATAGGGAAAATTGAACAAGCATTGGTGTTGTTTGAGAGGATGAAAGTGGAAGGATTAGAGCCAAATGATTTCACATGGAATGCTATGATTGCTGCTTATGCTCGTTCAGGAGATAGCAGCAAAGCTTTTGCTTTCATCAATAGAATGAAGAAAGAGGGGTTTGTTCCTGATTTGGTTGCATGGAATGCGATAATTTCTGGTTTGGTACAAAGTCATAAAGTCATGGAAGCATTTAAGTTGTTTGAGGAGATGCTAGTTTCAAGGATTCAACCCAATCAAGTAACTATTGCAGCACTGCTTCCTGCATGTGGGTCCGCAGGTTCTATAAAATGGGGAAGAGAAATTCATGGGTTTATATACCGGAAGGGGTTTGATATCAATGTTTTCATTGCAAGTGCTCTTATTGACATGTATTCAAAGGCTGGAAGTTTAAAAGATGCTCAAAATGTATTTGACAAGATTCCATGTAAGAATGTTGCGTCATGGAATGCAATGATTGATTGCTATGGGAAGTGTGGCATGGTTGATTCCTCCATGGAGCTGTTTAAGAAAATGCAAGAAGAAGGACTGCAGCCAAATGAAGTTACTTTTACATGCATTCTTTCAGCATGTAGCCATAGTGGTTCTGTGCAAAAAGGTTTAGAGATCTTCAGATCAATGAAAGAATGTTATGGAATTGAGGCACGCATGCAACATTATGCTGGTGTTGTTGATCTATTCTGTCGTTCAGGAAGGACAGTAGAAGCATATGAATTTCTCAAGGTCGTGCCAATAAAAGTCACAGAATCAATTGCTGGAGCTTTTCTAAATGGGTGTCACATCCATGGAAGAAGAGATCTGGCTAAGATGATGGCAGAGGAAATAATGAGGATGCGGTTAAAAGGACCGGGTGGCCTTGTAACACTATCAAATATTTATGCTGCTGATGGGGACTGGGAAGAGGTTAGGAATGTAAGGGAGGTGATGAAGGAGAGAGATGTCCATAAGAAGCCCGGTTTTAGTTGGCTTGAAAAACCAGCTGAGATTCTTGAATGGGAGAAAGAGAGAGAAGGGAACACAATGGCTAGTTGATTGGGTATGTGACATCATATCATATATAATTGGTGATCTAGTCTTTCACATTTAGCTGCAAATATGTCGTTAAGTCTGATGTCGGTTTTGGAGTTTATATATTCCTACAGGAAGAGCTACTCAACTCATTTTGGTTCATCTACTATTCTTAAAGTTTAACTAATTTTGGGATACAAGTGACTGAAGTTTCAAGAATTTTTCTTCATGTCTATTTTCCAGTTTACACTTGCGAAAATTTATTTGTTGGAGAAACTACAAAAGAGAGCTCTTTGGTGCTTGAGTACCTCAAAGGAGTGAGGAAAGTTACTTAACCTGTTTCTGTGCCACTTGGTACAAAGGAGGGACTCTTGGGACTGAGCAGTCTACAAAGAACTGCACTCACCGGCAACCTCCAGTGCTGCAGGGACCAAAGCTGACTGCCACCATTCACTCCAGAAGTTGACATTTGCGACAATGATGAAATATCACAAGGGCATAAGCAGGGATCAGGTTTGGTTTGGAAGGACAAGGCTTTATGGAATCAACCAGATCATGGCTTTCTGGTTAAGTTTGAGGACTGAGGAGAATGACCATGCTAATAGTCTAAACTTCTTTTGTGTGCATGACTTTCTAAAATCCAAACTTGCTAAATTTGTTGTCAATGGATAGTATTTTAGTTCTCAGGGCCATGCTATTGTGAAGACCTTTCTGGTTAGTCAGTGGTTACTGATCAGCAACTGGATACTGATGGAGTGGAAACTCTACTGCAGCTCAGAGTGTATACTAGAGTCTTCAGATGAACTTTGTGGTTTCAACTTTAGAAAAATAGTGTAACATAAGAAATAGATATGACATTTTAGGATGTACTATTAGCTTGGTTTCCATTCACTTGCATCAAGTTTTCGTAACTACTTACATTAGCTAATTCAGCAGCTTGCTAATTCCACCATTTTGTCCCAAGATATAGAAAAAAAAAAAGGTTAAAGTAATGTTTTGGTTCCTATACGTGACATCGATTTTCAATTTGGTCTCTATACGTAAAAAGTTATCAATTTGGTCCCTATACGTGACACTGATTTTCAATTTGGTCCTCACCGTTAATTGGTCCCTGTATAAGAGGACCAAATTACAAATTATTGTCACATGTAGGGACCAAATTGAAAATAATTATCACATGTATGGACCGATTTCAAAATTTTTTTGTTGAATTGGTCCCCACATGTGACAATAATTTGCAATTTGGTCCTCTTATATAGGGACCAATTAGCGGTGAGGACCAAATTGAAAATTAGTGTCACATATAAGGACCAAATTGATAACTTTTTACATATAAGGACCAAATTGAAAATCGATGTCACGTATAGAGACCAAAACATTACTTTAACCTAAAAAAAAATTGTAATAATTGTGATTCTGATATGCAAACATTTTATCAAAACCACTCGTTTTCGTTTTTGCTTGCTTTGGTTTGAAAACTTTATCAACTGGCCATTCAATATGATGAATGACTATTCAATAGTGAGTTTACTTATTACTTAAAAACGGTACATTAGCAAAGTAGCAAATAAAATTTACAAACTGAAGTTTCACTGTTGATTAACTTCATCACATTATAATATTGCATAAGAGTGTTTCTTATTGCTGCTTTGCACTTGATTTTGGTATGTAAGCCTATTTTTGTGGATGCTTTTCATTGGAAGGACGTAGTCTTGGACAATGTCTTCTGTCTCTGATTCTGCTCTCCATGTCATGTAAAATTGAAATAAATTTCAGTGTCCATCTTAATCCACACATCGAAAGGAAAAACATTAGTTTTAAAAAAATATCTGCATAGAATAGATAATTAGGAAGGAAATTAAGTAGACTTATTATGTCATACAACCACAAGAATCTAAAGCATATCTCCTGCAGAAAATGGAAAAGATACATTCAATTTAAATGCATTGATCATAAACTGTGAGAAAATGGCAGGACAATTCTTCTTTGGCAAACCTGAAGAATACATGTGCTTGTTCTATCTGCCAAGGGAGAATTGTGCTGTCATTCCACAACAGTTCATCTTTCAAACTTCTGGCACCAATTATGTGTCTGAGGCAATCATGTTAAAATGGAAGCTCTATATATAGCAAGCAATGCGCATCTCATCTCGGATATGCCATTGAAAAGGAGGAGGAGGAGGAGCAGCATATACCAGCACAATTCCTGTGGAAGTTTCTTCCATTTTCATAGTTTATGGTCCCGATTCTATCCTATTCCTCATCAAAAAAAATTTCAAAGTCCAAGGATTTGTCAATATCACAATTTTCTTTTTGCATATAATCAGATGCTCTTTTTGTGTTGGAATTGATCATAAACTATCATGTTATATACTACATATATTAAACCAGTATTAACGTATCTGTAGTTTGTGTATGCATGAAACAGACCTCCTTATCTGTTTTTTTAAGTACATAACATACTACATTGTGATAATTTTATTAAGATTCATGTCCAGAAAAATAAAATCAAGGTGAAACTTCATACTAGAACTTAGGGTGAAGGGAGTGGAGCTGTTACCAACTTGGGGTTACAAAATTTGGATGAGATACAGTTTGTGGTTAAAGTAGAAGTAGCCAGTAACTATCATAAGTACTTAATTTAGTAGTTAACATGTGTAAAAATATTCTTTATAAATAAGTATGGATATTTAATATAACTTACACAATCTTACACATTTAATTTTTTAATAGAGTGATTATGATTGCAGCTTTAACCTAAAAATTTCTCGTGGTTAAGAGCCAAATCAAATTTTACTGATTATTGAACACATTGTTATCAGGGTCATGGATACTTCTCTTGTAACTTGTAATTGATACATTTCATAAATGTAGGAGCAAGTTCTGCAATTTCTTAACTCTGTTAGGTTAATCTAAATTAGGGTTCTAATCTACCTCTTTCTATTAAGTCTGAGTATTTTATTTAAAAGTAATTTACTTTCTTATTCTTATTCTATTAACTCCTTATCATTTGCACCAACAAACGTCGTTGCAATAATGTAATTTGGTGGCAGCACATTAGATTATCATAACACTATCGTTTTATTAATCACGTGATGTTTGATTTAACATCAATTCATAACAACCATGAAGTGAACCCAATCTGTTAAGACCTATATAATTAAACAAATTTCAGTTTTAACTATCTCAACTTCGCCAAAAAAATAAAAAAATAAAATGAAAGAGAGACTCTCAAGATGTATATGGAGCAAATAAAATGTCAAAACCTGTGCCATATATTAGAGGCAACAATAAAAAAGGTGGAGATGATACCTTTCATTAAAATGTTTTCTATCTATATATCTAAAATCTCTAGCCCTGCGAGAAACTTTGCATGAAAAATGCAGCTAATGCTGACCACTAGTATATGCTTTCAATTTTGTGTAGTTTGGAAGCAACTCTCAATAATTGCTATTGCTACTACTAGGGCAATTAGTTTCCACATGAAAGCTTTGGTGCAATCACCAAACCAACAAGAAAGAGATGCAACCAAGAAATGTCAACATCTGATAGAACAGAAAAAGATTAGCAATAGTGGATGATACCAACTAGTTGCCAACCTCAATTGGCTTTATCTAGTAGCATCCATAATTCTGTATTTCGTCACAGGCAACCTTTGCTTTTGCCTCTTCTTAAAGCCACCTCATTCCAAACATTTCCATTTTCACTAGGAGAATAGGAACAGTACACAACAAAATGATACATTATTAAAGAAATGTCTGGAATCCAAAACGTGTAAATGATTGGTTAAATTCTTCTAGTAATTTCAGGGTTCATGAAGGGCAATATAGTCATCAAATGTATAATATATGATATGTTTATCTACCATGCAATGACAAATGACAATTAACTTGTGCTAATACAATTCAAAAGGCTCAGCTGATTTTCCAAAGCCGCCAATTGATGGAAGCTGAGGCAATCTTGGAACTCTTTGATTCTTGCTGGTTCGGGCTTCAAAATTTGAAGGAACTCCATAGTTCATCAATGTCAAGAAACTCTCATGAAAACTCAAATCATGTGATTAAAGAAGAAACATTAGAACCAAAGCTTTCAACCATTCAAACCAGTCATACAAGGTCCATGAGCGACCAGTTGAGCTCCATGACATGCTTCAAGGATGATTCTCTTTCCCCAGACTCAGTCCTTTTCTCGCCAAAGCTTCAAACCATCCTCTCAGGAAAAGACGTCACCGACACAGAAGCGAAGGTGCAACTTGAAGTGTTGCCTAAGAAGAAGAACATCACAATGAAGGGAAGGAAGAAAAGGGAAAGCAAGAGTTTGTCTGACCTTGAATTTGAGGAGGTAAAAGGGTTCATGGATCTTGGTTTTGTTTTCTCAGAGGAAGATAAAGACTCGAACTTGGCTTCAATCATTCCTGGGTTGCAAAGGTTAGGGAAGAATGGTGAGGAAGAAAAAGAGGATACTGATGAGTCTGTAATTCCAAGACCTTACCTCTCTGAAGCATGGAAGGTCCAGAAGAAGAGAAAGAAAGAGAACCCGCTGATGAATTGGAAAGTTCCTGCTTTGAATGATGAAAATGACATGAAAGATAGTCTCAGGTGGTGGGCTCACACAGTTGCTTCAACTGTCAGATGATCAAGTTCATCATTCAAGCTTTTTCTGTATAACATAATTTGCTTTTATCTTCCAAATTTATTTTATTTTTGGCTATTGCAGCTACCACATTTGCAGCTACCAACTTTCCTTTGTTTTCAAACCTTTTCTTCTGAAATCTGCTGGAGTTCCACATTCCACAAACTTGTAAATTGTAAATTTAGACTAAAGGAAGTAAATGTCATTCAGCTTTTTGAATCTGTTACATCAATATGTACACAATTTCTAATGCATTAGGTCTGATTATTTTTTACTTCAAATTTAAGGTTAAGGCTACAAATCTCTCTTTCCTTTTGTTTGCTAAGTAGTTTACCTTTCTCGTGTTTAATTGTTTTAAGCATGCTCATGCTACTGTGTAGATACTAAAATGTCCAGACTCATCCATGTTTTAGTTGCTACTTATATAGACAATCTCTTTGATATGTGAATAACGGATATAGTGATTATCATAGGTACTTGTAAGGTAACCATCTATTAGTATGGACTATGGAATATCGATGATAGCATCCCATTTATCAAAAATTTTTTGTATAAATTGAAACAAAAAAGTAAAGAGATCCTTATCAACATTGTGGCAAAGATGTATGCTCATGAGCAGTAGCAAACTAGCAACTGAATCTGGGAATTAACCTGCCCACAAATTTGGAAATGTCTTGCTATACTACTTATTAAGCATATCAATGAGAAGAACAAAGCCATGATGTAAAGCAAACTGGTATCTGGTAGTTACCTGCAACTGTTCCAGACCAGTATTAAAGTAAAGCAATCTGCATTTTATATATGTTCAAAATATCGATTTAAAACAACACCAAAAATGAGAAAAACTCGAATAATGATTAGCTGTGTTTTTCATTCAAACTGGTACATGGCATCATACAACAGTGGTTTTGTAAGTTTCAACCAACAACAGTATACAAAATACAAACACAAACTAGAATCCAAACAAGATGACTGACAGCGCAGAGAAATTATGTTGGTGTAAAATCATTGGACCAAAGAGCTTCTGGCCACCTTTGCAGCATCAGGAATTCATGTAAACTGCCTACCGGACATTGTAGTATCTCTCCTCTTGACGCTTTTCTTCATCATGTCAGCCCACCTGGCAAAGACATCAGACACTTCAAACTTACCAGCAAATTTCATCTTTTGAGCTAACTCCTCAAGTATGCCAGGATTCCCAGCTTTAGAAAAATCAGCAGCAAACTTGTTATAGTCAAGCTGAGGAGCTTTCATCCCCTTCTCTATCATTTCCTCTAAATATTTACAAGCCTCGCCTGACCTGCCCTGTCTTATAAGCCCTCCAATGAATACAGTGTAGGAATTATCATCAGGATAACACCCATTATGATGCATCTCATCCCAAACCGCACAACCCATTTCATAATTTCTTGTCACAAAATAGGATTTCATTATCATGTTGTAAGTGTGAATTGTTGGTTTGAAGCCACTTTGAATCATCTTCTTGTATATTTTCGCGGCATCATCTGGCATATGTTGGCTCGTCATCAGTTTTATCAAAGCATTGTAGGTCCTCCCATCAGGTGGACAACCTCTTTCCCTCATTTCCTTCAGTAGATTGTATACCATATCCATTTTCTTCTGCCTTCCAAACCCAGTGATCAAACACGTGTAAAGTGCAGCATCGGGTTGGCACCCGAGATCTATCATTTCATCAAAATAATCTACAGCTTCTCTCATCATTTTTTGTTTGCAGAGGTCTTGTATCATAATTGTATAACTCCGGACATTGGGCAATGGACCATTGGCTTTCATAACTTCAAATAACTTGATGGCATCAGACTTCTTCTTACACCTTAACAACCCTTCAAGCATAACATTATATGCAACAACATCTGGCTTAAACCCCTTATCAATCATCTCGTTCCACACCCTCCCAGCCTCCAGCAAATTTTTCACCCTGCACCATCCATTAAGAAGAATGGTGTAAGTTTGTAAATTGTGTTTAAATCTATCTTTCAGTTTGTCAAAAACGATTTGTGCTTCTTTACCAAGCTTTGCCTCACCAAGACTACCAAGCAAGAAATTAACAACATCAACATCCACCTTAAATTTATATTTGTTCATCAGATCAAAGATCCTAACAGCTTTCTTCCTTTCTTTTGCAGCAGCAAAGGCTTTGATAGCAATGGAGAAAGTGTCCATTGTCAAAAGGCCATTCTCACCCATTTCCTCAAGCATTGCTACCACGGTCTCAAACTGTCTAGTCTTCCCCAGAATATGCATCATGCAGTTATAAGTCCTGGAATCATGTGCAAACCCAGGCCTATTCCCTACCCAACAAAAGAACCGAAACGCCGGCTTCCTAGCATGCTTGAACCTTTGCAGCACATCCACAATCAAATCATGTGATAACTGAACCCTACATTCATCAAGAACAGCCTCCATGTTCCTATCCAACGCAAACAATTCATCAATCACCTTGCATACCCTATCAACCTCATCCGGGTCAGCACAGGATTCAGCATTACTACCCCTAACATTACCACCCTGATCAACATCAACATCATCATCATCATTCTCAGTGTCAGATTCTCCAACCCCAGAATCACTAACAGAGGCAAATTCCCTAGGATTATTCAAAAATGTAAACTTTCCCTGAAAACAAAAAGAGGGTAATCCAGAAAAGAACCCAACATGGGAAATCAGCAGTTCTTTTTGAAGAGGAAGGAATGCAGAGGAGTGTGACAAAAGACGTGGAATTTGACAATAAGAACGATGGAGAGGATAATTAAGAGGAGAATGAAGCAAACGAGACAAGGGCAGAGAGCTACCACAAGGAAAGAGCACTTGCTCTCTTCCTCTTCTTTGTGATCCATGAAGGTGGGTGGTTGAGAAGACACGGCAGGGGCCATGTGGTGGGTGGAGACAGCGGAACAAGGTTGAAAAGGGAATCTTAGAGGAGGTTATGTGGCAGAGTGAGAGAGTCATTGAAGTGCCATTTTTTACATTTAAAGGGGAAGTTGAAGTGTTTGGTGTAGTGTGGCAATGAAGGAAGGTGTATGGTATGGTAGCTGATTCCAGTTGTGAGGTCGATGGGTTAACCGTTGATGGGACCTGAGTTGAAGGAGAGGGAGGGACAGATCTGAGTGAAGAGCGCAGTATGAAGTTGATCTGAGTTTATTCGGAGATGATTTAAGATGGAAACCAATTGAAGGAGCCAAAGAAAGCGAGTGATCAGTGAAAAATGGTGATAAATACTGATGAAGGTTGAAGGAGGCGATGGTGGAGAGTAGCGGCGCGGGAGGGAGCAGCACCGCTCTTGGGTCCAGATAAGGGAGCAGAAGCGGTGGGGACTGTTTCTTCTGTCACGTTTCAGTAGAAAGAAATTTAGATTTTGATATAATTAATTTTATAATATTGATTTTAAAAAAAATTGATTTATATTTGATAATGATATTAAGAATTGATTTTATTTAGATGATAAGATAAAAACACTTTTGATTTATAAACATAAAAAACTTTACGAGCCTACACCTAAAATCAATTCATTTTATGAGTTCTACTATATCACCTCATATTTAATAAATGGATTCCACAAGCTACCCATATATGTAATCGTATTTATAGTTATTTCAATTTTCAAAAGAATTTAGTCTATGCAATTTTTTATTTTTTATTTCCCTATTTTTTTTTATAGGGGTTATTATATAAGAACCAATTTTTGTAGAAGCAATTCTTACAACTTATATTCACCTAAGCCCAATCTAATGATGCAACCGTATAAGAAATGGTTGCTTAATGCTTAGTTTTATTCTACCCTTAAGCAACTTTCTTTGAAAATGCTTCAGTTCCACGGCTGGTAGGCCCATAAGGCCCGTACTCAATGATACATTTCTGTTAACTAGTTTGTTGTACAGTGAGCAATTCTGTTCTGCTGTTTTGAAGTTAGTTCAATTAGGAGGAAAATGTCCCTACTACCTTTCCCTTATGTATACACTAGTATCTAAAATCCGTGCAACGTACGGAAAAAAATTGTTTTAGAATTAGGGATAAAGAAAAGACATTTAGAAACATATATCAAACTCTATAGTTCTTTCAGATAGAATTCAGTATATTTACTCAAAGTTTTTTATGAATAAATAAAATGGGAATGTCCCATGAATAAGTAAAGGTAATGCATGAATTATGTTTTCACCAAAAAAATATAGTCAATGTATCAATTAAGGAATGTATTGGTGGTGTGTATGTATGAACCATAAATAGGAATGATGGTGAAGCTAAAAATATTAAACCACAAGTATGGTGATTACATCAATTTAGTACATCCATCCAAAATAGAAGTATAAGGATTACAACAATTTCAGGACATATAAAATATTTGTATTCCATTACAGTAGAGTGTGTGCGCGAGAATACCGACGGAGAGTGAAGAAGAGGAGAGCATTGAAAGGAAAAGCAAAGAAAAGACTAAACCCTCAATTTGGTCCCTGAGAAAAACACTCGGGTCTGAAATAGTCTCTAACCAAAAAAAACTATCCGTTTAGTCCTTAAGAATGTATTTCCGGGACAGATTAGTCCTTCTGTCACAAATTAGTTCCTAACAATTTTTAAGTGATACCAGTAAAGTCCCTAAGAAACATGACCGTGAGCCAAATTAGTCCCTATTAACATGCACTAAACATGATAGAAACACTACAAAATATGACAGAAGGACTAATCTGTCCCGGAAATACATTCTTAAGGACTAAACGGATAGTTTTTTTTTGTTAGGGACTATTTCAGACCCGAGTGTTTTTCTCAGGGACCAAATTGGGGGTTTAGTCCAAAGAAAATGAGAGGGAGAGAGAGAAGAGATGAGGGAAAAGAGAGGAAATTTGAAATTCAAATAAAGAAAGGAAGGGGGTCAGGTGTGTTGAGAAATGAGAGAGGGAAGATTTAGTGCTGTAGGAAAAAGAGGAGAATATGGTCTAATAAATGGGATCATTATACCTTTTATTTAGAAAGATACCATACTAAAACCTTCACTCTGATTGGTCGAAATTTTCCAAATATGGTTGTTTTTAGCTTTGATGATTTTGAGTGATGAATGTGAGCTTGTCATGTGTCAAATGTTACTCCAGATGTGAGGTGAAAATGTATTATAAATAGACATTGATGTAAGTGTAAATTACATTGATGTACACTTCAGAACATAATAAGGAGAATTATGCAGTTTTCTATCAACATAATGAGAATTCAACAAACAAAAAAGATGCAGTTGCATGCACTGTCTAACAAAGCAGCAATAATTTGAAGGTGGATACTGGACAACTAACTCTCTGCTTTAACTCTTGAATTGTTAAATTCTAACTTGCCCTCTTAGCTTTCTCTTTCTTTTTCGCTAAGGGCATCTAATGACAAAATTTTAAGGAACTAATTTTAAGTTATTAAGAGAGTTTATGACATCCATTCAATTTTCACTTCAATGATAGTTTCTATTAACAAGTTCCTCAACTTCTCTTTCTTTTCAACATCTCATATTTTCTCTCCCACCATTATACTATCAAATACAAAAAATATATATATTTAAATGTTATGGAACTCTCTTTTAAGGTTCTTTAGATAAAGAACCCATTTTAAATTCATGGAACCCAAAATTAACATATTATAATAATACTAGTGTATAGACCCGTGCCATGTACGGTGAATATGCTATTTTTTAAGATTTTGTCAAAAATATGTAATTGACGATTTCACAATTTTGATTTATTTTTTTAGAAATTATATACCAAAAATTGTTAATAAAATATCTTAGTAGTATATTACAAAGTAATATTTTGAGATATTATATACCAAAAATTATTAGAAAAATTATTCAAACTCATTAGTCATTTCTCTGAATGTTATTTATTTAAGCACTAGTAATAAACACAAAACATTAGTTTCTTATCTTCTCAAAATCTATTTGATTTATTTCTCATTTTTTCCCCGTACAAGTTAATTAATTTTGAAAAATATATTTATCTATCATATTATTATTTTTATTCTCTATTGAAAATCTATTTGATTTCCCCAAGTAAGCTAAACATTTTTATAAAATATATTCATCTATCATATCATTTTTGTTGTGTCTTGAAAATCTATATTTAATTTACTTCTCCTTTTTCCTCGGTACAAGTTGACTATATTTAGAAAATATATTTATCATATTGCACCATCTATATTTGAATATAGGATTGGGCTAAGGTGCACCACTCATATTTTGCACCACCCACTACACAACTCATATGTGGCAAATTTTGAACCAATCAAATTGTCACATGAGTTTGGTCAAAATTTCAAATTTTTTAGTTGTATTTTTGTTGTAGTCAAATATATGAATACAATATATTGTAGTATAGTATATGTACTCTTTGTATTCGTAAATTTAACCCATATTAAAATAATGTTTTTGATTAAAAAAATTGATTATATTACAAAATAATATTTTAATATGAATTAAAATAATGTTCGTTGTCAATAATATTTTGCAATATAATCAGTTTTTTTAATTAAAAAACATTATTTTAATATGAGTTAAATTTGCAAATACAAAAAGCACATATATTATACTACAATATACTGTATTCATATAGTTTGACTACAGTATAATATAACTAGAAAGTTTAAAATTTTGACTAACCTATGTGGCAATTTGATTGACCCAAAATTTGCCATATAGGTGGTGTAGTGGGTGGTGCACTATAGCCCAACCCTTAAATATAAATTAATGCACGTTAATGTTAATATAAAAATATGAATTAATTGTGTTAATATATTGCCATTCAGTTTAAACTTTTATTCTCACCAAATCAGATCAATTATGTTTCCCTATACAGTTTAGATTCAAGAACATTCCTTATACGATGTATGCTGACTTATGTTTAAATTGCTCAGTATTGTTGTTTTAAATTACCTTAAATTTCCTTAAATTGTTGATACCATTATATGAAAGTGCCATTAATTATACGAAATTTCGTCTGCTTTGTTTATGCATGCCTTATTTATTTCCGTTTTAAATTTTCCATATTGTCGCGACCGTCCCATCCGGGAGCCGCGAGAAGGAAGGTAAAAAAACAGAAGAGTCGCCACTAAGATTTTTATTGGGAAAATCTTAGAAAACCCAATTATTTAAAGATAAACTGGTCTTTTTAAAAAAAAGAGATTTGGATTCGGGAGTCGGTTACGAGTAGGGAAGGTGTTAGCACCCCACATCGCCCGTTTAAAAACGGTACCTCAAGTTAATTGTGCAAAAACATTTTAATAACATTTTAAATATTTATTTTACCCCAAAAATTATTTACAAGAAAGAATTATTTTAAATTTTAACTTTTGACTTTTATTAAATTTTTTTATATTTTTAACTTTATAGTTTATAAAAACTAAATGAGGTTGAACATGGTACATGAGTCCACAGAGCAACCTCAAATCTAAGGGATTAAACATGGCACCGTATCCATAGAGCATCCCTGAAAAGAGAAAAGTTTAATTATTTTGGTTAATTATTTAAACATAAAAAGGGACACAAAAAAAGGAAAATTTAGTTTTGGTCCGACAATATGATTTATCTTGCTCCTACGTATTCCCGGGTGCGATGGGAAACTCAAAGCCACGTAGTTCTTTATGAAAGATTTGATTGGTTGATTTTTATTTTGATAAAGATTTTGACTTATTTATTTTATTTTAAAAAAAGATTTTATTTCAGAATAAATTCACTTTTGCATAGAGTCCAAGATAGCAGTGCTACACGATAAACCCTTACAATTCATACGACACTTGAGGATGAAAAATCATACATCAACATCGTAGATTGTTGCGTGAATTAAAAAGATATTCTTTTTTTTATAAGAATGAAATTGGGTAAAATTGACTAAAAGTATAAATTAAAAACATTTAATATTTTTTAAAGGGGATTCACTTTTGCACAGGGTTAAAGATAGCAAAGCTATACGATGAACCCTTACAATTCATACAATACTTGAGGATGAAAAATCATACATCAACATTGTAGATTGTTGCGTAAATTCAAAAAAGATATTTTTATTTAGGAGATTTTTTTGTTTTAACAAGAAATTATACTCTTTACAAAGATGCATTTTTATGAGATAATAAAAAATTAAACCCCAATCTGGTTGACCCCTAATCGAAAGTTCCTATTGATTTCTATCTTAACAAACCTTAAGGTTGGGCCAACTTATAGGCCCACATGCCATTCTAGGACCAACAAGCAGATTAACCCTAAGAAAAAAGGTAGAACCTAAGACCAAATATTCAAAACAGAAGCAGAACAACAAACATAAACTTAGAAGCTACCAAGTGCAGGAGGAAGGAGGACGTTGATGGGCTGAGCGTGGCGAACAGGGACGGTGGGCGACGGCGAGGGAGAACGACCTGGTGGCGCTGCGGCTACGAGGCGGCCAGACGAGCGGCAGCGGGCGGCGAGCTGGAGGCACGAGTCGTCGTCGATCCAGACCCTCGGCAGAGCAACGGGTGGGAGAAGCAGTGGCCGGGGCGGTGGTGCAGACCCACGGCGGAGCAACGGTCCTCAGAGGTGGATCTGCGTGTGGGTCGCAGGCGACAGATCTGTGGGTGGCTCGTCAGCTCCGCTGCTGCTCGCTCACCGCCGAGCCCGTTGCACAGGGAGGAGGATGACTCAAACCAGATGGTGTAGGGGTGGTGAGGAGAACGGTGGCAAGGTCATGGTGTTGATGGAGGAGATAGAAACTTTGGTTGTATGGGTTTTCTGGAGTGGAGATGAAGATGATGGCTATGGGTGTTGATGAAGGTGGCCTAGGTGAAGTTGTCAGTGGAGAGGAAGCAGAAGAAAGAAAGAAAACCAGAAAAGAAAAAAAAAAGGATGGTTTTTTTTGATTTTTTTTTGGTATCAGAGAGTGTTTAGGTATGTTTTTTTTTTTTGTTGATTTGTGATTTGGGAGTGATTGTTGCTAGAGGTTGGAGACGAGAATATTGAGTATTTCTGCTGCTGGTTTTTCTTCCCCCTCTCTTCCTCTTGTCACTGTTCAATATATAGCACAAAGATGCCAAATTTTTCTGTTGGTGGGTACAAGTAGTGGGGAGCAAATCAGCCTTTACTCCACCATCTTGCAGGGGCAGCAATGGGTGAGGATGACTTGTACTATTGTCCCCCTTTTCTGAAAAAAAGAAGAAGAAGACAAAGAGGGGTACAAGCATGGGAGCTGATTTTTTGAAATTTTTACTTTTTTTTTTTTAACAAATCAGAATAGTAAAAGAAACAATTTTGTTGGGTTTGGGATAATGGGCCCAAAAATAAAAACAAAAATGGGCTCCATTTGATGATGTAATGGGCCCAGAAAAAACATTTTTTGTTTTATTTTTATTATTTTCTGTTATTATTTTCAAGACATTAATAAAAAAATCCGGGCAAAATTAGGTGTTCACAGCTGCCCCTCTTTACTTGTTTCTTATTAGATAGTAGGTGTAACCGTAGTTAACCTATTATCGTTATAAGAAACGAGTAAAGACATGAACTCCAATTTTGGCCAGTGTTCACTGACAAGTAGACGGATGCATAATTAAAAGCTTACGGGATGGACTGCCCGTAGAAGCTCGAACAGAAAGATAAAAAGCTTGCGGAGTCGTTTGTCCGCTGAAGCTTGAACAAGCAGAGCTTACAGAGTATGGTACCCGTCGAAGCTTGACAAAAAGTTTAAAAGCTTGCGGAGTCGGTTATCCGCTGAAGCTTGAAAGCAAAATGCGACAAGCTTGCGGAGTCGGGTATCCGCCGAAGCTTGAAAAGAAATGTAAAAAGCTTACGGAGTCGGTTGTACGCTGAAGCAAAAATGATTAAAAGCTTGTGGAGTCGGTTATCCACTGAAGCTTAACAGAAAAGTTAAAAGCTTGCGGAGTCGGTTGTCCGCTGAAGCTTGAAAAGAAAAGGTAAAAAGCATGCGGAGTCGGGTATCCGCTGAAGCTTTAAAGGAAAGGTAAAAAAAGCTTACGGAGTCGGTTGTCCGCTGAAGCTTGAAAGTAAAAGAATTAAAAGCTTGTGGAGTCGGTTATCCACTGAAGCTTGAAAACAAAATGATTAAAAACTTGCGGAGTCGGTTATCCACTGAAGCTTGAGAAGAAAAGTTGAAAGCTTGCGGAGTCGGCTATCCGCTGAAACTTGAAAAAATGTTAAAAGCTTACGGAGTCGGTTGTCCTCTGAAGCCTGAAAAGAAATGTTAAAAGCTTACGGAGTCGGTTATCCGCTGAAGCTTGGAAAGAGGTAAAAAGCTTATGGAGTCGGTTATCCACTGAAGCTTGTCAGAAAATAAAAAGCATGCGGAGTCGGTTATCCGCTGAAAGTTGACAGAAAAGGTAAAAAGCTCGTGGAGTCGGCTATCCACTGAAGCTTGAAAGGAAAGGCGAAAAGCTTGCGGAGTCGGTTATCCACTGAAGCTTGAAAGAAAAAGGATAAAAAAACCTTGTGGAGTCGGTTATCCACTGAAGCTTGACAGCAAAATGTAAAAAGCTTGTGGAGTCGGTTATCCACTGAAGCTTGAAAGCAAAAGGATAAAAAGCTCGTGGAGTTGGTTGTCCACCGAAGCTTGAGGAGAAAAGTTGAAAGCTTGCGGAGTCAGTTGTCCGCTGAAGCTTGAAAGAAAAGATTAAAAGCTTGCGGAGTCGGTTGTCCATTGAAGCTTGACAGAAAAGGTAAAAAGCTTGTGGAGTCGGTTGTCCACTGAAGCTTGTCAGAAAATGAAAAGCATGCGGAGTCGGTTATCCGCTGAAGCTTGACAACAAAATGTAAAAAGCTTGTGGAGTCGGTTATCCACTGAAGCTTGAAAGAAAAGTTGAAAGCTTGCGGAGTCGGTTGTCCGCTGAAGCTTGAAGGGAAGGATCAAAAGCTTGCGGAGTCGGTTATCCGCTGAAGTTTGAAAGCAAAAGGATAAAAGCTTGTGGAGTCGGTTGTCCACTGAAGCTTGACAGAAAAGGTAAAAAGCTTGTGGAGTCGGTTGTCCACTGAAGCTTGTCAGAAAATGAAAAGCATGCGGAGTCGGTTATCCGCTGAAGCTTGACAACAAAATGTAAAAAGCTTGTGGAGTCGGTTATCCACTGAAGCTTGAAAGAAAAGTTGAAAGCTTGCGGAGTCGGTTGTCCGCTGAAGCTTGAAGGGAAGGATCAAAAGCTTGCGGAGTCGGTTATCCGCTGAAGCTTGAAAGCAAAAGGATAAAAGCTTGTGGAGTCGGTTATCCACTGAAGCTTGACAGCAAAATGTAAAAGGCTTATGTGGTCCTATGTCTATAGGAGCCAACAAAGGTATAGCTTATGAGCCCCCTCCGCCGTTAAAGCTAAACAAAACGAAGCTTACGAGGCCCTATGCCTGCTAAAGCTAACAAGACATGACTTTTTGGGGCCCTGCGCCCAGGTAAAAGCCAAACTACAACAAAACAAAACTTAAGAGGCCCTATGCCCTGCTAAAGCTGACAAGACATGACTTTTGGGGTCCTGTGCCCACTAAAGTCAAACTACAACAAAACAAAACTTAAGAGGCCCTATGCCTGCTAAAGCTGACAAGACATGACTTTTGGGGCCCCGTGCCCACTAAAGCCAAACTACAACAAAACAAAACTTAAAAGGCCCTATGCCTGCTAAAGCTGACAAGACATGACTTTTGGGGCCCTGTGCCCGCTAAAGTCAAACAAAACAAAGCTTATGAGGCCCTATGCCTACTAAAGCTAACAGTAACATGACTTTTGGGGCCCTGTGCCCGCTAAAGTCGAACAAATGCAAAACTTATGAGGCCCTATGCCTACTAAAGCTAACAGTAACATGACTCTTGGGGCCCTGTGCCCGCTAAAGCTGACAAGACAAAGCTTATGGGCCCTATGCCCATTAAAACAGACGAAAGCTTAGAGACCCTATGTCTGCTAAAGCTAACAAAACAAAGCCTATAGGCCCTATGCCCGTTAAAACAGATGAAAGCTTAGAGACCCTGAGTCTGCTAAAGCTAACAAAAGCGAAGCTTATGGGCTCCAAGCCCGTAAAATCCAGTAAAATGGGAGCTTATGGGCCCTATGCCTAAATGTGATGCAATGATGTTGATTCTGGTGCATGAAATAATGCATGATGCAAAAGATTCTTTCAGTGATTGATAATGAACTTTGATCATTTTTCGCAAACCACTCTTTGATTTCTAGCCCCTTAAAGCTTCGATCACAACCAAATTTAAGGAAGAAATGGAATGTCACTCATTGATCCGGATTGTCATTTTCTTGCCCCATCGATGCTTTGCCCCTTGTCACAAATATGCCTATTTCCAATGATTATCCCGATGGATGAGACTGCTTGATTTCTCTATCTTTTCCAACATTGCCCTTTGTTAGGAGATTGATGTACTTTCCATGACCTTTGCATCTTGAGAGAAACTCTAAATGATATCATTATTGATACTTGCTTCACCTTTCGGTATGTATTAAAGAATGCAAATTGAGTCTATGGTAGAAAATGGGGTATGATAGAGGATGGACAGGGAGTAACAATATGTGGAAAGTGGTAAGGATATGAGCGAAAGAATTGAAAGGTTGTTAGAAGGAAGGAAACAATGACGGGATGGAGTTCACATTTTTCTTCAGGTGATACTCTTTTAAGATGATAAGTGCTAGCTTCTCATGCGTATAATCTCGAGCACCGCTTTAATCAGCTTTCAAGAACATGGTTTGCTCCAGTCTTCATGTATTGAGAATTTCATGGCTCGCCTTCAAACTGCCCCAGTTTTCAGTTTGCATTTCTTCAAGAGACACTCGTATGATCTCGAGTATTGCTTTAATCTCCTTCCGAGGACATGATTTGCCTTTAAATTCAAACTGCCCCAGTTCGTTGCTTCGAGGAATCTGTTTGACGCTAACTTTTGCGTAGGTTGCTCTAATTTTGCCTAGGTCGCCCTTGCAGGTTTTCAACCCAGCGAGCCTCCCCTTTTTTTTTTTATGTTTTTTCATTTTCTCTTTGTTTTTTCTTTCTTTTCCTTTTTCCGAGAGCGATGCATTGAAAAAGCACATACATTTTGTCTCACAATTAAAGTTAATGAAAATGATAACAATCTTTCATTGATCAGAATGGACTTTTTAGGCTCATAACGCGGCCAATGGTTGAGAGTCATGAAGGAAAGGATATAAGGCTCAAACAAATGTTTCAAGGTTGAATAGGACCGATGATCCACGATCTTTTCGATTTCTAAGAACATTTGTTTTCCTCTAACTTTCCTTTTTATTTCCTCCTTTTTTTTGCCTTTGCATGAAGTTTTTTTTTTTTGCTTCATAATCACCGATTCTTTCATGCTTGCCCCTTGCTTAGGGGTGATCCTTGTCTCGGGTTCTTTGAAAGAATTTCAAGCTCAAACGGAGTAACAAGGGATAGTACAAGTATGTGAAAGATATAGAAAGATGGCCATTCTTCATTTCGAATTTTGATTGTTAATTTTCATAAATTTTAAAGGTAAGACAAAAATGATAGTACTTGCAAAAGCATAACCGGGCGCTCTTTCTCGATTTCCCTTTTAATTTCTTTTCTCTTTTTTTCAAATCATGGAGTCTAGCTTGAATCAAAAGATTTCCTTTGATTGCCTCAATCATCTTCGGTTGATCTCATGGGGAAGCTTTCCATAGTTGTCCGAACCAGCATGGTTAATGAGGTGATCAGGATCATACGATGAGGTTCCAGCACTTATTATTTTATTTTATTTTTAAAGAGAATCACCTTCAGATCTGCTTTATTGATAACTTTCAAGAAAAAGAAGAAGCATGAAGGTAAAATCAGAAGATGAAGGAAAGGAAGGAAACTCAATGCATTCATTTATTCATACTGAAATGGAAACAAGTAAGCCCATTATTAAAAACTTCCTAAAGCCTTGGGCAGAGCTAAAGGATTAGCATCAATGAATTACTCTACACAAGATTCAAAGGTCATGTTCCAAAGTGTCCTCTACAGCATGGACTCCAGAACCTCCTGCATCAAGAGTGTCTCGTCGGAAACTTAGCACATTTGCATTGATCAGATCTTGCACTTTATACTTTAAGGTCTTGCAATTTTCAGTTGAATGACCTATCACTCCCCCATGATAGTCACACTTGACATTTGGGTCAAACCATTTTGGGTATGGGGGTTGCACCGCCCTGGTCGGGACCGGGACCAACAAAGATTTTTCAATAAGGTTGTGCAATAGCTCCGTGTAAGTCATAGGTATAGGGTCAAACTGCATGGGCTTCTTTTCTGGGTTGTAAGGTTGTCTCCTTTGATTTGCATTTAGGTTTTGTTGGGGCGGTATGGCGGGAAAAGTTTGATGTTGGAAAGGGTTTGATGGGTGGTATGGTGTCCTCATAGGATAGGATTGGGTTGGAAATTGTGAGATGGCGGCTACATATGGATGGTTAGGTTGGTGATGTGGTGGATAATATGGAGTGTAGGTTGTTTGAAAAGACGGTTGAGAGTTGACAGATACTTGACTCGGTATCCAATGCCCAGACCACTCAGACTCTTGCTCAGATGCCACAACATGTGCCTCTTCTTCATTCTTCTTGACAAATGGAACTTTTGCCATCCCGGCTACCCCCACAGAACTTTCAACAATTTTACCATTTCTCATCCCATTCTCAATTCTTTCTCCAATGATAACCATGTCAGAAAATTTTGATGATACACTTCCAATCATTCTATCATAGAAGGGTGGTTGAAGTGTATCAATGAACATTGCCACAATTTCCTTCTCAGTTAATGGGGGCTCTACCTGAGCAGCCAATTCTCTCCACCTTTGTGCATACTCCTTGAAGGTTTCTGTATCCCTTTTTAACATATTTTGAAGTTGCATCCTATCAGGAGCCATGTCAATATTATACTTGTATTGTTTCAGGAATGCATCCGCTAGGTCTTTGAAGGATCGAATGTGGGCCCGCTCGAGGTGTATGTACCAATTTGAAGCTGCCCCAATCAAACTATCTTGGAAGAAATGAATCAAGAGCTTATCATCCCGGGCATGTGATGCCATCTTCCTGACGTACATGGTTAAGTGGCTTTTTGGACAAGTGGCTCCTATGTATTTGTCAAAATCTGGCACTTTGAATTTTGGAGGTATTACGACATTGGGTACTAGACAGAGTTCAGAGGCATCCCGAAGACCATGACTGTTTGCCCTTTCAATAGTTCGCAGTCTTTCCTCTAGAACCTCCAGCTTTTCTATGGATTGAGGATTCCCACATGGCTGATTCACAGCAACATATTGTGGGGAAGCGAAGCTCTGTGCCACTTGGATCCCATTGGCACCAATGTGGAAGGTGAATGGTGAAGTGTTTGGGTTAACGGAACGCACCATAGAATTGGTGGGGATGTGTATGCAGGTTGTGTTTTGTGAGTTTGGATTGCCATTTCTTTGGACCAGGAGCGACTGGCGGCACAAATCCTCGAGGAAGACCATATGGGGGATTGCTTGGGTCAAATGAAGGACAATTTTGATTGCTTGGGTAGCCAGTGAAAGGCATCATGACCCCTTGTTGGTTGTTCCCATGAGTGAGAAGAGGTATGGTATGGCGCTGCTCTTGATTGAGGTGAAGGATTCTCATTCGTGTTCTTTTCCTTCTGCATGACTTGCAACATTACCATCATTTGGGTCATCTTCTCTTTGAGTTGACTCCAGTCTTCTATGAACTTCTGAGTTTGCTCTTCCTCATCCATGATTTTGGCTTGTGATCGAGTCCAATAAGGGTGCCGCACAGTAATTATTCAAAAAGTCACTGTGAAGTTTGGGGAAAAGGGATTAAATCCTTATTTGTGACAGTTTACTGAAGATAACCTTTTGGGATGCATGAAAAAGATTTTTCTTGACCCAAGAAGGTGTTAATGCATGGGTTGCATGGAAAAGATTTACTTTTTATTTTTATTTTTATACTTACCCAAATTTTAATACATGAGATGCATGAAGGAACTTCTATCAAAACAGTGATACATGAAATGAGCCTTTTTATTTTTTAGATGAATCAATTTTTTATGAATGCTTGAGATAAATGATTTTTTTTAATGAACGACTGATATGAAATTTTTTTAATGATGAGATTGACATAAAAAGTAATTGATGCATTAAATGTATGAATTTTTAATTTATTGGTCTGAAAAGTTTTTAGTGATGCATGCATAAAATGAAGGAGATGCATGGCTTCTTTTTTTTTCTTTTTTCTTCTTATGAATGCTTGAGATAAATGATTTTTTTTGTAATGAACGCATGAGAGGAATGCATGAAAACGGTTTTTTTTTTTATGAACCTAACAAAATATTTATTGCATAAGATACAAAATATACAAAGAATATGAATGAGTTATAGAAAGATGATTTACACAAATCACTTTTTTACCATTTATGGAAATGCATGAGATATAAACGTGATTATTCATATTGCAGAAAAAGATGGAATGTGCTCCCTTTTGTCCTACATGGGTCATATCCTAAAGTTTGAATTTCTAAGGTCGAGACCCTATTTTGGTAGGCTACTAATGGCATTTTATGTGCATGACTTTCGGGACGGATCTAAACCCCTAAACATATGGTCCCCGGATTACCCTCATATAAAAGATAAGGATCCGAACCCATGAACCTCACCACAGGGACTGAAAAGTCACAATATGGCGATCCATGTTTCGGTAGCAATCCGAGCGGGAGAATCAATGTCTGTCAGGGGCGCAAAAGCGTCACAATAACATCACTGAAGCCCCTTCTAATCCGATGGCATTCCAAGACTCGGGTATAGAGCCCAAAAGTGTGTGAGTATGAGATGGTGTTGTGTGTGCTGGGAGCAAGCAAACCTGCACAAAACCCAAAAAACTAACCCCCAAGCCTGCAAAAGAACAGCCAACATTTACAAGAGTTTTCTACCCTAAGGTTGCAAGAATGTACAAAGACATTTATTAAAACATATAATACTATATACAAATAAAACAAAAAGGGGTAAAACTAATATTTTCAAAGTTATTAAAAGAAGTTGCACAACCAACTATGATAGGCCTGACTCTCTAAATCCCCAGTGGAGTCGCCAGCTGTCGCGACCGTCCCGTCCGGGAGCCGCGAGAAGGAAGGTAAAAAAACAGAAGAGTCGCCACTAAGATTTTTATTGGGAAAATCTTAGAAAACCCAATTATTTAAAGGTAAACTGGTTTTTTAAAAAAAAAGAGATTTGGATTCGGGAGTCGGTTACGAGTAGGGAAGGTGTTAGCACCCCACATCGCCCGTTTAAAAACGATACCTCAAGTTAATTGTGCAAAAACATTTTAATAACATTTTAAATATTTATTTTACCCCAAAAATTATTTACAAGAAAGAATTATTTTAAATTTTAACTTTTGACTTTTATTAAATTTTTTTATATTTTTAACTTTATAGTTTATAAAAACTAAATGAGGTTGAACATGGTACATGAGTCCACAGAGCAACCTCAAATCTAAGGGATTAAACATGGCACCGTGTCCATAGAGCATCCCTGGAAAGAGAAAAGTTTAATTATTTTGGTTAATTATTTAAACATAAAAAGGGACACAAAAAAAGGAAAATTTAGTTTTGGTCCGACAAGATGATTTATCTTGCTCCTACGTATTCCCGGGTGAGATGGGAAACTCAAAGCCACATAGTTCTTTATGAAAGATTTGATTGGTTGATTTTTATTTTGATAAAGATTTTGACTTATTTATTTTATTTTAAAAAAAGATTTTATTTCAGAATAAATTCACTTTTGCATAGAGTCCAAGATAGCAGTGCTACACGATAAACCCTTACAATTCATACGACACTTGAGGATGAAAAATCATACATCAACATCGTAGATTGTTGCGTGAATTAAAAAGATATTCTTTTTTTTTATAAGAATGAAATTGGGTAAAATTGACTAAAAGTATAAATTAAAAACATTTAATATTTTTTAAAGGGGATTCACTTTTGCACAGGGTTAAAGATAGCAAAGCTATACGATGAACCCTTACAATTCATACAATACTTGAGGATGAAAAATCATACATCAACATTGTAGATTGTTGCGTAAATTCAAAAAAGATATTTTTATTTAGGAGATTTTTTTGTTTTAACAAGAAATTATACTCTTTACAAAGATGCATTTTTATGAGATAATAAAAAATTAAACCCCAATCTGGTTGACCCCTAATCGAAAGTTCCTATTGATTTCTATCTTAACAAACCTTAAGGTTGGGCCAACTTATAGGCCCACATGCCATTCTAGGACCAACAAGCAGATTAACCCTAAGAAAAAAGGTAGAACCTAATACCAAATATTCAAAACAGAAGCAGAACAACAAACATAAACTTAGAAGCTACCAAGTGCAGGAGGAAGGAGGACGTTGATGGGCTGAGCGTGGCGAACAGGGACGGTGGGCGACGGCGAGGGAGAACGACCTGGTGGCGTTGCGGCTACGAGGCGGCCAGACGAGCGGCAGCGGACGGCGAGCTGGAGGCGCGAGTCGTCGCGATCCAGACCCTCGGCAGAGCAACGGGTGGGAGAAGCAGTGGCCGGGGCGGTGGTGCAGACCCACGGCGGAGCAACGGTCCTCAGAGGTGGATCTGCGTGTGGGTCGCAGGCGACAGATCTGTGGGTGGCTCGTCAGCTCCGCTGCTGCTCGCTCACCGCCGAGCCCGTTGCACAGGGAGGAGGATGACTCAAACCAGATGGTGTAGGGGTGGTGAGGAGAACGGTGGCAAGGTCATGGTGTTCATGGAGGAGATAGAAACTTTGGTTGTATGGGTTTTCTGGAGTGGAGATGAAGATGATGGCTATGGGTGTTGATGAAGGTGGCCTAAGGGAAGTTGTCAGTGAAGAGGAAGCAGAAGAAAGAAAGAAAACCAGAAAAGAAAAAAAAAAGGATGGTTTTTTTTTGATTTTTTTTTGGTATCAGAGAGTGTTTAGGTATGTTTTTTTTTTGTGTTGATTTGTGATTTGGGAGTGATTGTTGCTAGAGGTTGGAGACGAGAATATTGAGTATTTCTGCTGCTGGTTTTTCTTCCCCCTCTCTTCCTCTTGTCACTGTTCAATATATAGCACAAAGATGCCAAATTTTTCTGTTGGTGGGTACAAGTAGTGGGGAGCAAATCAGCCTTTACTCCACCATCTTGCAGGGGCAGCAATGGGTGAGGATGACTTGTACTATTGTCCCCCTTTTCTGAAAAGAAGAAGAAGAAGACAAAGAGGGGTACAAGCATGGGAGCTGATTTTTTGAAATTTTTACTTTTTTTTTTAACAAATCAGAATAGTAAAAGAAACAATTTTGTTGGGTTTGGGATAATGGGCCCAAAAATAAAAACGAAAATGGGCTCCATTTGATGATGTAATGGGCCCAGAAAAAACATTTTTTGTTTTATTTTTATTATTTTCTGTTATTATTTTCAAGACATTAATAAAAAAATCCGGGCAAAATTAGGTGTTCACAGCTGCCCCTCTTTACTTGTTTCTTATTAGATAGTAGGTGTAACCGTAGTTAACCTATTATCGTTATAAGAAACGAGTAAAGACATGAACTCCAATTTTGGCCGGTGTTCGCTGACAAGTAGACGGATGCATAATTAAAAGCTTACGGGATGGACTGCCCGTAGAAGCTCGAACGAGAAAGATAAAAAGCTTATGAGTCGTTTGTCCGCTGAAGCTTGAACAAGCAGAGCTTACAGAGTATGGTACCCGTCGAAGCTTGACAAAAAGTTTAAAAGCTTGCGGAGTCGGTTATCCGCTGAAGCTTGAAAGCAAAATGCGACAAGCTTGCGGAGTCGGGTATCCGCCGAAGCTTGAAAAGAAATGTAAAAAGCTTACGGAGTCGGTTGTCCGCTGAAGCAAAAATGATTAAAAGCTTGTGGAGTCGGTTATCCACTGAAGCTTAACAGAAAAGTTAAAAGCTTGCGGAGTCGGTTGTCCGCTGAAGCTTGAAAAGAAAAGGTAAAAAGCATGCGGAGTCGGGTATCCGCTGAAGCTTTAAAGGAAAGGTAAAAAAAGCTTACGGAGTCGGTTGTCCGCTGAAGCTTGAAAGTAAAAGAATTAAAAGCTTGTGGAGTCGGTTATCCACTGAAGCTTGAAAACAAAATGATTAAAAGCTTGCGGAGTCGGTTATCCACTGAAGCTTGAGAAGAAAAGTTGAAAGCTTGCGGAGTCGGCTATCCGCTGAAACTTGAAAAAATGTTAAAAGCTTACGGAGTCGGTTGTCCGCTGAAGCCTGAAAAGAAATGTTAAAAGCTTACGGAGTCGGTTATCCGCTGAAGCTTGAAAAGAGGTAAAAAGCTTATGGAGTCGGTTATCCACTGAAGCTTGTCAGAAAATAAAAAGCATGCGGAGTCGGTTATCCGCTGAAAGTTGACAGAAAAGGTAAAAAGCTCGTGGAGTCGGCTATCCACTGAAGCTTGAAAGGAAAGGCGAAAAGCTTGCGGAGTCGGTTATCTGCTGAAGCTTGAAAGAAAAAGGATAAAAAAGCTTGTGGAGTCGGTTATCCACTGAAGCTTGACAGTAAAATGTAAAAAGCTTGTGGAGTAGGTTATCCACTGAAGCTTGAAAGCAAAAGGATAAAAAGCTCGTGGAGTTGGTTGTCCACCGAAGCTTGAGGAGAAAAGTTGAAAGCTTGCGGAGTCAGTTGCCCGCTGAAGCTTGAAAGAAAAGATTAAAAGCTTGCGGAGTCGGTTGTCCACTGAAGCTTGACAGAAAAGGTAAAAAGCTTGTGGAGTCGGTTGTCCACTGAAGCTTGTCAGAAAATGAAAAGCATGTGGAGTCGGTTATCCGCTGAAGCTTGACAACAAAATGTAAAAAGCTTGTGGAGTCGGTTATCCACTGAAGCTTGAAAGAAAAGTTGAAAGCTTGCGGAGTCGGTTGTCCGCTGAAGCTTGAAGGGAAGGATCAAAAGCTTGCGGAGTCGGTTATCCACTGAAGCTTGAAAGCAAAAGGATAAAAGCTTGTGGAGTCGGTTATCCACTGAAGCTTGACAGCAAAATGTAAAAGGCTTATGTGGTCCTATGTCTATAGGAGCCAACAAAGGTATAGCTTATGAGCCCTCTGCCCGTTAAAGCTAAACAAAACGAAGCTTACGAGGCCCTATGCCTGCTAAAGCTAACAAGACATGACTTTTGGGGCCCTGCGCCCGGTAAAGCCAAACTACAACAAAACAAAACTTAAGAGGCCCTATGCCTGCTAAAGCTGACAAGACATGACTTTTGGGGTCCTGTGCCCACTAAAGTCAAACTACAACAAAACAAAACTTAAGAGGCCCTATGCCTGCTAAAGCTGACAAGACATGACTTTTGGGGCCCCGTGCCCACTAAAGCCAAACTACAACAAAACAAAACTTAAAAGGCCCTATGCCTGCTAAAGCTGACAAGACATGACTTTTGGGGCCCTGTGCCCGCTAAAGTCAAACAAAACAAAGCTTATGAGGCCCTATGCCTACTAAAGCTAACAGTAACATGACTTTTGGGGCCCTGTGCCCGCTAAAGTCGAACAGATGCAAAACTTATGAGGCCCTATGCCTACTAAAGCTAACAGTAACATGACTCTTGGGGCCCTGTGCCCGCTAAAGCTGACAAGACAAAGCTTATGGGCCCTATGCCCATTAAAACAGACGAAAGCTTAGAGACCCTATGTCTGCTAAAGCTAACAAAACAAAGCTTATAGGCCCTATGCCCGTTAAAACAGATGAAAGCTTAGAGACCCTGAGTCTGCTAAAGCTAACAAAAGCGAAGCTTATGGGCTCCAAGCCCGTAAAATCCAGTAAAATGGGAGCTTATGGGCCCTATGCCTAAATGTGATGCAATGATGTTGATTCTGGTGCATGAAATAATGCATGATGCAAAAGATTCTTTCAGTGATTGATAATGAACTTTGATCATTTTTCGCAAACCACTCTTTGATTTCTAGCCCCTTAAAGCTTCGATCACAACCAAATTTAAGGAAGAAATGGAATGTCACTCATTGATCCGGATTGTCATTTTCTTGCCCCATCGATGCTTTGCCCCTTGTCACAAATATGCCTATTTCCAATGATTATCCCGATGGATGAGACTGCTTGATTTCTCTATCTTTTCCAACATTGCCCTTTGTTAGGAGATTGATGTACTTTCCATGACCTTTGCATCTTGAGAGAAACTCTAAATGATATCATTATTGATACTTGCTTCACCTTTCGGTATGTATTAAAGAATGCAAATTGAGTCTATGGTAGAAAGTGGGGTATGATAGAGGATGGACAGGGAGTAACAATATGTGGAAAGTGGTAAGGATATGAGCGAAAGAATTGAAAGGTTGTTAGAAGGAAGGAAACAATGACGGGATGGAGTTCACATTTTTCTTCAGGTGATACTCTTTTAAGATGATAAGTGCTAGCTTCTCATGCGTATAATCTCGAGCACCGCTTTAATCAGCTTTCAAGAACATGGTTTGCTCCAGTCTTCATGTATTGAGAATTTCATGGCTCGCCTTCAAACTGCCCCAGTTTTCAGTTTGCATTTCTTCAAGAGACACTCGTATGATCTCGAGTATTGCTTTAATCTCCTTCCGAGGACATGATTTGCCTTTAAATTCAAACTGCCCCAGTTCGTTGCTTCGAGGAATCTGTTTGACGCTAACTTTTGCGTAGGTTGCTCTAATTTTGCCTAGGTCGCCCTTGCAGGTTTTCAACCCAGCGAGCCTCCCCTTTTTTTTATGTTTTTTCATTTTCTCTTTGTTTTTTCTTTCTTTTCCTTTTTCCGAGAGCGATGCATTGAAAAAGCACATACATTTTGTCTCACAATTAAAGTTAATGAAAATGATAACAATCTTTCATTGATCAGAATGGACTTTTTAGGCTCATAACGCGGCCAATGGTTGAGAGTCATGAAGGAAAGGATATAAGGCTCAAACAAATGTTTCAAGGTTGAATAGGACCGATGATCCACGATCTTTTCGATTTCTAAGAACATTTGTTTTCCTCTAACTTTCCTTTTTATTTCCTCCTTTTTTTTTGCCTTTGCATGAAGTTTTTTTTTTTTTTTTTGCTTCATAATCACCGATTCTTTTATGCTTGCCCCTTGCTTAGGGGTGATCCTTGTCTCGGGTTCTTTGAAAGAATTTCAAGCTCAAACGGAGTAACAAGGGATAGTACAAGTATGTGAAAGATATAGAAAGATGGCCATTCTTCATTTCGAATTTTGATTGTTAATTTTCATAAATTTTAAAGGTAAGACAAAAATGATAGTACTTGCAAAAGCATAACCGGGCGCTCTTTCTCGATTTCCCTTTTAATTTCTTTTCTCTTTTTTTTTCAAATCATGGAGTCTAGCTTGAATCAAAAAGATTTCCTTTGATTGCCTCAATCATCTTCGGTTGATCTCATGGGGAAGCTTTCCATAGTTGTCCGAACCAGCATGGTTAATGAGGTGATCAGGATCATACGATGAGGTTCCAGCACTTATTATTTTATTTTATTTTTAAAGAGAATCACCTTCAGATCTGCTTTATTGATAACTTTCAAGAAAAAGAAGAAGGATGAAGGTAAAATCAGAAGATGAAGGAAAGGAAGGAAACTCAATGCATTCATTTATTCATACTGAAATGGAAACAAGTAAGCCCATTATTAAAAACTTCCTAAAGCCTTGGGCAGAGCTAAAGGATTAGCATCAATGAATTACTCTACACAAGATTCAAAGGTCATGTTCCAAAGTGTCCTCTACAGCATGGACTCCAGAACCTCCTGCATCAAGAGTGTCTCGTCGGAAACTTAACACATTTGCATTGATCAGATCTTGCACTTTATACTTTAAGGTCTTGCAATTTTCAGTTGAATGACCTATCACTCCCCCATGATAGTCACACTTGACATTTGGGTCAAACCATTTTGGGTATGGGGGTTGCACCGCCCTGGTCGGGACCGGGAACAACAAAGATTTTTCAATAAGGTTGTGCAATAGCTCCGTGTAAGTCATAGGTATAGGGTCAAACTGCATGGGCTTCTTTTCTGGGTTGTAAGGTTGTCTCCTTTGATTTGCATATAGGTTTTGTTGGGGCGGTATGGCGGGAAAAGTTTGATGTTGGAAAAGGTTTGATGGGTGGTATGGTGTCCTCATAGGATAGGATTGGGTTGGAAATTGTGAGATGGCGGCTACATATGGATGGTTAGGTTGGTGATGTGGTGGATAATATGGAGTGTAGGTTGTTTGAAAATACGGTTGAGAGTTGACAGATACTTGACTCGGTATCCAATGCCCAGACCACTCAGACTCTTGCTCAGATGCCACAACATGTGCCTCTTCTTCATTCTTCTTGACAAATGGAACTTTTGCCTCATAGGTGGATCTGCGTGTGGGTCGCAGGCGACAGATCTGTGGGTGGCTCGTCAGCTCCGCTGCTGCTCGCTCACCGCCGAGCCCGTTGCACAGGGAGGAGGATGACTCAAACCAGATGGTGTAGGGGTGGTGAGGAGAACGGTGGCAAGGTCATGGTGTTCATGGAGGAGATAGAAACTTTGGTTGTATGGGTTTTCTGGAGTGGAGATGAAGATGATGGCTATGGGTGTTGATGAAGGTGGCCTAGGTGAAGTTGTCAGTGAAGAGGAAGCAGAAGAAAGAAAGAAAACCAGAAAAGAAAAAAAAAGGATGGTTTTTTTTTTGATTTTTTTTTGGTATCAGATAGTGTTTAGGTATGTTTTTTTTTTGTGTTGATTTGTGATTTGGGAGTGATTGTTGCTAGAGGTTGGAGACGAGAATATTGAGTATTTCTGCTGCTGGTTTTTCTTCCCCCTCTCTTCCTCTTGTCACTGTTCAATATATAGCACAAAGATGCCAAATTTTTCTGTTGGTGGGTACAAGTAGTGGGGAGCAAATCAGCCTTTACTCCACCATCTTGCAGGGGCAGCAATGGGTGAGGATGACTTGTACTATTGTCCCCCTTTTCTGAAAAAAAGAAGAAGAAGACAAAGAGGGGTACAAGCATGGGAGCTGATTTTTTTGAAATTTTTACTTTTTTTTTTAACAAATCAGAATAGTAAAAGAAACAATTTTGTTGGGTTTGGGATAATGGGCCCAAAAATAAAAACGAAAATGGGCTCCATTTGATGATGTAATGGGCCCAGAAAAAATATTTTTTGTTTTATTTTTATTATTTTCTGTTATTATTTTCAAGACATTAATAAAAAAATCCGGGCAAAATTAGGTGTTCGCACATATTCTGTGAGTAATAAATATCTTATCATCAATGCATTGATTTAATTTTAATTTTCAAAATTTATTGATTATTATTTTTATAATTAAACAAAATTCAGAACATTAAATCATATTATGAACCACATCGTAAGCTAAAAAGGAGGGAAAGACTCCGGTATTGTCACATATGAGAAATTTCTTTAAGTGAATGTACCAATAATTAATATGTATGAGATTGTCATTTTTGAAAACATTCTCAAATATATTAAATATAAATAGATATAGATTATTTGAAACATAAGGTTTGCATACGAATAATCCGTCATTTTTGAAAACATTCTCAAATAATTCTTTTCATGATGAAGATCTCTAAAAGGTATCATGAAAAAATTTGATTTAATTTTTTATATCAGGAGAAAGATTTATAACAAATTTATTGTAGAATAATTATTATTGGATGTCAATGTAATAAACATTTAAACTGATAGTGCATAAAAAATCAACCCTTAATTATATATCCTTTTTGACGATTCTTGATAAAAATCATCTATCATTTTTGTAACATGTCTGTCTGTTCTATGGATTGACGGCTGTCCCATTAGACCAATACGGGTCTTTTCAGCATATTTTGTCCCCCACTCACATGCTTCCTGAGAAAACTTCCCAGGAGGTCACCCATCCCAGAATTGCTCCAAGTCAAACACGCTTAACTGTGGAGTTCTTAAGTGATGGGCTCCCGAAAAGAAGATGCATCTTGTTAGTATAGGTAGTATCAATCAATTCTATAAGCCTTCCTCAACTGTATAGTCCTATACCTACACAGTCTCAGGATCCCTCTCATTCGGGTGTGTAATCGGTTCATTCATGTCTCCCTCCACCTAGAAGCCTGCCAGGAGCCGCTCCTTGTCCGTGCCTTCTTGCACAAGCTATCACTCCCCGCCCTCGTCGGCACCCGGGGGTTACATGCCCACCAGCTTCCGCTTGGTTCGTCCCCGAACCACACCGTACTGAGAGAGGTGCCACTCTGATACCACTAAATGTGACACCCTTCTACCCCGCATGTTATAAGCGTTTTAAGATAAACAATTAATAAAATTTAGTCATGATCATACTCGATAAAATAAAGCGTCCGTCAATGGGTAGAAAAGTCCACATGAACTAGTTCTCAAATAAAACAAAACGAGTTTAAAACAATTTAACATAGGAAAGAAATAAACATATCCCAACCCCGATGTCGCATACAGAGCTGGTATAACCGTTCCGGAATAAATCAACGAAATACAAACTAAAAAACTAACAAAACTAACAACTATAACTCAACATTCTAACTAGAGTCGCGGCTCCTCGGAGTCACTCCTCAGCTGGCTACTCATCGTTCTCTACATAAAGAATTACATGTAACAGCAGAAACAGAAAAACAGGGAGTAAGAAATCATGTAAACACAACGGCATGAGAATAGGGAATAAGATGAACATGCATCATAGCATGGCATAGCAATATAACAACATACAATATTTATACATCATCATATAATACCATAACATGTTAATCATCCAACATATGCTATTCAGTACAATGCAACCCTACTCCACTACTCCATCAATGCATGTGGATCCAACTAACTCAGGAAGTCAACTTCGGAGTTACATATCCGTATTGTCCAAAAAGCACCAACACCGGCAGTTCCCCAAACCATGGAGGAACCCCTTGGATAGCCGACGTATCATAACTGGATACGCCACGTCGGGGGCTCACGGTTCACCAAACCATGGATGAACCACCCGAGATTTGGGCCAGATCATCATAACTAGGACGACCTCCCCTATGTTGAACATCCCTCTCAACATCAACTCCAATGCTCTATGCAAATGGCATAACAACACACAAGGCAGCCACATCCTTTGTTTGGGCCTAAAAGCACCCAAGACTTATCACCAACATCAACATTAACACCTTAGACCCACACCGCGGGGTCAAGGCCCCCTTGGCCAAAAAGCACCAAGGTCCAACATAACAACATCTCGACCAAAAAGCATCGAGAGCACTTTGGCCAAAAAGCACCAAAGCGTGACAACGTGAGGTAACCCATCAGGTACCGGCTTAACCAGCTTATCAGTCTTTGTTATCTTAATTAATCTTTAATAAGTTATCTAACTTGTTATCATTTGATTAGTGTATTATTACATCATCTGGGGATAATTGGGGTAAACACCCCTTCAATTCATTAATCTTAAGTTCTGACCAGTAGGGGGAAGCACGGGCGTACTAAACCCCCAGCACGGTCATGCTGCCACTTAAGTGGAGCACGGTCGTGCTCGCTGTCCTGCACGGCCGTGCTCAATGCGTGGCCTGCCTTCCAGAATTTAACTGGGAGCAAGGTCTGGTTCCCTGTTCAGCACGACCGTGCTCCTGGGTAGGGCCATACTGTTCTGGGCGGAATTTAACGTGTTCTTGGAGTTTAGGCTCCCTAATTCTCTCAATCAGATCCTAGGATCTTAACTAAAACATTCAGCATGAAACTTCACCCCTCACTAACATAGTTCATGTCTTATGAAGCTTAGGGAATTAATCCCTTAATTCGTATGTTAACTAAGAGTCCTAATTAAGTCAATTAGAGTCTTATTAATATATCCAACATAACAGTAACATCATCATCAACAACATATCCAGTCAATATGATCAACATAATCCATGCATAACAACAACATTCATAATCATGGGTATTCATACCAATTCAACCAAAACTCATGGCATAAGACAATTCAAATGGACATACCACATCATGAACAACTCAACAATTATAATAAATAGGCATACTAATTAATCCAATTAAACATATAAACAATTCAGTCATATAACCAAGCAGATCATGGCATCAATACATTATAACGACAATAAACGGGGATATGAGAACCCCTCATCTTACGCTACTCCCTAGCCTAGTGTATACACTATTCTTCTCTCATACCTGGTACGAGGTTCGCGTTTCAAAAGAAGAAAGATGATCCACTAGGGTCCCGTCCCACTAGTGCTTGTCTACGACCTCAAGGACGCCAAAGAGACACTTTGGTTCAACTCTAAGATCAAGAAATCAAAAGGAAGAGATCAAGAACTTGAAAGAAAGAACACAGGGGACAAGGTGCATGAATTTTACATTTTCTAAAGTCCCAAACATCAAGGACAACTGTAACACCCGGGTGCCGACGAGGACGGGGAGTGGTCGCCGGTGCAAGAAGGCACAGACAAGGATCGGCTCCTGGCAGTCTTCTAGGCGGAGGGACACATGAATGAACCGATTACACACCCGAATGAGAGGGATCCTGAGACTGTGTAGGTATGAGACTTTACAGTCGAGGATGACTTATATGAATTGATTGGTACTACCTATACTAACGAGATGCATCTTCTTTTCCGGAGCCCATCTCTTAAGAACTCCGAAGTTAAGCGTGCTTGACTTGGAGAAATTATGGGATGGGTGACCTCCTGAGAAGTTTTCCCATGAAGCGTGTGAGTGAGGACAAAGCACGCTAAAAAGACCCGTGTTGGTCTGTGGGGATAGTCATCAATCCATAGAGCAGCCAGGGATGTTACAAATGGTATCATAGCAGTACCTCTCCCAGTACGGTGTGGTTTGGGGATGAACCAAGCGGAAACTGGTGAGCATGTAACACCCGGGTGCCAACAAGGGCTGGGAGTGGTCGTCGTTGCAAGAAGGCACGGACAAGGATCGGCTCCTGGCAGGCTTCTAGGCGGAGGGACACATGAATGAACCGATTACACACCCAATGAGAGGGATCCTGAGACTGTGTAGGTATGAGACTATACAGTTGATGATGACTTATATGAATTGATAGGTACTACCTATACGAACAAGATTCGGGAGCCCATTTCTTAAGAACTCCGCAGTTAAGCATGCTTGACTTAGAGCAATTTTGGAATGGGTGACCTCCTAGGAAGTTTTCCCAAGAAGCGTGTGAGTGAGGACAAAGCACGCTAAAAAGACCCGCGTTGGTCTGTGGGGACAGTTGTCAATCCATAGAGAAGACAGGGATGTTACAACAACGAACCCCTATTCGTAGCGATGTTCTCCTATCAAGAAACAGTGAAGAACGGTTCAAGAACTGGTTCCCTAGAGAGAGTTTTAGGGAGAAAAACGATAAAGATTCAAAGAGGAAGGAGGGAGGAAGTTTTCTGAGTGTTGGGGTCATGTAAACTAGGTTTAGGTCGAGTCTAATGGTATATATATGAGTTTGGATCATAACGGATTCCTATTTCATCCCAAACTATATACAGTTCGTTAATTTGACCATAACCTGAGCTAAAAGTTTCCGATTGAGGCGTTCTTGGTGTCGTTAGAAAGCTCAGATAAATATCTACAAACTAATATCTAATGATCTAATCCTAAATCGGACATCAAGATAGTCAAAAGTTCGATGAAAGTTTAGCGACATATTTGGTAGTTATTCCTAGATAGGATCTTTAGGAGATTATGATAAGATCTTAAGATATAAACAAAAAGAGGATGATTCTATATTGATAAGGACTCAAATCTGATTGGTTGAGGGGCTAAAATCTAAGAATAACACTATCTCTATTTAAATACTAAATCACACGATATCTTATCATATCATTCTTAATAGCTTATTATTAATAAAATCACATATCATATATTAATATATAAAATCAAACATTAAGAGAAACAATCTCATATTAATACAAATAATCATACATTAATATACATATTATCATATGCAATAATATATACACATATATATAAATATCAAACATATATATACCAGAACTAACACGTATAAACATAAGGGTGAATCTTGAGGTGTTACAATTCCACCACCCTTATAAAAATTTCGTCCTCGAAATTTCTATCACCTTAATTGGTTAAAATTTCATCAATTAGGCGCATATGTTGGGTTGAGTCCACGGACTTGGAGGCTCCATCTCCACTACGCTTCCGCTGCGCACTCTAATTCTTGCTAGCACTCTTTGGTTCTGACTTTTCTCTTTTACAGTTCCTGCTGAGGTGACCATATTTGTCACACTTGAAACAAATGATGTTCGGCTCCTTGCATTGATGGGTATAGTGACCTTCTCCACATTTTCCAAATCTGACATGTTTAGGAGAATCCCAATCCTTAGGCTTACCTGCTGAGAACTGTGATTCCTTGCCATTCTGCTTGAAGTCTCTACCGATGACATTGTCTCACCTCGTTCTTCTGATCTTCATCCTTACTGCTCTGGATCTTTGACTTTTGTGGCTTGCGATCCTGGCCTCGTAAGCATCCTAGAAGATTTCGCACTTGTTCACCAAGGTAGGAAAGACTCGGATCTCCTGATAACAGATGGCTTGCTTGCTTTCATCGCTCTACCAACCGCAGTTGTTGGAGTAACTCTCAAGGACATATGATCACCTTCCTGGAATTCGAGCGCCTTCCACCTTTTGTCATGGTAGCTCTTTTGCCTACTTTGTGCCACTCTCATCTTTTCCTGAACCATCCCAATCCTTTCTGTTGTTTCCTGGACTAACTCCGGCCCTAGTACCACACTATCACTAGGTTCACTCCAACACAAGGGTGTCCTACATCTCCTCCCAACTACCAGACTGTTCTAGCACACAAGCTCTCAATAAGTCGTCTAAGGACTGATGGTCGTCTTAGGCTGCCCATCAGTCTGCGGGTGGTAAGCTGAACTAAGCCTAAGCTTTGTCCCTAAAGCATGCTGCAAACTCTCCCAGAACCTAGAGGTAAACCTCGGGTCTCTATCTGATACTATGCTAGAGGGTACACCATGAAGCCTAACTATCTCTTTGATGTACAGCTTGGCTAACTTCTCTAAAGGATACTCCATGTTCATCGGGATGAAATGGGAAGACTTAGTCAATCTATCCACAACAACCCATATAGCCTCAAAACCAGCCGGAGTCTTAGGGAGTCCAGACACAAAGTCCATGGAGACGCTATCCCATTTCCATTCTGGGATACTTAAAGGTTGTAACTTACCTGATGGCTTTTGGTGTTCTATCTTAACTTTCTGACAAACCATGCACGCATACATAAACAAGTTTTTGAAAGCGCGCCCAAGGCAGAACCCGTCATGGCCTGGCCGTGATGGCCATCACGGCCGTGACGCGCGCCTAAGTTATAAAAAGGCCTCTAGGCGGAACAGAAAAGGGTCCTGAACCCTAAAAACATACTATCTGGCTGCTGTGGCTGCTGTGGATCCTTCCATGGAGTTCTTTCCTTCCTTTATTCCTATTTCTTTTCTTTTGTTTTTCTCTATGAATATGTGTAGCTAAACCCCCTCTTGTTGGGGTTAGATGATGACTTTTATGAACTTGGTTGTCTCATGATTTGATTGTAATACAAATTCCTATTTCTTTATGAGTATTTGATTCCATGCTTAATGCTCTCCTAGGTTTGATCATCCTTGGAATGAATTGTTGCTTTGATAGACAATTGAAAGATTGATGTTAAGGCATGCTCATGAATCAAATGCCAAGTAGTTTATGAACCTAGACATAGGTCTTGGGGTGCTTGCAATCTTATAAATCTTGACTCTTCATGAAAAATCTCATGTTAATCCACCTAAGACATTAGGGTTTAATTTGGGGTTTTAGGCTCATTCCACCTAAGACATTAGGGTTTGAGTATTTCAGAAGATTTGATTGTCATAAATGAATTAGGAGTTGTGTTATTAACCATTTCATTGCAATCAAGGGAGGATTAGTGTAGTCTAACCCTAACAATTTCATCCATTTGTTATCCACATCTATTTTCGCTTGTTAAGTGTTTGCAAAAATTCCTAAAAGACCAAAAACATTTTATTCTTGTTTGTTTTGTTACATGTTAGAACTCCCTTCCATCCAAACGATCGCCTAGATAGTAGTCCGATTTGTGAAGTGGTACTTGTCCGTGATCCCTGAGAACGATATCCGGTCTCACCACCGTATTACTTGTACGACTAGGTATACTTGCCTAGAAATCGTATCACCTATCCTTAAGGGTTTGGAAACTCTCTTCACACTTAGAGACCCATACAAACAGCTGTCCTTTCTTGGTGAGACGGGTTAAGGGTAAAACTATCTTAGATAAACCTTCTATGAACCGCCTATAATACCCAGCTAACCCCAATAAACTCCTAATCTCAGTCAGACTTTGGCGCTTCCCACCGGAGCACCATTTCAACCTTAACTGGGTCCACAGCTATGCCACCCTTAGAGATGACATGTCCTAAGAAGTTCACTTCCTCTAACCAAAACTCACACTTAGACAACTTAGTATACAACTGTTTTTCCTTAAGGGTCTGCAAGACGACCCTCAGGTGTTCCTCATGTTCCTCCTTGTTCCTGGAGTACACTAAGATGTCATCTATGAACACCACCAGAAACTTATCCAAGTAAGGGTGAAAGGTCTTGTTCATGTAATCCATGAAGACCGCAGGAGCGTTGGTCACACCGAAGGGCATAACCAAGTATCCATAGTGACCATATCATGTTCTGAATGCTGTCTTCGGGATGTCCTCAGACTTAACCTGAATCTGATGGTACCCTGACCTCAAGTCTATCTTAGAAAAGACGCAAGAGCCTATCAACTGGTCCATGAGATCATCAATCCTAGGGAGAGGATACTGATTCTTTATGGTCACCTTGTTGAGCCGTCGATAGTCGACGCATAACCTCATACTACCATCCTTCTTCTTCACCAACAACACAGGTGCTCCCCATAGAGACACACTAGGCCTAATGAACTGCTTCTTCATCAGGTCTTCCAACTCTTCCTTCAACTTAGCTAGCTCTAGAGGAGACATCCTATAGGGTGTTATGGAGATTGGCCCGGTGCCAGACACTAAGTCTATGGCAAACTCAATATCTCTCTCTGGGGGTAAGTTATAAACATCCCTCGGAAACACTTCAGGAAAGTCTCGCACAACAGGCAAGCTGACTACATCAGGAGGGCAGCTTACTACTTCCAGGGAAGCTATCATCATGTACACTTTGACTTCGTCTTTCAACGAAGCTTGAACTTGACTGGCAGAGAGAAGGTCCGGATTCTTAGACTCCGTTGGAGTTCCAAAAACTAAGGTCTTATCAAAACAGATAAAGGGAACATGGTTGGAGGATAACCAGTTCGTCCCAAGAATAACATCGAGCGGTTTTAAAAAAAGTAAGAGCACAAGATCAACTACAGAGTTCATATTATCAAGAGATAATAGAACAACCTTCCTAAACACAAGGAGCACCCGAAGGCTCCTTATATCGTTCAAGACAAACCGCCAAATGTAGTAAGTCAAGCCAAAGCAAAGCTGTAGGTACTTAGTACCACGTAACATTGTCTATATAAATATAGACAATTCAAACAAGAGTCACACAACAAACTCACGACAGACTCATACCACTAAATGTGACACCCTTCTACCCCGCATGTTAATATAAAACATTTACTTAAAAGAGGTAATTATAAAACATGCATTTATTTGAAAAAAATAAAAACATGGATAAAAAGGTTTCACATCTCAACAAAAACAACGCGGAAATAATGGTTTTAAAATAGTAAAACATAAACAAGACAGATAAAGAAAAACCCAACCCCGATGTCACATACAGAGCTGGTATAACCAAAATCTAGATACATCACGGAAACAAACTAAACAATTAACAAAAGTAACAACTATAACTCACTACAAAAAAAGGTCATTTAGCGACCGAAAATAGTGACCGAATTTTTAGGTTCCTTTTTGCGACCGAAATAGCGACCGATTGTAGGATCTACATGAAACACTGGTTAGAGTTGATTCTGCGACCGAAATAGTGACCGAAATAGAGCGTAGCAGAGATATCGGTCGCTACTTCGGTCACTAAACAAAGGAAAGTAAAAGTCAGAAATTTATGAATTGTTAGCGACCGAAATGGCGACCGAATTAAATGCAACGGTCAAACTGTGTTTATATTAGCAACCGATTTAGAAATCCGTCGCTAAATTTATGAATTCACACTTTAAACTTTATTTATATTTGCGATCGAAATTAATTCGGTCGCTAAAAGGCGCGTTAAAAAAAATAGAATTGCGCGTGTTAGCGACTGAAATTTAAATCGGTCGCTAAAATTACAAATTCAAATTAAAACTAACCATATTAGCGACCGAATTAGCGACCGAATTAATTAGGTCGCTCAAACTGAAATCCCTAAATTCGACAGAACCTCCTTCTTCCTCATTTTTTCCATCGCATTTCTCTATCCCACCCACTGTTTCTCTCTTCTACGGCGCTCGCTCCGGCCACCTCAACACCCCAAGACACCTCCGGTCACCACCGTCATCTCCCTTCTGCTCAGGTAAGCTCTCCTCTACTCCATATCTCTGTCTCTGTTTCTCTCGCATATATCTCTCTCTGTCTCACTGTTTCTCTCTTCCTAGTCGCGCGCTCCGGCCACCACAAGACACCTCCTGTCACCACCATCATCCCTTCTGTTCAGGTAAGCTCTCCTCTACTCCATCTCTCTCTATATCTCTGTTTCTCTCGCATCTCTCTCTGTCTCACTACCATTTATAGACCAATGCCTGCATTTTCTTTTTCTCTATCTCTACCATTTCTGTTAGTTTTGTCTTGTTTCAGTTGTTGTTTCTTCTCACTATTATGTCCCACCTGACTTGTTCTTTTCAAACTTGTTGGCATGTCATGTAGCTGTTAAGTGAATGGCATTGTAGGGTGATGGTTTTTGGTAAATAATGTTTGCAGTCTGGTAAATTGCTTTCCATATTCTTGCTAGCTGCTTAACTGTAAAATAGTCTAGGTAATTTGGATTATAGGCCATTTCGAATTTAGTTATTTTTGTTTAGTAGAGATGTGGAACATATGAGGGGAAAATGGAAAGAAAGAAGTATTTAAGGAAGAGAGGGGTCGAGAGGCAGAGTTGTATATAAAAACAAGAGGAAGTAGTACCAATGAGGACTGAGAAGGGAGAAATACAACCTCAGGAACAAATTCAATTCATAAATCATCTCTCTTTCTCTAAGTACTTATCAATCCTTAAATAGGCAAAACCAACTTGATAACCAAGAAATCCTAAATGACTAAAAACCTTAAACAAACCAATTTATTAAAAGTATCATAATAACCCCAAAATACAAGATCCAAATTACATTGATTCCAAACTATATCTTGCATAAAAGCCAATGTAAAAAGTAGATCAATCTTTCATTCATTGTCTTAAAGTATGGTACACTAAATGGCCTACACTAAATGGTATATTCGGATTGCAGTTCCTAACTTTTAGTGTTGAAATTTTCACATGGGAAAGAAAATAGGAATCTTCTTTTCAGATTGGAAGTTTAAATTGCAATTATCCAGTGTAGGATCTACTACACCATTCTGCAGCCATTATATTAATTTGAATGATTTTAACGTTGGAGAATAATTGGTATGCCCCATGATGTTTGATAATTTACTATTGATTCCGGGAAATATAATCATACGTTTTCTTATTATTTTTTATGCTTCATTGATTATCTTTTCGTGAGCACATGCTTTACCACTAGATATTCATGAGATAAATTATTTAGGTATAACAATTTAACATAGTAGATAAAAAAATTCATCTTGGTAGATTTTGTCGCTTAGGTAATTTATATTTGATTAGATATAAATTTATTTATTTTTATTTATTTTAATAATGTATGTTGTTTCACCTTTGCAAGTTGTTATAAATTTGTAACCGTATATTGTAGATTCTATTTTATATTAATTTATGTGTTTCTAGTCTTATAAATAGTTGTACTGGATTCTCTATATATAGAATAGTGATTTGATTTGAAATGAATAATTTCATTTATGCACGATAGGTCCTTGTTGTCATATTCTTCTACTCTCTGTTGGCTCCGGCTCCTCCCCTTATCCTTGCTCGGTTGTGTTTTCTCTCTCAGGTCAGTTCTCTGAACACTCAGTGTAATGTATTATGTGAATTATCGTATTGTTTGGTAGTGGAGAGCTGAGCTCAATAGGATGTGATCTTGTCTGATTGTATGCTGATAATTTAATGTTTATGCATGTGTTTGTCAATATGTGTTGTTTGTTAGTGGAGAGCGGAGCTCAATAGGATGTGATCCTGTCCGAAAGGCGGGATGCTGGTTGTGTGCTGATAATTTAAAAATTATGCATGTGTTTGACAATTAACTGCTACTTGTTAGTGGAGAGCGGAGCACAATAGGATGTTTGTTACAATATTTAATCTAAGTTTGTATTGATTTACGCTGCAATTTATATAAGCTCAACAATGTTGCAATATTTATAGGTTAATGGTTTTATTTTCTGTTAGAGTTAATAATTAATTTACGAAAGCCTTAGTTTCCTATTTGAGATTCAATATTAATGAGCATGCGTAACTTATCAAGGTATGCATGCTCATTGTATTGAATCTTGAATTGTCCAAGTGGGACAGTTTGGGAAAAAAACCTTTTTCACACTCGTACAATAGTCATTTCAATGTTGAAATGCCTTATATACTTGTTGAAATCTCGGTCTGATGCATTTCCTTTTGTTCTCCTGGTGCATACTTGATCGCGGTGATTCTGACCGTGCTCGAGTCGTGTAACTTGGAGACCGATGGGAAATGCTGCCGAAATTTTGTCAAGTATAAGGTATTTGAATATGGGAATAATTATTAGTAGCCGAGTGTGGCAAAGGTTTCTTCTCGAATGGGATAGGTTCATACCTTGTCATAAGAACGAGATTGATGGATTTATTGGAATGCACCGTAATATATAAGTGTTATTGTAGGATTGGTCAGGCTATTTAATTGCCAGCAATGGATATTCCGGAGAATCGGAAATGGATGTATCGTAGGTTGGATCGGAATAAACGTCTTAGGGAAGAGTATAGAGTTGGAGTGGGTGAGTTTATAGAGTTTGTTGTTAGCCAGGAGAGATTTATACGGCTGGGCGGTGATCAATTGAGGTGTCCTTACAAAAGATGCAAGTGTCAATCCTTCAAAAGCGTGGATGGAGTTGTAGCCGATCTTTATGAGAAGGACTTCATGCCTGATTACTATTGGTGGAGTAACCATGGTGAGACGTTGCCTGACTTAAACCCGATTGTGGCTGAAGGTTCGTACTATGGAAGTGGTGACGGGAGGGAAGAATTGAATCCATACGAGCAGATGATAATGGATCATGCTGGACCATCGGTTGGTGTTGTACTAGAAGAAGATGGGGGAGAAGATGGTGGAATGGGTTCCCAATACATAGAGGAGAATCCGAATCCCGAAGCTCAAAGATTCTATAATATGCTGAGTGCTGCACGATCTCCATTGTGGGAAGGATGTCGGGAGTACACGGAGTTGTCGATGTGCATGGAATGGTTGAGAATCAAATCTGATTACAATATGCAAGAAGGTTGTTTTAATCTCCTCACCAGGTCAGTGTCCAACGCGTTGCCAGAAGGCAATCGGATGCCTACAAGTTTTTATCATGCTAAGAAGTCCGTGGAAAATTTGGGTCTGGGGTGTTTGAAAATTGATTGTTGCCCGAATGGATGTATGTTGTACTATAAGGATGATTCAGCGGAAAGCATAACATGTTGTCGATTTTGTGGTGCGGATCGGTATAAGACAACCACTAGGATGGGCATTGAGAAGAAGAGGTCGCTAAAAAAGATGTGGTACTTTCCGCTCGTGCCAAGACTTACAAGATTGTACTCTTCAATGGCCACTGCAGCTCACATGAGGTGGCATAGTGAGCATGAGAGGGAGCAAGATATCTTGTGTCATCCATCTGATGGAGAAGCTTGGAAGCATTTTGATAGGGTTCATATGGCATTTTCGCAGGACCCTCGCAATGTCCGATTGGGGTTATCTGCTGATGGATTTAATCCTTTGGGGCAGTCTGGAAAAGCATACTCTTGTTGGCCGGTTATCCTGACTCCGTACAATCTTCCCCCGGGGATGTGCATGAAGCGGGAGTTTATGTTCCTAACAGTCATAATTCCGGGTCCGTCTAATCCAAAAGGCAAGATTGATGTGTACTTGCAGCTGCTGATAGATGAGTTGACAACGCTGTGGAATGATGGTGTGTTGACATATGACGTATCTTTGAGGCAGAATTTCATCATGAAAGCAGCTTTAACGTGGACGATCAACGACTTTCCTGCTTATGGGATGATGTCGGGTTGGATGATCGCGGGGAAGCTTGGATGCCGAATATGTATGGAGCGATCGAAGGCATTCACGCTTAAAAACAGTCGAAAGATCTCATATTTTGATTGTCATCATCAATTCCTTCCAGAAGATCATGCTTATAGGCGGAACAAGAATGTATTCAAGAAGCGTTGTGCGGAGAGAACACCGCCTCCACCACGTTTGACTGGTCCTAATGTATGGCGCATAGTACAGTACTTACCACTCGTCCATGAAACCCAAGGAGAACATATTCCTGATTATGGCGTCAACCATAATTGGACAAAACAGAGTATATTTTGGAGGTTGCCGTATTGGAGGACGCAACTACTCCGTCACAACATTGATGTCATGCATACTGAGAGGAATGTGTTTGACACTGTGATGGACATCAAGTGGAGGACAAAGGATACAAATAAAGCCCGATTGGACCTGGCTGACATTTGTAATCGGAAGGAGCTTGAGTTGCAGGATGGTGGTCGTGGCAGACTTATCAAACCGAAGGCAAGTTATACACTAAGCAAAGCACAGAAAGTGGCCGTCTGTAAGTGGGTTAAAGAACTAAAGTTACTAGATGGGTATGCTTCCAATCTGGGTAGATGTGTTGACATTAAGGAAGCAAAGTTACATGGAATGAAGAGTCATGATTGCCACGTGTTCATGCATCGGTTGCTTCCAATTGCGTTCGACGCATTACCGAAGCAAATTTGGAACCCACTTGTTGAGCTTAGCCACTTTTTCAGGGAGCTTACATCGACAACACTAAATGTGAATCAATTAAAGGATATGGAAGTCAAGATACCCGTTTTGTTATGTAAGCTGGAGCAAATCTTCTCGCCGAGTTTCTTTGATTCCATGTAACACCTACCAGTTCATCTACCTTACGAAGCAAGAGTTGGTGGCCCAGTCCAATACCGCTGGATGTATCCATTTGAGAGGTAAACAACATCAACTATTTTACTTAATACATATGAAATTCACGAACACGAGAGCGTAGTTTAGCTTTCCCTAAAACTAGTAATTATTTGTATGTATCCCTCTGTAATAGGTTCCTGCACTCCCTTAAACACAAAGTCAAGAATAAGGCACGAGTGGAGGGTTCCATTTGTGAAGCATACTTAGTAGAGGAGACTTCCACTTTTGCCTCTTATTACTATCCGGACGAAGTTAACACGAGAAGGACAAGGATGCCTAGAAACGTTGATTCGGGTGAAGGATGTTCAACTAGTCCTCCTATATCAATATTCAACTATCCGGGCAGATCTAGTGGCAAATCAAAAGGATATTTCTTGGAGCAGCGTGACATTAATGTTGCTCATCTATATATCCTTCAAAATTGTGAAGAGGTGGCGCCATATTTAGAGTAAGTTTCTACAACGTCTTTAATAAGTTCAATTGACATTTATGATTATTAATCGTCCTACTGTTAATCTCCCATATGTAGGATGTACGACAATTTTCTAAGGGATCTCCAACCTGACATTTCAAACGATCAGGTTGATCGAGAAATTACTTCTCACTTTGCTACGTGGTTCAGTAAATATGTAGGTTAAGCATCTTCATTTGTTGAAATACATTTTATCTCCTTAAATATATAGCATGTATAAGAATAATATAATATTTGATTTTTTAGGTACTAGATCCAGAAAACAATGTTCAAAATCCATTGTTGACAAATTTGGCATGGGGGCCTAACAGATGGATTACATCATGGAATACTTATATTGTAAATGGATATAAATTTAACACAAAAACATGGAATGAAGGAATGCAGACGTGTAACTATGGTGTTTGTGTGCGAGCCACTGATGGCAATGTAGAGGATGATTTCTATGGGGTTCTAAATGACATCCTTGAACTCGATTATATCAGTTTCCCCGTGATGAAATTAGTTATCTTCAAGTGTGATTGGTTTGATCCTACTCTTGACGTAGGGACAAAAATAGATAAAAATTATGGTATTGTTCAAGTTAGGCTGTCTCGAAGGTATAATAAGGCGTACGACCCATTCATTTTTTCACAACAGGCAGAGCAGGTTTATTACTCGCCATATCCCGAAGGACATCATGGCTGGTTGGGTGTTATTAAGATAAATGCTCGCAGTATAATTACTGATAATGTAATCAACCAGCCTGGAAAAGATGCTCCGTACCAAGATGATGAGTTTTCAAGACCCCACGTACCGTTGCAAATTACGCCGGACATTATTGTTAATTCTCTGGCGGACATTTCCGGAAATGGGGAATAAGTTGAAAGAGAGTTAATGGATCAATCCGAGTTGGACGTATCTAGCGAAGGTACATTCCGATCAAGTGATACTGATGAGAGTGAGGGTGAATTTAGTGACGGAGATTCTACTTAGGTAATTTATTTATGTCATAATTCATTGTGTGAATGTCATTCTACTTATTAGGTAATTTATTTTTGTATTATTTACACTGTTGTGTGATCATCTTTTCATTTTTTTCACAGATGGCAGATTCCTCTAGAGGTAGGGGTCGTCGTGGAGGTCGTGCTGCGAGAGTCCCTTCGCCGACCGACCCACAGCCTTCAGATCGAGACCACCCTACTAGCACCTCTGTGGACGGGACACCTCAGGGTGATGGAGTTGCACCCCCCACCCAGCCTCATGTGGTCGGGACACAGGCTGCACCCTCATCATCCACACCTACGACGATAGGACCATCATCATCATCGGGACAGGAAAGTCGTGGTCCATCCGACAGGAGGATTCTTCTTATCCCCAGGGGGGATAACGAGTATGCTAATTTAATTTTTTAATATATATAAAATATCGTTAATTTCTATTTACTTGTTTTTTTAATTTAATTATAACATTTATTAATGCTCTAATTTTGTTTGACTTTTCGCCCGCTAAGGGCCCTTCTGATTCGATATCGAAGATCCTGCGACGCAAGTTTGATGGTCCATGGCCTACATGGAAGGCCATCCCACTGGGCCATAGGGATCAGTTGTTTCTAGAGTTTAAGGTAACGATTTATTAAGTTTTTTAAATTAAATTTACATTATATATATGTACACACGAATTTCCTAACAACTGTAAGTTGCAGAAATAGTATAGGTGGGACTTAGATTTAGAGGCTCTCGTCAGGGACATATTTGAGCATAAAGGCTCACTGGTCATGAAGAATCTGATGAACAAGCTGAGGAAGGGTCAGAATAAGGGGAGGTGGGTAGATCCTGAGATCAAGAGGCAGCTGGACCAGATCTTGGGCTCTCGAGAAGTTCCAGGAGATCTAGGCCACAGCTCGGCGTAATCGAGCTTCTGATGGTGGCGCATGTGCTTGGACCGGTGGGTCTAAATCAGCCGCCGCCCACTACGACGAGCTGGTATTACATTAAACTTTTGACTTAATATACTATTTAATTAATTAGTTTTCATTTTTAATTATTCTTATGAATTTAATATTATATTTTTATGTGCAGAAAGCACAGAAACAGCGGGCCCCAACTGCTATGGAGTTGGTGGAGAGGACGAAGAAGTTGAAGTCGGGGACATGGGTCAACGACAAGGCCCGTAACTATGCTGTAAGCAAAAAAATAATTTAGTGTTTACTTGTAATTTATTATAAATGATTTGTTAATATTGGATATAATTTTAACTAAATCTCTTCAACTATACTTTGTAGGTGGGCTTCAACGAGAAGAAGGACGATGCCATATCACGTGCCTCACAGTCACAAGATGAGGCTTTGACTGGTGGTGGGCCCTGCTCTCCTGTCTCCGTCGACGATAATGCCATTTATTTGGAGGTTGTCGGGGGCAGGAACAAGAAGGGGCACATGTATTGCCTCGGACACCTGGGAGCCGAGTTCATCGCTTCATCGTCCGGCACACCTGCTCCTTCCTGCGCCGATACCGTCCCTCAGGAGCAGTTCCACCAAATGCAGGACACCATCACGCAGCTGAACGCGGAGCTTCGGGAGAAGAACGAGAGAGAGCAGCAGATGGCGAACCAGATTGCACAGTTGACTCAGGCACACCGGCTGATGCGGCGGCGAGCATCGAGCAGGGCCAGACACTGCGGCTGGTGTTGGAGCAGATGAGGATCCATACTCCAGTTGCTCAGGATGATGCTCTGACGGTTGTGCCGCCTGCTGCCGTTCCTCCAGTTCCGCCACCAGCTACTGATGCTGCTACTCCAGAGGACGATCAGCTAGCAGACGGTGGTGGTACGGACGCTGAGGATGATTGGATTCCTCCATTTCCCCCTCATCATGACTGATTTTTTTTCTCCATATTTTTGACTTTAAACGATTCTTGTACGACATTTTGGATTATTCTTTTTATATATATTTATTCTTTCTTATGATTGTATATTTCATAAGTAATTTGGTGTGTTTTATTAGTAGGTTTGATAACGTTTAAAGAAAACCAGAAAAAAAAATTTATTTTAAAAATTTAATTTTTTTTAAAAAAATAATAACCAGTTTAGTGACCGAATTGGAAACCAATAATTCGGTCGCTAAACTTTATTTAACATTTACGGATGAGGTATAGCGACCGAAAATCCGTCGCTAATATAGGTTAACAATAACCAAAAATTAGCGACCGAATTAGCAACCGATTATCGGTCGCTAGAAATGATTACCCCAAAAATGCGACCAACCTAATAGCGACCGTTTATTATTATTTAGTGACCGAATTTACGGTCGCTAATTAGCGACCGAAATATTAATTCGGTCGCTAAAACCTTAGCAACCAGGTATTCAGCCACCACCATAAATCGGTCGCTAAAATAAATAGCGATCGATTTACACTGTTTACCGACCGAAAATTACGGTCGCTAAACAATTGTTTTTTTGTAGTGACTCATCATTCTAACTAGAGTCGCGGCTCCTCAGAGTCACTCCTTCACTGGCTGCTCACCGTCCTCTGCATAAGGAAATACATGCAACAGGAAAACAGGGAGTAAGAAATCATGTAAACACAACGGCATGGGAATAGGGAATAAGATGAACATACATCATAGCATGGCATAGCAATATAACAACATACAATATTTATACATCATCATATAATACCATAACAACATGTTAATCATCCAACATATGCTATTCAGTACAATGCAACCCTACTCCACTACTCCATCAATGCATGTGGATCCAACTAACTCAGGAAGTCAACTTCGGAGTTCCATATTCGTATTGGCCAAAAAGCACCAACACCGGCAGTTCCTCAAACCATGGAGGAACCCCTTGGATAACCGACGTATCATAACTGGATACGTCACCTCGGGGGCGCACGATTCACCAAACCATGGGTGAACCACCCGAGACTTGGGTCAGATCATCATAACTAGAACGACCTCCCATATGTTGAACATCCCCCTCAACATCAACTCCAATGCTCTATGCAAATGGCACAACAACACACAAGGCAACCACTTCATTTGCTTGGGCCTAAAAGCACCTAAGACTTATCACCAACATCGACATTAACACCTTAGACCCACACCGTGGAGTCAAGGCCCCCTTGGCCAAAAAGCACCAAGGTCCAACATAACAACATCTTGGCCAAAAAGCATCGAGAGCACTTTGGCCAAAAAGCATCAAAGCGTGACAACGTGTGGTAACCCATCGGGTATCGGCTTAACCAACTTATCAGTCTTTGTTATCTTAATTAATCTTTAATTACGTTATCTAACTTGTTATCATTTGATTAGTGTATTATTACATCATCTGGGGATAATTGGGGTAAACACCTCTTTAATTCATTAATCTTAAGTTCTGACCAGTAGGGGGAAGCACGGGCGTACTAAACTCCCAGCACGGTCGTGCTGCCACTTAAGTGGAGCACGGCCGTTCTCACTGTCCTGCACGGTCGTGCTCAATGCACGACCTGCCTTCCAGAATTTAACTAGGAGCACGGTCTTGCTCCCTGTTCAGCACGACTGTGCTCCTGGGTAAGACCATACTGTTCTGAGCAGAATTTAACGTGTTCTTGGAGTTTAGGCTCCCTAATTCTCTCAAATCAGATCCTAGGGTCTTAACTAAAACATTCGGCATGAAACTTCACCACTCCCTAACACAGCTCATGTCTTATGAAGCTTGGGGAATTAATCCCTTAATTCCTATGCTAACTAAGAGTCCTAATTAAGTCAATTAGAGTCTTATTAACATATTCGACATAACGGTAACATCATCATCAACAACATATCCAGTCAATGTGATCAACATAATCCATGTCATAACAACAACATTCATAATCATGGGTATTCATACCAATTCAACCAAAACTCATGGCATAAGACAATTCAAATGGGCATACCACATCATGAACAACTCAACAATTATAATAAATAGGCATACTAATTAATCCAATTAAACATATAAACAATTCAGTCATATAACCAAGCAGATCATGGCATCAATACATTATAACGACAATAAACGGGGCTATGAGAACCCCTCATCTTACGCTACTCCCTAGCCTAGTGTATACACTATTCTTCTCTCATACCTGGTACGAGGTTCGCGTTTCAAAAGAAGAAAGAAGATCCACTAGGGTCCCGTCTCACTAGTGCTTGTCTACGACCTCAAGGACGCCAAAGAGACACTTTGGTTCAACTCTAAGATCAAGAAATCAAAAGGAAGAGATGAAGAACTTGAAAGAAAGAACACAGGGGACAAGGTGCACGAATTTTACCTTTTCTAAAGTCCCAAACATCAAGCACAATGAACCCCTATTCGTAGCGACGTTCTCCTATCAAGAAGCAGTGAAGAACGGTGCAAGAACGTGTTCCGTAGAGAGAATTTTATGGAGAAAAATCGTAAGGATTCAAAGAGGAAGGAGGGAGGCAGTTTTCTGAGTGTTGGGGTCATGCAAACTAGGTTTAGGTTGAGTCTAATGGTATATATATGTGTTTGGATCATAATGGATTCCCATTTCATCCCAAACTATATACAGTTCGTTAATTTGACCATAACCTGAGCTAAAAGTTTCCGATTGAGGCGTTCTTGGTGTCATTAGAAAGCTCAAAGAAATATCTACAAATTAATAACTAATAATCGAATCCTAAATCGGACTCTAAGATAGTCAAAAGTTCGATGGAATTTTAGCGAGAGATTTGGTAGTTATTGTTATATAGGATCCTTAGGAGAATATGATAAGATCTTAAGATATAAACAAAAATAGGATGATCCTATATTGATAAGGACTCAAATCTGATTGGTTGAGGGGCTAAAATCTAAGAATAACACTATCTCTATTTAAATACTAAATCACACGATATCTTATCATATCATTCTTAATAGTTTATTATTAATAAAATTGCATATCATATATTAACATATAAAATCAAACATTAAAAGACAATCTCATATTAATACAAATAATCATATATTAATATACATATTATCATATGTAATAATATATACACATATATATAAATATCAAACATATATATACCAGAACTAACACATCTAAACATAAGGGTGAATCTTGAGGTGTTACAATTTTCAAATCTTTTTATTCTAAAGAATAATGTAAATTATCTCAATATAATAAGATCAGGTTCAAAAATACTTTAATTTTTGTGCTCCTCTCTTTTATGAATTTTGACACATTCAATAATAATAAAAAAAGATTTTAAAGGTTTCTTTTGCATCAAAATCCTGTTATTATCTTTATCATATTTCATATGAGAATTTTTCTCCATAAATATCTAAAGACTGATTGCAATTACTAATAAATTTTTGAAAGATCTGTGTATAGTACATGAGCAACGCCATACGAATGCAAGAGAAAAAAATACTTAGTATTGATGATTGTTAAATTTCATCAAGTGAAATCAATTATTATAGCTATTATTATAGATTATAGATTTTTATAAATTAGAGAGGAGAATACATATGAAACCTAAACTTACGGCATATGAATTCATTGTTGTACAGAGTAGAAGCAATCCTTCAAAAGTATACAAAACAAAACAAATGAAACCCAAACTTACGGCATATGAATTCAATATTAATCATGCCATTGGAGAGAAACAAAAAATAAAGGGAAAAGAGAGATAATACATGATTGATTGGTATTAAGACATTTAACCATGAAATTCAAGAGTGCTGGAATTTAAGATAGCTGTGATGAAAAATCATAAAATTTAAAAAATTCATTCAAATATCAAAATACATTTCAAAACGAATTTAGATAATTGTGATGAAAATGGAGATTGAAGAGTGCATGAGAGAAAAAGTGGATAGCGAACAATATGAATATATATAGATTGAAGTGTGATAAAATAGCCATCAAGACCTAAGTACATGATTCTTTCCTCCTTATATTTCATTTTATTTTATCCTCTATGAAATCAATCATACTTCCAATGGTATTTGGCAATATCTTTATCAAAAGCACTGTAAAAAAAAATATTGAAACAGAATGTGACTAAAAAAAAGATTCAAACCTTGAACATTCTAACATTTCAAAAGCAAAATCCAAAAAAATGAAAAGCCAAATACAAAAATGAAATTCTCTTAGTAAATACCAGATGTTGACAACCGGTTTAACTGATACTATTTCCTTCTCTTCCAGAGAACATGATCACCAATTGGTGCCCCAAGATACGATGCATAAGGTTATTGGAGGTTGAAGATTGTCACGGGGAATGTGTTGCAAGACTTTATGAATTGCAGAAATTAATTTGAAAAATAAAAAGAAATGGGCACAAATTTATGATGCAAGCAGCAAGTAATGAGATAATTCACAATAAAATTCATATTTATATAAAATAGTTAAATATCATCACACCTTTCTTTTTTTAAAAAAGAAAAAAAATAAATGAATTGAATAAAAATAAAGTAGGAATATAAATGGAAATAAAATACCTAATTTCCATAAGAGATAAAAAAAAACATTAATTGAGCAATCTTTAATTATACCACCCGAAATGGTGACCAAATAGTGTAAAGCTGAAATAATTTGAACATTCTTTCATTTGCTATAGTTAAGTGCAAATTTATATGGCATTTATGTTTATTAATTTCATTCTGACCTCCCAAATTGCATTCTTGCATTCTGACCAAATGTGATTTATATTTGTTGATTTGTTGATTTTAGGATTCACTATCCTATAGTGAAAAATAATATATAATTTCTTATTTCATATTTCATATTTCAAATGATAACATTTGCTATACTTATTGCTTTGAAACAGACCAATACTGATTGAACAATAATAATTATAATTTTCCTATGTTTCTGGGAATGGAGATAATGACTGATAGTCGATATGATGATATAATTTCCTATTTCAAATGATAACAATTGCAAAAAATATGTTGCGAAGATATGCCTTTATGTTTATTAATTTCGTGATTCATTATCATATAGTCAATCAATATATAACAATTCAAGTATTCATTAAATTTTAAAATTCAAATTTTATTGGTTATGTGTTTTCTTATTGATTTTCTTACCATTAATATAATTTGTCTTCAAATCAATGTGAGCACGACATGCAAGCAAATTTTGGAGAGAAGGCTTATGATGAAACCATATGTGAAAAAGTTGTAAAAAGAATGACACCAGAGAGGGAATAATATGTGGAGGTTTTCAATTTAAGATTATTCTCAAATGTATATTATATAGATATAGATGTAGATAGATATAGATTTCATTCTTAAGAAATTCTCAGCAACTTCCAATGCTTTAAGTAAATAGAGCTGGACGTCGTCATTCATGAATTCATGATGTGCTATAATTGATAAATGTAGATTTTTCTTCTCTACATTACATATGGCTATCCCATCCCATCTATAATATTTTCTTTTCTTCTATATGTATAAATTTCAGCTGTCTATTAATTAGAGGCTTTCTTAATAATGATCTAATGACTGCATTATGCTTAATTATTGGGTAATTTTTATTTTCAAGTTACAAGACACCCAGAGAATGACAAAATTGTTTATATTATCATTCAACACTACAAGATTTTTTGAATTTAGCTACTAATTTTAGCTACAAATTTTATTTGTAGCTAATTTGAAATTAATTAACTACTAACTACTGTTAACTACCATTTACGTCTTCTTACTTAAAGTTTTTTGTTACTTAAAGTTAAAACCAAATAGTAACTATTTAAAAAAAAAATGTTCTACCGATAAACTGAAGATAAATCTACAATGTTATTTTAAAACCATTTACTGTTAATTATTTTTTAAAATCATTTCACCATATCTCTCTCCCACTCTCACTCTTTCTCTCGCATGGTTTTCTTCTTTGTCTTCTTCGCCCCTTTGTCATCGTCTTCGCCCCTTCGACATCGCACTCTCACGCTGTCTCAGGCTCACTCTCTCTCTCTTCAATCTCTCCCTCTCTCTCTGTATCGCTAACGTTCTCTCTCTCTCTCAGGTTGCGATTTGGAGAAGGTGAGCGATCTGCGATTTGAAGGTGAAGGATCTGCAATTTGAAGATAACAGATTCGATCTTCAATTTGAAGGTAAGAAGTGCTATATGTAATTAGGGCTGTGATATTTGTCCATTTGTTTTTCTCTCTCTCAATTGCGATTGTCATATACTATTGGTGATTTGTCATTTTGATTTGCGATTTGTCATATTGATTTGCGATTTCAATTTGATTTGCTATCTGTTATGATTTGTCATTCTATTGTAATTTGTCACTCCATTGTGATTTATGATTGTTGTCATTTTGTGCATTATTATATATTTTTAATCGTTATAATGATTAGTGCTTGGGGATTATCAAGGTGCTGCCATGTATCCTATTTTTAGTCATTAATTTAGATCACCTATTTATCATGCTTGCTTTCTTGTGGTATGATTCTATCCTATGTGATTATATGTATTTATGTTGAGTAACATGTGATCATTCTAATGAATTCAAGAGCATATCAATCACCTAACCATGGCTGCCACAGAGTTAAATCAATATGTGTTTAAATATTGATTTATCTACTCTTTTATTTTTATGGTCTTTTTAATTTTATGTCAACAAGGTCCCTATGAGTTCATTCATGTTTTTCTTATGGCCATCGGTTTCTCATGGACTAAGTCTATCACTTATCCCCTCTTTAAAACTGCAGTTCTTGTGGTTCTTTAAAGAGCAAAGGCATAAAGGTCCGTTGGAGAACTCAATGACCTTAAATCATGGCTCAAAAGGTTTGAAATTATGTCATTCCCTGAGTTTGTGTGTTTTCCCAGTATTCTACTTTGTTTCCTTAGTAAGAGATGTCTACCCATGAGTCCATGACACATATGAATTTATCTTCACATTGTAAATTGCCAGCTGAATAAAACATTATCAAAAGTTACCAAATGCTTTTGATACTGATAGTTTTTTTCCACCAGGGAATTAAAAGCACATTTTAGTGTTTTGCACCTGAAATTTAATGGAAAATTGTTTGGTAATACGCATAGCATGCCTTACATGCTGGTACGAACTTTTCTTTTTTAATGCTCATGTCCTTCCCTTCATTAAATGCTTACAAATCAATCGTTCCATGCAATTTAGGGTGCTGCTAATAAGAGTTTTGTGTGTGCAACATTCTTTCTTTTTTTATTTTTGGTAAAATACAATTATGTACTTTGGATTTTTCCTCAAAACATCTCTTTATTGATTTTGTTAGTATAAGTATAGTCTTGTTTTTCCTTTGCTTTTTGCTCTGTTAAATCATTGCTTCACACTTCCATGATGTGCACATGCTTCTAAGATACACTACAAGAATTTTTTAATTTTGCTACTGATTATAGCTACTAATGAAATTATGAGCTAATTTAAGGTTAATTAACTACAATATTCACCGTCGTCCGCTGTCACGGACTTGCTCTCGAGTCTCCACTCTCGACCATGTTGGCTCAGTACACTTCCTTCTTTGTTTAGACAGGGACTCCTTACTCTTTCTCTTTCATTTTCTCTGTCAGTCGCGTCTTCGAGAATCTACTTTCTCTTTCGTTTACTCTCTCGCTTGTGTCTTCGAGATCTAAGCGAAGCCTTAAAAGGTACTCTCTCATCTTGATCCCAAAATCTAGGGCTTTTTCTTTATGCATTTTTCTATGATCGTTAATCAATTTCTCTTTTGCTCACTTCACTGTGCACTTTGGATCTTAGTCTAAAATGATCATTAATCAAATCTTCAATTTTCGGGAAGAAGATACGGGTAGCTTCATTCGTTTTTTCAATCTTAGAATTTCTAATTCATTTTTTAGTAGTTTACAATTTCATTTTCTTTGATCTGAGTGATTTATAGATTAATTTACACAGTTGTTTTGGAATGGAATGTGCAGCTTACGGTTTGGAGGAAATAGATGAGAAAACTAGGTCCTTCCATGAATCATCCAAGTAAAGTGCAGATGATGGAGCCATTGCTCTCTATGTGAGTTTGTACTTTAGCAGGGTGACATGTTCTGGTCCCTATTTTGTGCAGATATTCCAAAGGTTGCTATAGTCAATGACAATGACAAGTGAGTTTCCTCATTCCCTGAGCTTTGTTTTGTAGTGTTGTTCTATTCCTTTAAATAAATAATAAGGTGTTCCCCTGTCATCTTGTGACCTTCCTGTTATGTGAATGGATGGCTTATACATTCAATGACATGTTGATCTCATCATGCTATGGTAATTTGTGGATTTTTTGTGTTAAAATTCACAACTTCAATATTGGCAATAGCTTACCGTCAAGGCATTTTACACAGCTAAACTGAATTTTTTAATATTGTGCATCGGCATGTATGCCTTAGAGCGGTGATTTTGTAATAGAGGAAGAAACTGTAGCTAGTTTAATAAATTAAATCTATACATATATTTATGTTAGTTAACATCTTAAATTGATAATATAATATTGTTAGATGAAATGAGATATTGCTTGTAGAGTGGAAATCCTTGGGTGTGAGTTTTAAAATAGAGGAAGGAAATTTGCTTATGAAGGTGCTATACACCTGGGCATTTTGACACTTGGCCATGAGAGAGTTTTATTATTCTTTTGAAAGATGTGGGTTTATGTGTATTGGTACTTTGATTGCTTGGACTTATAATGGGCAGAGTAATGGGTTTTGATTTATGAGTTCCTTATTTGCTCTCTCTTTCTGAAGGTCAAGAGGTCTTATCATTTGTGCTTCCATTTGGGGGACTAATTGAAACCTACATTTCATAAGTTTTTGAAGATTAAGAAACAGAGGGAAAGTAAAAGAGATTGAAACGATGAGATGGACATTGTGTTCTTCTGCAGATAGAAATAGAAAGAGATACTAAATGTAAGTTACTTTCCTCTTTATTTTCGTGAGATGTATGCTTATGTCAATGTTTTTTTGTCAAGAATCAATATTTGTCTTTCATGAAATCCATTAAAATGTGTCTCTAATTCACTCTAATTGTGTTTGTGTAGGTTCTCTCAAATCTTGGTTCATTGAGAACTCAACTTCGTTGCTTTGTTAGATTGAAGTCATTGGAAGTGAAATTGGATTTATTTTCAACAATATGTGTCTCTAACTCACTCTGCTCACTCTCGCACTCACTCTCGCATGGTGGTTCGATTTGCATGTTTGGCTCAATCACCACATAAATTTAGGTAAACAAATACCAGGCTCGATCTGCATGTTTGGCTCACTCTCTTGCTTCAATCTCTCTCTCTCTATCTATCTATATCGTTGATGTTCTCTCTCTCAGGTTGCGATTTGAAGGTAAGATTTGAAGACAAGATTTGCTTGAAGATAAGAAGTTCAATATGCAATTTGAAGGTAAGATTTGTCAATTTGTTTTCCTCTCTCTCAATTCCATTTTGCAATTTGCGATTTCAATTTAATTCTTGTTTGGGATGAAGAGGTATTGTTAAATGCATGTGATCTATACTCCATATCCTGTAATGCACCTCACTTGCTCGACAAAATGCTTAAGTCAAGTTCTCTGATATTGATCATAATTTTTGGAGCTTAGTTATATTTAAATTTTGGACTCTCCAAGCATGTTCTGTGTCTTTTTTCTACATCTGTGGATTTTGATTTATCAGTGCTGAAAAAGAGTATGAGGATTTTAATTTGTTGTGGTTATATTTCCAAGTCTAACGGGTGTGGAATTTTTGAGTGATACACTTAGTGAGGTGAGCCCACTTAGTGCGTGAGTGAAACTTGGTGAGTGTGGGGACATCTCTCTGGGTCAGATATTTTGTGAGAGAGTGACACTTTAGTGAGTTCTCTTTAGTTTTTAGGAATCTAGTTTTGGATCTGTGAAAATACGTTTCTAGCATGGGAAAAACATTTGATGATTTGAGAAACTCAGCAATAGAATTTGATTCTGAATCTGCTATGTTCTTTGTTATTTTTATGTTATGGTCAATCACCACTTAGATGAGTTTTTTTGTTATTCCTATTTTGCTAACCATTGAGCTGCTAGACTCAACTTTCTGTGAGATTTGGTTTTGTAGCTGCCTTTATCTATCATTGGCAGGCTCTGAGAATCATCTAATTTTGGTGAATCTGAAGAACAAGGTACCGATAACTACTTTGGCTTTTCGTGAAACCATCTTTGAAGCTTCTATGTTATGAAATTATAAAAATCAATGCTAATTATTTGTGTTATGGTCATATAGCTGAGATGCAGTTATTAGTTATTATTGTGATTTAGTTTGTGATAAATTTTACACCGTCATAAAGAAGATAGCTGGCTGTGGCTTTTTTAGTGGACTTTCGCTGTTAAAGACAGAGCTGGGATGGTTTTATTTGCTGAATGAGGAGCAGCTTAAGGCTATAAAGAAGGTTCAAAAGCCATCATAATTTGGTTACATCAGTGTGCCTCAAATCATAGAGTTGGACTAACCTTGCTAACTCGTATAAAATGTCGAATACTCTTTTGTAGAAAGATGAGTTACTAGATAATCTGCAGATATCAAATCAAGTAATCAACCCCTTTATATTACTTTAAGCTAGATGATAATCATTTTAGAGTGAGCCCTATATATGGATTCAATACAGCTTGAGTCATACTCAAGAATTAGTTAATGTTTGGGTTTATTGTATTTTATTTGATTGATAAATTTTCTACTGTTAGGAATGCCTAACATGATTTTTCATTTGTCAGTACAAGAAAGATGGGGGAGAAGATGATTCAGGAAGTGCTTCAAGAGGAAACTGGTGGCAAGGTATGACATATACCTGTCTAATAGATTTGTGGTCTAAATTTTGCTGTTGGCTTCTACTGGTGTTCATGGTTCCCCCCACATTTTCTGTCTTGTAACTTTCTATGCAGAGGATCTCTCTTTTATTAAGATCACACTTGCCAAGGGATATGCTTCTATAGACTGTTAGTTATGTCTCCTCTTTTCCATGTTCATCTTTTGATTTTATTGTTAGTTATTCATTGGTTGTGCATGTTTGCAGGCAAGTTGGAGAATAGTTTAGCAGCATAGTTCATCTTTTCGCTTTCTCCAGCCAAACAACAGAATCACAACCTGAACCTATTGTCATGTAAAGAATATCGCTTTCGATGAGTTTTTTTTCCTGATTTTTTATCGTTTTTAATGCAGCAGTGAAGCATAACATGTAGAGTGGAGTAAGATCCAGATTTTCAGTTAAACTTGTTCCTGCACTCGAGGTATCTGAATTTCATGCTAATACCTTATCCTTTTCATAATTTTTGTGAAACTATTTTTGGCAGCTTGTACATTTCTTTTATATTTTTTGTTTGTAAATATGTCTTTGTGCTGTTAACTGCTAAGGTGTATTTATATGTTACCATTTAATAAGTTTAGGATGCTTTTTGTTTGGCCAAATATTTAATCAACATGATGCTTACAACATTTTCAGTGGCATATTGTTCGTGGTATTGAAGGTTTCATTTATGCTAGTTCCAACTTCCAAGCAGATGCATGTTGAGAGAGCCTATCATAGGCATGTCTTGTGATTTAAACTATATATATATTAGTCTTGTATAAAATTATTTGCTTTCCATTGTTTAACACAGATAGAGATGCTGTTCAGCTATATTATTGTATGTTTGCTTTCCTAGTGAATTATGAATTTTTATTGTTATTTGTAAGTTTTGTTGTTTCTGTTTTGGTATGTGGTTTTAGAGCTAGAACCAAATAATAAAGTTGATAAATATCGATCGCTAAAATGGTCCATAGAATAGGTGTCAGTGATTTATTTTTTTTAAATTTTTTTTTCTCAATTAGCTAGGAAATAACTATGAAATTGCTACGAAATTTTGCTATAGATTGGCTAGAAAATCGCTATGACAATATCGTAGTTATTTAGCTAGAAAAAAGCAATTCATAATAAGATATTACTAGAGATTTGCTACCAAATAGCTAGAACTTTTTTAAGTTTAACTATGAATTAGCTAGGAACATTTTGCTAGCTAATTTGCCACTCAAATTATGCTACCACCAATTCTGAAGCTATTTTGTAGCTAATTTGTAGCTAAATTTGTTTGCTAGAGATTAGCTACAAATTAGCTATCAAATTTGTCGTAGCTAATCACTGAATTTCTTGTAGTGCAATTATAAGCATGTTCGGTAAAGAACTTAAGATAATGATTTCTTTTAGAATCAGGTATGTGTGAGACCAACTTGACTAAGTTACGAAAAATGATTTTAAAGAAGTTAAAAGTTTTAAAATTATTTTAAAAAATTATTAAATGACTTTCAAATTAATCATATTTTTTTATTTCACCATACAAAATTAAATGTTAAACAAATATTATTAATTTATACAAATAATTTCATATCTTTTATATAATTTATTATATACAATTTTTTTTTACACAATACAAATGAATATTTTAAAACACTATTTATCAAATATATCCGAATATAAAATTAATTTGTTATAATCAATTATAATAATAATTTATTATAGATGGTGTATATAATTAATTATTAAAATAATTTATTTTTCGTGACGGATCTAACCACGGCTTAAGGAAGGAATCAAATATGTACACATTGTCCTGATAATTATTAATTAGAGTGAATAGTGAATACCCAAATTATTCTCAAAAAAAAATTCGGGGACCCACGTTTTTTTTTTTTATAAGCTTAGGGACCAACATTTAGTCTCTGAAAAAAAATAAATTACTCATTTAGTCCCTCAAATTTTCAAAGACGAGACATATTGGTCCCTAAATTTAGTTCCGACGTCCATTTACTTACATATGTGTTCCATTAACCATTCTACTTAGACCGTTAGTGATCTTGCATGACCTATAACAAATTTTCTCGTTGAAAAACGAAAAAAAAGTGAAAAACATACTTAACTTTAAAATTCTAATAGTTGATAATTATACACTTATACATGATAATTATGTACTTTCTTCAATTTTCATTAATTTTTCATGGCAGAAACTCGTCATAAGTCACATAGAACCACTAACGGATTGAATAGGATGGTTAATGAAATATATAAGCAAGTAAATTAACGTCGAACCTAAATTTAGGGGCCAATATATCCCGTATTTGAAAATTTGAATGGTTAAATAAGTAACTTAATTTTTACCGGAATTAAAAATGGGTTCCCAAAATCTTTGGGAACAAATTGGATACTCACTCTATTAGTTATTAAACTGCTACGTGCCAAATTGAGAAAAATAAGTGTTCAGCAGGAAAAAAAGTTTGTTCCAGTCAATGGATAATCTCTTACCCATTCTCCTGCAACATTACCTTGGCAAGTAGGTATGTAAACAGGAAAATAATTTAAGGTAAACTTTATGAAAGGTTACACTTCAGGCTTTACCCGAAGAGGATTATCATGATTCTTGAAAACTAAAGAAGTCTAATTATGTTGAAAATAAGAGCAAAAGAATTGTTTATAATAACTTGATGCGATTCTTCGTTTATCAGATAGTTTTTAGAATGGAGTTAAACCCAATTATTATAACATGATATCAGAACCATCCAATTTGAATTTAAAATAAATTCCCAGTTTAATTATCCATTGATCCTTAAAGTCGAGGCAACAATCTCAAATCGTGGGTCATCAAAACTAAGTTCCCCTTTTTACGTATTTTGTGAGACAGAAAGCAAACTGTATTGCTGATTTGATACTCTTAAGGAGGAAATTTGATATTTCATAGATTTTTAAGAGTGCATTACTCTAGTTGCACTAGTTATTCAGAGCAAGATATGTGTAATACATGACTTTTATTTTCAATTTCATTTTGATGTATGTACACATGGAAACACTCTTATGTCCTCTACTCTTATCTCATCCACCAAAAATGAAAAGAGACACGCACCTATGCAGAAAAGGTAAGAGTGAGACAAGGACAATGATCAAATAAAGACACAAAGAACAACTGTTAACACCTAAATATTTGTTTAGTGGTGATCTAAAACATTTATCCCTAGTCTGCATCCTTGTTCTTAAAGGTAATAGCGTCGGAGCCAAGGATTAGTTGGGGCTATTCAGGTGTCATTATTTGCTTTTATTCATTTTTAAATTGCCCTCTAGATACAATTTAAGTTCTAAATTGGAGTTAACCATTTTTTTATTTTAGCCATACAATCAAAAGAGTACAACTTTGCAGATGATATTGTCACTTTGTCACCATTTCACATGACTGCTATGCAATGATAATATATTTAACGTAATATCTTGATATGAATATATATAACGTAATTAAAATTTTAATAAACTCAACAATCCGTTGTCTCGTTTTTGTGTATCACACATGTCTCTGCCAATCACAGCTCGTCACATATTCTAATTTATTAAAATGATAGGAAATTTCAACTTATGTAGCAAGATATGATTGATGGTGGTACATCGAAATGGGAGAACTTATCATCATATAACAACGACAATAAGTTGGGTCCTCTATGAAATTTTAACTTATTGGTCGATATCAACAACACGGCCTGCAATGGTGACACACACACATAAGTTATGTTGATGCACCTTTGACATGTTGTTGCTTGTCCATTTGTGAGAGTGGAAGATGCTTGCCTCGTAATTTAAGCTTATAAACCATCTGCTTCTGAGGCTCAGAAAGGTTTGAGTGAGATTTAAAAGAAGCTAAATAATGGGAGCAGCAATAACTGAAGGAATCAGAAGCAGAAAGAAGGCATCATCAAGAGGACACCACAGGTTTGTAGGTGTTCGTCAAAGACCATCAGGAAGATGGGTGGCAGAGATCAAGGACTCTCTACAAAAGGTTAGGCTTTGGCTTGGAACATTTGACACTGCTGAGGATGCAGCTCGTGCATATGACAATGCTGCTCGAGCTTTGCGCGGCGCCAATGCAAGAACCAACTTTGAATTGCCAGAGTCTGCAATTCCCTCTGGTGGTGGTGCTAACAATAAGCGAGGTGCTAGTTCCAACTTCATGCCTGATAACACTGAACCCTTTTCATTTGAGGATGTGTATGAGCCTGGTGCAGGTGCTGCGGATCATGGCCTTGTTGGTGCACTCAAGGCCAAACTGTTTGATGATCAAAAGGGAAGAGGGGGTTTTCCACTTCGTGCTAATTGCACAAACCCTGTTGTTCAATCTTGTATGGTTTCAAGATCAACTCAGAATTGTTCTGGGAAGAAAGAGATGAATGGAACTGTGAACAACACTCTGCCTGGTTTTGTAAGTAGTTCATCAAACACTTGTACTAGGAGTGTGGTTATCCCAAATCATGATCATGAAGGTGCTGTTGTAACAAGCAGTGCTGGAGTCAAGACTCATCAGCAACTTTGTCACACCCCACCTATGACATGGTCCAATGAAATAGCTTGTGAATTTCCTTGGCCTATGCAAATGAGCCAAGTTCATGAAAATAGCTTGCTTGCATCTGCAAATGCAGCCACCTTTACATGGCCACTTTCTGGAGTAACTGAGTCATATACTGATCAGGGGCCATCAAATAGCATCAGGAGTGGCCAAACCAATATGGAGAGCATGCAATTGCCTCTTGGAGCAAGTGAAGGCTTTTGGACATTGGAGCAGCAACCTTTTGTGCAGTGTGAGAATAACAGCTGGTTTAGTTCTAATTGCTCTTGGGATCCTCTCCTCTATGTGCCCTCTGAGCTAGCTTGATTAGTTTTAATATATATCTATGAAAGAAATATTTAATTGTCAATTCTTAATCTCGATCTACTAATCATTCTTTTAACTTTATCTTACAGAAGACACTCTTAGCATGATCAAAGATTCAATTAGGAAAGTAGTTGTGTTTGTTTCTGAGCTTAAACATATATAACCATAATTTTCAATTTTTCATCATTTTCATCTGTAAGGCATTATTTTATTTATCTGTAATGAATAAAACTCATTATTGAGTCTCCAATGGATTTTTTTTTTTAAAAAAAAATTGAATGATTCATTGACACTAGCAAATAAATTTATACGTTTGAGTTGGGCTTGGTAATAAGCAAGTCATGCTCCAAGGAGAAGGAGAAAACCAAAGTTCAATCCCTATAGAAAGTGATTGTTGGAAACGCCTCCAAATCTTCATTAGTCTGATAACTTAAATCTTATAAAAACAACTATTGAAAGAATTTCTAGTTGCAATTAGTCTCATGACAATGAGTCTGTTTGTTTCACATTCTTCTCAACACAAAAGGAATAAAACCGCATCCCGAGATATTGGAACTCCATTTTTACCAAAGCTCCATTGGGGAGCTTTCTCCCAACTTAGGTGTAAGAATAATTTTAAACAAACATACACAATATAATATATGTGAGGAAACTATTGTTAATGAAAAAAAAAAGACTTAAAAGACTTCAAAGTCCTTTTTGTGTATACTTCCCCAAACAGTTGTGGTGGACAAATTAATGATAAGATTCATAACAAAATTAACCACTCAAGTGATTATGAAGTTTTTTTTCCTTCTAATCAACAATACCACACTAAATTTAATCTAAATTGAAGGAATGTCAGTACTCTGCAGATGCCCGGATGCCATGCCTTAATATTTACTCCAATGCAGTACATCCTAGTTTTACAGAAATTTCTTGTACAACAATTCATTGATTCCACCAGCTCCTTCTTGTAATTTTTCTTATTTAACATATTAACGACTCAAAGATTTTAGGGGCCAAGCTTTATTCTTTTCATTTCCGAATGTAGCATCTTTTGGTTCAGTGAGATATGACTGGATCCAATAGGGAACAGAAAATTAATTAAAGATTATAGTGGTGGGTATTTGTATGACAAGAAGTAGAACGTTGACAAATTCTACGAGGCACGATCAATGGCCAATGGACTGGGTTTTGTACATGTTATCATTCCGTTTTTTTTTTTTATTAATATTTTTCTGTTAAGAGAACCCAAGTTGAACCCTGGCCCTGATAGTGCTAATGCTAGATCTTATAAATGAACGGTCCTTGTTATATTCAAGGGTGTAAGCAGATCTGATCTAATCCGCGAACCCGACGAATCGGAACCGATCTGAACCGTTTTTGGTGGATTGGTTTGAATCATCAGATCGGATCGGATTCGAAAACACCAATCCGAACAATGTCGGTTCGGGTCTCGGGTCCGACAAATCTAATTCGATCCGAACCGATCTGAATCCTATAATTTTTTTTTTATAGTTATTTTATATACATATATATGATTTTAATATATTATTATATAGATATTTAATATAATTAATAATTAAATATGTATTTTTTATTTTATTTTTCTAATTTTTTATTAATCTTTTAAGTATAAATAAAAATAAAAAATTAATAGGTGATCCGATGGTCCGAACCGAACCGATCCGATTGTGGTCGGTTCAGTTCGAATCCATAGTTGAAAATTTGACAGATTCAAACCGATCAAATTTGATCAATTCGAATGATGAAACCCTTCCGATCCGAACCGAACCGACCCAATTACACCCCTGTTCAGAAAGAATAATGGGAATGTATTAAACGGAAAGTGCTGCATATATAGTATGGTTGCAGAAAAGCTTGAGGAGGTACCGCAGCCAGAAAAGCTAAGGACCTAGACAGTTGACTTCTTGATCATGTTATCCTCTGATTGAGTTCTAAAAATTAAAATACGAATGATCTAGAATTTGTGCCATTCCCAGTCAATCAATCATCTGTAGCATCCAGTCCACAAAGACATGTGGGTCATGGCAATTGCAAGTTTGGGCAGCAAGATAATATTACACGTAAAGAATAGTTTAATTTTGATACACAGCAGTGGTGAATGTAGAGTTTTCTATGCTCTTAACCATTTATAAATTTTTACGGATCTTATTAATTATTGTGATGTGATCATTTATAATTGATTGATTTTAAAAATATTTATAATATATATTAATTAAATCCTTACAAATTTACAACGGATTAAAGAATGGGAGGCATTGGTTAAGGAATCAAACATAGAAAATTTGGATAGGAAAGTGATGTGTTCAAATCATTGAACTCTTAAGAATTACACATTTCAAAAAAAAATTCTATCTTTAGATTCCTTGACCAATATCCTTAGAGCACTGATTAGCAAGACCCTTAAATATCATCGTATCATATCATGTCATAAAGATGTGAGGAAAAAAATTATACCTCCAACACCTTTTCTCCTGCAAACCCCTTTGAAGACTTAAAAGTATAGGGGAAGAATTAATTTGTTGAATGTGGTGTTTAGTTGAAGTAATTGTTTTATATTTGTGTTAAGGATGAAATTTTGGATTTCTGACATATGTTTTCTTGATAGGATGATGAAGGGATTGAGGAGGAAATAAAAAATTTATAAGTATTGAAGATATTTGGTTTGACAAGAAAATACAGTTCGACAGAGGAAAAGATTCGACAATCAAATTCCTGACAAAATAATAAAGGAAGACTTAGTCGAAGGAAGAGTCGTCAAGAGAAATAGAAAAGTGAAGAAATTGGTTAAGTCTCCAATCCGACGAAAGGTACCAATACAAGTTGTCAAGCAATTCAAAGCGTCGAAGATAAGCAAATTGACACGGAGCGGTTTAAGACATTGAGCAGTTAGTGGGATTGCTTGACAAAACAGTTTAAGTATAAAACTTAGAGAACTGCCAAAGACATGTGGCAGCCATTTAGATAGGGAGTTATTCTAGGTAGTTATTTTATTTGCCTATAAATACTAGTAATCACAATATAATAAGGGTCAGTTATTTGATACACATCCTACACATCTTGATCACACAGCAGATTGACGAATAACATTCAAGTATTCCCTCCACCCATCTTATTTCAATTGAATATGAAAACCCAGTGCAATACTAGTTGTATTCTTCAAGTTCTTTACTTGGTCTTCATTATATCCAGTATTTCTTTCAAGTTACTCACCAAAGTTCTTTCACTTTCCGCAAGTAGTATTGTCTGGATCTTATTTTCTTCAACTTCTCTTTTGAATTTTTGTTCTTAGGTTTTACTTTACTTAACCTCTCTTTTCAAGACCTTTGTTTCTTGATCGTTATAAACTGAGTTCAATTAGGAAGTTATTTTTTACAATATGAACTACTTTCATCTCTTAAAATTTTAAAGATCCCTTTTTCTATTCTTCTTTGAAATGCATGCAGTTTCATTGTCAAGTTTCCTTGTTGACGATAATCTTAAACATTATTTTTCAAACTCATAAACTTATCATAACATTAAGTCCTTGCCAATATATTACTAGATTTAACTAATTTGTCAAATTTATACTTGGCAGACATTACCTTCAAAATAACACATTCCTGTAGAGATTATCACATAACTCGTAGGTCACACACTCGCTTGATTTCTAATTATTTGTCACGAAGGAATTTTGGTCAGAAACCAAAAACCAACGTTAACAAATTGGCACGCCCAGTGGGACGAGTTTAGAGTAACTCGTATAATGTCACGAACTCTCACATACAAATTTATTATATGCATCTACGGAGTGGGAGAATGATTCAAACATCATCTAATTCCCATAACTCTGAATATGAGTAGTGCAAGTAATGCAGGCGTAGTCAGCACTAACGCCACTGTGTCAAAGGTGGATGCTAATCCTATAACCACTGTTGCGCCAGTTGATAATATTCCTGCAACCATGGCTAACGCTACTAATGTAGGAAATAATAGCACTAATAGTTTAGTGGCGAGAAGAGGCGTTTCTTATGCTCAAGTTATCAATAGGCTTGACGAAGTTGGCCAAGGGACACTCCCGTCACCAACTTCCCCAGTTTTACAACAAATAAATCCGCCAACTACCGGATTGTCTCCACGGAGTGTTGTGAATTCAAACCCAAGAGGGACTATGCAACCTCTGCCACAACCTTTGTATGGAATGCCTTACGGTTCGACCACTGTCAACCCAAATACCCCATTTGCATACATACCATATCCAAATGGAGTAACGACGGCCGCCCATACATCTGGACAGGCAGACCGTCAACTAGGGGGCAAATCCTCAGTCAAGTGAATGGGATAATAGGATCAGTGGTGATGACCCATACTTGACAAGAGCATCCAGTAGTAAGGCCACAAGTATCCCCACTTAGACAACCCCCACAAAATATTGCTGGTTTGTCAGAAGCAACATTAGCCAATGTTCGACAACAAATTGATTCCGGTAACTTTGAAATGGTGAATACATTTACTCAGCAAATTGGTACAGTGATTATGCCATTAATGGAAAACATAAATAATGCATGCATGAGGTTGACAAATGAGATACGTAGGTTAAATAGAGCCTTGGGTGTGTTGACCCCAGACGACAATCAAAATGCCAATAGAAATGTCAATAGAAATGTCAACCACTGTCAGAATAATCAAGCACAGGTTGAACAACCACAAGTTATCCAACTTGATGGATCCGAACAAGATGACGAGCGGCCACAGCCCTATCGTCAAATCCCTTTGAGACGTGGAAATGTACACATTCTACAGCCAGAGGAAGATGAAGACTGTCATAAACCAGGGTGCTCTTGGAGCACTTCGTCAAAATGTTCTGAAACAGAATGTTAACCAAGTTGTCGAACAAGCATTGAATAGGTTTGGTTTTAACATAGGTTATGCCAATCCGTCATTTTTTGCATCGGAATTTCCTGACTGGGTCCAACGGGCAGAAATGCGTCGAGGATACAAAATATCCAAATTGTCAAAATTCTCGGGGGAAAGTGGAGAATCAACCGTTGAGCACATTGCCCGATACACAATCGAATTAGGAGATTTGGCTTTAGAGGAGGGACTAAAAATGAAGTTCTTTCCTAGTTCATTAACTAAGAATTTTTTTTCTTGGTTTTCAACTTTGAGACCTAATTCCATACATTCCTATAGTCAATTAGAGAGGAGCTTTCATGATCAATACTTTAGGGATGATTTAAAAATTGGGTTAATAGACTTATTCAGTATTAAAAGAATGAATAACGAGTCTGTCGATGATTACCTTACTCGATTCCGTCAGATGAGGAGTCGTTGCTTCACCCCTATCCCTGAGGTAGAGATAGTAAAGATTGCTGCCGGGGGATTAGATTATTATATTATGAAGAAATCGGTCAACCAACACCTAATTGATCTTGCCCGGTTGGGTGACAAGGTCTGACAAATTGAACAACTGAAAGCCGAAAAGGTTTTCAAGCAGAGGAAATTCCTCAAAATTAGAAAAGATTAATTTTTTTGGATGTAGTGATTCCGACGAAGAGGGCGATAATTCAGAAGAATATGAAGTAGACTATGTTGAATTGAAAACTGGTCTCCCTTATACATGTCAAGCCTTGAGGCCCTCAAGGGCCAGAGAAAGGATTCCTTTTGTCAACAAGAAAGTGTATACGTTTGACGTGACCAAAGCCGACCAAATATTTGACATATTGCTTAAAGATAAGCAGTTAAAATTGTCAGATGATCATAGGCTATTGAAAGCCCATGAAATAAAATATCGAAAGTATTGTAAGTTTCATAATACTTTTGGTTATGTAACTAATGACTGTATGCATTTCAGGGACATCATTCAGAAAGGTTTGGCAGAAGGAAGACTAAAGTTTTCAGACAAGAAACCAGACATAAAGATTGACACAAACATTCGGCCCTGAAGTTAATAAAACTGACCGCCAAGTCCCTATGGGATAGGCATGGTCAATATAAGAGCTGGACAGAATATCCAGATGGAACTGACGGATTCATTTGATATCTATCCTTTCGAGAAAGAGTTTGAGGCGAGAATGGGAAAACAATAGTTGGCAACATTCAAGCCTGAGTGCGATTTAACCAAAGAAGAGTTGTCTTTCGATGCTGTCATCGAGGCATTGAATGATCCAAATGATGATATAAACATCGGTAAAGACATGGACATAAATAGCCAAAATGAAGATCTAGATGAAATCATTGAGGGCCCGATCGCTGTCAGATAGGTCAGGATCAGATGACGAAAGTGATTTAAAAAGAAATCAAGGCAGAATGGTTGGAGGTGCGTTTTTAGATGAAGATCCAGAAAATGAAGTCATATTGGAGCCAGGTGTGAGAATGAAGATAGGATTGATTTCGTTTATCCCAGCAGAATATGAGGGATATCTTGAAGTTGATTTCTCCGACGAAGATGTGTTGTCAACAATGATAGAGATCCAAGTGATTTTTCGATGTATGTCCAAGAAAACTTGGTTACTGTGTTTGATAACGTGGCCCAGTTGGAAAAGCCAACCGATAAGCAGAGGAACCATTTAAGGCCATTGCATGTGAAGCCGTAATAGATGGAAAACCTACCAATAGGGTTTTAATAGACGGAGGAGCTGCTGTGAATCTGATGCTACGAGCAATGTTTAAAAAGCTAGGAAAGGATCAGTCGGATTTAATTCCGATAGATATGGTCGTCACTGATTTCAGGGGCAAGACTTCTCCGTCAGATGGCGTCATTTTGTTGAACATGCAGGTTGACACCATCGAAAGGATGACATTGTTTGTGATAACTCCAGCCAAGTCAAGCTACAACTTATTACTTGGCAGGGATTGGATTCACGTTGTAGGAACAATTCCATCAACAGTGCATCAGAAAGTAATCTTATGGAATGCGCAAGATCAGGTAGAGATCGTAGAGGCAGATGACAATGATTGCTATGCCCAGCAATTACATGTTGATTTCAAGGTATATTCACCAAACGTCAGACCTATAACTTCCAAAGAAGGGGTCATTGACAAGGTTGCATTGGAAGCGAGTCTTCTCAGTCAATTTGGCGTTAAGATAAAGGAAGATGCCGACAAATCTCGGTCAAATTCAGATAATGAGCCTTGAATTACAATTGAGGAGATTGTCGGCCCATCTGGCTGACAAAGAAGTACACACTTCAGAAAGTGTGTTAGCATATTGTATCATTGACGACGACCCTTTGGGTTTTGAAAAAGGAGCCGAAGTTAAGCAGAATGTGGAAATGGAAGATCCCCTGGAAGAAATAAACTTAGGTACGAAAGAAAAGAAAATGCCTATCTTTGTGAATGCTTTCCTGCCAGAGGATTACAGACAAAAACTTGTCAGACTAATTGCAGAGTATAAAGATTGCTTCGCATCGGACTACGATGAAATGCCTGGTTTAAGTAGGGATCTTGTCGAACACCAGTTATCACTCAGGGAGGATTGCAAACCTGTTAAACAGGCGAGCAAAAGATTTGCCCTAGAGGTGGTACACAGAATTAAAGAGGATGTAGAAAGACTGCTTAAGGCAAAGTTCATTCAAACAACCAGGTATGTCGATTGGCTTTCTAATGTAGTTCATGTTCTTAAAAAGAATGGCAAAATGAGGGTATGCATAGATTTTAGAAATCTAAATACAGCTACCCCCAAAGATGAGTATCCGATGCCAATAGCCGACGTGCTTGTCGACTCAGCATCATGAAATGAAATTTTAAGTTGTATGGATGGCCATGCAGGTTATAATAAAATCCTTATAGCCGAAGAAGATATGTCAAAGACTACCTTCAAGTGTCCAGGAGCAATTGAGACATATGAATGGATTGTCTTGCCTTTCGGTTTAAAGAATGCAGGAGTCACCTACCAGCGAGCAATGAATACTATTTTCCATGTTATGATTGGGAAATTTATAGAAGTATATATTGATGATGTGGTTGTCAAATCAAAAACTAAAGACGATCACTTAGAGCACCTGAAGCAAGGGTTTGAAAGGATGAGGAAACACAATCTAAAAATGAACCCGGAAAAATGCAGCTTCGGGGTGTTGGCCACCAAATTCTTGGGCTTTTTAGTTCGTAGGAAAGGAATCGAGGTGGACAAAAATAAAGCCAAAGCAATTATGGAAGCCGCAGCACCGATAAATAAGAAAGAATTACAGTCCTTCCTAGGAAAGATTAACTTTCTGCGGAGGTTTATATCGAATTTTTCAGGAAGAACAATTGCACCTTTGGTCACGTTAAAATTAGTGGAACAGAGCTTTGTGTGGGAATCTTGTCATCAAGAGGCTTTTGACCAGATCAAGCAATACTTAGTCAATCCACCGGTCATGATGGCTGCTATGCCTAGTCGACCATTGAAGTTGTACATATCAGCATCTGAAGATACTATAGGATGTCTCATAGCCCAGGATGACTATGACATTGTCGAAAGGGCCGTGTATTATCTAAGCAGAGTTCTCAATGATACCGAGAAAAGATATAGTGCTATAAAGAAATTATGTCTAGCATTGTATTTTTCATGTACCAAACTCAAATATTATATGATGCCTTGTAATGTATTAGTAATTTCTAAGACTAATGTAATAAAGTATATGTTGTCAAAACCAGTCCTTAATGGGCGTATTGGTAAATGAACCATTGTTTTGTCAGAATATTCTTTACAATACGTACCAGCCAAAGCTGTCAAAGGTCAGGCAGTTGCCGACTTCTTGGTATAACATCCAAGATTGGATGTGCCAGAAATAAACTTCGTCAGTTTACAACCTTGGAAACTTTACTTTGATGGATCAAGGCATCAAGGAGGTAGTGGAGTAGGAATCTTAATCGTGACTCCACAAGGAACTCCTACTAAGTTCATGTTTGTGCTTAAATATCCATGTTTTAACAATGAAGCTGAGTATGAAGCTTTGATTTTCGGATTAGAGATACTAGTGGAAATGTAGGCACGAAATGTGCAGATATTTGGGGATTCTCAGTTAGTTATTAAACAGCTTACTCAAGAATACAAATGTGTCAGTTATAATTTGACAAAATATTATTTCATGGCAAGTAAGTTAATGAGAAAATTCGATGACGTAATTGTCAAGTATACCCCCAGAGAACGGAATCAAGAGGCTAATGAATTAGCTCAAATAGCTTCAAGGTACAAGATATCTCAAAAGACTTTGTCAAGGTTAATGGAGATTAGAGAATTATTATATCCGCTGAAAGAAAGAGATGTCTTGGTCAATGATGTGACTCTATCTAATGACTGGAGATTACCGATAATTAAATATTTGGAAAACCCAAGTCAGAATGCAGATAGAAAGATAAAATATAAAGCATTGAATTATACTATGCAGGGTGGACTATTACATAGAAGGTATGTCGACGGAACTTTACATAAGTGCCTAAGTGAGCAAGATGCTTATTTGGCTTTGTCAGAGGTCCATGAAGGCATATGCGGGACCCACCAAGCAGGAGAGAAAATGAAATGGGTGCTCCGACAGAGTTTGTATTATTGGCCAACTATGATTAGGGACTGCATTTTGTTTGCCAAGTCTTGTGAGCAATGTCAGAAACATGGCCACATACAGAAAGTATCGGCCAATGAATTACATTCTATAGTCAAACCATGGTTATTCAGAGGATGAGCTTTGGATTTAATTGGCCAAATACACCCGTCTTCATCAAAAGGACATCAATTCATTTTGGTTGGGGTTGATTATTTTACCAAGTGGGTAGCAGAAGTTTGCCTCAAAGCAGTCACCCAACAAGATGTGATTGACTTTAATGAAAATCACATTGTTTGTCGGTTTGGAATACCGCAAACTTTGACAGCTGATCAAGGATCAACTTTTACCAGAAAGAAAATCATAGAATATGCCAACTCTAGGTATATAAAGATGCTTACATCTACTCCGTACTATGCATAAGCTAATGGCCAAGTTGAGGCCATAAATAAGATTATTAATGGTATTATTAAAAAGTATGTGGGTCGACAACCTAAGAACTGGCATAACACTCTTGACCAAATACTGTGGGCATATAGGAACTCACCTAGACAGTCGACAGGAACCTCACCATACATGTTAGTATATGGACATGATCCTGTATTGCCTGTCGAAATCAATCTTCAATCAACTCGTATTCAAAGACAAGATGACTTGCCTGTCGACCAATATTGGGATGCAATGTTAGATGAATTGGACGAATTAAGCGATGAAAAGTTGATTGCATTGGAAAACTTGATTCGACAGAAAGAAAGAATTATAAAATTCTACGATAATCGAGTTAAGTTTAAATCATTCAAAGTAGATGACTTAGTGTGGAAAGTCATTTTGCCTATGGATAAAAGTTGTCGAGAGTATGGTAAGTGGTCACCGAAATGGGAAGGACCATTTATGATTTCTATAGCATTTTCTGAAAACGCGTATGCACTTGTCGATGTCAATACGGGCCTAGGAATTAATTCAATTAATGGCAAGTATTTGAAGAAATATCAACCGACAATGCTAGAAGTAAAAATTGACAACAAGTGAAAAGAAATTAGAATATTTTATTCACTAACTTGGCAATACAACCATACATTGTCAAAAGTACAAATTGTCAATCTAAACTATTCATTGTTTATCAAGAGTACAAATGATCAATCAAAGCTAACTTATTCCTAAAAATAACTAAGAGTCCGAAACTCTGATAAGATTGGCAGACTTTTCTTCTTCACTCTTCGCCAATGCAGCAGCGTAACCTAATTTGTTGAGGCTTCATTCCCATTTGATGAGGTTTCGTCTGCTTCATATGTCGAAAGTGCGCAGAGTGTAAAGAAAAAATCTGACATGAGCAGATCTCACCATCATTTAACCCAGAAGGTGGTGGTTGCTTATGGTGTAGTAAAGACAACACCAAGAGAGATAACCACCCTCCGAGAAGAAGATGATGGAATTGGAAACAGATGCACTCATTCTGTTTCAAGTCTGCTCTAACCAGAGGTGGGCAACAGTAGTCAGCTCTAGTGGTTACATTGGTAGCTGATCTCTACCGTGCGCATTACGTTGGTTACTGATCTTTACTAACAAGATGACCATCAAGACAAAGACCTTGAATCTGAGAGTTAAAGGTTGTAAGGACAGCCTCCCATGGAGGTAGTAAGAAAAATAAGGTCGTTGATGGGAGCATATTTTATGTAAAATCACAGTGTTTAAGAGCACAAATATTGTGAGAAGTAAGCCTTGATATTTTTAAGTAGTCTCGAGAGACAAGAAATTAAATGAAGCGGGTTTACCAATGTTTGAAACTTACCGTAAAACTAATTGTAAATTGATACAGGTAAGTTACGAAATTTATTGGAACCAACAGTTAAAATTAAATAAATGTGAAAGTAAACCAAGAGTCATTTTCATTAAATGGATGATAAAATAAGTATCGAAATCACAAAATTCGGTAGACAAATTTTTTTTTATAGCAAATCAAATTTTGTCTAAACCAATGTCAAGAGACAACCGATCCCATGCAAAGGTAAGGCCAGCCTTGTTGGCAACTGCAGCATCATATTCAGGCTGTAGAGTACGAAGTTTGCCAACTACGTTTTCAGCTCTTTGACCAAGTTGAACAGATTCGTCATCAATGGCCTTGACTTTGTCTCTGCTTTTCTCCAGAGCCTTGTCAAATTTGGCGCACTGTCGATCTGCCAATTCAATCTCTGCCAATAACTTTTTCGGTAGTCCAGAAGGGATTCTTTAGTCCGAGTTCCTGTCAAGATAAGATCGAGCTCTTTTTGTTTGGAGGCCTCTAGATCTTGGAATTTGGCTAGAAGTTTGTCTTTAAGTTTTCCTCCTCTTCATTGGAAGGAATGACCGAAGACATCTTCTCTAATTGGTCTGAGAACCTCTCCCAAAATTTGTATATTAAGAGAAAATGTGTGCGGCTAAACAAAGGAAGATTGGAATGAAGGGGAGTAATTTCTTTAATCAGTCTTGACAGTTCTTTTCGGACGTTAACATCAAAGAAAAGAGTATTGAAGGAGTTGTCAAGAAGAGCTCTCAGATCATGCATAAGATTGATAACTCGAGAATCACTAGAGTCATGTTGAGTTGATGAAGAGTTGGCAAAAAAGATGATTCTTTCCGACTGACTTCAGCCAGCATGTTGATCCAAGTGTTGAAATGAAGAGCTGGTTTGGGTTCGGGAGACTTAGTAGTTTGAGGCCTAATTGGAGGCGGAGGAAGGACGACAGGAATTGTTTCTGCCAGTAAGGCTTCCATATCAATATCTTCATCTGGAATCTCAATCATGACAGTAGCTTCAGCTGGCTCGTTAGCCGTAGGAGTTGGAGTCTGAAGAGTCGGTTCAGGATGTTGAGAAGTGGGGGGCAGTTCCTGAGTGGATTTAGGGTCTAAAGAATCTTTTGTCAGAACTTCACCCTCAGGAGCCAAGTGCTCTAAATTTTCTTCAACCTTTAAAGGTAAGAAAATCAATGAATTAGAACTAGAATGATTAAATAAAGGGAAATGACAAATAGATTGTCTTATACCTCTAGATCAGGAAGATTTGTTGGTTCGACAGTTTTGCTGACAATTTCCCGGATGGTCATTAAGTCCTCACCTCGGGAAGTTTTTTCCTACTAAAAGGGACAGGGTGAGACACAAATGTAATATATATATAAAATGATAGGATGATGAAAAATATACCATGTTGGAGTCAGAAGACACCAAATCAATATATCCCTGCCTGCTTCCTGTGTTTCTTAGGTAGATTGGACGGTTTTCTTTTTCTGCCAAAATGAAAGAGAAATTTAGAGATTATGATAAATCTGTTTAATCCGACAAACCGGTCATGAGGGTTAAAACTTTACCTTGGACTGATCGGAAGGAGAATTGTTGGATGAACCATCAATGGTGTTTTTGGGATGGGTTGAAACCTTGACAGCACCAGAGTCTGCTGAGATAGAAGAACTCTTGATAGATTTTGATCTCTTGGAAGGAGAACCAGAGACTAGAGCTTTTCCTTTTCTCTTCTTGGTCCCTTTAGTCGTTTTGGTTTTAGGGACAGGAATTTTGGTCGATCGTGATCCTTTCTTATCAGTCCTGCCCTTCGCAGGGAACAAGTCATCATCATCACCATCGTTGTTATCGTAAGAGACTTCTTCTGTTGACACGTCCGCCTTGGATTTTCCGGTAGAGGTTTGTCAAGAGGGACAACTATCAATGAAAACACGAATAAGTTGACTGTCAGCAAAGGAGAAAAGAAACCTATATACGTACTTGACAGATAAGTACTTGGGTTATAAGTTAAGATGCGTGAAAGGTATAAAAAGTCGTCATCTGGTTGAAGAAACCGACGAGCGAAGGTAACTTGATTTGGTTTTTCTAAAGGATCAACATAAGCACTTACACTTTATAAAAAAATGAAGTTACCTCCCTTCGTCGGCTTCCCTGGGTGTGAATCAGCTATGCCAAAAGGAGCATAAGGAATAGGCACAGGGTCAGGAAAATGAGTCTTTAAGCTGTCAAAATATTCCTTGGTCATATTTAGAATTTCTTAATAGTTGGCAAGCCTTTCGGCTTCCCTATTATCATGTTTCCTTTTGGCTTTAGCTAAAACACCATTGACATGACGAACCATATCATATGGCCTCATAGGATTCCACTTGATTTTATAAAATTTCTCGAAAGCTCGAATTTCTTTCTGAAGTTTACCTTGAGTTTTTAATGCTAGATCCTGTTCCTGCATAGAAGAATCATCACCATTACCAGCAGTGTCCTCAATTCAACTCAAGCAAACTTTTAGACTTGGATGACAATTGTAATAATAATCATTCCACCAGTCAAGAAAGCTTTGAGTTTCTCCATAAAAGATAGAAAACAGGACAAGCTATAAAAAGGTCCTTCGAGCTTTATCTTCGTCACTGGCGGCCATAACATCATCATACATTGGGGCCTTGGCATTGATAAAATGCTCATATGGATTCGATGAATAAGGGGAAGGAATGGATTGACAGAAACCAAGCTGACAAGCACTAGTATTAGGCAAATGGAGATAGATTCGATGGGTTTTAAAACCAGGACCATCGACAAAAATGACCCTTTGACAGAAAATTGGCCCAAATTGATTCATTGGATTTAGATATAGTAGTGCTCAATTTTGTAAACCACTCTGGACCATACTTTCGGTCAACAAGAGGAGTGAAATTGATTTTTGAAGAGGTGGATGAAAGAGAATGGAAAATTTTGAAGTAGAATTTGAAATTAGCAGTCTCATCTCTCGACAAAGATTCAGCAGAAACGTAGCAAAGATAAGAGCCATAAGTATCAACCGACAAGTCCACAGGGGCTTTATAAGAAAGTCGACGCTTTAAGACAGCATGTAACCACAATTGGAGAAGCCAAAGAGGACCTCCTATGTTGGTTTTCTTTTTCCTAGATTTGATAGTGTCAACTAACATGCTCATACTGTCATAGAGGTTGGCCAAAACACATTGACCTGATGCTACTCACTTGCCGGTAGAGAGAAGACTGGCAAGAGGGACATAAGAAGCAATTAAAGTAGCAGACTTGCTACAGAAGACGTAAGCACATAGCCAAAGAAATAAAAAGGCTACATGCTCAGTGTCTGTCACAGGTTCTTGATCTCCGCCTCTAAAATTTATTATGTATTTGGAGAAAGAACGTTTTGGGACTGATAGAAGCATGGATGACTTGAGCATGTGGAAAGAAGCATATTCAAATTCAAATTAGTGCACTATTATTAGTGGGCTGTTTAGATATAATTAAGTCCAATTTATATCATTTTTATTTGTAATTTTCGCACTATTTTTGGGTTGAATTTTCTAGTGACCTTTTGTTTTCTCCTAGCCTCCCTAAATGCTTCATAGTAGTGCTCTAAGAATGGCTAGTTGGAATTTATTATCATGTTTATGCTTATTTACTAGGTAATGTAATTGCATTTATAAATTTGTGGTAAATGCATGCTAGTGAGAGTTTTATTTCTTGTATTTCCTAGTTAGCCTATAAATAGGGAACTCTTGTACTACACAAATCAGTTTTGAAGATAATGAAATTTGAAGAATTTTCTCTATTGTGAGAGCTTCCCTTTGGTTCTTGGGTAAAAAAACTAAATATGATCTTATCAATGCAACCTGTGGCGATCAAACCCATGACTTATCACTCACCTTCTCACCTATATCTTGAGTGTGGCGTTAATATCCTTCTTTTGTTTGAAACTTCAAGGCGGTCCAGATCAGGATCATATCATTTGGTAATCAGAGCTTTGGATCCTTAAATTTCAGGTGTTATCTTCCTTTGTTCTTTTTTGTTCTATGAAGAAAAAAAAAATTATTTGAAGAATTCCAAATTTTATTCATCTTTCTTGGTGGTTGTATGCAAAGTTTGAATATTTCTTAGTGGGTTCTTCATGGAGTTACTAATGGCGAAAAATGATGCCAAGCAAAGGGAGGATCTTTTCTATTCTAGATGCTATGTGAAGGACAAGATATGTAGCTTGGTCGTTGATAGAAGGGGTTACGTTAACCTAGCTAGTATCACCATGGTGCAAAAGTTGGGACTTCCTGTTCTAGAGCATCCACAACCATATGTCATTTGGAGCATCCCGGAGTTTAGTGATATCGGTGACGTGATGGTGAACAAACAAGTACGAGTGTCGTTTTGGATTGGGAGATATGAAGATGAGGTGTTATGTGATGTGGTTCCCATGGAAACTAGGCACTTGTTACTTGGGCGTTCTTGGAGGGTTGAACGACAAGCGAGATATGATGTCGACAACAACAAGTACTCATTTGTATTTAATAATTGTAAAATTACTCTTGGACCATTGTCACCAAAATAAGTGTATGAAGATCAAATGTACTTGAAAGGAGAGAGTGAGAAAAGAAGAATGAGTGAGAAGAAAATAAAAGAAGAGGGTTCAATGGATGAGGAAAAAGAAGAAGTAAAGAAAAAGGAAACCAACGAGAGAAAGGAAGAGGAAAGGAAGAGTGATGAAAGAAAAATAGAGAAAAATGTAGAAGAAAAGAAAAGTGATGAGAGAGAAGAAAAGGAAAAGGAAAACCATGAAATAAAAGTTGAAGAAAAAGAAAGCAATGAGGGATATTTCATGAAAAATGAGAGCTTTAAGAGAAAAAGAAATGGAAGAGCCAATTTTCAAGCAAAAGGTGGAAAGAACAAAAGAAGGATGTTATTAAATAATCCACTAATTTTTTATGCAGGTTTGAATTTGAGGACAAATCACTTTCAAGAGGAGGGGAATGATAGAAGCATGGATGGCTTGAGCATGTGGAAAGAAGCATATTCAGATTCAGATTTGTGGGCTATTTAGATATAATTAAGTCCAATTTTTATCATTTTTATTTGTAATTTTCGCACTATTTTTGGGCTGAATTTTCTGGTGGCCTTTTGTTTTCTCCTAGCTTCACTAAATGCTTCCTAGTAGTGCTCTAAGTCTTAATAATGGCTAGTGGAAATTTATTATCATGTTTATGCTTATTTACTAGTTAATGTAATTGCATTTATAAATTTGTGGTAAATGCATGCTAGTGAGAGTTTTATTTCTTGTATTTCCTAGTTAGCCTATAAATAGGGAACTCTTGTACTACACAAATTAGTTTCGAAGATAATGAAATTTGAAGAGTTTTCTCTATTATGAGAGCTTCCCTTTGGTTCTTGGGTAAAAGAACTAAATCTGATCTTATCAAGGCAACTTGTGGGGATCAAACCCATGACTTATCACTCACCTTCTCACCTTCTCACCTATATCTTGAGTGTGGCGTCAATATCCTTCTTTTGTCTGAAACTTCAAGTCGGTCCGGATCAGGATCATATCAGGGACATAGACATCGATTTGTTTTTTGATTTCGACACTAGAGTGCATAGCAGGGCCATCTGGACGAAGACCCCTAATAGTCGACATGTCAAATAGAGTCGGACCCATCATGCCATATGAGAAATTGAAATTGTTAGTGGTTCTGTTCCAGAAAAAGACCGACGCCCCTATCAGAGAAAAACCAACTAGTTTGAGATGGCGGGAAAGCTGAATAAACTCAAAGATTCCAGTCTCCTCCCACATATTACGTTTTTCGGCTTGAACTTGGTCAAGCCAACTAATATAAGCATCAAAACGAGTAGCAGGGGGCATTTTGAAAATCCTATTACTCTTTTTAAATGCATGAATAGGGAGTGAAGTTAATGAAGCTAAGATAGTTTCATCTAGACTATTACAAGGAAAAGAACCACGCAAATCCTCAGGGATTTCGTTCTGGGCAACAAGAGGACCCAAGAACGCAGCAAGTGGGTTCAGAAAAATGGAAGGATCATGAACAGAGTAAATTACCTTAGCTTCCCGCCATAATTTTGATTCGTCCAAGATTGGATATTGAATTACTACCCTAGGAGCAGCAATCGAGGTTGGGGTACTGAAGCTGAAGTTTTTAAAGAAGTTGCCATGAAAGTCAAACGAAATGGTGAAGAGGAAGGGTTCTTTGTGAAGAAGAGAGGGTTTTCTTAGAGAGAAAGAAAAAGATCAAAAGAAATAAGAAGAAATCAGACGATGATGAGGTGAAAATTTAAATAAAGTGGGAGTTGGGGGTTCGAATTCCAAGACGATTGCAACGTTATGATTATCCCTATTAAGTAGGGATATGATTAAATTGATAAGATTTAATTACTGAGGTTAAACCCAGAATTAAAAACCTATTAAGGATTTGAAAATTCAGATTTTGCTATTCTTTCGGACAAAGCCGTCGAAAAGCAAAACTTGGGGGGCATCTGTTAAGGATGAAATTTTGGATTTCTGACAGATGTTTTCTTGATAGGATGATGAAGGGATTGAGGAGGAAATAAAAAAATTTCAAAGTATTGAAAATATTTGGTTTGACAAGAAAATACAGTTCGATAGAGGAAAATATTCGACAATCAAATTCCTGACAAAATAATAAAGGAAGACTTAGTCGAACGAAGAGTCCTCACCTTTCCATTCATTTTTTATGTGTGATATTTCACTTACACTTTTTTATAATTTTCTCTAATAAAAATATAAATTAATTAATCAAAAAGATAATTTTAATTTCGGTCCTTAGAAGTTATTATACTAAAATACCCTCAAAACATATTGAGTTTTCTCTAAAGAATTATGTTAATATAGATTCAGTTCACATAAACAGTAAACTCCATAACCAAGCCTCTTGGCTCAGCGGTTGTAACTCCTGTCCTGGGACACTCTAAGGGTCGACTCTGTTTACTTCCGGGTTCGATTCCTGGCAGCCTGCCCTGGGACATTCTAGGGGTTTACTTGGTTTGCTCCCCGGTTCGATTCCTGACAGCGTTAAAATAATGCTTGGCCAGCGGAAGTTATGCCCCGCGAACAGTGATTAGTCATTCTTGACAACATTGGAATATATTGGGTTTAGACAAAAAAAAATTTTAACTCCATCAGTGGCATCTATCATTAGATTTCATAATATGTATATAATTAGAATTAGAATTTAAATTATATTTTGAATGACGGATATACCATCACATATAAAGTTGATCAATAACTCGGGTGAATATTAACGTAATTATTCTCTAAAATCCTACAGTATAAGGCCACCACCATTATGAGCACAATATGAACTAAAAGAAGTGTAACTAGATGAACAAACAAACTCAAAAGTCAAAACAACTTAGTGTGTGTTTGGTTTGCTGGTCAAGGCCCTTCAAACATGCTTCTCCAAGGGTCAAACGCAGTTTGACTGAAAAAAAATAATGTTTGGCTTCCAAGGTGTAAATTGCTTCTGACCCCCAAAACCACGTTCAACCTGAAGCAGGATTTTCTAGCTTCCACGGTGCTTCAAAATTGATTATGCATGTCAGGTAAACTCCCTTCAATAACTCTCTTCATTACCCTCAATAACTCCTATTCCATTTTCATATATGGATTGTAACAACTACTTTCAAAAGGGAACGTTTCTTCCTACCTTGTTCAATGCTATGTGAATGTAATGTTCATCACCTTTTCCAGCTTATTTACCTGATATACTTTGTGTTCACCTACCTTCATTAATGTGCAATTTCTACATTCAGCTGCTGTGTTTGGTTATATATTTGAAGGTGTGAAGCTGCTGCTAATTGCCCATCTCACACACATTATTTTGGAGCATCTTGTTTGAGCATCTTCTTCTTCCTCAAAGGTCCCAAGGTAACTTGTACCTTTATTCTTTATCACGGTTCTTGATTCCTTAACTTGTTCCTAGTAGTATAGTTTATATTTTGTGTTTCTAATAGCTTTAAAGATTGTCTACACAATGTTTAATGAAATGTCTCTTTAAGAGTAAACAAAGTTCTTTTGATGTTGTGATCCCCGAACTGATTTGTGGTCCCCTGGAGTTTTATTTTACAATGAATGTTTGCATGCGAGTCAGTTTTTATGGATAGATGAATGATTAATGGATCTAATGCCAATATGTCTCCCATGCCCACTAACATATAAATCTGTGTACAGTAAAATAAACATATGAATATCTTTCATGTAAAAGGACCTCTCCAGAAAAGTAAAGCTTAAGGCTCAGCACCATCAAGAAAACCTTGTTTTAGTGTAATCATGATACATCCAAAATCATTCTTGCATTTTGCTGCAGTACAGAAGCAATGATATATCATATATCTTTTCACAAAATTCTTAGACTTGCTAGTTCTTCAAAGATTTGATATTTAAATATAGTAGTTTGCTGCAACGTATGTTGAGTGTTAAGTTTTGGTTCTGTTTTTTGTTCTGTTTGAGTTATGGTTCTTTTCTTTGTTCTGTCTGAGTTCTGGTTCTGTTCTTTGTTCTCTGTTCTTTGTTCTCTGTTCTTTGTTTTATGAATAGTGTTTTTATTTTCTATCCTACTTTATGTATATAGAAGTATGGCTACTCTTAAGACGAAAGTTGTTGCGGATCCCCGTGTTTCTAATGATGAAGCACAGAAAGTAACTGCATTGGCTTAGGCATGCGGCGTATAACCCTTTGCCCTTTATGAATATGTAATGAAGATTATGTATTAGGATTATGTATCCTCACTATCATGTCTCTTGGGTGTGTGGTTTAATGATTATATGTATTGTGTCTCTTAGGTGTGTGTTTTGAAGAATATGTATTAGGAATTCAAGTTTCTATGGTTTGAATATTATGTAGTAGGAACTAAACTTTCTATGTGGTTTGAGATTACGTATGAACCCTATTATCTATAACATGAACCTTGTTGCAACTTTTGGTGCATTGTGAATGCTTTCGTTGCTGCAGTGTAATCTTGTTTTTTGCTGCAGTGTAGTTGAATTTTGTTTCGTTGCACTTTTATGTAGTTGAACTCTGTTTCTTGCTGCAACTTATGAAAATGCACTTGATAAACATGCAGACATGTATGTTTCATAACTCCTGCTTGGATTATAACACCTGCAAAATGTTTTATAACTCCTGCTTGGTTTAAAACACAATTAATCTTGCTCAATTTTGCTGACAGGGGTTTGCAAAATATTTTATAACTCCTGCTTGGTTTATAACACAATTAAAACACAATTAAAATACAATTAATCTTGCTCAATTTTGCTGACAGGGAATTGCAAAATGTTTTATAACTCCTGCTTGGTTTGTTTCCCTCAATAACATAAGTCACATCCTAATGTTAAGTATTCATCTTCAATATGCCATGTCCTAGGTACTCGATGAGATTGCATTACATGCTAACCAAACCTTTAATTTTAATGTCAATAATAAGGAACTAGTTTAGTTTTTTTGTCTTTCAAAGGTTTAACATTTTAATATATTTTTTTTGATAACATTTCAGAGGTTTAAGGTTTCACTTCCATATTAATAATGCTAATATAAAATTACAATTACAGTGACTCGTAGAATTATTGCAAATGAAAATTACAATATATTTATCCTACTTGTTGATATATATATATATATATATATATATATATATATATATATATATATATATATTAGAATTAATAATTAAAATGACAATGAAATCTAGTTAAAGAATGTATATATACACTAATACCCATTTTGGTAATTGCACACTCAAAAGTAATTTTGATCTAAACTATCCAAACAACACGAATTTATGAAAATCACTTTTTCATGAAGTCGTCCAAACATAAATCACTTCACTGTCAACTCATTTTTAACCAAAATCAATTATACAAAATCAATTCCTCCAAGAATCACGTTTGTCAAAAGTTAACACAAACACACACTTAAACCATCGCAAAACACATCTATGGAGAGATATGAGGAACATTAACTGTAACTAAGCATCTAAGCGGAATTTCACAACGGCTATAAAAGATTTAAGCTTGTGGGATATTCCGTCGACTCACTGGGGAGACAAAAGCCCTAATTACGGTGGGCTTCAACCGAAACAACTTAAACCATCCATCAATTAAAGAATTTGCTTATGTACAAAAATTGATAGATCAAATGTGGAAAGAGAATGAATGGAGGTTGGAGAAGATTGCTCAGCAATCTTTCTTGGTTTTGGCCATCACGGGTTTTACACATTGAGATTTGCAGACTACTATATTCTCTTGGTTTTCTGAGTGATTAAATTAAACTGAGATTTGACAATTTGTTCCAGCTTTACATGTTTTTGAAGTGGGGCTGCTGCTCAATCTATCTATTTCAAAAGATAAAAAGTATTAGATGCCATGTACATGAGGGGGAGAAGCACCATTTCTTGTACACCCACCCAAAAGATGCCTGTCACCAATCACACACGGGGAAATTAAGAGGGACAAACATGAGGAACATTAACTAAGTCCATGTCTTTCTGAAATGTGAATGCAAAACTCGTGGCCTAATTATTATGCTAATAATATGATGGTCATAGATTATGAATCAACCTATAAATTTTTGTACCAGCCCTTGAATTGATTCCGGAATAATCTCCTTCTATCGACCAGGATCAGTCAAAACTCAAAAGAAAGCAAAAGGAAGAGCATAAGTCCATAACTATTAAACTATTGTCAAAGCTGGTTGCTTAAAGTGTTTGATGTGACATGCGGAATTTAATCTTGCTTTCTTATCACTTATTCTGGAATATTATTTTATATATAAATCAACAGGTACCTCCTTTGTTGCATTGCAACGATAACAACTTGTTCTTCCAAAATATAAATTTAAGGGGTGGCCGTGGCCTCACTCTGCCCCTAAAGAGCTGTGAAATAGAATTGCATTGCTGAAATGAAGACTTGTGATGAATGGAAACCATTTATAGTAATGATAGCAGTTGATTTTTCTTTCGCGGCAGTGAATATTCTTCTCAAGAAAGTCCTTGAAGAAGGAATGAACCATTTGGTTTTTATCACATACCGGTTGTCAATTGCTACCATTTTCTTAGCCCCAATCGGCTACTTTTGGGAAAGGTAGGCACCCTCAATTTCCTATTTTAGTAGCATTCTCCTTTTTTCTTTTATAGATTTTGATTTAGTTAACTTGCAGATAGTCCTTTTTTTTCTGTTAGCCTTAAGAATGTTAAGCTAATAATCAGTCATTACTCTTTATCTTGAACATGAATGTTCAAATTATGAATCAATGTATACCTGAAGGGAAAGTACTCTTATAACCATATTTTTATTGCAGAAATGGCAGACCACGGCTCACATTTCGAATTTTATGTTACCTCTTCTTCAGTGCCATAGTTGGGTTAGTCATAAAAATACCAAGTCTTTGTTTGTCATTCCAAATTTTCACTAGCACTTTTTCCCTTCCCGTGTACTTCCAAATTATCTGTCTCGTGATTAACATTATTGTAAGGAAAAACTTAATGAATACTTTCTTTGTAGGGCATCAGTCACACAATACTTCTTCCTTCTGGGGATCCAAAACACTTCTGCAACCTTTGCTTGTGCCTTCGTCAATATGGTACCTGTGCTTACATTCATAATGGCATTACCATTTGGGTATGTATGACTCAAAGCTATTTTATTCCTATAGTCTTTGTTACAGACCAGGTTCTCTCATTAATCTCGCATACCGCATATACCGCGTACCTGGTAACTATAGTCTTTGTAGTAAGCCACCATCACTCTATGCATGCTAACTAACTGTGTGTGCAGATTAGAGACTGTGAGCATCAAATGCAATGGTGGGAGAGCAAAGATTCTTGGCACACTGGTGTGCATAGGTGGTGCATTGTTGTTGACACTATACAAAGGAAAGCCCTTGGTTAATTATTCCCACTCTCAGTCTGCAGTTCCAGTAGTGAAGCTAGCTTCTACAAGAAAATGGACTATTGGTGTGATAGCTTTGATTTTGGGAACCCTCTTTTTGTCTTCATGGTTTATCTTACAATCAAACATAGGCAAGAGATATCCATGTCAGTATTCAAGCACAGCCATCATGACCTTCTTTGGAGCCATTCAATCTGCTGTTATTAGCTTGGCCATTGACCACCATAACTTGTCCATATGGGTTCTCAAGGGAAAAACACAAATTATTGCAGTTCTGTATTCTGTAAGTTCACATTTTTTTAAAGTCATGAGAGGATTAAAGTTTGGCTTGTGGTTTGGAAAAAAGGTGGCACTCTCTTAAGCTGCTGACAGCTGTTTCCTGAATGAGAAATGGGCTTACTCGTTAAGAAAAAGTTAATTGCTTTATACCAACACATTTTCCAAATTTAATTTTTTAATATTATAATTGGTCATAAAACAAAAACTTTTTCTTCCTCTAAGATAAGATAAAAGCATCTAGTAATGACAAGATAAGATTTTGATATATTTCCATAGATAGTTGTTTTTCAATAACAATAGGACATATGCAACAGCTTATCAATGGAAATATGTGTAACAATTATTACACATGTCCTAACATCTAATGTACATATAGAATTGTATTTAAGTTTTGTCCTAACGACGGGAGTAATTATGGATTGAATGTTTTAAGACATAGTTAACAAAATGAAACATTGTGTCATGTGTTTACAGGGGATGGTTGGATCGGGTTTGTGCCTTGTGGGCATGTCATGGTGTGTGAAGAAGAGGGGTCCTGTCTTTACTGCAGCATTCAGCCCTCTTGTTCAGATAATTGCAGCCATCATTGATATCCCTGTCTTGCATGAGCAACTCCATCTTGGAAGGTGAATTAATTCTTATACCACTTTTTACCCATATATATGCTTAAGTTCCTAATTAAGAAACATTCCTAAGTAAGCTTTGAAATAGAACAGGTTCTTCACAATTATCACAGCCATAATAAGATAACCAAGCAGAAAAAGTAAGAGTTAAGAAGGAAATTAAAAACTAGATTTTATCTGATATTTTTTTCTTTGAGCTTGATGTTCAGTGTGATGGGGTCCATCTTGGTGATGGTTGGATTGTACATTCTTCTATGGGGTAAGAGCAAGGAGACGCAAAATCGTGTGACCAAGTTAGTCCAGGAAGCTGAAGAAGTGAAGGAACAAGAGTCTCAATCACAACACATAACAGTGTCTTGTGATTCGCGGTCTCACTGACACCAAGCCGCATATATTTGAATACATACATATATGTTCATTTGTTGCCAAATTACAACTTTGTTCTTGAGGAAGTTCTCATTTACGGATTTACCTAAACAATACTTAAGAAAGTGTATAATAACACATTCTGATTTGTTCCATCATCAAATTTCCCTTCTCGAAAAATAATACTGCCTGTGGACTAAGTTACAAATATTTCGTGAACTCAAATATAAGCAAAATTCAATAAATTCAATTCAATTTAATGTTAGTATTTTAAAAATCAAGAAAATTAATCAATCCAACAAATTTTCCTTTTACTTTTTCAAGGTCATTGCACACTCCCGAAACAATTAAATAGTATATTAGTAATTGTAACATTTTTTTATATACATAAATCAAGACAATTAAACTAAATTAACCAACTTCCTTTTTTTTTTACACATTTAATTAACTTCCTTAATAACTGTGAAATTAGTTAATTTTATTTATAATTGAGTCTTGAGGGAGTACATCACACACACGTATTATCTCACATTTATATAATTTTTACCATCTAATAATAGTTATCTCTCTTAAACTTTTATGCAACTACAATTTTGTACATAATTTTCACTATTTGATTATATTCAGTCTTAAACTTTTATATATTTATATTATAATTCTGATACCAAACAGGCTAATATGAGTGGATAAGTTGGCAGTGCACCAAGTCGACTCAAAATCGCATATTAAAAAAATATAGGACGAAATATCCTAAAAAAATCACATGAATCAAAATTATGTGTGACAAATAATAAAGGTATCAAAAGTATAATCAAACTTTTAGTGTATGTTTGTTTCAAGATATAAAATTACATTGTCGATGATGATATTTTTGGGAATGTTATTATTAGGAATGTTATTACTACTAATTTGTTTGGTTAGTATATATTTTAAATTCCAAAGAATGTTTTTATAATCATTTAATTTAAAAAATTTAACAATTTAATAATATAAATAAATATGGTAAAATGAGGTGGAGTGGGAAGTTATGGCAGTTGAGTTTTATTCCCATGTGAATGTTAGATTCTCATTCTTTAAGTGTATGTTTGGTTCCAAGTTTGAAACCTCCAGAATTGATTCTGCTATCTGTCAAACGTGATTTTAGAGAAAATGAGATGTTTGGTTACCGTAGATAAAATTGATTTTACCTCCAAAAGCGATTCTGACTAGAAGCTAAAAAAAGTAGCTTTTGAGTTGAATTGAAAAATTTACACTAAATTTTACATCAAACTTGCTTTCAAAGTTCAAACATCCAAACATAAAATCACTTCACTTCAAACTCAATTCTATCCAAATCAATTTTACAAAATCAATTACATTCAAAATCACTTTTATCAAACGCTCATCCAAACACACACTAAGATGAGAATAAGGAGTGAGCAAATCATGTACAAATAACATTCATTGAAATAAAAGTACCTATGAATAATTTTTTAATACTTGACGTGTGTGTTTGGTTCCAAGTTTGAAACCTCCAGAATTGATTCTGCTATCTGTCAAACGTGATTTTAGAGAAAATGAGATGTTTGGTTACCGTAGATAAAATTGATTTTGCCTCCAAAAGCGATTTTGACTAGAAGCTAAAAAAAGTAGCTTTTGAGTTGAATTGAAAAATTTACACTAAATTTTACATCAAACTTGTTTTCAAAGTTCAAACATCCAAACATAAATCACTTCACTTCAAACTCAATTCTATCCAAATCAATTTTACAAAATCAATTACATTCAAAATCACTTTTATCAAACGTTCATCCAAACACACACGAAACAAATATAAGAATGTTGCATTATCTCCCTCACTTTCCCGGGGAATAATATTACAATAATTTTTTTTTTACAAAAGAAAAGTTAAGCAATTTCATTAATAACGGAACACAATACAATGGGTAACATCATCACGAATTTAGAGAATAGTAATACATGTAGTCACGCCTAACAAAGAGTGAGCAACTACATGAACTTTCCTCCTATCAAACCCTACCAAAGAGTTGTTAACATAAGATGGTAAAAGACTCCTACAATTTGAAATAACAGCCCTATAATTAGCTTGATCATCATGAAGGAGACCTAGGACTTCCTCTTTTGCACCTAGAGTCTGGGAGAGTAATTATAAAATTTAGCTTTGAAGAAATATTCTCCCTCATCACGCAAATTGTGATCGAAGTCGATGCTTTGAGCTACCTACAAGAAAGGCTCAATGCACTGCCAATTGTCTTCGACTTTATTTGCATAAACTAAAAAAAAACCAAAATTAAAAAGAGAAAACAACGAAGCGTGTCTGGCCAATAACATCAAACGAGGTATTTGTGGATATAAACTGCACACAGGTTATCCATGCTTCAGCAGTTCCAACTAAGGATGCTTATGACTTATGGCAGGCATGAGAACCAGAATCTGCCAATAAAAAATGGAGAGAAACGGAGAGAAACAATTCTTTCATCTTCTTCATCCAGCAACGATAGACTCTTACAAATAGAGAGAAAAACATAACTCTCGCAAACGAAAAAAAATATATTACTCCTGAAAAGTATAACTCTTACAAAAGGAGAGAAAAGCATACACAGCAAAACTCAAACTAGAACCCTAGCGGCAATCAATATTAGAGAAACGAATTGGATGAGGGTTACTAGAACCGTAGCAGCGCTCAATATTACAATACTTGAAACAAACACACTTTAAAGTTTAAACAGATGAACAGGTATTGTAACATTATTGGGGAATAAGAAATAGAAATGCGGTGCAGCTAGTTTTCAAGAACTTATTGGGCTCTCGTGTGGGTGGATATGGGCAACTGGGCAAATAACTGAAGGCCCAAACCTGAACAGAAAAGGGAGAAAAATCTAATATAATTGCTTTCGCGGTTGCAGCACCCAGTTGAAAACGGCACGTCGTTTTAGTTGTTGTGAAAGTGGGAAGGGGAAAACTCAACTTCATGCTGCTCAGCGCTCACTCCCTTCCTCCCAGCGCCGTCGTCGTCTCGCCGCTGTTCTCGGCGGTGTAAACACCGAGAAACGGCTATTTTATTTGGTTTGTCTTTTCTTCGCTTCATCGCAATGTTATTTGAACTTTTAACTCCGTTGCTTTTCAAAATTATTAGTCGAGTGCAGTGAGATTCAAACTGAAAATAGATAGATCAGAATGTCTGTAGTTTATTTCGTTCCATTTATTTCATCTTGATGATTTTTGTTTGTTTGTTTGTTTGATTAGGTTGATAGATAGATAGATAAATGTTGGTTATGGTAAGCAGATAGAATAGAATAGAATATAAAATAGAAGGATGAGTCAGCCTACAGTAATACTTGCTACGGCGAGTTATGATCACACTATTCGATTTTGGGAGGCAAAGAGCGGTCGTTGCTACCGCACCATCCAATATCCTGATTCGGTTAGGTTCCCTTCTGTTTGTGATTTCATTTCATTTCATAAATTGGTAGTAATTAATTTTGCCATACATATCTCTAATTTTGTGTAGCAAGTAAACCGACTTGAGATAACACCAGATAAACGCTACCTGGCGGCCGCTGGTAACCCTCACATACGCTTGTTTGATGTTAACTCAAATAGCCCTCAACCTGTATGTCTTTATTTTCAACTCATATGCTTACTTCTAAAATATTCAGTACTTATTTCTTTTCTTGTCTTTTCCGGTTCCAAATCATCCTGTTGTTCCTGACTCTGTGGCAGGTCATGAGCTATGATTCACATACTAATAATGTGATGGCAGTTGGATTCCAGTGTGATGGTAATTGGATGTATTCTGGTTCAGAGGATGGCACTGTTAAGATCTGGGATTTGAGGTGACTCGAGTGGATACCATAATGCATATTAATTTTGTAGTATGATTTATTTATGCCCTTCAATGTTCACCAGTATTGAAATTTGCTTGTTTGATGACTAATGCAGGGCACCGGGTTGTCAAAGGGAATATGAAAGTCGTGCAGCAGTAAACACTGTCGTGCTGCACCCAAATCAGGTTACATGTCACTATTTTTATGTGGTTGTGCATGTTTTTGTCTGCCTTATGATTACATTATTCATTAAAATAGAATTAAGAAGTTAGAAGACATAAGTAATAATAAAAAGTACTGCATGAATCATCATAGTAACTGGGGCTGAATTGGTCTTGCAGAAAACATCATACTGGCTATTAGATTTCCATTTTTTATTTTTTATTTCATTTAACTTTTTTTTTTCCTTTTACGGGTTCCTTTAACCACTGGTTTATTAATTGATGTCTAGATCTGGATTCTGACTTACCTCAACCTCAATATATCCTGCATATTTCTGTTTTGTTGCATTTCAATTGAAGCATGTGTCCTTGATGCTCTTTCTCCATTCACTATAGTTCCTTGTTTTCACTATATTCCGATACAGCAGATTGCAGTTCTTATATGTTCTTGCTTTGTAGTTCTCACTGATTTTGTATGCTGGTCCAACAGACTGAACTAATATCCGGCGACCAAAATGGCAATATTCGTGTTTGGGATTTGACAGCAAATTCATGCAGTTGTGAATTGGTATGAGTCATGACCTCTGTTATGGTAGATGGCATATCACTGTAGAATCAAGATTGTAATTCTATGTTTTTTATCTAAAAAGTTTTTAGCCTTGTAGTTGTAAGTTGTAACTCTATAGGCATACATCTTACGAGCAGATGCTGCTATCTCTTTGATCTCCCACATGTACTCTAATATATACTAAATTGTCATGCTCCACCCGAAGGCTCTTTTTGCACTAGTGAAGTGGTGTGGAGGCATTATGTTACTTATTCCCCTCAGATAAATTCATAAATATCATTCTACAATCGCCTTATGCTTAAGTTGATCATCTTAGATGCTTGCATCTCATGTCCTCTCTCCTTCTCTCTCACCCTTTGACAAAAATACAGATAAAACATTATTTTCAATCTGTGGAAGAAATGTAGGTGCCAGAGGTGGATACGGCTGTACGCTCTTTAACAGTAATGTGGGATGGGAGCTTGGTAGTTGCAGCAAATAACCACGGGACATGTTATGTGTGGCGCCTGTTGCGAGGGACCCAGGTTGTGGCTTCATGAAAATATCACAGTGATGTTACCCTCATATCAAGCTTTACTTATTTGTCCTGATGCAATATGTCTTTCTTTGTGCAGACAATGACCAACTTTGAGCCACTTCATAAGTTGCAAGCACACAAGGGCTACATCCTCAAATGTCTTTTATCACCTGAGTTCTGTGAACCCCACAGGTCATAAAGATTATGCTCGTGTCTTGTCTTTTTATTTTATTCCTTACCACTTTAATTAAACTAAGTCATGACGAAAGTTACAGTCAAATGAACAGGTTCCTGGCTCAGCAGTGGGTAATCAGTTGACCAGACATGTTAATTAAAACAAAAATGGAATTGTAAAACATTTACCAAGAAACTTTAACATTTAAATATTATTTCATACCTCATAATGAATTGATTATGAAGATTAAATGGTTTGAGAAATTTTTTGGTCATTAAATAACTATCAAAGGCTAGGAGTCTGTTTAGTAAAACTGAATATCTCAGCACTGACAAATTTTTATTGATGAAAAGTTAAGCAGTCTGTATTGTTCGAAAATATTTCATCTGTGTTGAATGTTCATTCAAATAAAGATGAAAGGAAACTATTTCCATTTAATGATTTAATTAAGGAAGTAGTTGGGGCTGAATACATTCAGTGAATTCTCATTTGCTGAATAATTTCAGCACTACTTAGCTTAGTTTAATTTTTTGCCATGCATAAGCAAACTCCACCAAATCAATTTCAGTGCTGAATCTTCTCGTCATCAGCACGATTGAAACCAAGACCTAACTTCTAATATACTAAAACTTTTTATTTTTTCTTAGGAAATGCAGTGATTATTAATGATAATGCTAACAATACAGAAGCAGAAGTGTTTCCTTGATGATTATTTTATTGAAAAAATAATTTTTTTTATGGCTTATTTTTCTTTCATGGTGATAGGTTTTGATTACGGAACAGTGAGTTGCAATTCTAGGTACCTAGGTTCATTACTAAGGAGTAATGATAGGTGCACACCCAAAGTTGACGCCTTGGTTAATCGGTACAAATATTTGGTTAATTCAGTTCATTATATGGTTAATCACGTGTAAATATTTGGTTAATTCATGATGACCCATTAATCATATAAAAAACTGAATTAACTAGATATTTGCATGTGATTAACCAAATATTTACATGATTATGGAAAACAAGCTTCATATAACTCATTAACCATATAATGAACCGAATTAACCACAAATTTACACATGATTAACCAAGGTGGCCTAGGTGTCAAACCCAGGTGTTCACCTATCATTACTCTTACTAAGAAAGCAACAAAAAAAACTTAAGATTAAATGTCTACTTACTGGTTTTACTTGAAGTTGCGCATGTGGTTTTTCCACATGCATGCATGCACACGCTCTCACATACAAACATGTATGCTAGGCTTGATGAATATAAGCTTTGGGAAGACTACCCTTTAATCAAATTCCTTCTCCTAGATGTTTATGTTCTATAGTCATATTCAAGGTCCATTGTCATGAAGCTGAGCTGCACGGCACTTGCTTATTTAATGTGGTTTTATAATATTTTAATTCCTGCACTTATTTGACTTGGTAAAATGGAAGTTGTAAAACACAGTTTAAATCTTCGAGACATAAAACATTTAAGGGAGCACGTGCCTGGTTCTTTAAAATTTAGCTAAAACTGTTTGACTGGAAATAGCTGGCTTTAGGCATAAGCATTTTTGGTAATTTGTCAACGATCACCCTGACAGGTTAAGGGACCAATTCAGCATTTCACAGTTGATAATAGCTCTATATTTAACTATTGATATTCTTTATTCTTCTGATTCTATGATGTTAATATAACTTTGTTAGCATTTTCTTTCTAGGTATTTGGCAACTGCATCTTCTGATCATACTGTGAAGATATGGAATGTTGATGGTTTTACGCTAGAGAAGACTCTGATAGGTAATTCATGAATTCCTGTGATCTAATTAACACACACACACACAAAAAAAAGAAAAAAGACCTTACCCTAAGCGAATTGGATTTGCTTCCCAGGTCATCAGCGTTGGGTGTGGGACTGTGTCTTCTCTGTGGACGGTGCCTACCTTATTACAGGTACTAACTTGGTGATATTTGCATATTTGTTCACTTATCACTTATCAGCTACCAGATGTATGATAAATACTGGCTATTTATGGCTTTAATAAGCTGAAGGTTACCATGTACCATATTTGTTCACTTATCACTTAATTATTGTTTCTGGTAGTCATTAACAGGGGTGGTGCCGTTAAAACAAATCTGATCTTTAGATTTTATTAAAGTATTGCTTCATCTATACTTTTCCTGAGCCAATACATCTTTCCATTGCAGCTTCCTCTGATACCACAGCGAGGCTTTGGTCTATGTCAACGGGTGAAGATATAAAGGTTTACCAAGGGCATCATAAAGCTACAATCTGCTGTGCCCTACACGATGGGGCTGAACCTGCAACATCCTGACATAACGGTTATCATAAAGTTATTTTATGCCGTTAGATACATCTTACGTGTTGTAAATAATAGTCTCCCTTTTTGTTCTATGACGATTACTTTAGTTCTTTGATGGTATGCACATTTATTCAATAATTCTCACTAATACTGTTGGGATCAAAGACATCAATCCGGAGTTGAAAAATCACCCGAAAGTCACTCGACAGCTTAAACTCGTTTTCTCCATGAAAGCTAAAACTCACTCGGAAAATCATCATCGAGCCCTTTTTCGTTGAATATGTTGGTGCAAAATAAAGGAAGAGTTTTCCTTAACGGAAATAACCCTTTTCTTTCATCTTCATTTCTCTATTCATCCTCACCACATATCCTTCCTTCCTTCCTTCCAATTCTCTCCATTCTATCTCAAATTCATTTTTCCCAAAGTAACCACACGCACGTACGCATCTGCTTTCACATATATTACCATGTTGCAGTTTCTTATATTTTGGACATTTCCAGTGTCTGGGTATGTGTCCTTGTTTGTGTCTGTGCTTCATATTCCTCAATGCACCCCAATACAGTCTCCAATAGTTATGCTAGCTAACATAATGGGGTACTAATGAGATTTGGTTAAACTTAGCATCTAATAAAAGTCTTCCTTACAAATTTACATCAAATGGATGGGAAGCCGTAGCTGCACTGTTACATGTTATTTATCAGAACAACATGTCCATCAGAGGCTGACAGTTAATAACTTTCTAAAAAGCAAAAAATGGTGGAAATAGAGAAGGCTTGATATTAAAAGTTTGGAAGCTTGGAAGAGGAGTTTCCTCGATCAAAATAAGGTAGATACTATTATCACTACATATTATATCATTTTCCTATTGAATATTGATTATATTGATTACTTACCTGCTTTTCAAAAATAAAATAAAACTGATTACTTACCCTTGCGCCATGCTTGAACTTTTTCATGCCCATTAACGGTTTGATAATGTGGAGTGAAGAGCTGAAGTTGCATGCAAGAGAGAATACAATAAAAAATTGATAAAAATGACCATGCAAGCATATATTACCTGCTGTATTTTTAATGAACCATGTCTTTCAATTAACTTTGCAAAACCAATTGGCATCCTTTATAATAATATTGTTATCCAATGACCCTTAGTCTAAAAACAAAACAAAAAAGGAGAGAACTAATTTACAATCTTACTACTCATTGAGTCCCCACTATCATACATTTGGTCTCTGCCCTATCACTCGAGTTTGTAGGCATAAAGAACAAGGCAAGACTCAAAGGGAGGAGCATAACTTCGAGTTGAATAATAACCACTACTACCATCATCACTGTCACCACCTTCATAGGCTCTATCCTCTTTTTCACTCTCTGCTTCTATAGCCCCTAGCTTGAAAATAAACAAACCAGGCCCTGAGCCAGAGACACTAAACAACCAATCATACACATCCCAAAACACTTGCACAGTTTGCTTGTTAACCATCACAGTTTGGTTCCCCCTGAACTTCCATTGCAAGTTCTTAACATGAATCAACACGATCCCATCAATGCTAATCCACATTTCAGGGTCTTTAGACCCACTAGTTGAACTCTCCACAACAATGTCACTAGCTTTTCTCTTCTCATCAAATTTGGCCTTTGTTGAGAAGCTTTTCTTGGCAAACACGCTTTCTCTCTTGACAAGTAGCATAGCCTCAACAAGGGGTGGTCTCATCTTCATTCTCTTGTAAGCTTTCTTCTTGTTATCCCCCAACAACAGCACAACCTCTTCATCGGAAACTAAAGCTACATAGTAATCGCTGCTCGGTTCGGGGCTGCCGGAAAACTTAGCAGACCGGAGGTCCCAATACACTTCAACCTGATTACCATGATCAACCTCAAAAGATTTGTACCCTTTTTTGTTCCAAAAATACCAAGGCTTAACCTCAATCTTACAAGTGTAATGAAACTCACCATCTATGCTATCAATATTAAGGTGTAATGTATGGTTCATAAGGTTTTTGCACCATAATGCTGACACATTTCTCCAATAGCCTGCAACATTGGCTTGGTAGATGCATGTGACAGTGCTTTGAACAGTTTTGCTTGGGAAAGGCTCCTCTGAGATTCTGTCAACTAAAGGTGATCCTTGATTTGTGTTTGACACTGATTGTGATCCAAAGGAAAGATGGAATGCCATAATGCATGCTGCTTCCTATGGAACAATCTAATCAATGGATTCAAAACCCATTTGACAAAAAATTAAAAAGTATGATTCACTTTCTAATGTTCCCTTTTTTCTGTACTAATGCTATAGGTTTTGGTTGGTTTATGGGTTTATGATCATCCTTTAGAAGATAAACGAAAAGATTAGAGACCTGACCTTGGAAGCTTCAATGGGGATTGAATGGAATTGGAGATACTCATTGATGAAGCATATTGCCAAATTTGTGGAAGGATATTCAACACTAATTAACAACCATGCAGAATTAACATTCAACAACACATAGATATTGGGTGTTAATTATGACTTAAAAAGATTTGATCATTTGACAGCTAGATGAGGCTGCGATGCTGTTGGTGATTAGGGAGGAAATTCATTTGCCAGAATATTTTGGCGAAGAAAGGGTGATTGACACCAAAGTTTGTTTTTTCTTTGGAGAAAAAGTCTCCATCAAGTAGCTAGAAATAGATATGTACCCGAAAGACAAGGAGCAAAAGGGACATTGTTATAAGCCTTAACAATCGTTGTTAGAAGCTTTTACCACATACTAGATTGTGACTTGTGACCACGCCTAGGGGTTGCAATTTTATAGTGTTCAATTTTACACTTAATTTTACATCAAATTTGTTTTTAAAATAAAAACATCAAATAATTTTTTTATGAGCAAATCAATTACAACTCAATTCTAACCAAATCCAAACATTCAAACATAAATTACTTCACTTTAAACTCAATTCTGATCAAATCAATTTTACAAAATCAATTCTATTCAAAATCATTTTTATCAAATGTTTGTTCAAACATACACCACGTGCAATTGAATGTCCATTACAATTAAGTAAACTCTTATAGATGGAGTTGAGAATGAGGATTTTGGGTCGGGGTTTATTAGATTTAATTTTGATTTATTAACAGTATAAATCTTTTTATTTTATTTTATATTATTAATATAAAAAGTTTTACAACATGAACCAATCATGCACCATATATGTAATTTTTAAGATATTTATATTTGTGAGATCAGATATATTTAATGACATGATAATATACAATTAAACGATTGCGTAAAATAAATTTACATTAATAGTTTGTCAAAATTAAATTCATAAAAAAAATACTAGGAATAAATTTTAATTTGTAGTGATACTTATCTATGTTTAATTGTTTATGAAGTTTCCACCGAAAAAAAATTGTTCATGAAGAATCAGTTTTTTTGTGTGTGCCCGTTTAGGAATTCTAAAGGCAAGTTGTCATCGAATAATAATATTTATTATGTTGAGATATAAAATATTTAATTTGGATTTCACTCTCTAAAATAAATCAATTTTCACCAGTAAACATTTTATTGGTTGAAATTATTTCAAATAATTATAATTTTTAACTTACAAAATCTTAGAAAAAACTTTAGAACCGCCCACATTCAATTATTTTTTTAATATATATTAAACCGCCCACATTCTTTAACTATCAAGTGTGGAACTTGATAAATTTTCTCTCATTCTTTTCCTTATTATTTTACAAGTTTTTCTTTAAAAAAAATTGAACAAAGTTTTTCTTAAACTTTCCGCCCATATTATAAATAAATTGACTGTCTCATATATCTTATTAAAAATAAAATAAACCTATTTGTATTTGTACGGTTGTACCTAATCTATACTCAAAGAAGTAATTTATTCTCCCTAATTTATCTTTAAATAGTATTGCTTTTTTTTTTATCTGAACCCATTCTAATTAGCCCTTTGGGCTGAGTGAGTCCACTAGAGTATCTTCACGGCTTAGTCCTTTTGGGTCCGTTATGAGACTAATATTTGGTTCGACTGATTGAGCATGATTTTACCCTTCTTAGCCTCTCAATGAGGTGACTCCACGAGGATTCAAACCCGAGTTCCCCGGTTATATGATTCTTTTTGGTACAATTTATATGATTAATCAAGATAATTCTACAAATTGAACAAAAAATATTGTTTATTCAAAATATCATAGTTTCCTTAGAAACTTTACATTAATGAACATGCAAAAACGTTTTCATCACTGAAGGTTTGATTTGGATAAATATATTGGGTAGAGTACTGTGGAGGATAACTGAACATAACTATATGTCCGTTGCCTTTCTCATTTTGTCTCGGTTCTCTTTTTTTGTCGTCCTTTATAATCTCTGCATGTTTTCCCAATCGCTTCTTCACATATTCCACAAGTTTTGTTGACTCCACTGCTCCTCTAACAGTGACATGTGACGTTTCTTGATTCAATTCCACAGTTTGAACACCTATATATTTACACATTAATTAACACATTAGATACCAAAGACATCATTGTTTTGTTAATATGTGCTTGTTTGGGACAGCTGAAATTATTTAGTTTCAGCTGTTTTTTGGTCTAAAAAGTTTTTTTGTAAATAATCTGAGGTGTTTGGGTCTATAGCTGAAATTCTTAAAAAGCTTTTTTTTTTATAAATTAAGCTGTTTTCTTACCAGCTGATACTCAGGACTGTTTTCTTAAAAAACTTTTTGTGCTTTAAAGGCATTTTTCCTTTTCCCCTAAAACCCCTCACCAATGATACGCACTCACGCTGCTCCTTGGCTAATTCAGGGACATGCTCTCATGTTTCAAAAAATTGCCAATTTGTTTTTGTTTTTATTTTTAATTGATATATTTTAATCAATAATTACAAAAATATTTATTTTGTTATTACTTTTTAAGTTTTTTTTAAAGAAATAATATAAATAGAAATAGTTTTCACTATTTGTTTACTATAATTTTAAAAACAAGAAACAAAATAGAAAAAACTATTAATGAAAACATATATTTTTTGTAATTTACTATGTAAAAGTGATTATTTTTGCACTAGTCAAATGAAATAGATTATCTTAAAATCGTTTTTCAGCAAATATACCCAAACAAAAACAGATTCTGATTATAATCGATTATTTAAAAACAGATTATCAGCATAATCTTTTTTTTTTATAATCGTTATTCTCTTGATTTATTTCAGTTTATTTCAATAAAATTGTTAATTAATTTTAATTCAGCATAACCTTTTAGAAAATCAATTTTAAAAGGAAAATATTCATTTTGCAATAAATAACAATAATCATCTACCTTCCATCTTTCCAATTTTTTTCTTGATTTCCCTTGCACACCCTTCACAATTTATATACATCTTGAGCACCACAGTTTTTATTGGAGCCTGTTTGGAATAATTAAAAAAAAAAGGAACAGTGAGAAAATTAACGAGAACACAAGAGAGCAATAATAATAAAAAGAAGAAATTAGAAATCAGAATTTTTTTAATTTAGACCTGTTCCTTTTTCTCTTGGTCTTTTTTGGGTTTGTCGGGCTTTGGTTTTGGTGAAATCAGCTCCACATTTTTGCTATACTTCTTTTGAAGTATTTCCAAAAGCTTCATTGGCTCTTTCACTTGTCCTTTCACAATGACCTTGTTGTTTTCTCTATCAATCGTAACGTGCTCCACTCCTAATAATCATTTTATATGACATATCATTTGATTAGTAATTCTATGATATGAGCATATAATATATAGGCATATATGCATGTGTCCATAATAAAGGCGTAAAGTAAACAAAGTATTACCATCAAAATCTTTCAAGCACTTGGTAATTTTTGCCGAGCAACCTTCACAATGCACGAATGCTTTCAACATAACAGCCTTACCTGATTCCTTGCTTTCTTGGTTTTCATTGTTTTGCTTATTTTTCTGTCCACAAAGGGAGAAAACAAAATTGAGAATGTAAAATATGTAATTTGCTAAATAGAATTGGTAACATTATTTGCATCGATCTCAATCACTTGAAATCAAATCAAATAACATATACAAATGAAGAAAAATGTAATCTACTATATACTTGAAGAATAGAAGAATGCATAAGATAAGTTAGGCAGTCAAATTACTTACATTTTTCCCCATGGCTTACCCTCGACTTAGGTGGAATGGTAGCTATTACCGGGCCTTCAGATATGTATATATATTGATCATATCGTAGCACATAAGGCATATACATTTATTGTTATGACCTATATAGAAAGACGGAATAATGTGGAGGTTGCAAAACTCACAATTATATCTGTATCAATACTTTAATGTTAAATAAAAAGACAAATCCAGAAGTTTTGATATCATTGTGGTACATATATGTTAGATTTGGAATACTTTTAAAAAAGAATCATTAACACATTAAAAATCCGGAGGCAAACTAAAGATCAAATCTCTATGAAGTACCATTTAACTTCGAAGCTATAAGAATAATGCACTTATAACATACAGCAAAGCTAGATACTTGCAAAAATTATGGGACTTGAAGAGGTTGCTTGCACTAAGAAATGGAAACGGCTAATACTAAATTTTTTTATCCTATATGCTATAATTAGCCAGCAAGGTAACATTATCACACATTACATAAAACATCAACCATTACATCATTAAATCTGTTACACCCAAAAGGGAAAAGAAATTAAATAGCAATATCGAAACCAAATCAAATGGATAAAAGGTAAGTTGTCAAGATCCATGAGACAACTTTCGTAAGTTGTCATTCATAAATATTTTTTCCTCATGTGATTAATATGATGATCCTGCTTTCCTTATCTATGCCTAAGATATGCAAAACGAAGGCATGCATTTAAATTACTAGATTTTTTTTTGTTACATCAGCATTTTGTAGGCAATCTAAGAATTCCCATTTTTCCAATCCACTATTACTTGAGTGGCAAAGGATGCATGATAGTGATAGATAGAGATCACTTATCTCAACATGATGTCTCATTTCATGTCTCACACATTCACATGCCATATCATTTAAAAAGTATATATTTATAATATATGATTAATTTTTTAAATGATACAATCTGATTGGATGAGACAAGAAATAAGACACCATTTTGAGACATGTGATATCAATCATAGTATGAGATACGAGTGTCAGGTTTAAGAATAGAGATCATTTGTCCCATTTTGTTGTATCACACCCTGTCTCCACCAATAATATTTTGTCATATATTCTACTTTTTTTAATATTACATAAGATTTTAACTTATGTAACAATATATTATTAGTATGGACAGGGTGTAGTACACCAAAATGGGACAAGTGGTCTATATCCCAAGTTTAAAACATGACCCACCTTCTTGGATGGATGACGATATAAACTGCAATTCAGTATCCACAACCAGCTTGGAGCATTCATTCAGATAATCAACTTGTGATGGGAAATGCTCAATTTGCTTTATCTTGCTACATGATCCTTCACAGCTAAATAGTATTGAAGTCATGCTAACCAATGCCTTAATGAAATAAAAATAAAACAAAACAAAAATTTATTGGAAAACTAAGTGTGTGTTTGGATAAGCTTTTGACAAACGTGATTTTAGAAGGAATTGATTTTGTAAAATTGATTTTTGTTAAAAGTGAGTTGACAGTGAAGTGATTTATGTTTGGATGCCTTCATGGAAAAAGTGATTTTGATCAAATTTTGTTGTTTGGATAGTTTGAATCAAAATTGTTTTTGGATGTGCAATTACATGTATGCCACCACCATTTTTTTGATAAAGTTATGTTCTATTGCTGGCTTATAAGTGTTCAGATGCACAAGAAATATTACAAGCAAAGGCAAGCCATCCTAACTTACAAATTACAATGCCATAATCATGTATACTGAATAATTAACTTCCACATGGAATATATTATAGTAGTATATGTCACCACTGATATAGGATCCATAAATGGACATAAAACAATAGGTTTGCAGTATGCATTACATGCAAATAAACCCGAGGACGACAAGAAGCTTCAGTAATGACCATTCAGGCAATGATTTAGAAAGATGGACATCTTGAAATCACCTTGTGGTCTAGAAGTTCTAGTATTGTAGCAGCTAATGGCAGCAAGTCTTCAATGTGGAAATAAAAATAAAACTTTGGACAAAGAAAATATATCTTGATTGAAATGGCAAATGAAAATAAAACTTTGCAAAACTCTTTTCTGCAAGATACCGACTATGTTCACAAAGCTGTATCAGTAAGACCACCTACTTGGCATGTTTTAGAGTCTCAATTTCTCAATCTGCCCAAAACAGGGCAAAGCACAAATTCTGATTTTATAACCACAAGAGGTAAAGACCATTCACAGAATCACAATGCAGCAAAAACAATACTAAAAACAATGCAGCAAAATCATTCACACTTAAAACCAAAAGAGGATTCATACATAATCTTCATACAACAACTTTTGGATGATCAATCACTCCTTTTATCAAACATTTTGAAGACACTCTTTAAAGCTACTAGAGATCAAAAAATCCAGAGAATACAGCTACTGGTAAGGAAATAGGAGTGCTCATGAGTCGTGATTTTTGAGGAACTGTGATAAAGAATAGAGCTACAACTTATGTTGGGAAGTTTGCCGTTCTTCCAAGGTTGAGCAAGTAACAACGTTCTTCCAATGGTGAGAAAGCAGCAAGCAGCAACTTCTTCCAAGGATGAGCAAGCAACAAGCATCAACGTTCTTCCATGGGTGATAGATGAAAGCAGTTATTGAAGGGTAATTGTGAGAAATTATCAGTGAAGCTACTCCAAGACAATAAATCCCAGAATCTATTCTAAAAGCCAAAAGTGAAAGCTATGAATTGTTGCTTCTACCAGAATCGATTTTGGACTATAAAATTGATTCTCCAAAAAAAAATGTCAAACACCTTCACATTGAGTCAAACCATGTTTGACCATTCACAACGTGATTTAGAGGGCTCTCAACGTGTTCCCAAACAGGCACTAAGTATATCATATATAAAGTATAAAATACATCAACTCTCAATGAAAGTTTTCTTTTTTTAGATTCTTAACCAATATTCTTAATGTACTGATTAACATTCTTTATAATATTGTTATGTGAAATGAATTCTGCTAATAAAATATAAGAAAATTAAATTGTGCTAATAATATATACGAAAATTTGTGTTTTTTTATTTCTTAACTTATTTTTTTAGTTTTACTTTCCTTACCTAGGTATTCTTACTTTTGTCCAGAATAGATTATTATCTTTTTAATTTTTTAATCCGTAATTGCGTATGAACTTTTAATACATTCTATCTAACTTTTTTTTTTTAAATTTTATATAATCATCTCTCTCTACCTCACTAGTTTTATGTGCCTTATGAGTTGTGCTTGTTGTGCTAAAGTACAATGAAACAGGGTAAATTACTAGTGCTATCGCAAGCAAGTTGCTTTGCTCACTTTCATGCTTGATTTAAAACTCAACCAGGCGGTGTTTATATATTCTTAACATGGAAATTACAATTTTGTTTATAATGATAACTATCTCCTATTGACAAAAGAATAAACACAAAATCTTAAAACATATTATTAATAAAAATTGGTTATTCAAACATACATTTGAAATGATTAACCAGTGGTTTAACTGACACAAGAAGTACTAATCTCACAACTGTATATATTGCATTTATTCTTTGGCACTCCATCAGATATTGTTTTGCTTAGCACCTATATATATAAGTAGAAACACTAGAAAGAGCTCAATCAGAATGATGTTCACTTTTGGAAGATCCTTTCTCTTTTTTCTTTCCCTTCTTCTCATGCTTCTCAGCCTTACGGTAGCTTTGATGAGAAGGCTCAGTGAAATCTGAGATATCCATGTGCACACCAGGATCATTGGCATGGTAGCTACCACCAAGCATGATTGAGTTGTTGATGGCCTGAAAGTTGCTGTTAACATAAGTGCTCAGTGCTTCAGGCTCATCGTGAGAAGTTTTGCTTGATTTTTCATCCAATTGGCTTCTCAAAGTAGCTCCATCATTGGTTCCTGCAAGGGTGATGATCCTAACATCATGGTCATCCTCATTCTCCAAATGGTGTGTTGAGCCTGATTTATGAAAATCAGTGACATGATGAGTGATGGCAGAGACCATATCCCTTATTTCTCTATCCAGTTGCTTATGCTTCCCACCTTCACCAGGGGAAGATTGAGTTGGCTTCACTGATTCTGAAGGCATGTTTTATGAGGTCAATGAATGAGTTTTTCCTCTTAATTTACACTAGTGTGTGTGTATGGTATTTGGGTGTGAGTTGAGTGAGTTTCAATAAGTGGGTGTATTTATATTTTCATGGGAGAATAAAGTGGATGGGAATGACTTGAATGACAATAAAAGGATCTCTAATTTATTTCTAATCAGCAGAAAAAGCTAAAGAACGATTGCTTGAGAACAGGTTAACTTGTTATGCTTGTGTGAGTGACTCTTATGTCTCTTTCTGTGATAATCATTTTCCAAGGGAAAGAATCGCTGCCTTCCCTGTTTGGGAGACTTAGTGCTACTGCTAACTGCCTTTTTTACTGCCCAGAACAACTTCCTAATGAATCCGCACAATTCTACTTAATGAAAAAATTATGAATTCTTGCTTCACTTCAAATCAATTCTATCTAACTTAAAATTGCTTTTTGGACACAATTTTATAAACAAATATCTTCAAAATCCAAAAATCACTTCCACCACACCTATAATCACGTTTGGGTTAACGAAAATCATAACCAAACATCACATATCTTTGCGTTGAATGGAGAGTTGTCATGAGAAGCATTGTGTCAAAATAAAAATGCTCTGAACGAAAGACTAACAAAAATCAATATTCAGTACAGGAATGGGAAACTATCACCATATCATATGGGGCTTTAAATTTTAACTGGATGAGAAGATGGTAGCGAGGTTGGAAAAAGAGGCTCACAAAGATTATTTCCAAAATAAATATCGGCTTATAATGCGGTAGCATATGTATTGCTCATCATTTCCACGCTTTTCTCCCTCGGAATTGCCAGCGGTAGCATATGTATTGCTCAACATTATCACACATTGCCAGCGCGCCTTTTTTCTTTTTCTCAATCCTAGAACTTGTTACCTTATCTCTCTTTGCAGCCAGAGGCATTTTCTTCTTGTGTTCCTTTTGTTGGTTGCTTAGGCCACCGGTCTGTTCACAAGAAACAATTAGGCTTGTTTGCTCGGTTTTTTGTTTTCATTTTTTATTTTTAAATATAATTATAACATTGTTATTTTATTTTTATTATTTTCAAATATTTGTACAGAAAACAGTGAAGACATGAAGGAAAAAAAAAGTTGTTTTCAGTGTGTTTTGTACAAATTTTTGAAAATAGGAACCAGAATGAAAACTTGTAATTATTTTAAAAAACAGGAAATAAAAACAAGAAACAGTTAGGGCATGTTTGCTTTGTTTCCAGTTTTCATTTCATGTTTTCATAAATAATTACAAAACTGCCCCTTGTTTTCATTACAGGGAACACTGAAAACAACTTTTTTATGTTTTCACTGTTTCTAAATCTTTGGAAACATGAAATAGAATGAAAACAAGGTGACAATTATGTAATTATTTATGAAAACAGGAAATGGAAACAAAGTAAACAGGTCATTAACTTCTATTTTACTTTAAAATCTAAAAAAAATAACAAGATTATTATATATATGAATCACTTTTTTTTTTTAAACACTTAATAAGAAAATTGTGGAATAAATAAATTATTCATGTTTAGGCCAAGTTTTCTACTGTGGTCTTGTTTGTCGATTAAATTTTTGTCATATATGATATATACATTAGAAATGTTATGCAAATCTTTTACATTTGGAGAATCAACTTGGGCCTTCACCGTTTGGAGAATTCATGATCGATGTTTGGTATGAAATTAAAAATCAATTCAAACGTCTATAAGATACCAAAGAATGCAGAGATCTTGAATGAGTAAAATTCCATAGCAGTTCAAAGTTGGATTACAAAAACCATTGCAAAAATGAGTAAAAAACGTACCTTTTTCTGCTTTACAGCTGCTCGAGCTTGGTATTTTCCTCTTTCCTCCCTCCCTGCTTTAACCAATGCCAACCTTTCAACCTTGCTCATCTTTTTCCTCACATGAACCTAAAAGGTGTGTGCATGAATAGGTAAATTTGATTATTTTAAGTGTTAAGAAAAACTAAAGCAAATCTAAAAATGTCTTCCATTTTATCGAAGGCTAGTGTTTCCTCTTTTTAGCATGGATTGCAGATACAGATCATCTACAAAACAATTTAAATAAGCAAAAGCTACTTACTTCAAGCATGGAAGCATCCACTCGCTTTAAACTTAATTGATTAGAGGTTGGAACCTTAATTGTTGCTGACTTCGCTAGCCCATGCTGAGCCAATGCAAGATTTGCTGCTTTGTTAGAAGCTACACATGTTAGAAGTTGAATTACTGAATGAGAAATGAACACACCTTTATGGTGTGTTTGGATGAGGGAATTTAAGAGGACAATATATTTTTAGGGGGTAATTAGAGTCCATCAATGTAAAATGTATTGTATTTTTACATTGATAAATTCTAATTATCCTCTAAAAATACATTGTCCTCTTAAATCCCCTCATCCAAACACATCATTAGTTCCTCCATCCTCCGGAAGTCCTGGTTAGAAAGAATTCCATCTGTAGATTCTGGTAGGGAATGTCCCATTGTTGTCCCTGCCAATTTCTTCGATGCTGGGAGACTTTTATTAGCATTTAGCAGTCATAAGTTTACCATTAAAATCACTAAACTTCCTCTTTTTTATTGAGTCTTTTGTTTTACTTTTTGTACCCAAACTTTCATCATTAAAAGAATGCAGATCATCAACTTCATATTCCGAAACCTCGCTATCCTCTTCATCAGCTGGTTCACTATGCACAAGGTTATCCCCCTTATCTTCAACATCATCATCGGCATCACTAATACCAGTTTCATAATCAGAACTTCTCTCATCTTCATCTTCAGATCCAACATCATTATCTTTGGCTTCATCCTCATCACTTCCAGTATTTTCACTGAATAGTTGGTTCTCATCATCACCATCATCGATACTCATCTGATCATTTTCCTGGTCATTGCCAGTGTCGATGCATGCAGAATCATTAGAATCACCACTCTCCTGTTCGTCATCATTGTCAATATTCTGCAACAACTCAGCACCAGGAACATCAGTTGCAACATCGACTTCTCCATAGGACTTTGGTCTTGCCTTGGGGTCAAGTTAAGGAGGGAGGTAGTCCCATTCCAAAATTGGGGCATGCCACAAGCCTTCTAAACGAGGTACTTAAAGATGACCTACCAATGAAAAACCACTGGGAGGAATTGAACCCAATACCTTTTTGTCAATGCTGTTTGACCCTACTTGTTAAGCCAATCTTCATTGGAGGCAGAGGATATATTTTGTCAAAACATAAATAATTAAATGCAGATATTTCCAAAGGAAAGGAGATTGCAGTAGTTACCAATGGCATGGGAATGCATATCTCCCTGACCGCATTTAGTCCAACAGTGATGGCCTAAAAATATCAACCAAACTCATCAACATATTAAAGTTGAGCGCTCCTATCATGGAAATAAAATTATATATCAATATCAAACGTTAAGAAGACAGGTGAAGAAAACAAAATTTACCTCTGGACGTGAGCGGTCGTGTACAAACTGATTTACTATTTATTTGAACAAGGGGTCAACGACATCCAAATAAAAGCTTGAATGAGCTAGGATACCAAAAAAAACATGAAAGAACAGAATACTATAAATCTATTGAAGAATCAAAATTTGAAGGAAAATGCTATGAATTATAAAAACAGATCTGATGAAGAAAAATCCCAAACATACTATACCTTATCATGGCAAGCTTGAACCACTGCTGCAAGCAAATTTATGACGTCATGTTGATGCAGCTGATAGCATAATGCATATATCACAATGGTCACACTTCAGTTATGTACAGAATACCAAATTTCACCGAATTTATCAAATAAGATACCTGGATATATTTCTGAACAAAAGGATAAAAGTTTAACAACGTTAACTGGTGAAGTCCAACTACTCGAGCAATCAATTTCAACATCATCATGTTAACCTTAAATTTACACAGGGTAATTGCAGAAACCAGTGAATATGTAATCTTGAATAACCATGAGCAGATTTCCTTTATAACATTATAGGAATGCTTATTTGATTTTAATTAAAGTATGCACCTTAAATCTTTCATTACAAGTCTGAAGACGTGAGAACAGCCTCTCAGCAAAACCCTGCAGACCATGTGGGATTGAATGTTGTTGATCCAATAAAAAAAATTCAAATCCAAAATGTATCTATAGTGATGATACAAAAATTTGCAAACCTGCTCATCTTTCGGATGGTTAAGTGGTGAGTAATAACTGTAATTGCTTCTTTCGGATGACAGGTGTTGCTGCCTTCTCATGTTGCGCTTGATACGCTTCGGTTTTCTTTTCTTATCCCTTTTGCTAGCTTTTAGTACCTTGGTGGTTTACCTGGGATTTTGTAAGGACGACCAGCAATTATAGACAACTTAGTGCAAACTTCAACAAGAACTATCAGGAGCATGTTTCAAGGCTCCTAACATCCTTCTTACCAAGTTTACAAAATCGGACCGGCGTCGAATCGGTGAAGGCAGCGGTTCGAGGTTCAATGGTCCCACCGTGGTTGAACCAGTTATAATTAAATAATATTATTTTAATTTTTAATATAATATTTGTAACAATATTAAACAAAAAAACAACATAACAACTAAAATTATTAAGCATAATTTTTTTTTTATTTTGAAATTAAACTAAATAAATATAAAAATATATGTTAAAATCATCTTCATAGGGAAAACCAACCCAAAATCTACAACTAGCCCACATATGTTAGAAAACAAAAGAATTGGGTTTTGGCTAGGATGACCAAAATCCTTTTATACTAATTTTTTTTTTTTTTAAGAAACCGGTTCTGCCCGGTTCACTACCGGTTATGACCGGTTTTACCGATTTTGAACCGGTTTTCCGGTTTTTCCACCGGTTTGATGCTAGGCCGGTTTTCCCTGTGAACCGGACCGGCCAAGGTCCCGGTTCCCGGTCGGACCGGCCGGTCCGGTCCGATTTTCAAAACCTTGCTTCTTACAAGAATGCATCCAAATACAAAGGTACTTCAGAAAATCAATGCTGCCATCTCCATATAGACTTATATATACAATTTCCACATAGCGTTTAGAAATGATATAATATGAATGTAAGAATTAATGTCTCGTGTGTGACAAATATTAGTGATGGTTTAATATTTGAATGAAATGACATATTGTTTGACATTTGAATGAATGACTATGACTCTTGGGAAGGAGTCTTATGAATGAAATGATGTATTGCTTGATGGAAGCAATTATAAAATGAAGGAAATGAAACATTTTCCTATCTCTGCCTAGAAAGAAAGTCTCTGAATTTCCATCAAAGTTAGAGGCATTAAGAGGAAGGAAAGGGATAAAAGAGTTTCCATTGTTGATTGAAGTTCAAGTAAAGAAGTATTAACATTTAAGCATGGAGAAAGGTTAGTGTTTCTATTCATCCTATTAGTGAAGACTATGAATTCTTAAGATCCTTATTAATGGCTTATGTATTATAGAGTTTACATGTGGTATCAGAGCATGTGTTAAGGAATTTATAGTTTTCCATTGATGATGCTTGGTTTTAATCCATGAATGATGCCTTGAATTTTTCTTTAATGTTTCGAGAATTCAAGTAGTAATGATTTCCGCTGCATGAATGTATGATGAATGGTGGTTTGCATGCAATGTAATTAAAAGTATATAGAACAGAGGTTCATCAATGGCAGAATACAATAATGTTTGCGTTCTACGTAAGTTTAAATAAAAATAACGGCTGTATGCTAAAACTAATTCAAGACTTGTCCTGGTGGTTAGTGTCGGTTTGTAATGTTACGAGACACGGTTTGAGTCCTGTGTTCAGAAGGATAGAGTCCAGACCACAGGACTCAAAGGCTAACGTGCAGACCACTAGGCTACAATATCAATTAATCTTTTTGTTGATATAAATTATATTTATATAAGACGAATGATGCTTTGCAATTTTGTATTTGCCACTAATGAATTGTATGATACTGTTAATTAAGTGTTTGCACATTGAAATTAAAGTATGATAGATTTTTTAATCACCAAAGTGGTCAAATCTTTAAAGTATATTTAATTCCATATTGTGTGATTTTATGAATGAGTTGATAATTATTGGTTTTATGGGTAAATTGAAGTTCATTATTATAGGACATTATTTGTTTATATAATTAATGAGCATAAATGTTGGCAGTGTAAATGCACAATTAGTTATATTTATATATCCAAAGATGATAAATGTTTCTATTTGATGCATGTATCATTACCAAATTATGTAAACTTTTACTAGCATCATTATGTCATGTATGGTATGTTGATGGATTGCCCAAAAAGGTGAACATCAATATGCATTGATGAAGTTGTGAATCTTCAAGCATGTTAGTATGTTACTCAAAGCATAAATGATTTTCAATCCTTTATTGCTCCCAAACAGTTGATGGGTCCCTTGCCGGGACACTAATGAGTATGTTGACCACCATGAAGTTTGTTGGTTTACATGCTATGCATGAACATGTTATTGAAATGATAAATATTGCAGCAAAACTTAAGTCATTGGGAATGGATGTGGATGAGAATTTCCTTATGAAATTCATATTGAATTTATTAATGTCTGGGCATGATCCTTTCCAAATGAACTACGATGGCGCCATGAAAAAAAAAGGAATGTGCAGGAATTGCACAGTATGTTAGTTTTGGAGGAAACCAGAGTTAAGAATCAAGGAAATCATTCCATCAATTATGTTACCTATCAAGAAGCTATAATGAAAGTTGGCAAGAAACATGATAAGAAAGAGAAGAGACTCCTAAAGATCAATGAGTCCTCTTCTTCTCAAATCCACAAGAAGGAACATTATGGAAACAGACATCATTTCTGTAGAAAGATTGGGCATTTCCAAAGTGATTGTCCAATACATAAAGCTTGGTTCGGAAGGAAAGATAAGTCTAGTGCTTATGTATGTTTCGAATCAAATTTAGCCGAAGTTCCTTATAATACTTGATGGATTGATTCTGGATGTACAGCTCATGTTTCTAATACGATGCAAGGATTTCTTATGACCCGAACCGTAAAACCAAATGAAAAAATTGTGTTTATGGGGAATAAAGTGAAGGTTCCAGTGGAAGTTGTCAGGACTTATCGTTTAATCCTCGACACTGGACGTCATTTAGATTTGTTTGAAACTCTTTATGTGCCTAGTATTTCTAGGAATTTAGTTTCCTTATCTAAACTTGACGTTGCTGGATACTCTATTAAGTTTGGTGATGGATGCTTCAGTTTGTATAAGCATACATTTATGATTGGATCTGGTATACTTATTGATGGTTTATATAGATTGAATCTTGATATTCTATATGCTGAAACACTTATGACCTTACATCATAATGTTGGCACTAAACATGGTTTAGTGAATGAACGTCCTGCTTATTTGTGGCATAAGCGCTTGGGTCACATTTCCAAGGAAAGAATAGTAATACTTATAAAGAATGAAGTCCTTCCAGATTTGGATTTTACTGACCTTAATATTTGTGTGGATTGTATTAAAGGAAAGCAAACAAAACACACAAAGAAAGGCGCCACAAGAAGCACTCAGCTTCTTGAGATAGTTCACACTGATATATGTGGACCTTTTGATGCTAATTCTTTCGGTAAGGAAAAATACTTTATCACCTTTATTGATGATTTTTCACGTTATGGATATGTCTATTTACTGCATGAGAAGTCTCAAGCGGTGAATGCCTTAGAAATTTATGTAAATGAAGTTGAAAGGCAATTGGACATAAAGGTGAAAATCATAAGGTCTGATAGAGATGGTGAGTATTACTAAAGGTATGATGAAAATGGACAACACCCTGGTCCGTTTGCTAAATTCCTAGAAAAGCGTGGCATATGTGCTCAATACACAATGCCGGGTACACCACAACAAAATGGTGTATCGGAAAGGCGTAACCGAACCTCAATGGATATGGTTAGGAGTATGTTAATTAATGCATCTTTACCCTTATCATTGTGGATGTATGCCTTAAAAACTGCCATGTATTTGTTGAACAGGGTTCCTAGTAAGGCAGTTCCAAAGACACCTTTTGAACTGTGGACTGGAAGGAAACCTAGTTTAAGGCACCTGCATGTTTGGGGTTGCCAGGTAGAAATAAGGATTTATAATCCACAGGAAAAGAAACTGGATGCAAGAACAATCAGTGGATATTTCATTGGTTATTCAGAAAAGTCTTAGGGGTTTAGATTTTATTGTCCTACCCATAGTACAAGAATTGTTGAAACTGGGAATGCTAGGTTCATTGAGAGTGGTGAAACCAGTGGGAGTGAAGCTTCACGAAATGTGGAGATTAATGAAGTAAGAATACAAGTTCCTTTGACTTGTGTTCCTACTGCTCAAGTTGTTGTTCCTCAAATTGTTGAACCATATAATAATTAAGAAGAACAACAAATTGATGTTCCCGAGGTTGACAATGAACATATAATAGAACAACCACAATAAATAGCATTAAGAAGATCCCAAAGAGAAAGAAGATCTGCTATACCGAATGATTATGTGGTATATCGACAAGAGTCAGAAAATGACTTAGGAATTGATGATGATCCAGTTTCGTTTTCACAAGCCATGAATGGTGATAATGCTGATAAATGATTAGATGCCATGAAAGATGAGCTTAAATCCATGGAACAGAATGATGTTTGGGACCTCGTAGGATTGCCTGAAGGTTGCAAGAGAGTTGGGTGTAAATGGGTCTTTAAGACTAAGCATGACTCTCATGGCAACCTTGAACGTTACAAGGCCAGACTTGTTGCTAAAGGTTTTACTCATAAAGATGGCATTGATTACAAAGAAACGTTTTCACCGGTTTCCAAGAAAGATTCTTTCAGAATTATCATGGCAATGGTAGCTCATTATGATTTGGAGTTGCATCAAATGGATGTGAAAACTGCCTTTCTAAATGGGAACTTAGAGGAAGATGTTTATATGAATCAACCAATGGGATTCATAGAGAAAGGAAAGGAACACATGGTATGTAAACTTAAGAGATCAATATACAGACTTAAACAAGCTTCCCGACAATGGTATCTTAAGTTCAATGATACTGTTGTTTCTTTTGGATTTAAGGAAAACACTGTTGACCGGTGCATATATCTGAAGATCAGTGGGAGTAAGTTTATATTTCTGATTCTATATGTTGATGATATCTTGCTTGCAACTAATGATCTTGGTCTGTTAAGTGAGACCAAGAACTTTCTCTCTAACAATTTTGAAATGAAGGATATGGGTGAGGCAAGCTATGTGATTGGAATAGAAATATTCTGGGATAGATCACAAGGATTGTTAGGTATGTCTCAGGAAGCATATATTAATAAAGTTTTAGAGAGATTTAGAATGGATAAATGTTCAGCTTCTCCTGTTCCGATTCATAAAGGAGACAAGTTTAGTCTCATGCAATGTCCAAAGAATGACTTGGAACGGAAACAGATGGAAACAATCCCTTATGCATCTGTTGTTGGGAGCTTAATGTATGCTCAGACTTGTGCGCGACCAGATATTAGCTTTGCAGTTCGAATGCTGGATAGATACCAGAGTAATTCAAGAATGGATCACTGGAAAGTTGCAAAGAAAGTTCTAAGATATTTGCAAGGAGCAAAGGATTACATGCTTACTTATATAAGATCTGATCATCTTGAGGTGATTGGATATACATATTCAGATCTTGCTGGATGTGTGGATACAATAAAATCCACATATGGCTATGTATATCTTTTAGTCGGAGGAGCAATATCATAGAAAAGTACGAAGCAGTCTGTCATTGTTGCATCCACTATGGAAGCTGAATTTGTAGCATGCTTTGAGGCCACGATTCAGGCTAATTGGCTGCGGAACTTTATTTCAGGACTTGGAATAGTCGACAGTATTGTCAGGCCGCTGAAAATTTATTGTGATAATTTCGCAGCTGTCTTCTTTTCGAAAAACGATAAGTACTCTAAGGGTGCTGAGCATATGGAAATAAAGTACTTTTCCGTTAAAGAATAAGTTCAGAAACAAAGAGTGTCAATTGATCATATTAGCACTGAACTTATGATTGCCGACCATTTAACAAAAGGGTTACCGCCCAAAGCATTTACTGGTCATGTTGAAAGAATGGGCATTATGTCTGCTAGCGAATGTTAAATTATGTTTTTAATTCATTAATGATGTATGTATGACACTCTGAGCTCATTAATGTATAAGTTTCTGAATACTTTGTTTTCAAACTTCTATGTGCACATGTATGAATGATGACGTTGAAAACATGTCCGGTCTTTAAAATGACATTATTGTTAGACATATTATGTACTTCCCGTGAAAGTGTCATGTTAGGAAGAAGACTAATATAGTAGTACATGGAAGGAACTATGTCAAAATAGGGATATATGACCGCCATGACTCTTATTAGTTCTTATTCTAAAATATGACTTATGATGTAACAAATGTATGAAACATTTGTCCTTATTTATGAGCATAATGATTGATTCTTATTAAACCATGAAGTTGTACTTTGTCACATGAGCCAAGTGGGAGAATGTAAGAATTAATGTCTCGTGTGTGACAAATATTAGTGGTGGTTTAATATTTGAATGAAAGGACATATTGTTTGACATTTGAATGAATGGTTATGACTCTTGGGAATCAGTCTTATGAATGAAATGATGTATTGCTTGATGGAAGCAATTATAAAAGGAAGGAAATAAAACATTTCCCTATCTCTGCCTAGAAAGAAAGTCTCCTAATTTCCATCAAAGTTAGAGGCATAAAGAGGAAGTAAAGTGATAGAAGGGTTTCCATTGTTGATTGAAGTTCAAGTAAAGAAGTATTAACATTTAAGCATGGAGAAATGTTAGTGTTTCTATTCATCCTATTAGTGAAGACTATGAATTCTTAAGATCCTTATTAATGGCTCATGTATGATAGAGTTTACAATGAAAACCACTGATCTTAAAAAAAATAAAACTAAATATTGATACTAAGATTATCATTCAATCTCAGCTTATAAATCATGCACTTATTGATAACATGAGGTGACTCTGTTGATTCGTCATCACTATCTTCATCATTTTCAATCTTCTCATAATCAAGCAGAAATGATAAAGCCGCTATCATGATCCTGAGAGATACAAATACAAAACGTAAAATTTAGGCCTAACCCCTAAGATAAAATTTTAAAACATTCATCCAACAAAATAAAAAACGAAAGAAATGATACCTCAATGATGGATGGAAAGAAGCAGTGGAAATTGCATTTGTTGTTATGTCATCAAACCACACTTTCCTCCGGTAAAGTTTACACAGAGTCACGAGCACTCTCTTGGCCTATGATTCATCCTCTCTCTATTCAAATACACATTCATTCAATTAACTAGTTAGAAGAAATCCAACCATGTAAGAAACCATGTGTGTTTGGATTGACTTATTTTGTGTTCAAAATAGCTTATAATAAAAATAAAAAACCATCATTTCAGTCCCTAAATTTGTAAACACCCATCATATTAGTCCATGGCTTCATGAAATTATCATTTTAGTCCCTGAATCTGTAACTGTAAGCACCAATCATATTAGTGCATGAATCTAGAGACCTATTGACTAATGAATCATAATTTTAGAGAATGATATGACTAGAGCTTAAAAATTCAGAAACTAAAATTATAATTCCCTAGAATCAGGGACTAACATGGTATGTGTTTACATATTCAGTAACTCGAATGGTTGCTTGATTATCTAATAAGGGTTAAGGCTACGGTGCACCACCTATTACACCACCCACATGTTAAGAGCTCCACCAATCCTTTGTACTTGTGGTCATTTGACTTTTCAACCATCCAAATACATGGTTGGATTTGAAATCTTGACCAGCCCATGTGGCAATTTCGTTGGCCCAAAACTTGCCACATGGGGTGGTGTAGTGGGTGGTGCACCAATTAGGTGGTGCACCTTAGCCTAAACCTCTAATAAGAATCTCAATTTGAAGAATAATGTGATTTTTCTCTAAGATTTAAGTTAAACCAAACATGCACCTTAGCATGTACCAAATGATGGGAAAATTCAATAATTCACAAACCTGTAGCATCTTAAACATGACACTCATACGTGGTCGGTTCTTCGCTTCGTTCTTATGATTTTCATTAATGCGGCTTATTCTGTGAACAACGTGATCAAATGCCAACTCCATAAGCTTTATATCACCTAGGGTTTGTAGTTCCATAAACAACGACAGTGTTTCACCAAGATCCACAATCAGTGCAAGAAAACTCCTGACTTCGCCCACCGTCTTAGAACTTTCCCAGTTCACCACTGCTTCAACTTTAGCAGGATCCACAGCTATCCCGTCTTTGTTGATCGCATGCCCTATAAATTGTACTTCGTCTAACCAGAACTCACACTTCGACAACTTGGTATAGAGTTGTCTGTCCCTTAACACTTGAAGTACAACCCGAAGATGCCCTACATGTTCTTCTCTACTCGAAGAGTAGATAAGAATGTCGTCAATACACACAACGACAAACTTTTCTAAGTACGGTCTAAAGATCCAATTCATGTAGTCCATGAACAGGGCTAGAGCATTAGTCACGCCAAACGGCATAACCAGATACTCGTAGTGACCATACCGACTTCTGAAAGCAGTCTTCGGTATATCGTCTTCCGTCACTCTGATCTGAATGTACCCAGACCTTAGATCTATCTTAGAGAACACAGTTGCTCCCCGCAACTGATCCATCAAGTCATTAATCCTCAGTAACGGGTACTTGTTGATGATTGTTACCTTGTTTAGAAGCCGGTAGTCCACACACAGCCTTGAACTTCCATCCTTCTTCCTTACAAACAACGCTGGTTCTCCCCACGGTGAAACACTTGGTTGGATGAACTCCTTCTTAAGCATATCATCAAGCTGCTTCTTAAGCTCTGCTAACTCCATTGGGGACATTCGATAAGGTGCGACCGATATCGGTCCTGTCCCTCTTAGGTGGTAATCCTAACACATCATTCGGAAAAAATTCAGGACAGAAACTCCTTGGCTTCCAAGGAAAACAACACCACGCAATTGATGGCATAAATCTGCAAGTGAACGGCTTCGTCGTCAAGTAATAAAAAGGTCGAACCGACAGAGACCGTGATCTTAAATAACAATTAATTATTAAATCAATTAAACTAGATAGGAAAAAGATTTGGTTTTTAAAATAAGAATTAACTAGAAAATCAAGTATTTAAAAACACAATCAATTAAAATCGCAATCAAATCTAATATGGGATTTTTCAATATCAAAAGAGATTTCCAGAAATTTGGATACCAACAAGACTGCTTATGCTACTAAATTGACTACCCCTCTTGTTAATAATCAAAATTTTCTTTGAAGGTGAATTTATCCTAAATAAGTTAATGTTCCCTCTCGAGATACAAGAACCGTGCTCAATTAAACCAACTCCCACTCTCGTGGTAATTGTATTTGAATTGAACCCATTACGATTTATGATAATTCAATGGTACCCTCGAAGGACCGCTTCTAACTCTCGTGATTTAAGTCCTAAGTTCAATTTCTATGGATCCAATACCTAGGTTCACTGCTAAGTTCATCCCTAGAATATCTAAGACATGCAAAAAGATGATCAATCAATTTACATGGATGAAGCACAATAAGAACCAAATCAATGAATCAAACATTAACAAAAGGAAAAAATCAAATATTCATCATAATAATGTCAAAGGGCATTGCCCAATCCTAGAAACAAAACAACTACTCAGTCATAAAAGAAAGAACAAGAAGAAGAAGAAAAGAAATAACAATTGAAAATTTCTCTATGCGGCGCTATGTGTGTTGCGCTACTGGCTGCACCAAGACTAGAATGATGCTCCTGCTCCCTGCTTGCTGCCTCTGCATAACTCTCTGATTGCATCGCCCCCCTCCTGTGTTGTGTGGCTATGTCCTCTTTTTATATTGCAACTCTACTCTTCTTCATCCAATTCAAATCTCTATCAGCTAAATTTCTATCCAATAGCCAAATCCTAATTAAATCAAATCTTCTCAAGATTAAATTAGATAGAGTTCACGCTATGGTCTCCTTTTTGCCTTTATCAATTTGCCCAAGATCCAAATCTTTAATTTTTATGATAAGATAATTGTAAATTTGTAATCCAAATCTTACTCTCTACGTGCTCTGTTTCTAATTAAAATGCAATCTTCATAATTCCTTGTCACTTGAATTCACGTGGGGGGACCCTTGTCAATCCATGGAGTAATTAGTCAATTGAGTCTTCAATTGCAATCTTTCCTTATTCTTCCCTAAAAATCAAAATAAGAAAATCTTGAGAAAATCAATTAAAATATAATTAAAATAAATTAAATGCACACATTGACTCTAAAATAATCAAAATAGGAAAACAAAGCCTAATCAAGCATTTAACTGAATTTAGTTGATGAAATCCACTCTAAAATAATATATAAAATATGATAAACTAGCGGATTGGGAAACCAAGTGTCACTTCAGAAATTAAACAACTATTTAGACTGAGAAATATGTGTGAAAAGATTTCAAGAAAATAAAAGAAACAATAAAATCAAATCAAATATTTTTGGGATTATAAATTAAAAGAGATTTTCAGGAATTGGGTTACCAACAAGACTGCTCATGCTACTAAATTGACTACCCCTCTTGTTAATTATCAAAATTGCTTTGAAGTTGAATTTATCCTAAACAAGTTAATGTTCCCTCTCGAGATATAAGAACCGTGCCCAATTAAACCAACCCCTACTCTCGTGGTAATTGTATTTAAATTGAACCCATTAAGATTCGTGACAATTCAATGAACCCTCGAAGGACTGCTTCTAACTCTCGTGATTTAAGTCCTAAGTTCAATCCCTATAGATCCGATACGTAAGTTCACTTCTAGGTTCATCCTTAGATTATCTATGACATGTAAATAAGTGAACACCAAATTCACAAGTAATTCATGCAATAGGAATTAAATCAAAAGCAAATTGGAACTAACAAAGGGAAAACATTAATTCATAACATAAAACAAGTCTTGGGCATAGCCCTAATTCCTAGAAATAAACAGACAACTCAAGCATTGACATGGTCATGGCAACCTTGAATAACAAAAGCATAAAAATCCTAAGAGAAAAGAAGAAATTGAGAAGAAGAGAAATCCTAAATTAAGCCTAAGGTAGCAGCCAAGAGATCTCTATTTTCGAGCCTTAGAGTCCTATTTATAATGTAGTGTAACTTGAATTCAAAGCTGTTACAAAATCAGATCAAATCAGCAATTAAATTTTCAGATATTACGCGTCACGGCCGTGATGCCTGTCATGGCCAGGCCGTGACAGATTCTGTCTTGGAAAACTTGGCGTTGGTTGGCCTGTCACGACCATGATGGCCATCACGGCCTGGCCGTGACAGGTTCGGACTTTTGCATACTTTTCTTTTCAGTCTTGCTCGATCATAGCCGTGATGGCTATCATGACTAGGCCGTGATGGGCTTTGTTTGGCTCATTTTTCTTGTATTTCAAGCTCTGCCTTCATACAAACTCCAACATAACTGGTCCTGAGCATTTTAATCTTCGTTTCCAAATTAATATCTCCAAATTAATTGTCAAATCTTATCATTTCCTTTATTATTGTGATAGGCAATTATTATCCAAATCCAAATTGATTTGGATCCAATATTTTATCTCAATGCCAATTGAATTATCTTTTAATCATAATAATTCAAATCCAAATTGATTTGGATTCAAATCCATCATGTGGGCCCTTGCAATTTACTTGGCAATCTTCAATTTAATTGATTTCCATTCTTTTCTTCTTGATACTTTCCTAAAAATCAAAAATAAGAATAATATCAGAAAATTAATCAAAATCTAATTAAAATTAATTAAATACACACATTGACTCTAAAATAACCAAAATAGGGGGGGAAAAGTCTAATTTGGGCTAAATAAAGTATTCAACAAAATTTAATTGATGAAATCCGCTCTAAAATAATAGATAAAACATTATAAGATATATAGTGGATTATCAAAATACCCCAAACTTAAACTTTGCTTGTCCTCAAGCAAACTTAATCTCAAAAAGACTCAGAATTGGGTAAGCTCAATGGACTCAATTAATTTCGCACAAATTTCATGCAATTTTATCAATTCAATTTTTCTTCAATGTTTCCCCCTTTACATCAATGTAATCCCCACGTTCATTTACTTTAAACAATTGAGAATTTTATCATTCATGCAATTATTAATCTAAGCAAAGGGTTCGAGTTACACATAAAAGGAAGATCACCAATTTCAAACATTTACCTTCCTCACAAGGGCATTTAATAATTCACTCATTCGCTCAATATTTATAGGCTATCAACTTTCACTCAATTTAACATTTCAAGAGCACTTTCCATGAATTTGATTTTCATCTCAAACAAAGTTCCCACGAAAACATGCATCATCAAAAGGTCTTTCATAGGTTGTAATGTAGCCTGGCTAAAGGTAGGATATACAAAGGTGCTAAGATTTACATCCCTAGGAATTAAGAGAGCATGCAACTTTTTACACTATTATTTTCACTCTAATTCCTTTTTCCATTTTTCTTTTTGACGCTTTGGGTGGCTACAACCTATTTCCTTTGACACCCTTTTATTTTTCCCTTTTTTGACATTTTTTAATTTTCTTTTTTTTCTTTTTCCCTTTTGCCTTTGGCTTCAACCTATATTTTTTTTCCTTTTTGTCAACCCAAAATAACATATCGAACCCTTGTAGCCACCCCAAACTTAGTTTCCTTCAACCCTTGTCTTGCTAAGCATCCATGCTCTCCTAAATCCTAATATTGGGTTAACATGGTTTTTCTGGATTTTTGGCTTATAACATAAGGTCATCAAGAAACAATAGACTATTAGGTTCAATGTGGCTAACTAGGGAACATGCAGTAGGGATGGTCTTTTTTAAGCCAAGCAGCTATTTCAAAGAAAATTGCCTAAATCATTTGATGCAAACATATAAACATGCAAACCATGAAGAGATTCAAGCAAATCCGGGAAAGTGTAACTTAAAAGTGATTCACACAATTCAAAAACATTGTTGGAGGCTCAAATTCCTCACTTGGACATTTTTGGCAAATTGTTTGACCGAGATACAATCCCTAATGTGTGCATCCCTTCACCCCAAACTTATCATAAATTATGCAATCACAATAAAATTTCTCAAAGTTCAATTTTCAATTTTTCACATTGGGATCAATTTTCAATTTTCAAATCATTAGGGGAAATCATCAAAAATAAATATTTATCATGCAATCCATTTATGCTAAATTTAATAAAATTCATTCAAGCTCACCGACAGAAGACTCACACACATATGACTCAAGTAAAGAAAATCAAAAATAAAAATAAAAAGAGAAGGGTTTAGAAAAGCTCATTGAAGACGCTTCCACTCGGATCCCATAGCCTATGGTAAAAAGACCAAGAGATGCCCAAGATGTAAGATCTTCCTCCCGGATCCCATGACTTGTGGAGTGGAGATGGAAGAAGCAAGTGTGATGAAATTTCATTGACTTCTTTAAGTGATATGATAAGCTCACTTCCTCCTGGGTCAAATGGTAAGTCACCTACTCCAAAATGGCCTTTATGTAATTAGTTTCTCCATGAAGCACTAGAACCATAACCTTTTGAGGCGACCTTAGAGCCTTTGCCGCTGTTGATGAAAACTCCCAATTCTCAGGCAATGACTTGAACTCCAAAGTTGGTATTTTCACAAAGTAATGTTGTAGACAAATAGAAGGTACCAACTTTGTTATATCCAAAAATGCATGCAAACCAACATACTTATCCAACTCAGAATTTTTAGGCTCCTCAATAGGAATGGTGAGAGAAGTATTTTCCACATGATTGGTCTCTTTTGTCCCTTGCAAAGGAACAATAGGAGATATTTCCTCCTTGCACTCCTCTTCATGATCCTCTCCTCTTGAATCATCTTCCACCACCACTTCATCTTCATTAACGTCCATGCTAGCAAATAGATTTTCTTCAATTTGAATTCCACGCTGCTTTTCTGCTAGCAATTTAGAAAATTCACTGGCTTGTTCTTCTAACTTTTGAAAGTTGTCACTTAGCGATTGGTCGCGTTGTCGCCACGCGCCAAAAAGAACGAGCGTTTACAAAATAATGTAGATAGGGAAGCGACAACTCGGATATCGTCTCACAAGGACTCTTAGGTTGTTGTTATTAACAGAAACAGTTAGATTTTGGGGGGTTGGTTGGATTAAAATAAAATAAAGAAAACAAGCAGAAAACAGAGCAATGAAAACAAAGCAGTTGAAAAAGATTAACAATAAACTAAAGCGATTAACCTACTGTTCTCGGTTTCCCACTATCATTGGTTCATGTAAATTCCAAGCCCTAAGCAAATTCTAATCCCCTCCCGGTTGTAGCAACAAATAACAAACGAAATCGCTACTACGGATGTATGTTCCTATTCCCGAAATAACAAACGGGGTTAAGCTCTCATGAACTAACGAACATGAATGAACACACGCGAAATAACAAACGCGATTAAGTATAGGAACATAACATCACCGAAATGAATCAACACAACACTATACACTCCTGAAATAACAAACAGAAATGTATAACATGGCATTGAAAAGAGAAAAGCAAATAAAACAGGAAATACACAACCTCAAGGGTGGTAATGGAAACCAATTGCAGTAGATTAATCTAGGAGACTAGCTCTCCATTACAGACTTAAGCACAAAAGAAAAGAAAAGAAAATAAACTACTGACTAACTAGCTAGCCACCCCCTCTCTTCTGCCTTTAAACAGGCTTATATACAGTATCTGGAATCAGCGGACTCGCGAGGCGAACAATGTCTCGCGAGGCGAATCTCTGCATCGTTTGGTATTCTCGCGAGGCGAAGCACGGATCGCGTGGCGAGGAATGGAAAGGTCATGACTTCTGGTCTTCACTCTCGCGAGGCGAGGATTGGATTCGCGGGGCGACACAAAAAGGATGCAAATTTTCTGGAACAGTCACCTTCAGGTTCGCAAGGCGAATGCCTTCTCGCGGGGCGAGAACTCCAGATTTATTTCCTTTTTGTTAACCTGAAAACAGAAAATAGCATAAGTGCTTTATTTAACTCTAAATCAACTAAATTAACCTAAAAATACTTTACAGACTCAAAATACTACTTAAAGACAATCAAGTCTAATTTGGGCGAAAATGATATAAAATTAGCACAAAACCACGGTCATACTAGCCATAAAACTAGATGAGCCAGCGGCTGATCAGCGATGCCGCTATCTTGCTAGAATTTTCCCTTGTTCGCATTTCAGACATCTGAATCATGGAACTAACTTCCTCCTTGCTACGCTCTATGCTCAAGCTCAAAGGATAAGCATCTATATCCCAAAGAATCTCTAGCAAATCGGGATCCAGCTCGAAGTATGGTGGTGGTTGGAAGGATGACAAACAGGATTTCCATTCCTCTTTGGAGTATATCTTCACGTGCTTATCAGTGATATCATCAAACACGATCCAATCAAGTTGATATTCCCAAGTTGGATAGTAACGATAGTCCATGTGTTTCATCAACCTTGCACAAACACAACTCAAAAGAAAAGTTCAAATGTATACAAATAAATTAAAAAGTCTAAAGTAGTTGCCTCCTTTGTTACTAATTATATTGGTAGTGCCAATCCCCGGCAATGGCGCCAAAAACTTGATAGGCTCCGACAAGCGTATCGGATCGAAGCAAGTAATAATAAAACGGTGAGAAACCGAGTATCGAACTCAGGGATTGGGAAACCAAGTCTCACTTCACAAATTAAACAACTCTTTAGACTGAGAAATTGGTGTGAAAAGATTTCAAGAAAATAACAGAAACAATAAAATCAAATCAAATATTTTTCGGATTATAAATTAAAAGAGATTTACAGGAATTGGGTTACCAACAAGACTGCTCATGCTACTAAATTGACTACCCCTCTTGTTAATTATCAAAATTGCTTTGAAGGTGAATTTATCCTAAACAAGTTAATGTTTCCTCTCGAGATACAAGAACCGTGCCCAATTAAACCAACCCCTACTCTCGTGGTAATTGTATTTAAATTGAACCCATTAAGATTTGTGACAATTCAATGAACCCCGGAAGGATCGCTTATAACTCTCGTGATTTAAGTCCTAAGTTCAATCCCTATAGATCCGATACCTAAATTTACCGCTAGGTTTGTCCTTAGATTATCTATGACATGAAAATAAGTGCGAACCAAATTCACAAGTAATTCATGCAATAGGAATTAAATCAAAAGCAGATTGGAACTAACAAAGCGAAAACATCAATTTATAACATAAAACAAGTCTTGGGCATAGCCCCAATTCCTAGAAATAAAAAGACTACTCAAGCATTGTCATGGTCATGGCAACCTTGAATAACAAAAGCATAAAAATCCTAAGAGAAAAGAAGAAATTGAGAAGAAGAGAAATCCTAAATTAAGCCTAAGGTAGCAGCCAAGAGATCCCTATTTTCGAGCATTCGAGTCCTATTTATAATGTAGGGTAACTTGAATTCAAAGCTGTTATAAAATTAGATCAAATCAACAATTAAATTTTCAGATATTGCGTGTCACGGCCGTGATGCCTGTCACGGCCAGGCCGTGACAGATTCTGTCTTGGAAAACTTGGCGTTGGTTGGCCTGTAACGGTCATGATGGCCATCACGGCCTGGCCGTGACAGGTTCTGACTTTTGCATACTTTTCTTTTCAGCCTTGCTCGATCATGGCCGTGATGGCTGTCACGTCTAGGCCGTGATGGGCTCTGTTTGGCTCATTTTTCTTGTATTTCAAGCTCCGCCTTCATGCAAACTCCAACATAACTTGTCATGAGAATTTTAATCTTCGTTTCCAAATCAATATCTCCAAATTAATTGTCAAATCTTATCATATCCTTTATTGTTGTGATAGGCAATTTTTATCCAAATCCAAATTGATTTGGATCCAATCTTTTATCTCAATGCCAATTGAATTATCTTTTAATCATAATAATTCAAATCCAAATTGATTTGGATTCAAATCCATCATATGGGCCCTTTCAATTCACTTGGCAATCTTCAATTTAATTGATTTCCATTCTTTTCTTCTTGATACTTTCCTAAAAATAAAAAATAAGAATAATATCAGAAAATTAATAAAAATGTAATTAAAATAAATTAAATATACACATTGACTCTAAAATAACCAAAATAGGAAAAAAAAGTCTAATTTGGGCTAAATCAAGCATTCAACAAAATTTAATTGATGAAATCGCTCTAAAATAATAGATAAAACATGATAAGACAGTGGATTATCAGCAATCATTTGGTTGTCCTTCATCTAATCTACCGTCATTGATTGGAAATAATTTAGATACCTCGAAAAAATGAAGGGTTTTATTTGAACAGTTTAGCACCACATGGTTAGCCGAAAGCCAATCCATGCCTAAAACAATATAGCTCTATTGTATGGACAAATAGACAAAGTCGACAAGGAACTGTCTATTTTCTAAAACAATAGGGCATTTTAAACTTTCGATGGGGGGTGTCAAAGAATAACTCGTGGGTGTGGAAAATGTCAAGTAAAAATATAAAGATGGAAAAAGTGTTTTCATATAGTCAACATACCTTAGGTCTGATTGTAAAATCGAGAGAATTTAGTTCCATTCAAAGCAAAAACTCTCCCACTTGTCTGAGATATTATCGCCTGCGTTCTCACTGTTTGTGGCCCATCTTGTCCTACGCCCATCAAGAATAGGCTTCACTTTCTGTGTGTGTTGACGGATCTGGGCAAGTATACCCAGTCGTGCAAGTAATACAGTGGTGAGACCGGTTATCGTATCCACGGGGATTGGATGTCAATTACCAATTCACAAACTCAGCAACTATCTAGACTGTGCAGAGAAATCAAAATAAACAAAACATAAGGAATAAAATCTTTTTGTATTTTTGTCGAGTACTTGGAATGCGAAAAGGATATGTTGGGACTAGACTTCACCAAACCTCTATCATGCAATACCAGGACTAGATACCTCCCATTCATGCTTCAGATATTAAAATCAATCCACTAGATTACTCAAGCCCCGATTCCTCGGATGGCAAGAGCCTAAATCCACTAATAGACCCTAATTCCTTAGGTGGCCTAGATTAATGAATTCGCATTAGGATTAGGGATTACGCGATTACTAGTAAACCAAACTCCATTCCTAGATGCAAGGGTTACTAGGTGATTAAATTCAATTCCGGTTCTAATATGAATTTCCCAATTGCATATCAAAACACAAATCGAGTCATGGGGGTGCTAGCCACAACAAGCATTAAGCATGGAAAATTAATCACTAATACGAAGGCATGAACACAGAATAATCAGTCAAGACAAATACATAATAATCAGTTTGATTACATCTAATCCCAACAAACGGGGATTAGCTACTCATAAAAGAGAAAGCAAAAACCAGAGAAATAGGAGAAGAGGAGAGAAGAAACTCCATGGGAGCTTTCCACTATCGTCACAGCAGCCCCTCTCAACAACTCCGTTCTAGGGTTACAATCCTTCCTTAGCCGCAGCCTCCAAGGTCTCTATTTTTAGGTCTGAAAGTCTGTGTCAGAGATCCCCAGAATCCTCTCTGGAATCAATCCAGAATACTTTTCTGTCAGTTCCGTGCTTTATTTATAGAGAGGCCACGTGTCACGGTCGTGATGGCCATCACGGCCAGGCCGTGACGGCCATCACGGCCAGGCCGTGACGTGTTCTGGGGTGGTCACGCTTTCAAATTTGGAGCATCACGATCGTGATCTGTATCACGGCTAGGCCGTGATCGCTTCTGTCTCCACCAAATGGTCTGTCACGGCAGTGATGGGCATCACGGCTAGGTCGTGACAGCTTCTGACTTTTTCCTTCTGCTATGCTTGATCATGGCCGTGATGGTCATCACGGCCAGGCCGTGATGGGCTCTGTTTGGCTTATATTCTTCACTTTTCAAGATCTGTTTCATCCAGGCTCCATCATGGCTGATTTTGATCATTTTTACATTAATTCCTGCAAAACAACACCAAGAAACCGCTTCACCCGTTCCAAGGGAAAAACTAACTAAAATCAAATAAAGAATGCCTAATCTATATGAAAAATGCATGCAAAAGTGTATATGAAACATCATGTAAAATCACACTATCAAATCACCCCAAGCTTATTCAATTGCTTGTCCTCAAGCAATCACTAAGGCCGGAAAATCAAAATAATCGAAGCATGGATAGTGAACCAAGAACCCGAGTAAATAATCCAAGTAATAGGTAATTCAAACAATTCAGCAAGAGACAATCAATTCAAGTCCAATTAGAGGCTTAGGTTCCTTATACTCATATTCTCACTGATTTGGGCACTCTTTCTCACCTAAAACTCACCCTCAAGCTTGATCATTTGCTTGGCTCTCTTTTTCACCTCACTCAAGTGTTTAGGGATGTAAGACAATTCGCTCTATTTTCCTCAAGGAATGAATTCTACCATAGGCTTGACTATCAACCAAATATCTACTTTATTAATGAAAACAATTAAGAATCAAGAGGTCTTTCGCTTTGGTTGTAACGTGGCCATGGGATTAATCGTTAGGTGGGGAAATCAATAAAAGGACATTTCAAAAGGCTACCAAAATATCAATCATTGCAAACATGACACCTTCTAAAATACCTTTTTGGGTTTAGATTCCTTTTTCCACCTTTCTTTCTTTCTTTTCATTTTATTTCTCATTTTCTTTTGTCATCCCCTTCTCTATTTATTTTTTTCTTTTTCTTTTGTTTTTCTTTTGCTTGGAGAAGGGGAGATTTTTCAACTCAAGAGAAATATTTTTCTGATTCTTTTCATCCCATACTCTTTTCAACTACCTTTTGTAATACTTTAGAAGGTATCCTACCAAGCATATTTATCAAAATATTTTCGGGTACCAAGAAAAGTATTTTATTCTTTCAGGCTCAAAATTGGGCAACTAAGGGGTAGCATTTAGTCATTCAAAGCTCAGAAGGCCAGAAAAATACCTAGTGCCTCAATCATTTTCAAAAATGTTTTCAAAATTTTTTAAGCTTCAAAACAGTTTCAAGTCAAGTTCTAGAGAATACAAACCAAGAGGAATAACACTCTAACACAAGAATGGGGTATATTTAGTGAGTACCCCTTTTGGCTCAAAATCTCACATTTTAGTAGTTCAAAAATCAATGAGAAACACAAGTCTATAGAACCATATGCTAATTATCAACTATCACAGATCATCTCAAACATTTTTATTTTCAGCCATGTTACAAGAATAAAAAAAATTGGGTTCAACAATTCACTATCACAATTTATTTGGCACTAAGTTCTCACAATTGGATGCAAAATCTAAACAAGGGCAATCTAATTGTGTGATCATGTAAAACTATCATGCAAGACTATATGAATGCAACATGAAAAATGCAAATGCAAAATACCCCTACCCCAAACTTAAGAATTTACATTGTCCCCAATGTAAACAATCAAGTCAGAGAGAGGAGAAAAATAATTGGAACGACTTACCGAGACGGTAGCGGGTGTTCGCTCTCATTCCAGTTAGAAACTTGTTGGGAAATACTTCACGGCCGTGAGCCTCATCACGGGCAAGCCGTGATCAATTCTGGTCCATGGGTGTTGGCCTGTCACGGTTGTGACCTCCATCACGGCTAGGTCGTGATGCTCTCTGCTCTTCAGGGTCTTCTCATCACGCCCGTGATGTGGATCACGGCTGGGCCGTGATCCTTTCTGGTCTTCTTGATTAAATTATCACGGCCGTGACCAGCGTCATGGCCTGGGCGTGATGGTTGCTGCCTTTGCTCTTTTCCTTGTCTTCTTGCTCTCCCTTCATTTTTCCCTAAAATCACTTAGCAATTTTATTAGTAAAAGAGAACTCTTGATCTTCTCAAATTATTCAAGAGTTAAAATCAAAAACAAAAACTACTAAGAAAATGAAAATCCTAAAGAGAAGGGTTAAGAAACTTGGGTTGCCTCCCAATAAGCGCTTCTTTAACGTCACTAGCTTGACTTATTAAGAAGCATCCACCTGGATCCCATAACCTGTGGTATAAAGACCAAGGGGTGCTCAAGATGTGAGATCCTCCACCCGGATCCCATGGTTTATGGAGTAGCAATTGCAGAAGTAATATCACTTTATCCGCAATTCCACCCGGCCAGTGTGTGAAAGCACCATTGACCTCTGTAACTGCAGTAATGGATTCACTTTCCCTCGGGTCAAATGGAATTTTCAAGAGGAGAGTAGACAGACAAATGGAAGGGGCTAGCTTTGCAGCGTCCACACATGCAAGTAAGCCGACATATTTGTCCAATGCAGAAAATTCAGATTGCTCAGCACGCATGGTAGAGTCCACCACCACTTCATCTACATTTTGAACTATCCCCAAAATCAGATTTTGCTCAAATTGTGCTGACTGTGACTCTTGTTCTAATTGTTTGCAAATCTCCTCAACTTGCGTTTTGAAGTTCTGCTTCACAGCTTCGATACTGTCACAGTTGGTTTTGATTTTGGCCTCGGAGGCGGATAGCTCCTGGAAATATTGTTCTAGAGCAACCTTCAAAGGTGGCTGCTCATTCCATTCCCACTCCTCAGTTTTCCAAGGACTTGTGAAAGGTACTTCCTCTTCGTGTGACTCATCCACCATCACCACTTCATCTTCAATTTGATCCATTCCCACAACCAGATTCTGCTCAACTTCTGCTTCATGTGGCTCTTTGGGAATCACAATACACGGTGGTGGAGGTGGTAAATATGACAAAAAGGTTTCCTAATCCTCCTTGGAGTATATATATATAAGCTCACCAGTCATAGGATCGACTCGTGATGGAATATTATGAGATAGAGAAAACTCCTCGAAGAATTCTCCTAAATTTATATCGTCTTCCCAACACAAGTTATCCTCCAAATTATTACTAGAAGCTTGCTCATCAGGTGGATAATAAAAATTTTCCATGACTTTCGTCCACCTTGCAAAAACAGAACTCAAAACAAAAAGATCAAATATATGCAGAAAAAATAAAAAAGAATAAAAATGTCTAAATTAGTTGCCTCCTTTGTTACTAATGATATTGGCAAAACCAATCCTCGACAACGGCGCCAAAAACTTGTTGACGGATCTGGGCAAGTATACCCAGTCGTGCAAGTAATACGGTGGTGAGACCGGTTATCGTATCCACGGGGATTGGATGTCAATTACCAATTCATAAACTCAGTAACTATCTAGATTGTGCAGAGAAATCAAAATAAACAAAACAGAAGGAATAAAATCTTTTTGTATTTTTGTGAAGCACTTGGAATGCGAAAAGGATATGTTGGGACTAGACTTCACCAAACCTCTATCATGCAATACCAGGACTAGATACCTCCCATTCATGCTTCAGATATTAAAATCAATCCACTAGATTACTCAAGCCCCGATTCCTCGGATGGCAAGAGCCTAAATCCACTAATAGACCCTAATTCCTTAGGTGGCCTAGATTAATGAATTCGCATTAGGATTAGGGATTACGCGATTACTAGTAAACCAAACTCCATTCCTAGATGCAAGGGTTACTAGGTGATTAACTTCAATTCCGATTCTAATACGAATTTCCCAATTGCATATCAAAACACAAATCGAGTCATGGGGGTGCTAGCCACAACAAGCATTAAGCATGAAAAATTAATCACTAATACGAAGGCATGAACGCAGAATAATCAGTCAAGACAAATACATAATAATCAGTTTGATTACATCTAATCCCAACAAACGGGGATTAGCTACTCATAAAAGAGAAAGCAAAAACCAGAGAAATAGGAGAAGAGGAGAGAAGAAACTCCATGGGAGCTTTCCACTATCGTCACAGCAGCCCCTCTCAGTAACTCCGTTCTAGGGTTACAATCCTTCCTTAGCCGCAGCCTCCAAGGTCTCTATTTTTAGGTCTGAAAGTCTGTGTCAGAGATCCCCAGAATCCTCTCTGGAATCAATCCAGAATACTTTTCTGTCAGTTCCGTGCTCTATTTATAGAGAGGCCACGCGTCACGGCCGTGATGGCCATCACGGCCAGGCCGTGACGTGTTCTGGGGTGGGCGTGCTTTCAAATTTGGAGCATCACGGCCGTGATCTGTATCACGGCTAGGCCGTGATCGCTTCTGTCTCCACCAAATGGTCTATCACGACCGTGATGGGCATCATGGCTATGCCGTGACAACTTCTGACTTTTGCCTTCTGCTCTGCTTGATCATGGCCGTGATGGTCATCACGGCCAGGCCGTGATGGGCTCTGTTTGGCTCATATTCTTCACTTTTCAAGCTCTGTTTCATCTAGGCTCCATCATGGCTGATTTTGATCATTTTTACATTAATTCCTGCAAAACAACACCAAGAAACCGCTTCACCCGTTCCAAGGGAAAAACTAACTAAAATCAAATAAAGAATGCCTAATCTATATGAAAAATGCATGCAAAAGTGTATATGAAACATCATGTAAAATCACACTATCAGTGTGCAATCCGAGATATGTGGCCCATCTTGCCACATTTGAAACACCGACGGTTGTCTTTCGCTGAGCAATCCTTAACTTGTTGTGGTCCTCCGCATCGGAAGCATCCCTGGGGTCGTTGCTGTGAGGGTGATCCTTTATCAATAGGAGTAGTGTTTTGCATAGGGTAGTCATAGGGTCCTCGCCTTGGTTAATATTCATCTCTCTTATCTTTGTTTCCATGATTATCATTGTTGCGGATCGGTCCACCATTCCCCTGTTGAATCGTTCTACCACGATCATGACCTTATAATACTGTGCATTTCTCTACCAAAGCTGGGAACTGATGAATTTCCAATGGCAGCATCGCCTGCTTCAACTCAGGCCTTAACCCATCTTCAAATCGCCTACAGACCCACTCTTCGTCCGGATGGACTTGGTAAAACTGAGAAAATTTTAACAAGTCTTCAAATTTGATGGCATATTCCCCGACAGACATGTTTCCTTGATTCAAACTCATGAACTCTTTTTCCTTTTCATGTCTGACGCTTTTGGGAAAGTACTTCTCCAAGAAATATTCTCGAAATAACTCCCAATTTATCGCGTGTCCTTCGGCTTCCAACAATATCATTTTATTTCTCCATCGGGCTTCCGTTGCTCCAGCCAGTATAAAAGCAACATAAATGACTTTCCTCTCTTCTTTGCAGTGCATAGCCACAAACACCTTCTTGGATTTTGGAATCAATTTTGGCTTTGGACGGACAGATCCTCTGTCAGGACGGATCTTCAATATGGTACCGGCCTTCATGCAAGCAGTAGGATTGGGTCTATGTTTCCAAGAGGCTTGATTCAACCTTACTGCAGCCTGTTCAGCAACAAGATTGCTGATTGCTTTTAAGTCATCCAGGTTAAGAAGGTCAGGATTGATTTGATCTATAGGTAATGGCTCAGAAGGATTGAAAGAAGTAGGTAGAGGTCTCTGTGGTGAGTTTGGAGGTGTAGGTGAAGGGTGAGAGAGAAGTGATAGAATGGAATCAAAAATTCTTGAAACACGAACAAGAGTTTGAATTTCCTGAGTTGGTGAGGGAGAGAGTGATGAAGGGTTGGATATGCGATCGGGTGAGTTATGAATAAGAGGTTGTGGTGAGGGGTGATCTAGATTGAGATTTAAATTAAAGTCTCGAACAGATAAAGCAAGCAGATTTTTAGCAATTGAAATCTGATTGTGAAGAGGGGAATTATGGGAGGAAGAGGATGATGAATCAGAGGGTGAGTATAAAACAATGGGTGAAGAGGGTGAGGGTTCAGATGTCCTAAGTGGTGATGCAGCAGGTTGTAAAGAAACTTGCGCGGGTTCAGCTATCTTCAGCCTTGTAGATCTTCTAACTGATGTAGCTGCAACAACAGTCTTCCTCTTGAGTTCCTTTCTAGGGGTAACAATAGGTTTTTGAACCATTTCCTTCTACAGAACCTTGGAAATAGGTTGTCACCATCATCATCAGATGCTTCTGAGATGACCGACTTCCTCTTTACTTGAAGCTTTGCTCTGACCTTGGGATCCGAAGGTGCAGACACTTCTGTTGCTTCTGAGTCGTCAGACTCATCAGTTTCTTCTTCAGATTCTCCTGAAGATTTATTCTTCTCATTATCTTCATCAAAGTTAGGAATCCTTCCTGGTGGTCTCAGCTTCATCTGAGATAGTGTTCTTTCATCAATGGCAGTAGCCATATCAACCTTTCCAGTGAGGGGAATGCCCTTGATGTTTAGCAGTTTGGTAATCAGCATCCAATATGTGTAGGAGGTCCTGATTTGGGGCTTTACCATCCTCAGCATATACTTGAAAATCAAGTCATGTATGTCAACCTTCATCATGTTCAGGAGATGGAATAGGGCAAATCTATCCATCTTGTTGAGATTATCGCGAGCACTTGTTCTTGGCATTACACAATTGATTAACAACACATGCAAGAACCTTCCTTTTGGAGTTAGTTTGGAGGCAACTTTGCTTGTAGGGTAAACATCTATAAAAGCAGCAGGGGCACCATGCCTAAGGCAGCCGGTTGCTTTCTGAATACTGTTGAGAGTGAATGAATAGGGTTTCCCGTTACACTTGATTCAAATGGAAATTTGAGTCTGAGACATCTTTTCTTCAGCATTTTCCCAGAATTCTTGAAGTAGTAAAGGGTAAACAAGTTCATGTAATGAGAAAAAGTTGACCCATTGTGAAGCTTCCAATTCTGCTATAACATTCATGCCTCCTTTGATGATCTTGTTCATCTTGACAAATCGTCCGGGGACGATCATAGATAAGTCTTCCACACTCATCCTTAACCGAGCAGCAACATGGGTAATTTTCTGAGAAGGTGCTTTGGGTGCCATGGATTTGGGTTTGAAAGAGAGAAGACGAAAGGGTTTCGAAAAGATTCGTTCACAAGAGAGAGAAAAGCTTTTTGAAACAGTAAGGCGTTTCGGAAAGAAGACTTTAGGTTTTAAAGAAAGAGGTTTCAGCTAAAAGCAGTTGAGAAATAATAAAGATAAAACATTTTGAATTCAAAAACATTTTAGATAAGTACAATGTAAAGTCTCAGTAAATAATCCACGTCAGCAGACGCTTCATCGGAGAGCAGACGCATTTTTCATTTATGAAATGCATGTTCAGATTATCTCTAATATAAGTGAATCTATCTTCAGCTAAGGGTTTAGTTAATATATCAGTCCACTGATTTTCAATTTTAACAAACTTAATATCAAAAACACCTTTTTGAACATAGTCTCTTATGAAATGATGTTTAATTTCTATGTGCTTAGCCTTAGAATGTTGAATGGGATTCTTAGATAAACATGTAGCACTAGAATTATCACACCAAACAGAAATATTATGTTCAAAGATAGAATAATCTTCAAGTTGATGTTTTACCTATAAGAGCTGTGAACAGCAGCTTGCAGCTGAAATGTATTCTGCTTCTGCAGTGGATAGAGCAATTGTAGTTTGTCTTTTGCTTGTCCAAGAGACTAAGCTTGCTCAAATGAATTGACATCCTCCACTTGTGCTTTTTCCTTCTACTCTGTCTCCGGCAAAATCAGCATCACAGAATCCTACTAATCTGTATTCTTATGTTCTTAAATATATCAAACCAAGATTTGTGGTTCAAAGCAAATATCTAAATATTCTTTTGACAGCCTTGAGATGTGATTCTCTAGGATCATATTAGAATCTCGCACACATACATACACTGAATTGAATATCAAGTCTACTTGAAGTTAAGTACAAGAGAGAACCAATCATACCTTTGTAAGTATTTTGATCTACCTTTTTACCTTCCCCATCTTTGCCTAATTTTGCATTTGCTTCCATGGGAGTTTTCATAGGTTTAGCTGTATCCAGCTTGTATTTCTTTAAGATCTCCTTGGTATATTTTTGTTGATGAATGTAGATTCCATCATCTGTCTGTTTGATTTGTAGACCAAGGGAGAACTTTAATTCTCCCATCATGCTCATCTCAAATTCATTCTGCATAAGCTTGGAGAACTCTTTGCAGAGCTTTTCATTAGTAGCACCGAATATAATATCATCAACATAGATTTGTACTATAATGAAATCCTTTTTAGAACTTTTTCTAAAGGGAGTTGTATCTACTTTTCCTCTAATGAAATCATTTTTCATAAGAAAAGAACTTAGTCTGTCATACCAAGCTCTAGGTGCTTGCTTTAATCCATAGAGGGCTTTCTTAAGCTTATAGACATGATTTGGTTTGTCACTATCCTTAAATCCAGGTGGTTGCTTAACATATACTTCTTCTTCAATAATTCTATTTAGAAATGCCCTATTAACATCATTTGAAATAAGGTAATTTAATGCTGTGCAGCATATGACATAAGTATACGAATTGCTTCTATTCTAGATATTGGTGCAAAAGTTTCATTGTAGTCAATACCTTCTTGTTGATTATAGCCTTGAGCTACTAACCTTGCTTTGTTTCTGACTACCTTTCCATCTTCATCAAGATTGTTTTTGAATACCCTTCTTGTTCCAATAATTGAGTTTCCTTTTTCATTTGGAACTAAGAACCAAACATTATTTCTTTTGAACTGATTTATCTCTTCTTGCATAGATAAAATCCAACTTTCATCTTCAAGAGCATCTTCGATGTTATTTGGTTCAATATCATATAGGAATGCCATCTTGTTTGAATCTTTGAATGTTGATTTGGTTCTAACTCCTTGAGAGGGGTTACCAATGATCAACTTTTCAGGGTGATGAGTCTTGAACTTCCAATCTTATCTGGGTTCAGTCTCAGATGGTTGTTGAGCAGGTGGATCAGGCGCTTGAATATGAGTTTCTGGATCTTTATTTTTCAAGCTATCATTATTCTGATTGCTTTGTATTCCAAGAAGATCTAATCCTGCAAGATCACCTTCTAGATCTGATAGTTTCCTGTCAGTCTTTAAACCATCATTAAATTCAACATGAATAGATTCCTCAACAACTTCTGTTCTAGAGTTGTAAACTCTAAAAGCTTTAGAAGTGTCTGAATATCCGAGAAATATAGCCTTATCTACTTTTGAATCAAACTTTCCAAGTTGATCTCTAGTATTCAAGATAAAACATTCACATCCAAAAGCATGGAAATAAGAAATGTTGGGTTTTCTACCTTGCCACAATTCATAGGGAGTTTTATTCAAGAAGGGAATTCTCAATATTCTGTTTTGTACATAACAAGCAGTGTTTACTGCCTCAGCCCAGAAGTACTTTGGGAGTTTGCTTTCATTGAGCATTGTTCGAGCCATATCTTGTAGAGATCTGTTCTTCCTTTCTACCACTCCATTCTACCGAGAAGTTCTAGGAACAGAAAAGTTGTCAGAGATACCATTCTCTTCACAGAATGTATTAAAGTGTTTATTTTCAAACTCTCCACCATGGTCACTTCTGATAGCTGAAATACAGAATCCCTGCTCATTTTGAACTTTCTTAGAGAATATAGAGAACGTCTTGAATGACTCATCCTTGTGGGTTAAGAAGAGTACCAATGTATATCTAGAATAATCATCGACTAAGACAAAACCATATTTCTTTCCTGCCTTACTAGAAACATTAACTGGACCAAACAGATCCATATGCAACAACTGTAAAGGTCTAGAAGAAGATGCCAGATTCTTGGATTTAAAGCTAGTTTTAACTTGCTTTCCACATTGGCAAGAATCACATAAGATATCCTTTTTGAAACTTATATCAGGTAGACCTTTCACAAGTCTATACTTCTGAAGCTTCGTTATCTGTTTCATACTTGTATGTCCTGGCTTCTTATGCCATATCCATCTTTCATCTTCTCTTGACACAAAACAAGTCACATTTTGATTAGTTAGTTCAGTTTGATAAATCTTATAACGATTTTGTTACTTGTTTGCTAAAAAGAAAACTTTAACACTAGTGTCATTGACTATGCATGCATTCTTAGTAAAGGAAACATTATATCCATTATTACATAATTGACTTATGCTTAGTAGATTATGTCTTAATCCTTCAACTACAAGAACGTTAGAGATGGATGGTAGAGGTGATTTCCCACCAATTTTACCTATCCCGATGACCTTTCCTCTTTGATTTCCTCCAAAGGTAACATGTCCACCTTCTTTAAGTTGGAGGTCTAGGAACATAAACTTTTCTCCTGTCATGTGTCGTGAGTAGCCACTGTCCAGGTACCATGATAGATGTACTTTTTGTTCTATTAAGGATATCTGCAACAGGAATAATCAAAGCTTTAAGTACCCATATTCTTTTGGGTCCTTTTTTTGTTAGTTCTTAAAGTTTATGACAACTTCCTTCTTGTGTGAATACACTTAGACACGATATGTCCAGTTTTTCACAATTTTTACAACTACTTTTGTAAGTAATGACATTATCATAAAGAGTTTTAGGTTTTTATCCTAAGTCATTGTTGGATACTTTATGATGTGTCTGGTCAATGAATCCTATACCAGTTTTATCAAGAGAGGGTCTCTGACTTGCTAATAACTTAGTCAGGTTATTTCTTCCATTGACAAAATGGGCAAGATCAGAGGTGAGCTCTTCAACATTATGTTGAAGTTTGACAACTTCTTCAGATTGTGGCGTCTCAGCTGTGATCTTAGCCTTGAGCTTTTCAGCTTTAAGCTTGATGTTTTCCTGAGACAACTTGTCACACTCTTGAGTCTTATGTTCATGCTCTTTTAGGAGTTTCACATATTGCTTCTTAAGTGTCCTAAAAGCCTTATTTAAACAGTTAGATTCCTCAATCAATTCATCATAAGCATCTTGCAAATCCTTAAAATCAGAAATTACCTTAAAGTCTTAGTCAGCATCTGCCATGAGACATAGATTTGCCTCTTCGCCTTCTGCATCTTCATCAGATGAGCTGCCATCAAGATCTTCCCAAGTTGCCATCATCCCTTTCTTTTTCTTTTTATAGAACTTTTTGAAGGGTTGCTTTTGCAACTGAGGACATTCAGGTTTGAAGTGTCCTGGGTTCTTACATTCATAGCATACAATAGAACTTTTGTCAGAACTATTGTTCTCTTTGAAGAATTTTTCTTTATTGAACTTCTTGTAAGTTTTATCCTTTCTGAAATTCTTATTTTTCCATAACTTCCTCATTTTTCTAGTCAGTAATGACATTTCATCATCACTGTCTGAGTCTTCTTCAGAGGCGTCTGACTCTTGATCTAATTCTTCAACCTTTAGAGCTTTTGAAGATCCTTTCTTTGCCTTGATAGCAATGGTCTTTCCTTTCTTATTTGAATTGTCTTCATTCAGTTCCTGCTCATGAACTTGTAAAGTTCCATGAAGATCACTCATTTGAAGAGTTGTGAGATCTTTGGCTTGAGTTATTGCTGTAACCAGAGGTCTCCACTGTTTGGGTAGACTTCTTAGAATTTTGCCAACTTTCTCAGCGTTGGTGTAGATTTTTCCCAATGACTTCAGATTATTTGTGATAGTCTGAAATCTTCCTATCATCTGAGCAATGCTTTCTCCTTCATCCATAGTAAAAAACTCATACTTTCGTACAAACATGTTTATCTTTTTTTCTTTCACTTTTGTTGTTCCTTCATGAGTAACTTCTAGAGTATCCCAGATTTCCTTAGCATATCCACACGCATGGACCTTTCAAATTCCTCCTGACTGAGAGCACACATCATGGAATACCTTGCTTTATGATTTAGCTCCCACTTAGTCTTTTCTATAACAGTCCACTGAGCTTTAGGTTTATCGGTGTTATCATCATTCCTTGGAATATAGGGACCATCAGTAATAATATCCCATAAATTAGAGTTTGTTGACATGATGAACCATTGAAATCTTTCTTTCCAATAAATGTAGTTTTCATCATTAAAGTGGGGAGGTCTAGACATAGATGCTCCTTCTCTAGTGTTGCTTCTGTTTGTGCTCGCTCCAGCCATCATAATGTCTGTTCAAGAGGATCTTTCCTCAACACTGTTAAGTGCTCAACCTAGAGGTTAAGCTTTGGTACCAACTGAAATGAACAGATATAAAACACTAGAAGGGGGTTGAATTGTGTCTTAAATACTTTTTGGAAAACATTGCAGTTTAACCTATAAGACACAAAGATGCGTCTGATTATAAAAAGAAGATTCACTTTCCAACCCAGTTAGCACAGTTAAAGTAAAGCAAACTGAAAAGATTAAGCTAAGAAAATGAGACACAAAGATTTATACTGGTTCACCCCAAACCTTGGGCTACGTCCAGTCCTTGACTTCACCAAGTATTTGTACTATAACTGATAAGGTTATAGAAGGTATTATTTACAGTCCTAGTCTCCGCAGGCTCAACTAACAATTATTGTTTGCACACTAGCCTCTCCAGGCTCAAACACATATTCTTTCAGCAAACCTCTTCAGGCTCTACAAACAATAAGAGTTTGAATGAAGCAGCAGCTTAACGGATTACAACTTTGCAGATCTACCGAGTAACACTCACAAAGTGAATAAGTATTTGAGGTAGGTGAGATCGCAAAAAAGACTTCTCAATAAATACAAATGATTTGAGCATAGAATTTTTCTATGAAGAACTTAAGAGAGCTTTGAATGCTTGAGAGTATTGAATGCGTGAGTTAATGTATTCAGGTGTGTGTCTTCAATGATCTTCAAAGTCTTCTATTTATACTCAAAAGAGATAAGTCCATTGAGGAGAGTTCTTCAGCTGAGTATTCTTTTGTTCTTCATCAATAAATGCCAATAGAGTCATTCTGGTCTTGCATTCAATGTTTATGATCGTTGGTGAGCTTCAAGACAAATTGAACGTATAGGTTGGCATAGCTTTATCATAGTGCAGTTTCAGAGCAGCATTAGTTGCTTTTCAGTCTTGGGAAGCACGACTTTCCTTATTTGTGCTAAGCGGGTCTGCGTTCAAGTAAAGTTTACTTTGCTTTTTGCAACAAAAATATTCTTCAGTCACGAAAAGGAGCTTTGAGCTTTCTGATATCGAATTTCTTTATTTGAAATAATCAAGGAATATTCTTTGTGTATGAATATTTTTTGAAGCGAGGGACTTTCAGTCGCTTGATCAGAATTTAGTAGAGACAGAGTCATTGTTCAAACACATCATACTATAGACGCATCATTAAGACTTTGTTTCTTTGTCATAAGACTCTTGTATACTGATCTGCACACTTAACACACATATTACTAGATTTCACAGGGTTCACTTAAAATCACTCTTTGTTTGGATTCATCAAAATCAGATATGTCTAAAGATGTAGTCTTAACAATTCTTAGCCTCCTAAATTGCAGTGACCTTAGGTCTCCACTATTTTGGTAGACTCCTCAAGATCTTTCTTACATGATCCTTGTTCTCAAAGGTCTTTCGAAGAGATCTAAGACTGTTGGTGATGGTTTGGAATCTTCCAAACATTTGATCTATCATTTCATGTTCTGCCATTTTGAATATCTCATACTGGTGAACCGGCTTGCTTATCTTTGACTCCTTGACTTGGGATCACCCTTCACGAGCTAGGGCTAGAATATCCCAAATCTCCTTAGCAGTGTTGCAGCTATGAACTTTATCATGTTCCGATCTGATGATAGCACACATCAGATAATGCTTAGCTTTGAGATTGAGTTGGTGCTTGGTCTTTTGATTTGTAGTCCAATCTGCTCTTCGAGTGGCAGCTCCATCAGCACCTCTAGGTTCAGTATAACCAGTTTCAATCAGCTCCAAGATATCCACATTTTGTGTATCAAGAAAAGCCATCATTCTCTTTTTCCAGTAGTCATTGTCCGTGCCATCAAAGAGAGGAGGTTTGTTAGTTGCTTGTCCTTCTGTATCCATGCTTGCTGGATCGTATTCCCTTAGCACTTGTTAGATGCTCAACCCTTTCGAGGCTGAGCTCTGATACCAACTGAAGTTGACACGGGGAAGCACAAGAAAGGGGGTTGAATTGTGTTTCTTAATAGCTTTTCGAAAAAACTTATCTGAAAACCTTTTTGCAAGCAGTTAAAAAATATACACACAAATAAAATATCTTTTCAAAGGAGTTAACAAACTCAAGTTCAAATCCCCACAGTTAGTATAAGCAAAGACTGTAAAAGGTAGGGATAAAAGATTCACAAGGTTCATTTATCTTTGTTCACTCTATTACAACCAAGTGCTACGTCTAGTCCCTTCTACCAGAAGGTTTTCTCAACTATTATCCAATAGTTTTACAAGTATTCAACACCTCTTTGGTCTTACATGATTTTTCTCCACCAAGCCTCTTCAGGCTCTAACTCTAACTAAGAGATTTAAAAGATTGATCTAAGAACTCACTATGTGTGAGGGTATGAAAGTTTAAGATCAACTGAGATTACAACTGAAGGTATTCGAGACAACTTTGAGCAGAGTTTTGGCACTTTTGAATATTAGTGCATCGGTGTATGGATATTGGCCCGGTGCCAGGCACTAAATCTATGGTGAGCTCAACATCTCACTTTGGGGGTAAGTTATAAACATCCCCCGGAAAGACTTCAGGGAACTCCCGTACAACAAGCACACTTCCAACATCAGGAGGGCTCTCTACTTCCAGGGAAGCTAACATCACGGATACTTGGGCTTCGTCTCTCATCAAAGCTTTGACTTGGTTGGCAGATAGAAAGGTCGGATCCTTAGACTCCGTAGGAGTGCCAAAAACTAAGGTCTTATCAAAACAGTTTAGAAAGGCGTGGTTGGAAGATAACTGATGAGTGTGATTACACCTCATATTTCTTTATCATATTGCATGCATTTTCATATAGTTTAGGCATTTTTAATTTGATTTTTGTTAGTTTTTACCTTGGAACGGGTAAGGCGGTTTTGTGGTTTTGTTGTGTAGGAATTGAAGATTAAAATGTTCAAGATCAACCATGATTGAGCTTGCATGAAGATGGAGCTTGAAAAGTAAGAAAAATGAGCCAAACAGAGCCCATCACGGCCTAGCCGTGACAACCATCACGGCCATGATCGAGCAAGGCTGAAAAGAAAAGAACGAAAAAGTCAGAACGTGTCACGACCAGGCCGTGACGCGCAATATCTGGAATTTTAAAACCTGATTTGACCTGATTTTGTAATTGCTTGGGATTCAAGTTACCCTACTGTATAAATAGAGCAATTAAGCTCGAAAATAGGATCCCTTGGGATGCTACCTTAGGCAAAAACTAGGATTTCTCTTCTTCTCCAATTTCTTCTCTTCTCTTATGTTTTCTTTTATGCTTTTGTTAATCAAGCTTGCTATGAACATGGCAATGCTTGAGTAGTTGTTTTTATTTATAGGAATTGGGGCTATGCCCAAGATTTGTTTTATCTTATGAATTGAAGTTTTACTTCTTGTTAATTTCAATTCGCTTTCGATTTAATTCCTATTGCATGAATTACTTGAGAATTTGGTGCGCACTTATTTTCATGTCATAGATACTCTAAGGAGGAACCTAGCGGTTAACTTAGGTATCGCATCTATAGGAATCAAACTTAGGACTTAAATCATAAGAGTTAGAAGCGGTCCTTCGAGGGTTCACTGAGTTGTCACAAAGCTTAAAGGGTTCGATTTAAATTCAATTACCACGAGAGTAGGGGTTGGTTTAATCGGGCACGGTTCTTGTATCCCGAGAGGGAACATTAACTTATTTAGGATAAATTCACCTTCAAAGCAATTTTGGTAATTAACAAGAAGGGTAGTCAATTTAGTAAGATGAGCAGTCTTGTTGGTAACCCAATTCCAGGAAATCTCTTTTGATATTGAAAAATCCGATATTTGATTTGATTGCAATTTTGTTTGATTGCGTTTTAGATATTTGATTTGTTAGTTAATATTTTAAAAACCAAATCCTTCCCAAATCTTTTTCTAGTCCAGTTTAATTGATTTAATAATTGATAGTTATTTAAGATCACGGTCCCTGTGGATTCGATCTTTTTATTACTTGACGACGAAGCCGTTCACTTGCGGATTCGAGCGACCCACATCAATAACCAGTCCATGCCAAGAATAACATCAAGGTCTTTCAAGGGTAAACATACAAGATCAACAGTAAAGGTTCTACCATCAATAACAATATAGCAATTCTTACATGCATGAGAAGTAAGAACCTGTTTATTGGCAGGTGTTGAAACAATCAGATCAAACTCAAGAAAGGTAACAGGCAAATTTAAACTCTTGACCCTATCATGTGATATAAACGAGTGAGTAGCACCCGAATCATACAATTGTCAAAGGAGTCCCATCAATTAAGCACATACCTTGAATCAAGTCATCGGACTCAGAGGCCTCAGCTCCACCAAGAGTGAAGACTCTCCCACTGGTCTTCAGTAGGTTGGCCTGAGACTGTTGACTTTTGCTGGCACTTGCGGGTTCTGGCTTTGATCCTCCATCATCTCGACTGATGTGGCCAGACTTGTCACACTTGAAGCAGATGATGCTCAGTTCCTTACACTGGATGGTGAAGTGATCTGATGCTCCGCACTTGGTGCACTTCCTAGGTCTAAAGGCATAAGAATTCCCGCCTCTGGACCTATCATAAGAAAACTGTGGCGTAACGTTGCTTGCCCTTATCCTTGTCCTTACACTGGAGCATAACGCTGCTAGCCCTTATCCTTGTCCTTCTGCTCGGTCTTCTTACTAACCTGGCTGTCTGAACTCCTGTAGCTGGCGACTCTGGACTTGTAGGCATCTTCAAAGATCCTACACTTGTTCACCAAGGTTGGGAAGACTCTGATTTCCTGGTAACTAATCACCTGCTTAATCTCTGGACGAAGGTGTTGAGTCGCCGGCAAGTGTACCGGGTCGTCGCAAGTAATAAAATAAAACACGGTAAGTAATTACCGAAGTCGAACACAAGGATTGGGCTACTAATTCTACCAATTCGCGAGAAGGTCGATGAGTTTGGTCAAGCGAGTCAAGTGGTTGAGATTGGAGAGAAAATAGGATCGCAATCTAAGTTAACAAATCAAATAAAACTAAGGTATTAAAATCAGAAATTAAACATCTAAGGTCACAATTCCACCTACTCAATCATGCATAGTACCCAACTGATGATGTTTTCCTCCCTAAGTTCAATTACAATGTCAACTAGGACCCCCCAAATTCTCCTAAATCCACTGTCGTGCTCAATAGGACGTATTAGACGATTGAATTAATTACTTGCTAGGTCTCATAACCCAATCATCAAACTCTATTAAATCCGGTTCCTATAAGGTTGCACCGATCTCCTATTCACTCTCGTGCAATAGTCGATCGATGATCCCAATTCAAGTTCTAAAACGCGAATTGCCTCCTAAGCCTCAACACGTTTAACTAGTCAATCACGCAAGCATATGATGAACACAACAAATTCAGAATTGGAAAACACTATTGAGAAAAGGGAGAGAAACATACATCACATCGAATCTACACCGCCATGGGTGGTTTCATTGAAACCTTAGACGAGGGGATTAGTTCCTCATGCTCGTAAAGACACACAAGCAATCGGTCATAATCACCATTGTAAAATAAGAAAATAAAAGAAGGAGACGCAGCTCCAGAGTACAAGACTTTCGTCCCAAAACGCTACAAAACAGTGGAGAATCAAAAGCTCTCGTTTCTGCCCTAAAACAGCAATATGTAGGATTCAGGATCTGCGCGCGCTCGCGAGGCGAACAGCCTCTCGCGACGCGAATATTAAAAATGGCGTGCTTTCAAATTGGACTCTCGCGAGGCGAGAGGAAGATTCGCGTGGCGAGACTTGGAATTCTAGTCTGTCACAGCCGTGACCTTCATCACGGTTAGGCCGTGATGGTCTCTGTCCTCCAGGTCTTCATGATTCGTGTGGCGAGAAGCCTCTCGCGGGGCGAGACAGAAATGATGATTGTTGCTGCTCAGCTGGTCTTCAGGCTCGCGAGGCGAGTATCCTTTCGCGGGGCGAGTATCTCCAGAATGGCTTTTTCCACTGTTTTCTTGACTCTAGAGCTTCACTTCTACCCTGAAAAAACAAAAGAAAACGAAAAGCGTAATTCTATTCAAAATAAACTAAAAACTACAAAAAATGCCTAGAACGAGTCAAAGTCTAACTTAGGAACAAAACAAGCCAAATTTGGGCGAAAAGGAGATTGAACTCGAATAATTAGCACATAAACCACAGTCTTACTAGTTATAAAACTACATAAGCCAGAGGCTTATCAAACACCCCAAACTTAAACCTTGCTTGTCCCCAAGCAAGCCAAAACTCAAAAAAACTCAAGACTTGGCAAGCTTAAAGGATTTAATCAATTTCGCACATATTTCATGCAATCTTAACAAAACAGTTTTTCTTCAATGATCCCCCCTTTGCATCAATGTAATCCCCACATTCATTTACTTTAAACAACTGAGGACTTCATCATTCATGCAATCATTAATCTAAGTTGAGGATCAAAGTTACACACACAAAGGAAGATCACCAATTTCAAACAATTGCCTTCCTCACAAGGGCATTATTATTTCACTCATTCGCTCAAATTCGTCTAGGCTATCAACTTTTCACTCAATTTCACTTATCAAGAGCACTTCCCATGAATTTGATTTTCATCTCAAAAATAGTTCCCACGAAAACATGCATGCAACATCAAAAGGTCTTTTAAAGGTTGTAATGGGGCCTGGCTAAGGGTAGGATATTCAAGGATACTAGGCTATACATCCCTAGGAATTAAGAGAGCATTTTGACACATCTTCCACTCAAATTACTTTTTCCATTTTCCTCGGGTGACTACAGCCTTTTCGTTGCTAAGCTTTTTGTTTTGCCCCTTTCCTTTTGGCAATTTTTTTTTTTTTGCCTTGGATTTCAACCTTTATTTTTCTTTTTCTCAACCCAAAATGACATATCACCTTGTAGCCACCCCAAACTTAGTTTCTCACAACCCTTCTCTTGCTAAGCTTCCATGCTCTCCTAATCCTAAGATTGGGTTAACATGGTTTTTTCCAGATTTTGGCTTATAGAATAGGGTCATCAAGAAACAATAGGCTAATTAGGCTCAATGTGGTTAACTAGGGAACATGCATCAGGGATGGTTCTTTTTAGGCCAAGTAGCTATTCAAAGAAAACTGCCTAAATCATTTGATGCAACACATAGACATGCAAACCATGAAGAGATTCAAGCAAACCCGGGAAAGTGCAACTTAAAAGTGATTCACACAATTAAGAAGTGTTGGAGGCTCAAATTCCTCACCTGGGCATTTTTTTCAAATTGTTTGACCGAGATACAATTCCTAATGTGTGCACCCCCTTTACCCCAAACTTGTCATAAATCAAGCAATCACAATAAAAATTCTCAAAGTTCAATTTTCAATTTTTCACATGGGGATCAAATTTACGATTTTCAGAACCTAGGGGGAAATCATCAATGGTCAACATAATTCATGCAATCAATCTATGCTAAATTTAATTAAAATCCAACAAGCTTGCCGACACAACACTCATACACATACTCTTGATCTTCTCAAATTATTCAAGAGCGACATTCAAAAACAAAAGGAAAAGGGAAAAGAAAACAAAACAAAAGGAGAAAGAATAGAAAAGAGCAAGGATATAAATTTTTATCTCAAGGGGGTCCAAGCGGACCCCATGCTTTCAGTTGAATTCCTTGCCTCTTTCCATCTCTCTACTACCCCGCCTCACAGCGTGGCTAGTTTCAGTCCCATCCTTATCCAATCTGGGCTCTCCATGTTGATCCATTCACAAGCAAACATGAAAGTTAAAGAAATAACATACAATATATATATATATATATACAATATTCCAAGTTTGCCAGTGAAAGGTCAGCAAACAGAGTTTCTAGCTAGCTATAATGTACAACCATATCGAACTACTAACTAGAACTCTAAACAAAATAATGCAGGTCCCCGGATCACTGATCAAAATCAATGTCGTCCGCCGGGTCACCCTGGTCATCCGGTGCCTCCTCATCCTCTGGTCCCTCGGGCACCCCCCCCCCCCCCCCGGTGGCATAGCACCCTGGTCCCCAGGTAGTCCTGCCACCCAAGCCGAGGGGACAACTCCTCCTCGGAGGGGTATACGGGCACCCGACCCTCCTACTGGGCCAATGACATCTCTCTGAAAAACTCCCGCGGCACCTCCTGATCCCGCCTCATAGCCTGCTAGTTCTGCAAGAGCAGAGCCATGTCTGATGATCGTGGCCTCTGAGTGGGTAGGGGTGGCAGCCTCCTAGGTGCGACCGGGGATACGTAGCAGAAACGCAGGATGTACTCCCGGTCAATGGGCTTCCGTGGGACCTTCTCCATCATGGTACTCACCGGCACCCCCGCCCGACGGATAAGCTCGGTGATCAGCAGCCCATGACCCAGGCTCTCCTTCAATACTTGGGAGTTCGCCTTCATCTGGATGTCCGTGGCGATGACTCCCCGACGTTAATCGTGCAACCTGTGAGAATGCCGTAGAGGAGATGGGCTCTGGCGGCGGTGATTGTGGACTCATGCGAGCTCACTCTAAGGTTGGCGTGTAAGAACGCCGGCCAGACCTTAGTATCTGGGGTGAGGTCATGCCTCCTCAACCTCAAAAGGTTCCCCGACGTCCCCATCTCCCATGATGCTCCTTGGACATAGCAGGTGTCCACAATGGCCTGAGCTAGGCCCTGCACCGCGGGAAGCTGCTCGTATTCGCAGGCCTCCTCTCCGATGGGGTTCCCCAGGTATGAGTTAATGTCTGATGCGGTGAATGTAATGGGGACCCCTTGAACCTGCGTCACGCAACTCGGATCTGTAATCTCGAGTTTGAGAGCGTTGGCGTAAAATTCCTGCACTAGTTTGATATCGTATCGGTGAGGAAGATCAGCCAACATCTCCCAACCTCGGTTGCGAATCTGCTCGGAGACGCCGGCATAGTTGTTGCCCACCAGGGACACACGCCGCTCTAAAACCATCTCCTTCCTCACCACCAGGTCCCAATGCTTCCTGTGATCAGGAGAGCGAAACCTAGGAAAGTATGAGGTGGCCCTAGAGGAGGCGTCCGGCCTTGAAGGCAACACTACGTCGTCCCCCTGAGCAGATACGCACTTTTTGCGCTTAACCTGCTGCTTCTCGGAGTTCTTAGGCGGAGCTATAACCTGAAAATCAGAAAAGTCCCAGTACAGTTCATAAACCAGTATTTCACAATATTTATAACAGAGGGACTAGACAAGGTTATGATCATGGCATCTACCCTACTACCAGTTATACAGACATTTAGTGCACAGTGTGTGGTGTGTCTGTTTGCATTCCACAGAGCATGAACAAGGGCAGATTGAATTCAAGTGAGATGTCTTACCTTGCAGAGATGAATGAGCGCGAATGCGTAAGGGTGAGAGTGTGACAGTGAGTGAGGCATAGTGTGAGAGTTAGTGAGCTGAGTGGGAGGGGAAGTTGAACAATGAACCACGCGAGAGAGAGAGAACAGTGAAGGGTCGCGAAATGCTTCGCGATCCGCTCGCGGGGCTATATAATTTTCAGCTTTCGCGAGGCGAGAGGAACCTCGCGACGCGAATTTTAAATTCTGCCCCAAATTGAAAACCCTAATTACAGATTCGCGAGGCGAGAAATCACTCGCGAGGCGAATCTGGAAGAATTATTCTTCACATATTCCAGAATCGCGAGGCGAGTAATAGCTCGCGAGGCGAATCTGGAATTCCACCAGCTGATGATTCCCAGAATCGCGAGGCGAAAGTGATCCTCACGACGCGAGACAGAAGCGTGAGTAAGCCTCTGTGATTCAGGGCTTCTGTCTCGCGAGGCGAATCTCTCTTTTTTTTTAATAATAAGGGAAAATGATAAAAACTATAGCTTGGGTTGCCTCCCAAGTAGCGCTTGTTTAACGTCCCGAGCCTGACTCAAGTCACCCCTAAGGGTTAATCCGGAAGAAGATCTTGCTTGCCATGCCATGCCTTAGCCCGATTTTTGTAGGTTCTTGCCCTTTCATAAGCTCGCATGCGGTTCCCGGACAACTCATTTAAGTTCAACAGCCCTCTATAATCGGCACGTACTCTCCACCCCGTGATGGTCCTTGTTGGGATCGACTTATTACTTTTATTGACCACCACGATTGTGCCACCTTTCTTTGGGACCACATGAATTGGACTACCCCAACTACTATCCGAGATTGGATAGATGATTCCGGCCTCTAAAGGTTTAATCACTTCCTCACGCACAGCTTTTTTCATTCCTTCCTTGTAGGGCTTTTCCCTTGTACCTTCATCCTCTGGGAGACTTGGTAAGGCTTCCCTGTCCTTTAACCACTCAAGATAGACCTCATCCCCCAAAGGGTATTTTTCCTCACTATCATCATCATGGGATTTTACCAACACTTGTGCAAGTGAAGAACCATGGGCTTCTCTAGTTGCCTTTGCCTTGACAGTTGAGTCCACCACATCCACTCGATACAAATCCAACCTCTCAGCAGGGTGCTTCATTGCTTCAAAGACATTGAAGACTACCTCATCATCTTGCACCCTTAGAGTGAGTTTCCCTTGTTTTACATCTATCAAATCACCCCCAGTGGCCAAGAAGGGCCTACCCAATATGAGAGGGATCTCGGCGTCTTCATCCATATCAAGCACCACAAAGTCCGCCGGAAATATGAGCTTGTCTACCTTCACTAACAAGTCTTCGACCACTCCATAAGGATATTTTATAGAACGATCGGCGAGTTGGAGTGACATCCGTGTATCCTTGACCTCTTTGATCCCCAACCTCTTCATCATAGAGAGGGGCATCAAGTTGATGCTTGCCCCTAGATCACACAATGCCTTCCCTAGAGTCATCCCCCCAATGGTGCATGGTATCAAAAAAGAACCGGGGTCCTTCAAATTTGGAGCCAGTTTTCTTTGAAGAATGGCACTACACTCCTCGGTCAAAGCAACCGTTTCCTCATCCACTATTCTCCGCTTCTTGGAGAGAAGCTCCTTCATAAACCAGGCATAAGATGACATTTGTTCCAAGGCTTCCGCAAATGGAATGTTAATTTGAAGTTTGCGGAAGACATCAAGGAACTTATGGAATTGCTTATCTTGTTGAGGCTGCTTCAATCTTTCAGGATATGGTACCTTCATGTAGGGCGGGAGGTCTTGGGGTTCAACCCACTTCTTTTTTCGGAACTCTTCATCTACGAGTTTCAGCCTTCCCCCTTGCTCTGGTGCCTTGTCACTTGCCAACTCCTCTTTCTTAGGTTGCTCTTCCTCAACATGTGGTTGTTCTTCCTCAATTTCCTGAGAACTAGTTACACCCCTGTTAGATCCCAACACCCTTCCGCTTCTAGTTGTTATGGCATTGCATTGGTTCTTAGGGTTGTTCTCGGTATCACCTGGGAAAGTGCCTGGGAGACGCTCATTTAGTTGCCTTGCGAGCTGGGCAATCTGCGTCTCTAGATTCTGAATTGCCGCCCCTGTATGAGTTGCCAACTTATCAATGAATGTGCCTGTATTGGTTGCCAACTTCTCAACTGCCGCATTCATATTCTCAAGAGCCAACTCCCAAGGTTGCCTTCCACCATCTGTTATTTGCAATTGATTAGTCCCCGGAAGAGCCTGCTGAGTATTATGCTGATGGATTCCATAGTTTGGCCTCTGACCCTGCTGAGGTTGATCTTGCCAACTCTGTTGAGATTGTTGTTGCCCGGCTAGACCACCACTAGCATTACTCCAAGCGAAACCCGGATGGTCTCTCCTCATATAACCCCTATTCTGATTCTTATTGTAATCAGTCTGCCTGTCCCTCTGATAGTTGTTCTGGGGCACACTGTCATAGAAATTGTGGCATGAGTCCACATGTTCTCGAGAGAAGTTGAACGGACAGTTCTGAATGTCATGATCTCCATTACAGTTTTCACAACCCAGAGGCATTCCCTCGTGTATCACATTAACATTCTTGTTCCCAGACAAGGCCGCAACTTGCATCTTCAACGATTTGATTTGCTATAGAACGGCTTCCATTGTTGTAGAACTGACTCCACTTGAGGTTTCCCTACCACGGTTGTAATCATTGTATGACATCTTCTCCAATAGCGCCCATCCATCCTCAGCTGATAAATAGGAAAAAGAGCTGACAGCTGTGGCATCACAATTCATCTGGTAGCGTCCCCTTAACCCGTTAAAGAAATGTTGAACCTTGGAGACCGGGTCAAAGAAAGCTGAGGGGCATCTTCTCAATAGCACATTATACCTCTCCCAGGATTCATTATAGGATTCATCTTCTGTCTGCCTGAAAGAAGTGACGGCTACTCTTGCTTGTACCGCTTTCTGAGGAGGAAAATACTTGGTTAGGAACTTTTGTGCCATTTGCTCCCAAGTTCTGATACTGTTCCTATCCAAGTTGTCAAACCAATCGCGAGCGACATCCCTAAGAGAGAGAGGGAATAGCCGCAAGCGAAACTCATCCTGAGAAACACCTTTTGTCCTCTGCAAGTCACAAGCTTCAAGGAAGTGGGTGATGTGCCTGTGAGGGTCTTGTCTGCCACTCCCATCAAACTGATTCTCACGGATATAGGCTGTGACACATCCTTCCACTTTGAAGGAGTCTGTATTGAGGTTGCCTCTCACGATGGAAGAATCACAATCACCCAAGTTGGGTAGACTGTACTCGAAGAGAGGCTTGTAACGAGGAGGAGGAGGAGGAGGATTTTCTTCGGTCATCCTCTCAAGATTAATCGCTTCAAGCCTCTTTCGCTCCCTGGCTTCTTTCCTTAAACGCTTCTCGGTCCTAGTGATCTCCGAATCAAACAGCAGGTACAAGGCAAGACCAAGTGGAATCAAAGAAGTAGAGAGAAATAAAAATAAATAAATAACAGAAAAATAAAAATAAAAACAGCTTAACCAAATAATCAAATTCCCTAAAAATTAGGAAAATTGGTTGTGCCAATCCCCGGCAATGGCGCCAAAAACTTGTTGAGTCACCGGCAAGTGTACCGGGTCATCGCAAGTAATAAAATAAAACACGGTAAGTAATTACCGAGGTCGAACACAAGGATTGGGCTACCAATTCTACCAATTCGCGAGAAGGTCGATGAGTTTGGTCAAGCGAGTCAAGTTGTTGAGATTGGAGAGAAAATAGGATCGCAATCTAAGTTAACGAATCAAATAAAACTAAGGTATTAAAATCAAAAATTAAATATCTAAGGTCACAATTCCACCTACCCAATCATGCATAGTACCCACGTGATGATGTTTTCCTCCCTAAGTTCAATTACAATGTCAACCAGGACCCCCAAATTCTCCTAAATCCACTATCGTGCTCAATAGGACGTATTCGACGATTGAATTAATTACTTGCTAGGTCTCATAACCCAATCATCAAACTCTATTAAATCTGGTTCCGATAAGGTTGCACCGATCTCCTATTCACTCTCTTGCAATAGTCGATCGATGATCCCAATTCAAGTTCTAAAATGCGAATTGCCTCCTAAGCCTCAACATGTTTAACTAGTCAATCACGCAAGCATATGATGAACACAACAAATTCAGAATTGGAAAACACTATTGAGAAAAGGGAGAGAAACATACATCACATCGAATCTACACCGCCATGGGTGGTTTCATTGAAACCTTAGACGAGGGGATTAGTTCCTCATGCTCGTAAAGACACACAAGCAATCGGTCATAATCACCATTGTAAAATAAGAAAATAAAAGAAGGAGACGCAGCTCCAGAGTACAAGACTTTCGTCCCAAAACGCTACAAAACAGTGGAGAATCAAAAGCTCTCGTTTCTGCCCTAAAACAGCAATATGTAGGATTCAGGATCTGCGCGCGCTCGCGAGGCGAACAGCCTCTCGCGACGTGAATATTAAAAATGGCGTGCTTTCAAATTGGACTCTCGCGAGGCGAGAGGAAGATTCACGTGGCGAAACTTGGAATTCTAGTCTGTCACAGCCGTGACCTTCATCACGGCTAGGCCGTGATGGTCTCTGTCCTCCAGGTCTTCATGATTCGCGTGGCGAGATGCCTCTCGCGGGGCGAGACAGAAATGATGACTATTGCTGCTCATCTGGTCTTCATGCTCGCGAGGCGAGTATCCTTTCGTGGGGTGAGTATCTCCATAATGGCTTTTTCCACTGTTTTCTTGACTCTAGAGCTTCACTTCTACCCTGAAACAACAAAAGAAAACGAAAAGCGTAATTCTATTCAAAATAAACTAAAAACTACAAAAAATGCCTAGAACGAGTCAAAGTCTAACTTAGGAACAAAACAAGGCCAAATTTGGGCGAAAAGGAGATTGAACTCGAATAATTAGCACATAAACCACAGTCTTACTAGTTATAAAACTAGATAAGCCAGAGGCTTATCAGAAGGCCATCCTCAAACTTCACACACTTTGACCGGTCATCCACCATGACCTGGTAAGGTGTGTAATACTAGCTAGTTCCTCGAACTTTGCCGCATACTTGCCCACTGACAGATTCCCTTGCTTCGGTGCCAAAAATTCCATCTCTTTCTTGTCACGTACATCAGCAGGAAAGTACTTCTCCATGAACCTATCTCTGAACACAGCCCAAGAGACTGTTGTACCCTCAGTCACTAACCTCTGACGACAGTTCTCCCACCAGTGTTCAGCTTCTTCAGTGAGCATGAACGTGGCGAAGATAACCCGTTGTTGATCATTGCAGTCCATAGCTCTAAAGATTTTCTCGATCTCCCTCATCCATAGCAAGGCTCCCTCGGGGTCATAAGCCCCTCGGTAGGACGGTGGGTTGTTTTACTGGAACCTTTCGAGACCCTAAAAATCTGCCGATCCCACATGATTGTTGTTCTGAACTTGGCCAATGGCATTGGCGAGAGATGCCAAAGCATCGGCGATAGCTTGATCGTTCCTACCTCTTCCTGCCATTGGTACCTGCATTTACCCGAGACAACAGTTAATTACAGGAAACCAAGCGGGAAGGACTAACGGATCTTAATACTAAAGCATAATTATCTATAAGAGTATAGACAATTGAAACAATAGCACACAACAGACTGATAACAGACTCATACCACGTTCGAACAAGGTCGAACTACTCTGATACCACTGAATGTGACACCCTCTACCTCGCATATGATATAAAGCATTAAATATATACAGATAAAGATATATCATTATGCCTATTCGTTTAATTAACAAATGAAAAGTCCATGGATAGAAAGGTCCACATGATCCGGTTCAACAACGTGAAAATAAAACATAAGTTTTGAGGAAAATAAAAACATAAAACATAAAGCAATAACATAACGCCTAACCCCGATATCACATTCAGAGCTGGTAATAAAGGTTCCGGATAAATCCATGGAGTACAAAACCACTAAACTAAACAACTAAACTGATAAGCTAAACATCCAACTAAGTCGTGGCTCCTCAGAGTCACTCCTCAACAGGCTGCTCACCATCCTCTGTAAAATACCAATCAGGCCAAACAAGACAAACAGAAGAGGGGAGTAAGAAAACATATAATCACAACGTCATAGGAATAGGAAGCAAGATGATCATACATCATGGCATAGCAATATAACAACATACAATATATACATCATCATATAATATCATATCAGCATGTTAATCATTCAACAAATGCTATGCGGTGCAATGCAGCACTACTCCATCAATCCATGTGGATCCAACTAACTCAGGAAGTCAACTTCGGAGTTACATATCCGTATTGGCCATAAAGCACCAACACCGGCAGTTCCCCAAACCATGGAGGAGCCCCTTGGATAGCCGGCATATCATAACTAGATATGCCACCTCGGGGCGCACGGTTCACCAAACCATGGGTGAACTACCCGATACTTGGGCCAGATCATCATAACCAGGACGACCTCCCCTATGTTGAACATCCCCCTCAACATCAACTCCAATGCTCTGCAAATGGCACAACAACACACAAGGAAACCACCTCCTTTGCTTGGGCCTAAAAGCACCTAAGACTTATCACCAAGATCAACATCAACACCTTAGACCCAAACCGTGGGGTCAAGGCCCCCTTGGTCGAAAAGCACCAAGGTTCAACATAACAACACCTCGACCATAAAGCATCGAGGCCACTTTGACCAAACAACACCAAAGCCCAATAGCTTGCGGTGACCCATTAGGCACCGGCTTAACCGATTATCATTGTAATTATCTTAATTGATCATTAACCAAGTTATCTAAGTTCCATTGTTCAGTTATTACATTATCACATCACTATTGGGGATAAGTGGGGTCAAAATTCCTTAATTACCTTTAAATTAGTTTATGCCAGGAGGGGAAGCACGGGCGTGCTTGTCCCCTGTACGGTCGTGCTACCTCATAAGTGAAGCACGGTCGTGCTTCTTATTATGCACGACCGTGCTTCGATGAACAGTCGTGCTTCTACATTGCACGGCCGTGCTTAATGTACGGCCTCCCAGAATTCAAAAGGGATGCACGAGCGTGCTTCCTATTACGCACGGCGTGCTCCTGGAGTCAGCCATGCTGTTCTGGGCAGAACAGAGCCTAAACTTGGGATTAAAAACCCCCTAACACTCTTAAATCAAGCCTAAGGTTTTACACTAAACCAATTATCATGGAACTCGCACTTTACCAACAGTCTATAATTAATCAACATCCTTGGGTAATTATTCCCTAATTACTATGTTAATTGGGAGTCCTACATTAATTAATTAAGGCCTTATTAACATATCAACTCAACAAACATAAATCAATCAAAACAGTCTCAATAACAACAACTTCAACCAACATATCATGGCATGTTATCAACCAACTTAATCAACACAATAGGTACAACATCATAACCATGGAATAAACATAACAAACTTATCGTAGACATATTCAACATATTAATATAGCCAATAACCTACAAATAATTTATCATGGCATCAATAAATATAATAAGCATATTAGATACATGGCATTCATCATACAACAACTCAATGAGGTCATGGGAACCCCTCATCTTACACTACCCCTAGCCTAGAGACTATACTATCCTTCATCCCATACCTGGGATGAAGGTTTCCATTTGCTAAACACCAACGGCAACCAGGTCACGTTCCTTTAAGCGGCTCAACAACCTCCAAGCCTTGGCCAAACCAAAAATGGTAACCAATTAGTTGCCAAATCAAGAACAAGAAAATGGAAACTAAAAAGGAACTATCTTTACCTTTTCTAGGATGAACAACACTAACTAAACCTTCCCAAATAGTCTCCAAACTTCAACAAAGCGAGGACTTTAGAGAAAATAAGGAAGAAATTCGTAGTAGGGGGGTTGGTAGGTTAGAAATAGGGTTCCAAAGTGAACCCTCGGTTACTGTGCCTATTTATAGGCTATCGCCATGAAGCACGGTCGTGCTCCTCAGTAAGCACGGTCGTGCTCCTCAGCAAGCACGGTCGGACCGGACTTAGCGTCAGCGAGACGCGGTCCGCACATTGAGTACGGGAGTGCTCACTGTTGAGCACGAGCATGCTCAACTAAAAGACTGAAACACACTTCAGCCTTTAAGCACAGGCGTGCTGGCTAATGAGCACGGGGGTGCTCATGCACCAGAAAGGGACTTTTGAACCAAAAATCCCACTAGGCCCTTAACCAACCAAACAACTTATAAAAAGCACTTATTGAAAAAGCAGGGTGTTACACAAGGATCCCATGATCAAGGGGGCGTGGGTTAACCATGGGATGGTCATGGGATCCTTGCAAGGGGGTTATGGGTTAACCATGGGATCCTTGCAATTGGGTCATGAGTTATCCTTTTTGGGGGGGATCATTGCAAAGGGGTCAAGGGTTAACCACGGGATCCTTTCTTGGGGGATCCTTGCAAGGGGGTCATGGTTTAACCAGGGGATCCTTGCAAGGATAACTTGGGTTAACCATGGGATCCTTGCAAGATCCTTGCAAGGGGTCATGGGTTAACCATGGGATCCTTGCAAGGGGGTCATGGATTAACTATGGGATCCTTTCTTGGGGGATCCTTGCAAGAAGGTCATGGATTTATCAAGGGATCCTTGCAAGTGGGTCATTGTAAACAATGGGATCCATGCAAGGAGGTCATGGGTTAACCATTGGATCCTCTTTAAGGGGATCCTTGCAAGGGGATCATGGTCTAACCATGGGATCCTTGTAAGGGGATCATGGGTTAACCATGGGATCCTTTCAAGGGGGTCATGGGTTAACCATGGAATCATGGCAAGGGGGTCATTGGTTAACCATTAGATCCATGCAAGGTGGTCATGGGTTAACCATGGGATCTTTTCTAGCGGGATACACGAAATGCGGTCATGGGCTAACCATGGGATCCTTACATGTGGGTCATGGGTTAACCAAGGGATCCTTGCAAGGGGTCATGGGTTCATCAGGGGATCATTGCAAGGGGGTCATGGGTTAACAATGAGAACCTTTCATGGGGGATCCTTGCAAGAAGGTCATTGATTTACCATGGGATCCTTACAAGTGGGTCATTGTTAACCATGGGATCCGTGCAAGGAGGTCATGGGTTAACCATGGGATCCTTTTTAGGGAGATCCTTGAAAAGGGGTCATGGGTTAACCATGAGATCATGACAAGGGTGTCATGCGAAAACCATGGGAACCTTGCAAGGGGATAATGGATTAACCATGAGATCCTTGAAAGGGGGTCATGGGTTAACCATGGGATTCTTGCAAGGGGGATCCTTGCAACGGGGTCATGGGTTAACCATTGGAGCCTTACAAGGGGGTCATGGGTTAACCATGGGATCCTTTCAAGGGGGTCAGGGTTAACCATGGGATCGTTGCAAGGGGGATCCTTGCAAGGGGGTCACGGTCTAACCATGGGATCCTTGCAAGTTGGTTAACCCATGACCCCCTTGCAAGGATCCCCCTAGAAATGATCCCATTATTAATCCATTACCCCCTTGCAAGGATCCCTCTAGAAAGGATCCAATGGTTAACCGATGACCACCTTGCAAGAATCTCATTGTTAACCCATGACCCACTTGCAATATTCCCAAGGTTAACCCATGACCCATTTGCAAGGATCCCTAGTTAACCCATGACACCCTTGTAAGGATCATATGGTTAACCTATGACCCCCTTGCAAGGATCCCATGGTTAGACCATGACCCCCATACAAGGATCCCTAAGTTTACCCATGACAGCCTTGCAAGGACCTCCTAGAAAGAATCCCATGGTTAACCCATGACCCCATTGCAAGGATCCCATGATTAGACCATGACCCCCTTGTAAGGATCTCATGGTTAACCCATGACCCCCTTGCAAGGCTCCCACCAGAAAGGATCCCATGGTTAACCCATGACCCCGTTGAAAGGATCCCATGGATATGCCATGACCCCCTTGCAAGGATCCCATCGTTAGAACAAGACCGCCTTGCAAGGATCCCATGATTAACCTATGACCCCATTGCAAGGATCTCATGGTTAGACCATAACCCCCTTGCAAGGATCCCATGATTAACACATGACCCCCTCGTAAGGATCACAATAGAAAGGATCACGTGGTTAACCCATGACGCCCTTGAAAGGATCCCATGATTAAATCATGACCCCCTTACAAGGATCCCTAGGTTTACCCATGACAGCCTTGCAAGGATCCCCCTAGAAAGAATCTCATGGTTAACCCATGACCCCCTAGCAAGGATCCCATGGTTAGACCATGACCCCTTTGCAAGGATCTCATGGTTAACCCAAGACATCCTTGCAAGGATCCCCCCCAAAAGGATCTCATGGTTAACCTATGACCCCCTTGAAAGGATCCCATGGATATGCCATGACCCCCTTGCAAGGATCCTATGGTTAGACAATGACCCCCTTGCAAGGATCCCATGGTTAACATATGACCCCCTCGAAATGATACCCCTAGAAAGGATCCCGTGGTTAACCCATGAACCTGTTGTTTTGGCTTCAACGACTCAAGAGGGAGGGTGAATTGAGTTTTCTTAAAATATTTCCCTCTTAAAACTTTTTCACAAAACTTTACAAATCAGAGTTGCGGTCTCAGGATCTTTTACTAAATCAATGAAGGGTTTATATAAAATCTTGAATAGAAGGTGATGAGGATAAGAAAGATTGATTCAGAATTAATAGATCACGTAATAGGTTCAGGTTCAAAACTCAATAATTACAAAATACAGAAACTGATTAAACCTTTAAAGATTAAGAACAAGTTATGCAAGTTTCAGATACAAGCATTAACAATCAGGAACAAACTTGCAGGTTTCAGTTTCAGCATATGATGCAAGATTCAATACTGATTATGTAGATCAAGAACTGATATCAATTGAAAACTTAGAACGTCAAGATCACAGTTATATGCGCAAGACATAAATTAAAGAGTTTGAGTTTAGAGATACCACACAACCAGATTTATCGTGGTTCAGTCACCACCACTTTGACCTACATCCAGTCCTCACTCCACCTGTGGGTTTTCACACACTAACACAAGCAGCTTTAGCCATGTGGCTTGAAAAACCTTTACACCACAGAGCACTCCTTCACCTTGAGATACCACACTCTTGTGAAGAGCCTCAATGTTCTTCCTTAGGGATACCTCACCCTAATCACTCAGAGAGACTCCCTCTCTCTTTACAATCAAACAAAAACGAAAAATTGATTCCTAACTCTCAATAGTCAGATAAACAAATTGAAGCACTTATGAGAACGAAACACTCTTTTCACAATAAGCTCAAGAAAGATTATCAATGATTTTCACAATTGATCTCTCAAATTGATTTCGTGTAATTCTGATATGTGATCTTGTGATATCGTAAAAAGTGTTCCTTTGATCCCTCTTTATATAGAAAACAAGTTATAATCATTGGGATCAATCAAAACAGATTTGGATATGATAACAGTATCTGTTTTCTTGATTCTTGTTCTTGAAATAAGATTCTACATTGGTTGTTATAGCATTCACGTCCATCTTGAAAATAAGCGCTTCCATCTAGCCATTTTGAATTAAGATTTTACATCGGACGAGCTAGTAGACGAGCTCCATATGCCATGTCATTGGACGGAGCTTCTCATTAAGGACTTAGCAAGTCCAACGACTTGTGTGGACGAGCGCTTCTGTCACTTTAGTGGATGAGCACTTCTGTCACTTTAGTGGACGAGCACTTCTGTCACTTTAGTAGACGAGCGCTTGTATCACTCTAGTGGACGAGCACTTCTGTCACTTTAGTGGACGAGCACTTCTGTCACTTTAATGGACGAGTGCTTGTATCACTTTAGTGGACAAGCGCTTCTGTCACTTTAGTGGATGAACGCTTCTGTCACTTTAGTGGACGAGCACTTCTATCACTTCAGTGGACGAGCACTTCTATCACTTGTATTGGACGAGCGCTTCTATCACTTGTGTTGGACGAGCAGAATTAGAATCTTGTTCTTATTTTCAAAAAATCATTTTCATTAACGAAAACTTATTCCTTTTAATGCAGGTTATGAAAATTGATTTTCTTCATGCATCTTTTTAAATGAGCTATTTATGAATAAGAGATTTCATCTCTTACAAATCATGACGTAAATCTAATTTCTCCTTTAAGCTCTTGTCTTGATGATTCCTTGATCATTGTCTTTGCTCTTTGATTCCTCCTTGTAGCTCTTTTGATTTCTTCAAGTTCTTCCTTGAATATTCAACTTTAATTGCTCACTGAACTTGTTGATTACTGCTTGATACCTGTCTTTGCAATTTGACACTAAAACACTTGCACACACTTTAAGTTGTATTTGTCATATATCAAAATCTCTTGGTCATTGAGTCTAAATCATTGTGATTGCTGGCCATCAAGCACAAGTTTGCCTCCTCAGATTCATATTCTTCAGTGGAGTCTACATCATTATCATCCCAAGCAATGTAGGCCTTTCTTGGCTTTCTCCACTCTTTGTCCTTTAAGTCAAACTTTTCAGTTTTGTCTTTCTTTTGCAGCTTTGGAAAGTCAAGCTTCATGTGGCCAATCTTTCCACACTCATAGCATGTGATGTTGTTGGAAGAGTTGTCACCTTTGTTGAAATTTCTCCTTTGAAAAGTGGATGGCTTTCTTTTGAAGTTGCCTTTCTTCTTTAGGAAGTTCTTGAATTTTCTGACTAGCATTCTCATCTCTTCTTCAGATTCAGCCTCTTGTTCTGTATTATCATCATCATTGTCTTCTACTTCTTTGACTTGTGATTTCAGAGCCAATCCCTTCTTTCTTTTATCAATTTCTCCACTCTCATTCAGTCTGTTCAACTCCAATTCATGTTCTTGCAGTTTTCCAAACAATGTGGCAATGGTCATTGATGAGAGGTCTCTAGATTCTGAGATTGCAGTGACTTTAGGTTGCCATTCCCTGCTCAAGCATCTCATTACTTTGTTAACTTGATCCTTATTTGAAATAGTTTTTCCAAGACCAGTCAACTGATTTACGATGTATGTGAATCTCTTTTGCATTTCAGTCATAGGTTCTCCTCGATTCATGCGAAATAACTCATACTCATGTGTGAGGGTGTTCATTCTTGCTCTTTTGACGTCTGTGGTTCATTCATGTGTTACATGAAATGTATCCCACATCTCCTTTGCTGATTTGCAATTTGAAACCCTGAAAAACTCATCACGGCTTAAAGCAGATGTTATAATATTCTTAGCACATGCATTATATTGAACTCTTTTCTTATCATCCTCATTCCATTCAGTTTTAGGCTTATTTCTTGGAGCACCATTAGCATCTATAGTAGAGGGGATAAATGGTCCATTTTCTACTGCATCCCATATGTCAACACATGCTGCCTCAAGAAAGATTACCATTCTTTCCTTCCAATAGATATACTCAGATCCATTGAAGGCAGGAGGGCGTGCAAGGGAAGCCCCTTCATTCAAACAGTCGTTGGAAGCCATACTCTTATAGCTGTTAAGCCAAACTTAAGAGTTTAGCTCTAATGCCAATTGTTGTTTTAGATTCAACGACTCAAGAGAGGGGTGAATTGTTTTTTCTTAGAATATTTCCCTCTTAAAAACTTTTTCACAAAACTTTACAAATCAGAGTTGCGGCCTCAAGATCTTTTACAAAACCAATGAAGGGTTTATATAAAATCTTGAATAGAAGGTGATGAGGATAAGAAAGATTGATTCAGAATTAATAGATCACAGAATAGGTTCAGGTTCAAAACTCAATAATAACAAAATACAAAAACTGATTAAACCGGTAAAGATTAAGAACAAGTTATGCAAGTTTTAGATACAAGCATTAACAATCAAGAACAAACATGCAGGTTTCAGTTTCAGTATATGATGCAAGATTCAATACTGATTATGCAGATCAAGAACTGATATCAACTGAAAACTTAGAACATCAAGATCACAGTTATATGCGCAAGACAGAAATTAAAGAGTTGGAGTTGAGAGATACCACACACTGTGACCTACATCCAGTCCCCACTCCACCTGTGGGTTTTCACACACTAACACAACAAGCTTTAGCCAGGTAGCTTGAAAAACCTTTACACTATAGAGCACTCCTTCACCTCGAGATACCACACTCTTGTGAAAAGCCTCAATGTTATTCCTTAAGGATACCTCACCCTAATCACTCAGAGAGACTCCCTCTCTCTTTACAATCAAATAAAAACAAAAAATTGATTCCTAACTCCCAATAGTCAGATAAACAAATTGAAGCACTTATGAGAACGAAACACTCTTTTCACAATAAGCTCAAGAAAGATGATGAATGATTTTCACAATTGATACTCAAATTGATTTCAAGTAATTCTGATATGTGATCTTGTGATATCGTAAAAAGTGTTCCTTTGATCCCTCTTTATATAGAAAACAAGTTATAGTCGTTGGGATTAATCAAAACAGATTTGGATCTGATATCAGAATCTGTTTTCTTGATTCTTATTCTTGAAATAAGATTCTACATTGGTTCTTATAGCATTCGCGTCCATCTAGCCATTTTGAATTAAGATTTTATATCGGACGAGCTAGTAGACGAGATCCATATGCCATGTCATTGGACGGAGCTTCTCATTAAGGACTTAGCAAGTCCAATGACTTGTGTGGATGAGCGCTTCTGTCACTTTAGTGAATGAGCACTTCTGTCACTCTAGTGGACGAGCACTTCTGTCACTTTAGTGGACGAGCGCTTGTATCACTCTAGTGGACGAGCACTTCTGTCACTTTAGTGGACAAGCACTTCTGTCACTTTAGTGGACGAGCGCTTGTATCACTTTAGTGGACGAGCAATTCTGTCACTTTAGTAGACGAGCACTTCTATCACTTCAGTGGACGAGCGTTTCTATCACTTATGTTGGACGAGCGCTTCTATCACTTGTGTTGGACGAGCATAATTAGAATCTTGGTCTTATTTCCAAAATATCATTTTCATTAAAGAAAACTTATTCCTTTTAATGCAGGTTATGAAAATTGATTTTCTTCATGTATCTTTTTAAATGAGCTATTTATGAATAAGAGATTTCATCTCTTACAAATCATCTAAGACGTAAATCTAATTTCTCCTTTAAGCTCTTGTCTTGATGATTCCTTGATCATTGTCTTTGCTCTTTGATTCCTCCTTGTAGCTCTTTTGATTTCTTCAAGTTCTTCCTTGAATATTTTCCTTTAATTGCTCACTGAACTTGTTGAATACTACTTGATACCTGTCTTTGCAATTTGACACTAAAATACTTGCACACATATTAAGTTGTATTTGTCATATATCAAAATCTCTAAGTCATTGAGTCTACCAGAACCCCTTGCAAGGATCCTATGGTTAGACCATGACCCCCTTGCAAGGATCCCTGGTTAACCCATGACCCCTTTGCAAGGATCCCATGGTTAAACCATGACCCCCTTGCAAGGATCTCATGGTTAACCCATGACCCCCATGCAAGGATCTCCCTAGAAAGGATCCCATGGTTAACCCATGACCCCTTTGCAAGGATCTCATGGTTAGACCATGACCCCATTGTAAGGATCCCATGGTTAACCCATGACCCCCTTGCAGGATCCCCCTAGAAAGGACCCCATGGTTAACCCATGACCCCCTTGAAAGGATCCCATGGTTAGACCATGACCCCCTTGCAAGAATCTCATGGTTAACCCATGACCCCTTTGCAAGGATTCCATGGTTAACCCATGACCGCCTTGCAAGGATCTCCCTAGAAAGGATCCCATGGTTAACCCATGACCCCCTTGCAAGGATCCCAAGATTAGACCATGACCTCCTTGCAAGGATCCTTTGGTTAACCCAAGACCCCCTTGCAAGGATCCCCCCAGAAAGGATCTCATGGTTAACCCATGACCCTTCCGTTGAAAATCGTATGGACTAAGTTGATTTTAATTTAACAGTGTCAGGGACTTAATTGATATTAAGTGAGTAAAACGAGGGACCAAATTGATACTAATTTATCATTCATGGGCGCTTTTGGAATTTCGATAATTTCAACGACCAAATTGATATTAGTGCACGATTTCATTTACTAAATTGGGTGTTTACTCTTAATGAATATATACGTTAAGTGCAAATGTGACTCACAAAAGTTCAAGTGGACATCCCACTTGACACACAAGACACACACATGGACGTTCATCTGATAATTAACAGATCATGTGAATATATAATTAATGGACACTCATTTGGTAATTAGTGGACACTCGGGTCAATCTTCAGATTACCCCACCCTTCCCACCCACACACACATATATATAATATTTATTGTTTTATATTTTATTGTTATTTTATGGTCTAACGTTATTGTGTACTTCCAATTACAATTTTTTAGTTAATCTTTCCTCCCTTTACTTTTAAAAACACATTCTATATATAAAGTTGTATAATTTCTATTCTTAGTGATATATTGATTCAAGTCTAAAGAGTTGACCCAGTTAAAAATTAGGGACGTGTAAGGGACAGACAAAACCTGTCCAAAAACTCATATCTTTTGTATTCCAAGTCTGACAAGGGATCAAATCCATTATTAGTTAGTTTGGGAGTAATATACATTTACCTTCACTTCATTATACTAATTATGGATTATAGGAATCTTATACTAACATGGGAATAATACTAATAAAACAAAAGCGATGACAATCGTAGTATGAGAAATCGTAACTGTTATGTTTAGACACTTTATAATTTTGTGCAATAATTTTAAATATTTTTTGTATTCATGTTATAAGTACGAACGAGACCAAATTTTTTATTTTTTTATTTTTATATATTAAAATTAATATTTCTTTTCGATAAAATTTTCAATTGTATACAAATTTATATTAATTAGCTTTATCAACCATTCCTTATCAATTAGTTTGTGCTGGTTAAGCTTGTATGAGAGGACCACGGTTCTTCGATTCCCACAAAACACTTTTTGGGGTAAAGAAATCTTAACTTTGACTAAGCACCCAAACGAAGATTAGTCTTGTATTGGGTTCAACGGATCTAAATTTGTGAGACACTGTGTAGACTCAGCCAAAGGCCCTAACTAGTCGCGTTGGACTTCGAACAAAAAAAAATGGATATGTAATAATAACTTTAACTATGTTCTTTTTATTATCATTTAAGAACAACATAAAGTTGTTTGGCAAAAAAAAGAGAGAAGAATATAAGAAGCACGTTGAATTTTTTATGAGAACAAAACATAATAATAACACATAATAATTTAATTAAAATTTATTTAAAATTAGATTAAGGATTTAATTGGTATATACTGACAGTGTAAAGTTTTTTTTACACTGTCAACCAATCAGAAATTGACACAACAATACAAATGATTGTTTCTTATTCTAACTACTTTAAAAGTTATCAATTTCATGATTTCTGATTGGTTGTTAATGTAAAAATCTTTACACCGATAGTGCATACAAATTAAACTCTTAGACTAAACATTTTGTTATAAAATATTAAAATAATTTTTTAACATTATATTTGAAATTTTTAATATTCTATAGGGTTTTACAAAAACTTTACATGAAAATTTATTAAAACGTGAATCACAATTGTATCTATTAATGTTTCATAAAAATAAAACGAAATTATATGAAAGTATATTAATACTTAAATTAAAAAAAAGTGTCTGTGACACAACGAGATATATGAAAATTAAAATATATTAATACATAAGCTACATAAATAAATGATTACCTAATGCATGAAAAATAAAAAATAAAGAATTAAAAAAAAGTCTGTTTAGAAGATTAGAAAAGAAAAAGAAAAAGAAAAAGGACAAGAGGACAAAAGGAGAAGGAAAAACTAAAACAAAAACAGCAGTGAAAGAATAGGCAGCATGTATGACGTTGAGGTCGATTTGGTGGGAGTAATGGTGATATGCTCCCCACTGGCGTAACAAATAATCATATGGTTGTTTGTCGATAAATTCCACACAAGCAAGCATCATAAAGAAGGGGGGATTACATACAGAAAACTATGCATAGAGAGGCCCATTTCCCATTCTTTAGACTCTTCGTTTCTGCTCATCAGTTTTGAACTCCAATCATAATGCTTGAAAAAGAAACCAAAAAAATTTCCCCACCCATAACTAAAACACTTCCATACTCTCTTCGTCCCTTCACACTCTCTCAGACCCACTCTTCCCATAAGCCAAAAACCCCCTCTCACCCGTTACAGTTCTCTCTCCTTTTCTCTCTTCTTCCCTTCACTCTCTCTCAGACCTACTCTCCCCAGAAGCCAAAAACCCTATCTCGCCTAGGTATACCAATGAGCCATTATACTTTCCACGAAGAAAATATTGAAAGAATTATTGAGAGTAGATATATTCACAGCCGGCGTACGGTATGTTATTCTTCCTTTTCTTTCCTTTCTCCTTCTTTATATATGGTTTCTTTCTTTAATAGTTCACGGTTACTTTTTTTTATTCTCATAGTTCACGGTTACTTTGCTAATTGAGTTTTTCAAACTAGTGTGCTAAAAAAAAGGTTACTCTTATTTTATTTAAGATGTATATGTTCTTCTTGCTTTTCTTTCCTTTCTCTTTCTTTATTTTTTATTTCTTTAATAGTTCCCGGCTACTTTGCTAATTGAGTTTTTCAATCTCGTGTACTAAAAAGTATTGTTCTTATTTTATTTAGGATGTTCACAGTTTGGAGAGGCATTCTTCACTCGTTAAGAAGCTCTCTAAAATTGAACTATGGGTAAGATGTTTGCGTTATTTGTCATAGGATGAAAAGGGTAATTTCATTCGTAAATTACCAATATAGTGCAACTTCAAAAGTAATTACCATTTAGGGGTAAGTCGTACTTGGGATGTACAACTTCAGTTTTTTTTTAAAGATTTTTTAGAAATTCGTACACTGGGAGTACAACTTTGCATGTGACATTCATTTTCGAAAGTCGTTCACTAGGAGTACGACTTCCGTGTCACCCTGTCTGTGACTTTTTTTTTATTTTATATTCTAGCGAAGTCGTACATTTCCCTTTTTGAAAGGACACCCTCTTTCCCTATATAAATCAAGGCATACCAAGACCATGGTCACTCAACCGAAGGCAAGTGGCATTTGTTTCCATTTGTATTCTCAGAGTTGTCAAGTGTTAAATGCCTGTATAATTTTATTTGAGGTATAGATTTTATTGTATTTGCATACTTGACCTATGATATTCTTATTAAATTTACATAATCATGTTTACTTATCAGATGGCATCGGATGATATTAGAGATAATATTAGTGAATTCAGTGAAGAGGAAGACTACGAGATCCATGACGGAGTTGGTGAAGGAAGCACAGAAGGTGTTACGAAAGCTGTAAATCTAAGTCAGACAACAACGTCGTTTTTTGTGTCTAATATTAATTATCAGGCAATGCATAATATTGATTACCCAGATGGTTATGGATATATGGAAAGAGGAAGTACAGGTGGGAATGCAAGAAATGATGATCTTCGGGTTGGAATGCACTTTGAATCAAAAGAGGCAACCATCAATGCAATAAAGCAGTGGCACATACAAAATTCATATGACTATGCGGTTGAAGAGTCTAGACCATAAAGATATGTTGGTAAGTGTAATCAATTTGGTAATGGACGTGACTGGAGGATTAGAGCATCATTTAATAAAATGAAAGATAGATGGGAAATAAGGAAAATTGACGGGGTTCATAGGTGCACATCCTCGTTGATGTCTCAAGATCACCAAAAACAAAGCTCTACTGTAATTACTAATTGCATTATTAGCTTAGTTATTGCGGATCCTGGTATTCGAATCAAGACATTGATTGCAGAGGTACGTAATAATTTTGGTTACACTGTCACATATAAAAAGGCTTGGAAGGCAAAACAGATAGCACTTACAAAGGTCTTTGGGGACTGGGAAACCTCTTACAGTGAGCTTCCTAGATGGATGGATGCTGTCCAACAATGTGTACTAGGCACAATTGTGAAATATTCAACATTACCAGTTGTGGTTGATGGTACAGAAGACCCTTCTAATGTAATTACTCAACGCCTGTTCTGGTCATTTAAGCCATATATTGTGCATATTGTAAGCTGATAGTGCAAGTGGATGGGACTTTCTTGACAGGGAAATATCGTGGCACTTTGCTAGTTGCGAATGCACAAGATGGAAATCGAAATATACTACCAGTTGCTTTTGCAATCGTTGAGGGAGAGACAAAAGAAGCGTGGGCGTGATTCTTGTATAATCTGCGAACATTTGTTACACCACAACCAAATTTGTGTATAATTTCAGACGGGGGAAAAGGTCTTTTATCTGCATTGCGTAGTCAAAGGGTTGGGTGGAGCGAGCCGAATGCACACTCGGTCTTTTGCATTCGTCACATTGCAAGTAATTTCAATAAAAAAAATTAGAAATTTTGAACTAAAGGACCAAATCAACAATATGGGTAAGTCGTTAAATTTTATTACTTACACAATTGTATTGTTTTAAAATAATTTAACTGATTTTTTTACTTTTATTTGACAGCATATGAGTTGAAATAACCACGATTTGAGGCAAAACTAATGGCAATGAGGTCAGAGTTCGGGCAAGCTACTGAATGACCGGACCAAATCCCAAAGAACTAATGCCATGCTGGAACGGTATTAATTTTTACAAATTTACATTCAAAATGAATTCATATTCTTATTATGTCAACTAAACTCAATGCTCACATGGTCATCGATGTTTTTTTTTTCTTTAGTATTCTTTCGTGCGTTCAGTAAAGGCCTATACTATCTCTCCCACTGCCATTGAGCAACCTATGCAAGTCCTACACCAAATTAATTCGGTATGTGCCGACATGTTACGTGCCTTAGATGACATCCACCCAACACCATTTTCAGATGAACATGAAGAAGCTGGGCCTACTCAATATTTCACAATACCTGATGAACCACCTTCACCACAAACTCAAACATACTCGCAGACCGAGGCACCTCAGCCAGACACCTTCTCAGGATACATGCACATCATTCATTCCAAAATATCCCATCTAGTTCCAACTTTTGTGAAACAAATCCATCAATTTTTGGAACTACTTATAACACGCCACTATCAGCATATCACCAAATACCAATGGAAGATTATCGTCCAACCATATCATTTGAAACATGGGACATGAATACTTACAGTGGTCGTGGTGACCATAGTAGTGGTGATGATGACCAAGAGGATGAACCCCCACCACACCTACCATCTAGACAAAGGACAGTACGCGGTGGTGGCACGGGAAGAGGTGCACGGGCACAAGACGTGGAGCAGCAACCGCATAGAGTTCAACCATCTCGTGTTAGATGCCGACCTGGTTGTGGGACGTCATCCCACCATTAGAATCTTAATATAGAAAAATCAATTATTATTAATTTCAGTACATGTGTGCCTTTGTGATGTTTAAAATGTAATTTAAGGTGTGTAAAAATAATACATGCAAAGTGGTACATGTGGTATACGACTTTCATAAAAAAGAAAAAAATTTGAAGTCGTATACACAATATTCGACTTTCTCAAAAATATTTAAAAAAAAAAAAACTGAAGTCATACATACCATGTACGACTTCCATTTTTTAATAATAAAACTGAAAAAGTGATGTCATACATGAGATGTCCGACATTGAAGTCGTACATCCCATGTACGACTTACCCAAAAATGGTAATTACATTTGAAGTTATACTATATTGGTAATTTACGAATGAAATTACACCAGTGGGGTCAATTAGCCACAATATAAGAAGTACGTTGAATTTTTTATGAGAACAAAACATCATAATAACACATAATAATGTAATTAAAATTTATTTATAATTAGATTAAGGATTTAATTAGTATACACTGATAGTGTAAAGTTTTTTTACACTGTCAACCAATCAGAAATTGACACACCAATACAAATGATTTATTCTTATCCTAACTAGTTTAAAAGTCATCAATTTCATAATTTCTGATTGGTTGTTAGTGTAAAAATCTTTACACCGATAGTGCGTACAAATTAAACTCCTAGACTAAACATTTTGTTATAAAATATTAAAATAATTTTTAACATTATATTTGCAATTTTTAATATTCTCTAGGGTTTTATAAAAAAATTACATTAAATTTATTAAAACATGAATCACAATTGTATCTATTAATGTTTCATAAAAATAAAATAAAATTATATTAAAGTATATTAATACTTAAATTAAAAAAAGTGTGTGTGTCACAACGAGATATATGAAAATCAAAATATATTAATACATAAGCTACATAAATAAATGATTACCTAATGCATGAAAAAAAAAAAGAAAAAAAAAGTATGTTTAGAAGATTAGAAAAGAAGAAAAAGAAAAAGGACAAGAGGACAAAAGGAGAAGGAAAAACTAAAAAGAAAACAGCAGTGAAAGGATAGGCAGCACGTATGACGTTGAGGTCGATTTTGTGGGAGAAAAGGTAATATGCTCCCCACTGGCGTAACAAATAATCATACGGCTGTTTGCCGATAAATTCCACACAAGCAAGCATCATAAAAAAGGGGGGATTACAGAGAGAAAACCATGCACAGAGATGCCCATTTCCCATTACTTAGACTCTTCGTTTCTGCTCATCAGTTTTGAACTCCAATCATAATGCTTGAAAAAGAAACCAAAAAACTTTCCCCACCCATAACTAAAACACTTCCATACTCTCTTCGTCCCTTCACACTCTCTCAGATCCACTCTTCCCAGAACCCAAAAACCCTCTCTCACCCACTACAATTCTCTCTCCTTTTCTCTCTTCTTCCCTTCACTATCTCTCAGACCCACTCTCCCCAGAAGCCAAAAACCCTCTCTCACTCAGGTATACCAATGAGCCGTTATGCTTTCCACGATGAAAATATTGAAAGAATTATTGAGAGTAGATATATTCACACCCGGCTTATGGTATGTTATTCTTCCTTTTCTTTCCTTTCTCTTTCTTTATATATGGTTTATTTCTTTAATAGTTCACGGTTACTTTTTTTTATTCTCATAGTTCACGGTTACTTTGCTAATTGAGTTTTTCAATCTGGTGTGCTAAATTAAATGTTATTCTTATTTTATTTAGGATGTATATGTTCTTCTTACTTTTCTTTCCTTTCTCCTTCTTTATTTTTTCTTTCTTTAATAGTTCCCGGCTACTTTTCTAATTGAGTTTTTCAATCTCGTGTACTAAAAAGTGTTGTTCTTATTTTATTTAGGATGTTCACGGTTTGGAGAGGCACACTTCACTCGTTAAGAAGCTCTCTAAAATCGAACTATGGGTAATATGTTTGTGCTATTTGTCATATGATGAAAAGGGTAATTTTATTCGTAAATTACCAATATAGTGTCACTTCAAAAGTAATTACAATTTACATGGGATGTATGACTTCAATGTCGTACATCCCATGTACGACTTCACTTTTTCGGTTTTGTTATTAAAAAATGGAAGTCGTACATGGTATGTACGACTTCAGTTTTTTTTTTATAAAGATTTTTGAGAAAGTCGTACTTTGGGAGTACGAATTTGCATGTGACATTTATTTTGCGAAAGTCGTTCACTAGGAGTACGACTTCCGTGTCACCCTGTCCGTGACTTTTTTTTTGTATTCTAGCGAAAACATAACATGTACGACTTCCCTTTTTGCAAAGATAACATTGTGTAAATTGTAGACTTCACATGCAAGATGTCACATAGTTAGGTGAAGTTATGAGTGCAACAAAAGGCATAGAAATACTTACCAGTACACCATTTGCAAACCTGACTAGGACAGTCATGACAAGGGCATAGGCAACAAGTTCAGTAGAGCCAATATGACCAATGAAGGATTGACTAACTATTGTGATTCCAAATGTTGAAAACCTTGTGAATATGGCAGGGCCTGCTACCACCCACATTTTCTTGCTTTCTTTCAATACCATTTTCTTCAGTGATTCTTCCTCTTCAACACTCTCCTGTGAATTGTTTTGCTGCTGCAAAAGCTTCTCCTTTAGCTTGTCTCCCATTTCCACTACCACTATGGAGCTTGGCTGCCAATGTTTTAATTTCCACTACCACTATGGAGCTTGGCTTCCAATGTTTTAATTGACATGAAGATGATTCATATATTGGAATGGCTTAACAAATGGTAACATAAATAAAGATAAAACTTAGGTACTCTTAGTCTATATACTTGTTATGATGTTATTCCAATGAAAATATAACATGTGTAATAATATACACATTTACACATGTTATATTTTCATTAATGAGCAGTTACAGATGTATTCTTTTTATTAGAGAATAACACTATAAGTACCTTAGGAATTACACTTAAGTTTTATCCAATGATAAATGGTTAAATCATTGGCCATTAATTCAAGACATAATAATTAAGACCTTAATTAAGGAAAAAAATTATGGGCCAGTAATTAAAGAAAAAGGGGGATCTATGACCTTTTAGACAATTTGTATTTGTCCTAGACACCGGCTTTTCTGACTTTCTCCATAATGATACATGGGCGGACCACGATACATGAACCTACATGCCTGCTATTTCATCTGAGTTAAGATTTTTTATTTCTTGCAGTGATCGCTTTGCGTGATTGTACGATAGAAGGAGTTTGCAGCTGGGACGCCGTAGGAGTGAAGAGTTACCACCCGTCAATTATTATTGCCCAAGGCATCTTTCTCTTCATTTTAATGTTTTTCGATCTTCTAAGGTTAGTTCTTTGCTTTTTTTATATTGGGAATTCTATTCTGTCTAAAGGTGTGAGTGTACTAGTACTCGTTTGATTCTCTTGTTTCTTGTTTCAATTTCAGAAAGATTATGCAATTAGTCATGTTGCATTCAGTCCTCTTGGACACGAGGTTGTCGTCAGCTATGAGAAAGAAAACATTTATGTGATGAACGTACATCATGGTAAGATATTTTACTTTAAATATTATTTTGTTTGTATTTAGATTTTACTGTAAAAAGGGTTGAGATCACATGTTCTTACAAAATAGATGGAGCAAATAAGGATTCATATTCTCCTGATGATGTCATAAAGATGATGAAAGTTGATGTAAACAGAAATGCATCGACCAAAACTGGAGAAACAATCAGAGATATCAAGGTTTTTGGTTTTTTTTCTTATAAGCAAAAAATGTATTGAATCAAGTACAAGGGGTACTCAAACCCGTATACATCACAATAAAGAAAAGATTACAAAAGAAGCAGAACATTAGGTACATTGTCAACCAGAAACACACAAACTGCTAGGAGGTTGAAATACAACTAAATTCATGCCCCCAACAATCCATCAAAACCCCTTCTACTGAACACCCAAGATTGAAATAACAGTAATATTCACAAAAACCACCCAATAGTTCTAGGATTAATGACAAAGTGATATCTGTTACCACCATGGAAACACCCAAACAACACTGGAAAAATAGCCATTAAAATCATAGAAGTCCTCGTAGAGATCAAAGCTGCCTAAGGAGTCAAATACAAGTGCAACCACTTCTTTAGCATCACTTAGATTGACCACCAAATGAGAATACACAGTGTTACTATGCCCAAGTTTTTTCATTTGCTATTTCCACTTTTTCGGACTTAGAACAGAAGATGAGCACCAAAATTGAACCCATAACAAAACCATAAATGTTGCATTCAAAGCCCGTACCGAACCAGGAGTGTTGCATTCATAACACATAGGATAGTTGCTAAGATAGTAACCCACCAAGGTCCCTAATCTAAAACTCTCTAGTTCAGTGGCACCATGGAAAAGGTTGTATACCAATTATGGACTTCATAGATGCCTTTATTAGCTTGACATTAAAAATCACAACGGAGGGCCAAAATCCATATGCACCAGAGATGAAAAAAACGACCTTGCCATAGTGAATTGAACAACCATTGAAGGTCCAAACTACATCCAGGGAGATAAAACAACCGTAGGAAACAGCAATATAGGGAACAAACAAAGACTCACAAATGAAAAACATTCCCATAACAAAAACACCTCTCTAAACAAAAACCATTTAAGCTTAGAAACCGAATATTTTGGTTGCTAAATTGGTCACCATTCGCTAAAAAACGAATATGTCGTTATATTCGGTCGCTACGCGGTGCGTTTCTAATTTCAATCAGTGTGTTTTAGCGACCAAATTCAAATTGGTCGCTAATTGACTCTAATAATACTATTACACTTAAATTGGTCATTATTTCGATCGCAAAATAAGTCAACATGTTTGACTTTGAAAATTACAAAGTTTGTGACCAAACTAACGATCAATGGTTTTGCGACCCCGTAATTCAGTCGCTAAACACAAATTATATAACATACTGAAATCATGTAATCGATCATCGTGTCAGTCATAAATAGTGATGAACAACAAATTTCGATAGCTAAATGACCTTTTTTGTAGTGTTAACTAATTGTGCTGTTATGCAGATCAAAGATAGAGTTAGACAGTTATTGGAAGACTGCACTCCATACAATGGAATAGACATATTGAACGCAGTTTTATCTTTGACGGGTCCTCCTATTGACCCTCAAGTGATTCTTGAGTGGTTGTGTAGTCGGGCCAACTTTTTAATTGAGGTGCTAGCATTTTGTTTTTTCCCTTTTAGTTTAGCTTTTTATTTATTTACATTTATGGAACATATTCTTAAATTTCCTTCTTTTCCATAAAAGTGGAAATATGACGTTCACATGGCCATAAGAGACTGCGATAGAGCAAGGAAGATCAACAATAGTGACTACAGACCATTATATTTTCTTTCCAAAGCATTGTTACAGGTAATATTGGATGCACTGTTGAATCTTAGTTGAAGATTTTTTTTTTTTTGACAAAGTTGAAGAATATGTTTTGATGGCATTTTCATTTTTAATGTCTGTTTGTGGAAGTGCATTAAAACTCGTATAGCTACTAACAAACAAGTTGACAGAAACAGAAGTTTCATAAGAGGAAAATAGCAGGAAATATATTAATACTACTGATACAAGAAAGGTTTCGAACTTGTGTATCCTGTGTTAGAAAATCTCTCTATGTGTTTGTAAATTTGGATTGCGTAGAGGTGTGATAGATTTAGATAAAAATGTAAGTTAGTTCAATAGTAGAAGAAGATGTGATAGTGTGATACAGATGATTAGTAATGTGTGATGAGCTGGAAAAGAGTGGGAATAGTTTGGAACAATTGAATTGCTCTGATTCTTAGCACTAGTTACATGTCTATTTAGAGCATGTTTATAATCTTTCCCAATTAGTTGTTTTGATCTTTTTAGCTGTTTTGAAAATAATTAAGTGTGTTTGGGATTTTAGCTTAACATCATAAAAATCTTTTTTAGAGGATTTTCAGCTGTTTTTTACCATCCACCCGGTAGGACTATTTTGATGTTTGAGTTTTGATTATTTTGTTGTTACACCTTTCATTACCCGTAATAACCCTCACAGTTCAACAACCACATTAATTTCACAACACCCCATACATCCCCAGTTCACGCCCACAGAGTGAGCCACGCGAGATAGGGTGGAAATGGTGAGGAGGGTGAATATGATGGAGAAAGAAATGGTGGGCATTTGGGATTCGAGAGAGATGGTGAAGTTTATGGATGGGTATGGTTAGATGGGGAGGGAGGGTTCAATGGCAAATTTGGTGGTGGTGGTGGTGGGTTTTGCTGCTTTGCTGTACCCAGATATTGAGTTTAAAATATTTTGGAGGCTTTGGTAATTGGAAGTTGGGAACCCTGTAGTTGTCGATGGCAATTGGCAAGGAAGTGCAAATTGAAATATATATTTTTTTAAAATTAACTATTGTAAAAAATAATATATTTTCACATGATTTCCATAATCATGAAAAAAGTTAGAATTTTAATTCAATTTTTATAATTGATGACAAGATATAAAAAAAATATAATGTTAAAAGAAAAACAAACAATATATACAAATATCTTCATACCCTTTTTCGTAATTTACTACGTAAAAGTGATTATTTTTGCATCATCCAAACGAAATAGATTATCTTAAAATCGCTTTTCAACAAACATACCCAAACAAAAACGGATTCTGATTATAATCGATTATCACAATAATCGATTATTTGAAAACAAATTATCAGCATAATCTTTTTTTTCCAGCTTTCCCAAACACACTCTTATAGGCCTCTATCACCCCCATCACATGGTTGTTTGGATTTTCTAGATATATATTTGTAAACTTGGATAACACTAATCTATAAAAGGCTGGAATCTAGTGGAATAGGTAGGACATGACTTTTTGAGTATTTTTTAGAAAGTTGCAGCATTTTTAACAGGGCGTTACAGTACTGAAAATGGGAGAGAGAATGATTCTTAATTTAAAATGATAGAGAACTGGAGAGGGGATTAAAATTTGAATATTAAAAAAGGACTATTTGAGGTGGGAATCATCTTGAATCTATATGAGGTGGGAAGCGTTGAGACAAAAGAGAACAAAAATCCAGAAAGAGACCAAGAACAACAGAAGAATAGGTTGAATCATATTTGTCCGTGAAAATTTTGATTGAAGAACAAAGAAAAAATGAAGTATTGAGCCCAGCTTGATAAGATTGAGAGTGACAAGAGATGTTTGTATAGGATTTCAATATAAGCCGTGACCTAAAGAAATTCGACATTTAAGCGTCTATTGTCCGATAAATTCATTTACCAATATCTTCAAATTTATGTTTGTATTTTTCATCTAAGAGACTTGTATGAGTCATTTTGACTTCAATTTCAAGTCATTTGTTGGCATATTCTTCTTGGATTATAGAATCTGTCCATTCTGTTTTAAGATCCATTAATGTCGTTATACATAATTCAGAAGTTATTTCCTTGCTATTGGATAGACGTACAGAAGCTTTGAAGTTTGCTCGTGCTGCCAAGTTGTTGAACCTCTCGAATTCTGAAGTGGAGAAGTTAATAGAGGATATTAATTCAAGTATGGAGAAGACGGGAGTGATTTGCCTTGAAAATACACAAAACCTCCCATGAATGGCCTAGTGGGGTATGAAGTATTTATTTAGATTGGTAAATGTCATTGGAACTTGTAAACAATTAATGGTATAAATAAGAGTGTTTTGGTACAAATATACACAAATTAATGATTTCTTAATCTATGTGTAGAAACCTTAAAATACCACAGAAAAAGAACGGAGGGAGTATGGAATTTTTTGCGCACAAGTTCACCCACTAGAAGTTATGCATCAGTTACATTTTGACTATTGTATTTGTGCATAACTGGCTGCTTTTATTATTAAACCAATAATAAATTACTTATACGTTTTGGATAATTTTTACACTTGTAATTAATCACACAGGCGTATAAATCTATAGACATGAAACAGAGATTTATTGGCCACTGGAATCAAGGTAAAATTGCAAAAGAGGTCAATTTTCTTGGTCCAACAGGTATGCTATTGCATACGTGATTTTTTAAATTTTAGAATCATCTATTGTTAAAAGTTAGGGTTTTTATCATAATTTTGTGAGCAAGTAATTGCCCCCCCCCCCCTCCCTCCTCCCTATTTTCGCACGGTATTCATGCCTTGTTGGAGTTTGCTGAGGATAGATTTATAACTTTTGTATGTATTAGATTGAATGTAATAAAGTTAGTTACATACCAGATTTAATATCTGTTATGAGTTTAATTACTGTACACTGTCAGTGTAAAGTTTTTTACACTGTCAACCAATAAGAAATCATGGTTTGAATGATTTTTAAGGTGGTTATGATAAGAGTCAAAGATTTTTAATGATTTATCAATTTTTAATTTTTTGACAGTGTAAATCAATTAAATATGTTATGTAACTAACTCTATTTTACATCCAATAGTATATGCAAAAAAAGAATTGACTTTAATCAATTCAATACCAACATACATTTACATGGTGAAAAATAAATCAGTTCTCCTTGATATATTCTCTTTTCTTTTAATTTGGATGCCATTATTTTCTTTATAAATGAAATGAAAAGCCCTTAACTTATATATATATATATATATATATACACCCATAACCACAAGGCGCTTTCATTGTATTTTTTGGGTCTATGTCTTTTTATACTACCTTGATGAATTTCCTCATTTATCTCTACAAAAACAGTGGAGCGTTTGATTTGACAATTGGTCTATAGTTGCAATTTTTATGTAAGGTCTTTTGACTTTATTTGCAGGTGAATATGTTGTGAGTGGAAGTGATGATGGGAGAGTGTATATCTAGGAAAAATGGTCAGGAAGGCTTATACGTACATTGATTAGTGATCTAGTCGGTAAACATGTTTTCCCTAATGTTTTGGGATTTATAGTCTCCTCTTATTAGGTTAAGGGCTGAAGTTATTTGTTCTTCCCGCAGCAGTAAATTGTGTACAATGCCATCCACGTGATTTTGTTGTGGCAACATGTGGGAATGATAACAAAATAGAGGTGAGAATAATAATTTTATAATTTATTTAGGGTTCAATATTAAACAGAAAAGAAAATCAATCTCTAAAGCTTTTTGTTGATGCATTATTCTAGATATGGGCTCCACTTGCTGCTGCTGAACCCGTTGATGATTTGGGTGATTTGAAGGCTATGGAAGAAAATCAAAAAAGATCGCTATAGAGAAAAAAAATATCAAGGAAGATTAATACGCTGATATAAAAGACTCCATTGATTGATTTTGTAAAGAGTACGTAGGCTTTTGTGCTGGGCGGTATCTAATTTTGTGAGGTATGGTATATAGAAAGCTTCAAAGACCGTTGGATTCATTAATATTTTAATGAAGGGTAGGGATTCATACCAGTTACCTCTTGAACGGGTTGCAATGCAAATTTGTGTTTTGGATTGTGATTTTTCTGAGCCCTGGACTCAAATGTTTGCACGACTAAGCTTTGATGAAAAATGGGTGGGAGTCTAGCGCATGACGTCAATCTTGATACATTTTAATGACATATTAGAAAAATTTAAATTGATCTAAAATCTTATCAATCATATTCTCCATTTTAGCTGAGGAGATGGACCGATAGTCACAAAGAGGGAGTGGGGGAGGGAAGGAGGGAGGGAGACTGTGTAGCAGAGAAGAGGTTAAAGGGAAAATGGGGGAACAGGGTGACTGGACTGGGTAACTAGGCAGAAGCATTTGCTGGGGTGGGCATTTTTCAAATAGTAGAAAAATAGTATACGAACGCGAACTGAAAAGAATAGTTTATATTTGAATAACAGAAATAGTTGAATATAGTAAAAGAAGTTGGATAGAAGGAAGAGGTTAGAATAGGATGGAGATCACATGTCACAAAATAGTGTCTCATTCTCTGTCTCATCCACTTAGATTGTGCCACTTGTAAAATTGATTATATTATTTATTATAAATATATCATTTTTAAATGACATGGCATAATCTAAGTGAATGTGACAAGGAATGAGACACCATTTTAGGACATGTGATCTCCATTCGTTGGAATATTTCTAGTGTCGTCGGACTTTTTTACAAGGAATGAGGAGAATTGTTTCTATGGAAGCCAGATATTCTCTTACAAGAACAAGTAGGTTGCATGCTAGTTAAGCTGACTCACTAGTTTGTCACGATCCCAATTGCTCTAAGTACTATATGTAACTAACAAGCCAGCTATGCAATGAAAGAGAATAAGAAAAATATTGAAGAAAATATTTACTTTTGTTAGGAGGATTGCTCCCCTCCAAATGAACCTTTTTTTCTTTATACTCTCTTTTATTTTCTCTACCAAATTAAATTCCCTACATTTTGTGCTTTCATAGCCATGACCTCATGTAACACCCTGATTTCTTGATTAGGGTTTAAGTAAGAGATTAAGTATAATTAAAGACTTAATCATGTTCCTTTGGTGTTAGTTAGCTTGTGTTTCAAGTTTGAGGAAAACCGGAGCTGAAATGGGTTGGAACGCAAACAAACGTAAACCTAGCGATTAATTGGTCAGTTAATTAATTAATCGATTAATTAGTTAATTGAGAGTTAGAATATTAAAAATAGGCCAGACTTGAATACAATAGGCTTTTAGGAGTAGCCTAAAATAATTACGGAACAATATTCCAGCAGTAGGTTACGCAGAAAAATGCGGAAGAAAACACCCGGTTGTACCAATGGAGCAAGACGCAATGACATGTGTCTCCACATCAAGATGCCACCTCAACTCCACTACTATCCCTAAACACCTACACTTGACACATGTACTCCACTCAAATTTCTACCTATGCCTAAAAGATGACACCTAGTTACTTAAGCCACCTAACCTACACTAAAACATGACACATGGCTAACATGCAAACTCATAATTTAATGAAAGACATCATGCATTTGATGGAATTGAATGAAAGTTAAGTCTCCATCCTACTTCACTCACGCATGCAGAGAGGACCAGGGGAGAAGCTGAAAAAAATAGAAGAGAAGGCAGCCATGGTGGTTGCACTTTGAAGCTTGGTTGAAGCAGTCGCAATGAAATCAACACTATATATTCTTTAACCGTTGGATCGTTCTCAGATTTGATAAGAAGGTTTGATACTTATGGTTCTTCATATCCAATGGTCAGAGTTTCGAAATCTTGTCCATATTTGGATATATGCAGCTCGCAATGTGAACCTTAATAGTGAGAAACTCAACCTGTTAAACTTCTAACCTGTCACCATAGAACGGCCATCTGAGGTTCATTCACCGTTGGATTAGGCGGAAAGTTTTGAAGGAGGTTAAGGACAAGTAGTTTCCCTTTATCACCGTTCAATTTTGTAATTTAAGGTATGTAGATGGAGATATAGAGCTCACATAGTAGCCTGTTTTGGGTACATTTCCCTTGGAATCTTGAACTCACTCTTGAATCCGACTTCCCCTAAGTCTAGTCGCTGTTCTCGTAAGTTTTTCCTTTGATTTCATCTCTTGATTCAAATCTATTGGAACCCTGTTGTTGATTCTGTTGGTATTTGTGTTTCCGGCAAATTGTGATACCCGTACGTGTAATCGGGATGAAAAACGGAACGATGGATGTGTTGGTATGGATGGTGGCAGATTTGTGGACATTGTTGGAAAGCGTGTTGAGGTTCGTTTCAATAGAGTGGACGCATTCGAAGCTTTTACGGGAAAGCGCGCAAGTCTGTAAGGTGGGGGAAAGAACCGCTGTCGTCAGGGAGGCAAGAGTAGTTTAAAATACAATGATATGCGTAGTGGATCCTAAACCCTACTAGAGGTTGTGTAACCAACAACACTTAAACCACAATGGTGGCTACAGTGGAGTAGTACCATTGAGGGTTTAGGCATTGTGGGTTTAGCAACAGTTGGTTGATTTACTGTTGATTTGAGGTTGTATGTTTTGTATGATTATGTTTGTTGTTATAATATGTTTGATAATATGCTTGACGTTGCTGGTATGCTTGATATGTTGTATGCTAACATGCTTAGTGTTGCTGTATATATGTTTATGATATTATATGATTGTATGCTTGAGATGATAACATGCTCTGTCTATTTCCGTATGATAACTAATACGAGTAAGAAATGCCATGAGATTGATGACATGTACTGTGATGGTATATTAAGCTGCTTGTATGATTAGAGTTACGTGATGATTACTGTTGATTGGGCAATGTATGATATGAGTGGAATTGATAGTACGTGCGTTAGTACCTCATTGGATGAATTAGCTAATGTGTGTTGTTATGAGTAATGAAACCTTAGGATATGATGTTGAGGTACTAAAGCGTAAGTTAGCATTGAGATGAGTTGGTGAGATTCACTATGTGTTTTTGTTGTATTTCGTCACCGCGTGGATTGGAATGGACGACCATCCTGAAATGCCGGGGATGGATCAGAATAGAGGACGAGTATCCTGAAATACTGGGGATATGTCGTGACAGCGGGTGATCATCCTGAAATGTTGGGGATGGATTGAGATAGTAAATGAGCATCCTGATGTGCTGGGGATGTGTCGTGTCGAGTATCCTGAAATGTTGGGGATACGTCGTGATAGTGGACGATCATCCTGAAATGCTGGGGATGGATCGAGATAATGGACGAGCATCCTGATCTGCTAGGGATGTGTCGTGACGAGTATCCTGATCTGGTGGGGATACGTCATGGTAGTGAGAGAGTACATGATTTGCTGGGGATGTGCAGCACGGTGGTGAATGATACAACTTGATCTTGTCAAGGATGTATCGTGGTGATTGTATCTTCTTGTATGTTTAGATGTATGAACAAGAGTGAGCCTGATTGGAATGAGAGCTTGGGGATGATTGTTACGTGTGATTGGAAGGATGGTTGTGCGTGCCATGTTTGTCTATGTGCTATCATTGTATTTTATTCTACTTCTATATCCCATTTTATGATGACTAGCGTAGATTCTTTTCCCCTATTTCTCCGTGTTATTTTATTTATTGTTTTTGAACGAGAAGACTCCGACAAAGATTTCTCTTTTGGAAAGAGAGACGCGTCACATAAATGAGCATACTCAGTTAGTCTTTTATATTTTTAATGTATTTTGATGAGAGGTGCCAGCTAGGCCAAGTCGTTGTATTTTATATGTACCTTCGCTACTTTCCGTACTCTGATGTTATGTATTTACTGTTATGAATGTCAATATATGTTTTAAAGTAATCAAAGTTTTTACCTATGATTTATATTATTAAGGTTAAGTGTTCTGTTCCATGTGACACTCAGAAAGGTGTTACATTTAGTGGTATCAGAGCAGTTCGGTCTTAACCGGACTGTGGAGAGTGTCGGAACTGGCCATATTTTGTCGACTCTACAAGAGAGATCGATCGTGTCTCGATGAGAAGAATGGTTTGTTTGACTGATTGTGTGTTGTATATGGATAATAAGTATATATACATAGATATATTGCTTAATATGTTTCGAACTCGAGCTAACGGTTACTGTTTACAGGAACCGATGGCTCGAGGCAACGGAAGAAGGGGTAGAGGTAGGTTTGGACCCACAACTACACGTAGGCACTATGTCGGTGATACCTAAAGAAATAGAAGTGGTAGTGAGACTACCGAAGCTATAAGGATCACGAGGGATTTAGCCACGCAACAAACACAACAGAATGCCTAATACATGCAAAGACGAGAAGAGAGGGAGGAAAGGCAACGACAATGGAATACCCTTCGAGAGGAAGAATCTACAATCTGTGTTAAACTTGTTGTTACTTCTTATAATTCTTCTTAACATCATTACTTATTACATAACCCGATTCTTGGGAATTAAAATTGAGTGAAAACCATTTTTCTTTAAGAAAGCTCTAATTTGCTTTAAATTGTGGAAAAAGTTTTCAATATCTCAATTCACCCCCCAACTTCAGTAGTCTCACTACCACTTCTATTTCTTGAGGTATCACCGACATAGTGCCTACGTGTAGTAGTGGGTCCAAACCTACCTCTACTCGTTCTTCCGTTGCCTCGAGCCATCGGTTCCTGTAAACAGTAACCGTTAGCTCGAGAAATTGAAGTTCCCTATATGGTCTACTTCGTTCGTGAGTCACCCTGAACCTCATGTTCTTCAAGACCCAGCTCATCACTGTGGTCTATCTTTGCTTGACAAACTCAAGACGCCTACAGATAGTGCCCAACTCAGTTCTTACCAGATTCCCTAGATCGGATATCCAGATGAAGATAGAGCAAAATCAAGGCAACTATACCCTTTCCAACCAACTCTTATTTTCACTCCTTTTATTTTCATTTTACCTTTGTCTTTTTATGAAAACCCTTTTTCTATTTGCTATTTTGATTTACCAATTTCTGATGATAATTTGACTTGGTTTTTCAATTGTATTTCCCCTATTTTCATTTCTTTCTCTAATTTAGAAATCCCCTCTTTTAAAATTCCCTGTTTGCAACCCTTTGGTTCGTTGCAATCAGTCTTTTCCCTAACTCTCTCTTTGTTCCCCATTGTTTTTTTATCTCACTTTTATTTTCTCTTTTGCTCATTCTCTTCCCTGGCACTGTCTGGAAATTGTTCCATATGAACCACTTACGACTGCCAACCTTTCTGACCTTGGCCCCTCCTTTTCATCTCCACCTGATGATCCTGTTGTACCGGCATCCACCATCATCGGAATGGATTCAGTAGCTCGTGTAGAAATCATCGGTCTTTGTGAGACCATGCAAACTGTTTTGGCTCTTCTCACCAAGATTGTTGAAAAACAACAACTTTAGTTTTTGTTACCTTTGTCAGCAATGTAATAAGTCAATGATGGTAAATCAATAAATGTTGTTTTCAGATGCATTTTATTTATTCTGTTACTTTATCTTTTTACTGATGACAAAGGGGGAGAATATATTCGTATATCAGAACTAAAATAACTCTAATGAAACTCAAAAGATAAGACACTATGTATTCATGCGTCTGATTTCTTAATGGAAGCATTAGTTCAGGGGGAGCTTAAGAAGCTTGATTAACTTGGATTTTCTTATAAGCTTGAATATAGTCATACTACATATGATTCTCTATGCTTAAATATGTTTTTATCCTTAGTTCATTAAAATCATAAGATGATGTTTGTCATCATAAAAAAGAGGGAGATTGTTAAGACTACATCTTTAGACATCTCTAATTTTGATGGATCCAAACAAAGAATGATTTTAAGTTAACCCTGTGAAATCTACTAATATGTGTATTAAGTGTGCAGATCAGTATACAAGAGTCTCATGACAAAGAAATAAAGTCTTAATGATGCGTCTATAGTATGATGCGTCTGAACAATGACACGGTCTCTACCAAATTCTGATCAAGCGATCGAAAGTCCCTCGCTTTAACAATATTCAAACACAAAGAATATTCCCTTATTATTTCGAATAAAGAAATTTGATATCAGAAAGCTCAAAGCACTATTCTGCGCCTGAAGAATCTTTTTGTTGCAAAAAGCAAATGAAACTTTACTTGAAAGCAGACCTACTTAGCACAAATAAGGAAAGTTGTGCTGCCCAAGTCTGAAAAGCAACAAATGTTGCTTTGAATCAAACTGCACTATGATAAAGCTATGGTAAACTATACGTTCGATTTGTCTTGAAGCTCACCAACGATCATAAACATTCAATTCAAGACCAGAACGACTCTACTGGCATTTGTGGATGAAGAACAAAAGAATACTCAACTAAAGAACTCTCCTCAACGGACTTATCTCTCTTGAGTATAAATAGAAGACTTTGAAGACTATTGAAGACACACACCTGAATACATTAACTCACACATTCAATACTCTCAAGCATTCAAAGGTCTCTTAAGTTCTTCATAGAAAACTTCTATGCTCAAATCATTTGTATTTATTGAGAAGTCTTTATTGCGATCTCACCTACCTCAAATACTTATTCACTCCGTGAGTATTACTCGGTAGATCTGCAAAGTTGTAATCCGTGAAGCTGCAGCTTCATTCAAACTCTTACTGTTTGTAGAGCCTGAAGAGGTTTTCTGAAAGAATACTTGTTTGAGCATGGAGATGATAGGTGTGAAAACAATACTTGTTAGTTGATCCTGCGGAGGCTAGGTGTGCAAATAATACCTTATGTAACCTGATCAACTATAGTGCAAATACTTGGTGAAGCCAGGGACTGGACATAGCCCAAGGTTTGGGGTGAACCAGTATAAATCTGTGTCTCCTTTTCTTAGCTTAATCTTTTCAGTTTGATTTACTTTAACTGTGCTAACTGGGTTGGAAAGTGAATCTTCTTTTTATTATCAGACGCATCTTTGTGTCTTATAGGTTAAACTGCAACGTTTTCCAAAAAGTATTTAAAACATAATTCAACCCCCCTTCTTGTGTTTTATATCTGTTCATTTCAAGAATCTCAACACTGACACTCTAGAAGAGCTTCTTGGATATCTCAAAGTCCATGAGCTTGAACTTAATGAAGAAGAGAGTACTAGAAAGGGGAAATCTATTGCCCTAAAAGTAAAGAAGGCTAGCTCATCCAAAGTTCTTAAGGCTGAGGAATCCTTAGATGAAGCAGACCCTTCTGATAGTGATGAAGGATCTGATGAGGATGAACCGTCTTTCATCTCCAGAAAGATTCAACATATGTGGAGAAAGAAAGGTTATTTCATAAGGAAGCAATTTAACAAAAAGTTCATAAAGAAGAAGTCAAACTCCAAGGATAAAGGTTCACCTTTGTGCTTCGAGTGCAAAAAGCCTGGTCATTTCAAAGCTGACTGCCCAGAACTGAAGGACAAAAGAAAGTTCTTCAAAAAGAAGAAAGGTCAGATGGCTACATGGGAGGATTTGGATCTGTCATCATCTGAAGAAGAAGATGAAGCTGAGGAAGAGGCAAACATCTGTCTCATGGCTAGAACTTCTTCTGAAAGTGAATACACTGATGCCGAGATAATGGATTCTGACTCATCTATTCTTCAGGAAGCTTTTGATGAGTTATTAAACAACTCGTCCATTCTATCTCATGAATATAAAATTCTTATAAAAGAATTTTTCTAAATTGACTAAAGAGTATGATAGACTCTGCATGGGAAGCAAGCCCTTGTTGATGAAAACAAGAAGCTTAAGTCGGAGAATGTCAGTCTAATTGACAAACTCAAAGTAGAGCCTGATGTCCCTTGTGAAGTTGCAAAACTGAAACAAGATGTGACATATCTGACAAACAGTCTATCTAAGTTTGTAGGTGGCTCAAAAAAGTTAAACTTGATACCGAGGTACTCTAGATCACCTCATGATAAGTCCGGCCTAAGCTATGACAAAGAAAAGCATGAAGCATATCACAGTATCAAAACCTCATGCACACCACGGTGTTTCAAATACTCAAGTACATCATCATAAAACAAAATCTAGCTCGTCCAACACTTACTGTAAAGTTTGTGGTAAAAGTGATCACATCACATTTAGATGCATACATAATAAACATGTCAAGCATACTCGTCCAGTGACTATTAACAAGAAAGGACCCAAGTCAATCTGGGTACCTAAATACAAGATTATACCTGTTGCAGATTTGCTTAACAACGGAAAAGAAACACGCATCTTGGTACTTGGACAATGGATGCTCACGTCACATGACGGGAGAAAGGTGTATGTTTCAAGACCTTAGACATAAAGATGGTGACTGGGTTACCCTTGGAGGTAATCAGATAGGAAAGATCATTGGAGTATATAAAATTGGTAAGCATCATTTTCCTTAACCTTAGAGCAAAATTTGTATCTTATATATAAGAATATAAAAGAATGACGTGTTAAAAAAAATTTATATGTTTTTTTATCTAAAATTTTATATCATTATTTTTTTTTCAAAGTACTATTTCGTGTGTAAAATGTCCATTTTTAAATTTAAAAATTCTTACTCTAAGTATTAATAATTTCATTTTGTCCTATAATTCTATAATATTAGCCTTACACATATCATGTCGGATGATACTCTAGAAAATAAGAGAATACTAAATCAGTTAAATAAAAAGTATGATATATGATATATCTAATTAATTAATTAAATTAATTTCGAAATAAAAAATGAATTGAAAAGAGAAATGTATTTGCTATTTGAAATTTCGACTTGGTTACCCCAAAATTTATCAGGACTTCAAATAACCCTCGACGGTCAAATGTCAAAGCGCCAAAACCAGTGTTATAAAAATGACTCAGATCGGCCAGTTTGATGGGGAACCGGTCCGGTTAAGTTATTGGATCGTTTAAGACATCGATTATGAAACTCAATTGATCCGGATGGAGAAAACCGGTTGATCTGACGGGTTGTTTATTTATTTATTTATTTTTAAGAACTGTATTTGTATTATAATGATATAATGATATGTTAATTTCTGATACTAATAATATTCAAGTAATATATTGATATTGATTTGAACTGACATAGTACTGATACTATACTATACTCAATATTACTTTTCATAATATTAAATTGTTTTTTAGTCAGAGATGTCTTCTACTGAATCTGAACCACAATCTGAACATGTTAAGTTATGTTGGCCTATGTATGAATATTTTTAAAAAATTTAATGTATATCAAGTCAACTCCTGCTAAATACTATATATATTCATAAGTCAATCATAATAATTTATAAATTTAATATATACTGGTTCATCCGGTTCAACCAGTGATCTTGATTGATATTTGTTTAATCAGATACTTTTTTTATGATAATGATTTTGAATTTAGAGTATGGACATGATGAATTATGTATATGAATATTTTACAATTTTTAATGTATACCGATTTAAATCGAATCAACCAGTGACCCTCAATTGAACTAGCAATGCATTAATCAGTACCCTGACCGAGTTGATCCCGGTTCGGTGTTAATAACATCGGCCAAAACATGAAAATATTGAAACAAAACGTCAACAAGTACACGTCTTTACACACAAAAAACCCGTCCACAAAGAATGAAAATACGTATACGTATATATAATGATATTTTGAAGGAACGCAATTTTCCCTCCTTTCCGATTCCGAGTTGCAACCGAGTCAACTAAAAAACCCAGCTAGGGTTCCTGCAATCACTCTCAGGTAAACGCTATTTCGCATCGCTCGTTTCGTTAATCTTAGTTTGAATTAATGCACTTTTTTTATTATTATTAAACTTTCATGTCCTACAGTTTTTGCTATTGCGTTGTTGTTACTGGAAAATGGATCAGAAAACGTGTGATGAATCTGCAAAAAATGCTTCGGATTTGAAGTGTTCGAAGATTCTCGACGGAATTGAGAAATCAATTGCATGCCCCACTCCACAGAAGACGAGTGAGCCCTTACCCACCAAATCCAATGAGAAAAAAACCCGGCTTCCAGAAAAGTGAGCATGTCGAATTCCATGATTTTCTATTGATTTTTAATTTTTTGAGAAAAGTTTACTTTTCAAAAAAAAGAATTTCAGAAAAAAAAAAGTGATGTAAATTTGTTTCCCCCCCTTCTCTCTGTTCAGATACAAGACCATTGCAGATTTGTTTAGTTATATGAGTTGTTCACTAAGATTGCTGCATCTGCGTAAAAAGTCTCCAACTTTTGAAAATATTTGCACCCAGGTCGAAGTTCTGGCCAAGAGGTAATTGTTTTGTCTTTTCAAATTTCAATTTTTTGAAGCTTTTAAGTGATGGGTAAGGAAGTGAAGTGACTGTGCTATGTTTTATTTCCAGAAAATTCTTCCATTCTCATCTTGCGCAGATGAAGTATATACTCCCCGAAGGCATACTCATAGATAAGGTGCTTGTTCATGATAAGAAGAGCTTGTGTATGAAGCCAGATATGAAGATCACCTTGGTATTTGAGGTTGTGGAAGAAAACTCTGAAGATTCTTCTGGAATGGCTCTTCGGCGATATTTTAGTTCTAAGCTGATTGATTTCTTCAATATGCATCCTGAGGTAACATTTTCAATTTTGGGTTGTTATCATTGTTAATTGTATTTTCTGGTAAGTATTTTTAGCTGCCATGTTGATTATTATCTTTCCTGCTCAGAATCCTCAGTCCTAAATCCACTCTGAGGGGGTTCTCGAACTTGTTTGGTTGTTTAGTGTCTGAGGTATGCATCTGGCTAGGTCCAACATAGTCAATGTAATACTACCATTTTGGCGGTAACATAGTATGTGAAACTGAAGATTACTACTGTGGTGAGTGAAGACATTTAGATTATCTGCAAAGTATTCTTCCAACACAAGGTTTTGGAGGGAGGGTTTTGGGAGGCAAACGGAAGTGCAAATGATATGTGGGCCAAGATGGCCAAGGGGATTAGGAAGGTAGCTATAGAGACGCTTGGTGAATCAAGAGAATTCGGACCTAAGGGTAAAGAATCCTGGTGGTGGGATGAAAGTGTGCAAGCTAAGGTTCGGGTTAAAAGGGAATGTTTTAAAGCTTGATCTTTATGTAGAAATGCTGAAAATTGGGAAAATTATAAGGTGGCCAAAAAAGAGACCAAGAAGGCAGTGAGCGAAGCTAGAACTAAAGCTTTTGACGGGTTGTACCAATCCTTAGGCACCAAAGATGATGAGAAATCTATTTATAGGCTTGCTAAAAATAGGGAAAGAAATACAAGAGACTTGGACCAAGTGAAGTGTATTAAGGATGAAGAAGGTAAATTTTTGGTTAAGGAACAAGATATTAAAGATAGATGGAAGAATTATTTCCACAAGTTATTTAATGAAGGATTTGAAGTTTTATCATGCTCACAGGTGCTTGACATCAGAGAGGAGGACCAAAATTACACTTTTTATCGTAGAATCCAAGAGCATGAGGTAAAAGAAGCTCTGAGAAGGATGGATAATGGCAAGGCGGTTGGACTAGGACAATATACCTGTGGAGGTATGGAAGAGTCTAGGAAATAGAGGCATTAGTTGGCTCACGAAGTTTTTTAACGAGATTATGAGGTCAAAGAAAATGCCGGACGAATGGAGGAGAAGCACTTTAGTTCCGATTTACAAGAACAAGGGAGATATACAAAATTGCGCAAATTATAGGGGGATTAAGCTTATGAGTCATACTATGAAGCTATGGGAAAGGGTGCTTGAACGAAGACTAAGAAAAGAAACCAAAATCACCGACAACCAATTTGGTTTTATGCCCGGGAGGTCGACCATGGAAGCAATTTACTTGCTACGACGAGTGATGGAACAATATCGAAGGGATCAAAAAGATTTACACATGACCTTCATTGATTTGGAGAAAGCGTATGATAGGGTGCCAAGAGAGGTTTTGTGGAAAGCCCTAGAAAAGAAAGGTGTACGGATTGCCTATATTCGAGCCATCAAGGATATGTATGAGGGGGCCACGACTAGTGTGAGAACGCAGGGTGGAGCCACAGAAGATTTCCCAATAACCATAGGTCTACACCAGGGGTCAGCTTTAAGCCCCTATATTTTTACCATGGTCTTGGATGTACTTACGGAGCACATTCAAGAGCCAGCACCGCGATGCATGCTTTTCGCAGACGATATAGTCCTAGTTGGAGAGTTGAGAGATGATATAAATGGAAGGTTGGAGACTTGGAGACAAGCTTTAGAAGCACATGGCTTCCGCTTGAGTAGAAGCAAGACGGAGTATATGGAATGTAAGTTTAGCAAAAGGCGAAACACCTCTAGCTTAGAGGTGAAAGTTGGAGACCACAACATACCACAAGTCACACGGTTTAAATATCTTGGGTCTATCATACAAAATGACCGAGAAATTGAGGGAGATGTAAACCATCGGATTCAATCAGGGTGGTCGAAATGGAGGAAGGCTTCGGGTTTTTTGTGTGATAAAAAGGTACCTCTTAAGCTAAAGGGAAAATTTTACCGTACAGCTATCAGACCGGCGATGTTGTATGGGACGGAGTGTTGGACGGTAAAAAATCAACACGAGAGTAAAATCAATGTAGCAGAGATGAGAATGTTGCGCTGGATGAGCGGAAAAACTAGATGTGATAGGATTAGGAATGATAGCATTAGAGAGAGAGTTGGAGTAGTACCTATTGTAGAAAAGATGGTTGAATCTTGACTTAGGTGGTTTGGGCATGTATGGAGGAGACCTTTAGATTCTATAGTAAGGAGAGTGGATCAAGTGGAGGGCAATCCAATAGCTAGAGGTAGAGGTAGGCCAAGAAAAACTATAGGAGAAACTATTAAGAAAGATTTGGAGGCCAATGATTTAACTGTTAACATGATTCATGATAGAACATTATGGCGCCGTATGATCCATGTAGCCGACCCCACCTAGTGGGATAAGGCTTGGTTGTTGTTGTTGTTGTTGTTGGATAAGGCTACTGATATTCCGGAGGCCGTACTGCCAGAGCCCTTTAGCCAAAGAACATGTAGCTTGATTTGTGCCGATTTGCCTGTGAATTCTTCAACAGCACTTTCGTCAACTTCCAATGAAATTGAAATGTTGCTGAAGAACTTCCATTTGTCTCCATCTTTTGGTAGACATTTTTCTCAAAAGAAGGTTGCTACTTGCTACCCAGACAGAAATGCTCCAGTGTTTTCCATCATCTAAAACTCCTCTGTCATCCCATGCATCTGATTGTCTGGATGACCAAGAAAGTGAAAGCAGATTGCAAAAAGGATGTGTACTGTTATCTCATTGTGTGGCCAATCAGAATACAGAAAGAGGGCAGCAGAAGGAGCTGTTTTCTACGTGTTCTCAACATAGTGTTATTAATACACCGGTGCATATGATCCACCCCCCACATTCTGTTAGTTGCAGTACTGGAAGCCCTGATATCAAAATTGTCTCTTGTGCTGATAGTTTAATGACAGCGATACCTGCACAGTCAGCACCTGGGAGTTTGATGCCCATTTCAGATGTTAAGTTTCAGAACATGACTACTCAAAAGTCAGCATCATTTTGTAAGCCTGCAAAAAGAGTGCTTGACTTCTCACTCATGGAAGGCAATGATGGTTTGGACGTTGGAGTAGACAAGTTAGAATCTAGCAGAGCTCCGCATGAAGTTGATGGCGTCCCTGAATCTAGTAGAGGATGTTCCAAGGATTGCAATTCTGCTGATTCTGTTGCTCTGCCTCAGGAGGTATGCCATTTCCCTGGGTTTATTTTTAACTGATTCTTCGTGTCATACTTCTGACACTAATTAATCCATTTTGAAGCTTTCTTTCTGTTACCAACGGAGAACTTGCAAATGAAGCAATTTTTTCCTAATATTATAAATTGTAATAGTTAAATTCTAACTAATTAGCGGGGCTCCCATAATACGTGCAATGCATGAAAAAAGTGGGACAGAGGAGTTGGTTATGAGAAGATAATAAAGATAAGGAGTGAGAAACGTGTGGAAGATTGTAAGTGAAAACATCAGGGGTAGTTACAGAATTTTAATGTTTTTATTTATAACTTCAAATTTATAATCTTAATATTAGTTGATTTATTACATTGGGTGTGCTAATGGAACAATGCTGGCTTTGAAACTTCTGTTATTAAAAGTATGGATGAAAAACTACCACTAGGTTCTCTTTATTCATAATGGAGATGGTTTTGTATTTTGTGATTGCTTCTCCTTTTATATTTGACAACAAAGGGGTTTACCAACAACCCATTCTTCGTTTTATTTTTTTTTCTATTCTCTCCACATTTCTAGTAACAGACTAATCTGTTATGCTATTCATGATTCACAAGTAATATGCTTCTTCTGTGCAATTT